>CAMAPF010000969.1:0-600000 GCA_945859915.1 Cuscuta epithymum | reverse complement strand
CTTCCCTTGGATAGTGTTCCATGATTTCTACCGTGTGTCCCTTCTCAAATCACACTATCACACAAAGGGTTGGTTCAGTTTACTATCATTACTTTGCCACCATTATACCAATGGTTGTGCTACAAGTCTACAACCCTTAAAAGTAATTCGGTTGCCAGAACTCTTGGTTCATTGGGCTGCCAAGATGGTAAAAAAGGCTTGTTGGTAGGATTTCACCGCTTTCCGTGATGCATTTCCTAATCTGGAGCATGAGAATGTTTACTCGACAATGAGCGACTAATGTTATGGACCCATCCGTGTGCCAAAAGTATCACCCCCGTGTGAAGTGATGGAGGGGCTCAGCAAACAGAACGTGTTGCCTTGTTTCTTGTTTTCCTAATAACTTTTGTATTATTCTTCAACTTTATAAAAATAGTCTTGAATCCGGTCTATAATTATGTCTTTAAATCTCCTATTTTGTTCGGATTTAAGACTTGTGATAGCTATATAAGATTATAAGGGTCATTAGAGCCATGTGCCTTCTTTCTCTGCCTCCGGCAAGAAGACTAGGTTAATAACCCAAAACTACCATAGATTCCCATCTTCCTCTTCTAACATCTCCACAGAGGTCTTCGGCGAGATCTTGCACCTTGGCACTTAACAATATTAAGTTATTAATGATATGGCAACTGCTGCAGCCCATCTTAATCCAAGAGCTCACATTCAACTACCTCGAGTTTAACAGACCTGACGGTGAAGGGTATGAGTTTAGGCGGGTCAAGCCTGTACATGAGATGGAAAAGAGTGTCACCCAAATCTAAAGTCAACACGAAGGTCGACCCATATTAAAGTGAAATTATTAAATAATTTTATACCAGGATATATTTAGTCTCAACTAAAAACAATAGTGTCCACCAATCAAGTAATGCCATAAAAGATCCAGTTCAAGCACATCTCCCTCTTTTGTATATATGAATTGTGAATTTGTGATCTACAAAACTCTCCACTAACCCCAACTATAGTGCAGGAAATCAGTACTCATATACTGATATACACAATGTGCAACAACCCAACATCTCGTTACCTGATTCATTTCAGTTTTATCATATGTTTACTGGTTGGGATTATATATACATTTATCCAGAGGCTGTGATAAAATCAAATATATGCAGGAGTGCAATCCCACGGTGGATGGTGTGTAATAAATTCATCATAGGTATAACATAACACTTAAATGCTTGCTTTATTGAAAATCTAATTGTTCTTCTTCTTCCAACTCTATCTCATCTTCATTGTCATTTTCACTACTACTGCAATCATAAATTTCTTCCTCCACATTTGTCTGCTCTGCCACTTCAACATGCTCTATAACTTCTATTGAGAGCCCCCTCCCTCTAGAGCTTGTAGCCCCTCTAGAGCTTGCAGGCCCTCTAGAGCTTGTACTGCTTTGCTGCCTAGTGTTTATCAAAGGCTCACACACACCAGTTAGGTCAGCAACATCTCCCCAAGTAAAGTTGGTGTCATCATCAAAAACCAAATCATCCTCGGCATCCTCTCCATCTCTCCCCATTACTCCCACTAACCACTCATTGTTACCATCAATATCATTTAGGTGAATTGGATCAATCAAATCACGAATTTCCATCATTTGCAATGGAGCCAAAGATTCATTATTTTTTGGCTTGAGAATATGATGGAATCAAGCAAAATGGCTCACCAAACTGTCTGCTCTTCTTTGTTATGAAGCAGCAGTCAGTCCATGCAATTTTGGACGCGATTTTCATTATGGGTCACCCGGAAACAGTCTCTCTGTGCTTTAGTACAGGGATACGACTGCGTACATCCGACCCCCCTTTACCCCACCGTAGGTGGGAGCCGTTGCGGCACTGGGGTAAATGATGATTGATTTTTTGGATCAATCAAATCACGGCTATCAAATCGTTCCTTAAGATATCAAATCGCTCCTTAAGATCTTGGTTATATTTAATATAAACCAAATCTTGCAACCTTTGATGCTCAAGCTTATCTCTTCTTTGAATGAATCTATGCTACAAATTTATATTAAAAAAAAACATTGTTAGTCCAAACTCCAGTTTGTTGAAAACAGTACACAATATGTTTGTTGATTGAACTTGTAAGACATGTAATAATAACATACATGCTCAAATGCACTCCAATTGCGCTCACATCCCGAAGAGCTACAAGTCAAACTTAAGATCTTTATGGCAAGCTTTTGAAGATTTGGTGTATGTGATCCATAGTCCCTCCACCATTCACCTTTAAATGCAAGTAAACATTAAACATTCTATTAGGGCAGGTGATTAATAAAAGAATCATATGCCTTAACTTAACGGGACCAAGAGTATCGCTTTGCCTTACTGCCAACTCCAACCCAAAGAGACCTTCAGCTCTCTTATAAGCATTCAACTCACATGATATTTTATCTTCAATTTTTTTCATTTTCACTAAGCCTCTCAATGCACGTGTGAAGCCCTTGCATAAGTTGGAGAAGAAGATCTTGCTACTGTTGGACCTGGCATATGATCTGGACTAAGGTTCTGAATAGAGGGGGCTAAAAAATCTGTCCTGGAGTGAGTTTCTTGGAGACAGAATGGTGCCTAGAGGTTCTGAAGAGTCTGAACTGAACTCAGGTTTCTTTGAGGAAGAACCCAGTCTGAAAAACTAAGCTGAAATCTAAATGAAAAAGAACTAAACTGAAATGGAAGCTCTGATACCATGTTATCAGAATTAAGCATATAACAGTAATGAAAATGGATGAATTTTCTGTGTTTAATATTAGAGGGTTAAGGCCCTATATATAGATTACAAAGAAGGAATATTCCTACATAAGATGCTATACAATAATAATGTCTAGAGTATATTCCTAAAGCATATTCTTATATACAATAATTCTTTCACGATCTTCTTGCAACTCCATGTATGCTTCTTTTCCCCTTTTTTCTCATATGCTTCTTTCAGTAAAATTGTAACATCAGCTGGAGTTTTCCAACGGGACCCAACATCTCCTCTCATTCCGATTTGGTGCCTTTTGGCTCTGGTAATTCCTCATATAGTAGTTTTGCCACAAAAATCACAAGTAACAGTTTTCTTGTCTTTTGCATCTTTCAAACTGTTCCACTTCCAAGCTGGGTCAAGATGTTCTCCTGTGGGCTTAAACAAAAGAGTAGACTGACTAGACTCCATACGAGAAGAAGAAGAAAAGAAGACTGCAAGTCTGCAGCAAAAGTTGGAGAAGAAGATGTTGCAGCAGAAGATACTATTGAAGGCAGAGGAGGGCAGCATGTGTCATTCTTGGAGAAGAAACCATCGCAGAGCAGCCGAAAGAGATGATCATCGTTCTTGGAGAAGATGTCATCATAGAGGTTCAAATGAGTATTTTCAAAAGCTGGCTTCGATTTGAGCTGTTAGTAGCCTTTAACGTACGTGTAAGGGTTTTAAGTGGGTTAATATTTTGTTTTAAAAGTCTAGTTTACCCCTTCTATCTCTGCGCTAAAAAATTAAATGCCAAAAATCCCTCCCAGAATGTGCAGTACCCTGTTTACCATAAAACTCGCCGCTATATCGGCCGCCATCACTTTCTCTGCACCACTGCGATAGCGGGCGTTATGGCCGCTACACCCAAACACCACGGTACAGCCCTCCACGTAGCGCCTTCTATGTCTGCCGCTCCGCACCACCACTATAGTGCCGCTATTAACATCATTGGTCGACTCTAAGAGGAATATGTCCATGTGATCAACATGTGTTTTTCATTCTTCTCCATTAATATGAAACTAAGTGATTATGTAAGATCATATGGACTCTTGACGAGTTGTGTGTTGATTATTACCGCTACAAATCAAACGGGTGACCTCGTGCAAAGAGGAGAGGTGTCCCACGGGCCACCGCTACACCACAATGCCTTAAGTACAATTTAAGGTTCCATCAAATTGGGAAAGAGAGGATAGACATGCTCAAAAAAAATAATCAAAGAATGACTTAAACATTCACGACGTGAATCTTTGGACTTTATTTTCTCGTTCATCATAGTATTTATACTCTACTAACTGCAAAATCCAGCTTCTTAAAACCTTAGGGCCTGTTTACTAACAGAGATATTTTCCAGTTTTCTAGAAAACTGCAAAACTGCAAAACAGAAAACAGGGAACGTGTTTACCAAAGAAATTGCTCGAAAACTGGAGAAAGGAAAAAAGAAAAACGTGTTTACCAAACCGTTTTCCAAAACGGAAAAAATGAGACATGTCTCTCTTTTCCTTAATGATTTGGAAAAGTGACTTTTACTAGTTTTTCAAATTTGAAAAACGCAGATGCTACAGTGCCGCTGCAATGAATTTGCATACTTACACCTAGTAGTGGGTCCGGTCCCGCTCCGATGTTGATTCCATTCCAGTACCTCCATCCTCGTACCTTACCTCTTACCCATATCCTACCCTACCCACCCAACCCAACCCCGCATAACCCATTTTTCCCTCTAATGACCCTACCTCACCCCCTACCACATGCCCCTACCTCGGCCCCACCCCGATCCACCCTACCATACCGCCACCCCTTACCACCTTGACCCCACCCCGACCCACCCTACCCTACCCCCCACCCGTATATTACCCCTTACCCCTTACCACATGCCCCTTACCTCGGCCCCACCCCCACCACCATCCTACCCGCCACCCTACCCTTCCCCTACCTCGACCCAAACCGGATCCCGGGCCCACCCTACTGCCATCCTATTCCAACTCTCTACCCTACCCCTACCTTACCCCAACCCTCCCCACTACCCCACCCTTACCCCTAACCACGACCCTAACCCACCCACTACCCCCACCCAACCCCCTACCCCTAGACCTTGCCACCCCACCCCGACCATATCCCTTACCCCACCCCCACCCATAACTTCCCTACCCCGACCCCTACGAGTAGGTATGGGTGGGTATGAAGGGTTGTGGGGGAGTATGGGTAGAGTCTAAGATCGTGGTAAGGGTATGGGTAGGGTTCAAGGGCGTGGAATTGGAGAACTGGGTGAAAATTGATGAACATGTTTTCAGATTTGAAAATGGAAAATTAAAAATTAGAAACAGAAAATTGGAGATAGAAAAACTGAAAAATAAAAACAGAAAATTAGAGAACGAAAAACAGAAGTAGAAAACAAGACAATATTTCTGTTAATAAACAGGCCCTTAGGGTTCTCGGTCTTGTTCATTCCTGAGCTACTCCAGTTATGTGCCCAATATTTACCATTTTTCTTTCACTTCTTCCCTCAAACTAGCTTTTTGAGAGCCACAACATGACCAAGCATAAATCCCTTGATCACCATCTCAGAGAAAATGGGAGGTCACATTTTTTGGCCAAAATAGTAAGGTCAAAATAAAAATATTTCTTGGCACATCCTATAATTACTACTTCTTTCTTTAAAAAGGAAAAACTTTGTCTAATATCCCCAAACACGGGGGGCATGGAGTACCTGAAAGAGAGAGTTCATGAGAAACCAGGAGCACGAGCTTCGACTTCATGAAACTGAGCGGGCTCCTACGAGTCCCAGCAGGTCCAACCTGCTTGGAAATTTCCACATTAGCACCATAAATCTTCCCAGAATCCACCAATCTGCTGCAATTGCAGGAGGAGTCGATCCCGCCTCTGATTAGAAAGGCAATGGCTGTGGTGATGGAGAGCATGACAAGGAGAGCAATCACCAAATGCCAGCGCCGCTTCCGGATCAAGGCCGAAGTCGCTGAAGAGTAAGAGGGCTGAGGCTTCGCCATCCCAGTGGGGCTAGGGTTTGTCTGGTAGATTCCAGTCACGATAGACGGCATTTCAGGGAACCTCGGCGAGGACGGGCAGGCGCATACATTTGGCTTTACAGTCGGCCCGTGCACTATGCAACTAATGCAAGTTGCAAGGTGCCTACCTTTGATCGTGCTACTATTACTTTTGATCGTGCACTAACACGATGATTTAAGTGCCCAATGTGTTATACTCCGTATGTGTGTAGAGGGGGCGAAAATGTTTGTATAATATATCTTTACGTTATTTGTATTGCATATTGAAGGTTAAAGTGTTGCATATTATTCATGGTATAAAATAGCATATACATATTAACGTCCAAAGAGTTGCATTCTTAAAAAGATAGCTTTTATTACAAAAGTTACACTGTGCCTTTATTTATAGCCTATACAGATCAACTCATCGGATGATCAATATGAGTTTGTAGTTTGTAAATTAGGAAGTGCTTGTATTTGATCCCTAATAGCTTGTGTTTTTATTTTTTTTTTATTTTTTTACCCCGGAAGGCCAACCACCAAAATCAGTGGGGTAAATGCCGGGGGACATTTACCGGTGTTTTATTAAAAGTAGCGAAATATACAAAATGAAAGGGGGACTATACCAAAACCTCCCATCACAAATAATATGAAAAAGCACATGTAATTTTGGGGGGACCATACCTGACCCAAAAGTATAGAGAACATAAACCAACAATTAATAAAAACAACGAAAGGACGGGAAACCAAATAAATCTCTTAAATAAGCTTGTCTAGCCAGAATTGGAAGATCCATGGGCCTATGAAAATGTTCAAAGTGGGCCGATGATCCAATTGCAAGGTGATGGGCGACTTCATTACACTCCCTCCATGTATGACCGAATCTCAACCCTTTCCTAATTTCCATCTGCTTCATTTCCTGAAAAAGGTTCCTCCATCTTCCTGCTCCTACCTGAGTCAGGTAATGAATAGCCTTTACCGCATCCGTCTCCACACTAAAATCGGAGTAGCCTTCTTCAACAGCCCAACGCACAGCCATCACAACAGCCAGAATCTCAGCTTCCAAAGAAGTCGCTGCTACAATCGGGAAAGACATGGCAGCCACAAACTCCCCTGCCTGACCTCTCAGTATCGCACCACCTCGAATTTTGCCAGGTTGAAAGCTAGCATCAGTGTTCAGCTTGTGTTTTTATATATAGTGGTATGTTCTCATACAAAGAGATCGTCCTATGAAAAGTGAGAAGTGATCTGAGTCCTTGATTACTTGAAAATGAATGAAATAGATCAAAAACCGTGTTGGGAAAATACTATACCAAAATGTGAAATAGTATACTCATTAGTAGTAAAAGTGCATATAGGACCAATTTTGAAAATGTTCTTAATTCGTAAATACTAATTAGTTATAGGACCAATTTTACTAGTGACTAAAGTTACGGGACTAATAATGAAAAGTGCTGAAAGTTACGGGACTAAAGTTAAGTGACTAATTTTGCTAGCAACACAGACATTAACAAGAAACCAAACAACAAAATAAAAATACGGAGTAATTAATATGATAAATTTCTTGAACCCTAGCATCTCGTCCAACCCATGGCGGTAGTTCAGGAGCCGACCAGACCATCAGTGCCGTTGTGATTGATCTTCTATCTTCGGTCAAACTGTAGCCCGCCATAATTACGTGTTTTTACTCATTATATTTTAAACCCTAAAATTCTTTAATAGAACTGTTGAGGTTTATTCCCGAAGATCCGAAAGCCCAACACAAGCTCAGGATATTGTGGGGATGTTAACTTGGTTTGGAAAGAGTATAAAATATAAAATAGTGAGATATTGTTCAACTCAGGAGCCCACTTGCATTCAGTAATTCTGCGATTACACTGAAATTACCCGAACGGTAGGTAAGTACAAGAATACAAGAATAAGAGAAGTGTTTCTAGTTGCTAAGCTCTGAGTATTAAAATGCTAACCCTTTACAATGTATTCAATGCAGGTATTTATACTAAAATGGGGATGGGAAAGCTGGACATGTGGCTGAATCTGGTAGGCTATGCCCCCGGCCACGTATGCACCCATGCCTCCACTTGCTGCCGCCATGCTTCAGCATTAAATGCGGCCTCCACTTGCTGATTACCTGTTCGGGTAGGGTGTTCGATATTGGGATATCCCGTCATTGTTGTCCTGAGAGCCAATATCCCGAACGCCGCTCGGTGTGCGGCACCCCGTCAAGAATGCGGGTGTAGTTTATTCCCCAAAATGTTCCAAGTGTAAGTAATGTGCCGAACGCCGAACGGGTCTGGACTGCTTTGGGCCTTCTGTTTCCTCCTGGTTTCCTCATACTTTGGGCCAGGGGTATTGGGCCTGGACCCAATATCCCAACACTAGTCCCCCACTTCTTATGTCTCGAACGATAGTGAGTGCATAAGGAAGTAGAAGGTTATTGCCCGAATGATGTTCGGGTATGTATCGGATGGTATTCCGCCAGTTCCCGAGGTATATTTTGACAGTTTTATGCGGCTGCCGTTTTAATTTCCCGATAACCGTCATGATTATTTGGGGAGGATTCTCCGCGTGACACGTGTCCCCGTCATCATTACTGGCGACGTGTTCTTCTCTGATTGGCTGTCGAATCGGCGTGTCAGATTATAAATAGGCTTCTCCAGCTTTGATTATGGGTTTCGAAACTTTGCATTATTCGGCTTGTTGCTCTACCTTCTCTCTAGAGCTTTTCCTCGGTGCGTGTTCAGGTATTTTTTAGCCTTTATTTTCCCTTCCTCTCTTCCTTGTTCGGTCATCATGGCGCCCCGTCTTCGTTCCTCCGAACCTTCCACTTCTACTGCTGCTTCCCCAGAGAGAAACCCTGATATTGCCAGAGAAATTGCTCCCATCCCTGCGGATGTCCCTAATGATGACGCCTCTTCCTCCCAGACTTATTCCGATGGCACCAAATCCGGAGATGAACTGGAAGCTATGGAAGCCGGTCCTCCAAGCGGCGTTCCCTGCCACAAACTTGACCTAGCGCTTATTAGGTTTAGGCGGCAAAAGCTCACGGCCCAAAACAGGGCCCAAATCCAAATGTTGATCCCCGATTCGGTGGACTTCCGCCTCCAGGCCGGGCTCCATCCGATGCGTCACCTCCCCGGGATGGTTGTAGTCCACTACGATTCGGTTAAGGCCGGTCTTAGATTCCCACTCCACCCCTTCTTTGTTTCTTTATTAAACTTCTACCAAGTAGTCCCAACCCAAATTATGCCCAAATCCTATCGAGCAGTGGCCGGCTTCATCTGTCGCTGTGTGGAGGCGGGGGTGACGCCCACACTGGAGCTTTTCCATTATTTCTTTTCGGTCATCCCTCAGCAGGCCCACGAGTTTCTAGTAGTGAGCGCCCGAATGGGGCATATCTTGTTCTGTGATGCCCCTTCCTCGATCAAGGGCTGAAAAGATCGGTTCTTTTTCGTCTCCGTTCCGAACGGCCTAATTCCGATGAAATGGAACGCCTTCCCTCCGAAATCCCCTGATCCATTCATTTCCGAAGACCTTAGTAAAGATATCATCGCCGTGGAGCATGGTGGTTCGTACAAGATTATGACCTACCTGACTCCTGCACGGCTCATCAAGGTCGGGATAGGTACTGCCCGTATCCCTGGACTTACTTGACTGAAAACCAAGTACCATGGCCCGGGCGGTCCTTCCCGTGTGAAGAACATTTTGTTCATCCACGTGCGAACCGCTCGGTACTAATATTTTCCTTTGTTTGCTTTTTCAGCTCCCAATCAAGACGAATCTTCGGATCCCGAAGGGGCTAATCCTGAACAACCTGTCATGGATGACAGTAGGCTATTCTTCTGTGGTGCCGGCGACGAACAGCAGGTCCCCCCTCCTGTTCAGGAGAAGAAGAAGAGTAAACGGAAGAGGCTGAGGAAGGCAGATCAATCAACTTCTTCTCAAGCTGCTCCATCTTCTGAACAGCCCGAGCCCGCTCAAGAGGCTCAGCCCGTGCAGCAGGTTGCTCCCGATCAGCAACCTTCCCATGCTGATATGCTGATGGATCAGCTCTTCTCTGATCAACAGTCCCACCAATTTTCAGCCGAGGATGTGGCCGTCTATCAATCGGATCTGACCAGGCATTTCCAGTAGGGGCGGCTGTCCGGCGAGCCGGATTTGGTCCACATCTGTCGATCTCAATGACTTCGTGCTCCCCCCGCTCCCGGTCGAGGACGCCGAGGAATGCCTAGCCTTGGCCGCTCTCAAGGTAATTTCTCATCCTGATTCCTTTTCCATGTTTCCTTCAATGATTGCGCGTTCACCCTGTTAATTCTGGTTAACTGTATGCAGGTGGGGTTATACAGCCTCAAAATTCGTGAGGCCCGGCTGGCCAAAGAGCGAGGGCTGATAGTGGCGAAGGAGGAAGCCGAACACTCCCTTTCCTCGGCCGTTTAGGCCGCTGAGACTGCTCGGCAGGCAGCCGCCGAGGCTCGGAAGAAGCTGGAGAGCGATCTCGGGGAGCTCCGTGTGAGGGTAGCTTCTCTCCAGACGTACCTGGCGGCGGCCGAATCCGCCCAGGTGAAATTCTCAGAGTCTGCTTCCCAGATCCCGGACGGTCCTCCTGAAGTGACTGTTGATCTCTCAACCGTTCGGGAAACTTTCAAGACTTCATCAGAGTTCCGGGCTAAGCTGACTGGTGAAGAGCGCCAGAAGGAGGGGGTGAGGGTCCTTGACCAGCATCTGGTGACCAAAGAGTGGGCTGATACCCTCGCCCGGGGGGGTCTATGGCTCAGGCTGCCAGCATATGCTCCATCCACTCCTTCCTCTCCTGGAAAAGCACTTGGGCCGACCAGTGGAGCCATCTGACTTCTCTGATCTCCACCCCGGCCATCTAAATGCTCTGACTGTGCAGATCAAGAAATGTAGGCGGGCCCTAGGGATGGAGGTGGTCCAAGCTGTAGATGAAGATGCTGAGGATGATGATGATGATGATGATGATGATGATGATGATGATGATGATGATGATGAGGGTGAAGACAACCCTGAGCAGTAGAATAGATATTCCTGTTTCTTTGTATTTCCCTTTCCTGTTTTACGAGTATCTTTTTGTAATTTCCGGTCAGTAGAACCGAGGAATACAAAACTTTTTGCCCATCAATTTGTCTCTGTAGTTTATTTACTCATTGCCTTGCTTTTGGACTTAGTTATTTTATTGATCTCCATTCCCATTCTGTTTCGTTATAGCAATCGGCTGCTTGTCTGAGGTATTCATATGTTGAGTCTAACATTCAGGACAATCATTTCCCTGATTCCTCATTTTCCGTTCGATATGTAACCCATGCTAGCACGAGCCTAATACTTAGGACTTAGCCACCCGTTCGGCTTGTATCTCTTGCTAGGACTTAGCCATTTCTGCAATTCACCTTGGCCCAAGCCTGTCTTTTCCTTGTTCCTCATTGTGCCCGTTCGGGTCCGTAGTGCGTACTTTGCAAGTTCTGCCATCTAGGCACCTCTTTGTTCTGTTTGGTTACCCTGTTCGGGTCCTAATTCTAGCCTTGGGATGTTATTTTTTCTAATTCCTCCGGCCTGTTCCGCATGTTTATTCTTTCCCCCATAGATCAATCCTGTAGACTATTTTTCCAATGCATTTTGTTCCTGTTCGGGAAGGTTACGAAGTTAACCAGCAGTTTTCAGTGGGTCTCAAATCAAGATGAAATCAGGAGTTACTGATCGGGATCCGTGGTAGTGAATGCAAATCCAGGTGGATCCTGGTTCCCAACACTACGTTTCATCCCGTTCGGGATAAATGTTTGCAGTACTTCCCTTTCATCAAATTCTGGGATCACGTTCTTTGATTCTGATCCCGTTCGGGTATTCCTGCTTTTAGTAAAGAGCCTTAACTTCCCCAACCGTTTTGACACGTGTCCATTAATGATTTGGATTCTTGGCGGCAGCATCTCCCTATATATGGATGCAGCTGCTTCCTATTATATTTTCTGCTGCTTCTCAATCTCCAAGCCTTCTCTCTCTAGAATTTTCTCCGCTATTTTATGTCTGCCTTTTCTGGTTCTTCAGACTCCGAAGAAATGGCACCCACATTGATTCGTCACCCCAGGGGAAAGGCTCACCCCAAGGATCAAGGTGCATCTACCCGATCATCGGGTTCTAATGATTCCTCCTCCTCTCTTCGACCCGAACAGCCCCTCCCTGATGATGGATGCCACTCGGGCGATGATCTGGCCATCTATGAAAGGGGCATGCCTGAACGCCCCCCTCGCTATAGTCTGAACTTCCACTGTATCAGGAAGCAGCGCCAGCGTCTCCCTGCGGATGCCGAACAGACATTGCGCCAGTTATTACCTCCACCCCGTCAGTTCTATGCGGGGTTTATCAAGCATCCCATGCGACACCGTCCGGGATGTGTGCTGGTCCACATGGATGCGCTGATCGCCGGTCTCCGGTTCCCCCTGCACCCATTCATCGTGGAATTCCTTCGCCGGGTCTCAGTATTGCCGGCACAGTTCGTCGGCACAGTTCGTGCCTAGCACTTACAGGCTTTTGAATGGCTTCATCGTATGGTGCCATGATCTGGGGATTGCCCCCCAATGTTGATCTCTTCCTGTACTGCTACGGTTGTCAGCCTTACTGGACCACCGGGTACTTGCGGCTGGTTGCCCGCGCCGGTCGGGCTCTTTTCACCGACAACCCTACCCCACCGGAGAAGTGGGAGGAACGATTTTTGTTCGTTCGAGTGGGGTCACCGCTTCCGTTCCCTGATCGGTGGAACACTTACACCGTTCAGGATACCACCCCGGTGTTGGATGCTACCTTGCTCTGCCAGTTCGACCGGCTTCATTCATCCGGGTCGAAGAACATTCGGTCTTTCCTGACCCCTTCCAAGCTTTTGGCAGCGGGCATTGGTAAAATCCTTTTTTATTTCAGCCGTTCGGTACAATTATTGATTCTTTTGCTCACTCTCCTTTGTTCTTGTTTGCAGGTGTGATTCCTCCTATTCCTACGAAGCGTCCTGCTCCTACTCCTTCCTCCACCGCCATAGCCAGCAAGGGGAAGGAGAAGGCTACTCGGCCGGGTTCTTTTGCTGATCGGGAAACTGGGCCGGTGTTCAAACGCCCAAGGACCGAAAGTGGCGGTGAGCTGGTCCTAATCGATCAGGTCATTGATCTAACGGACCCTAATTTGGAAATGATGCATGTGGCCCCTTCTCCTCCCAAACAGCTGGGCTCTTTGCTAGGCAACAAGGGAGGTTCAGCTCCTGATAACATCCCGATCCCTGATCGGCTGGCGGTAGAATTTTCTGCCATGGGTCCTCGGGCCGAAGGCCGGACACTGTTCGGGCAGACTGCATCATCCCTGTGGTGCAGCACCTCCTTGAAGGCTGGTGAGGGTTTCACGAATTTGACCCACTGGTCCGATTTGGTTGAAGCTGGCCACCTGAAGAGTATCAAGGTATGTACCTGACCCACTGGTTTGATCGGGATTTTCATATTTAATGTTCTTCATATTTATTCTTACAGTTGTTTCTTTTTTCCTCAGGCCGGTACATATTACCATCGGGCCTTCCTAGCTGCAGAACGGGAGATGACCCTCCTTCATCAAGAGCTGGACGAGAGCCAAACCCTTTTGGCTGCTGCAAGAAAAATGGCTGCAGACCTTCAGGATCGGGCCAATAAAGGCGATAAGGCCAAGGAGGAGCTGGTCGAACTGGAGAAGAGGCTCCAACGGCGCGATCGGGAAATCCGCGATCTCCGTGCCAAGGTGAAGGCTGCCGAAGATGCCGGTATGAAGATCGAGAAGGACAAGGGGGAAAATCCTCCTGCCCCCTACATTGCTGATGCCTCCAAAATCACTAAGAAGGCGGTGATTGATTTCCAGAGGGGAAAAGGCCTGAACGTCGCTCTGGAGAATACTGCTCGAGAGTTCCTTGGCAAGCACCTTGGCGAATTCTTAGAGAAGAGCAAGGATCCAGTGACCGATGGCCTCAAGCTTTTAGATGAGACGCCTGCTGGCACGACCTTTATCAATGCCTTTGCCAAGAACACTCTGATCAAGTGCCAGGATATGCTGGTTGACCGGAATTTGGATGTGATCAAGGAGTCTTTTTATGAGCCCTTTAAACCCAAGGAAGAAGGTTTCGATCCGCTATTCTGTCGTGCTTATCAACGAGTAGTGGAGAAGAGGCAGAAGGCCAAAGATGCAGCCGATCCTTCTAATTCCAAATCTGATGCCGCACCGAACAAGGATCCTCCCGTAGCATAGTTTTCCTTTGTTTTCTTCATTTATTCTTTCATTCTTATGTATTCCCCGGCCAGTAGCGCCGAAGAATAAAGATGCCTTGTTTCTTTCGAGATTGATTCCCCAATCGTTCAGATCATTAACTAAGCTTTGGTAGATTACTTAGATAATGTCCGTCATCTTCCAAACCCATAATTCCGATGCACCCGTTCGGATTTGCCGTTCGGGGATTATCCATATTAGGGGTTTGAGATGTCCATTTTCGAAAACTAAACGCAAGATCCTCTGAACGGATCATCTCTCGCGTTTCAAGCTAAAATGGAGACTCGCCTCCAAGTTACAGCTCGGGTTCCACCATAGCGATTCCCATTCGTCGTGGTTCGTCCAAGCTATAGACTGAGGTAAGATTTAATACCGTCATCTTCCAAACCCATAATTCCGATGCACCCGTTCGGATCTGCCGTTCGGGGATTATCCATATTAGGGGTTTGAGATGTCCATTTTCGAAAACTAAACGCATGATCCCCTGAACGGATCATCTCTCGCGTTTCAAGTTAAAATGGAGACTCGCCTCCAAGTTATAGCTCGGGTTCCACCATAGCGATTCCCGTTCGCCATGGTTCGTCCAAGCTATAAACTGAGGTAAGATTTAATACCGTCATCTTCCAAACCCATAATTCCGATGCACCCGTTCGGTCCTGCCGTTCGGGGATTATCCATATTAGGGGTTTGAGATTTTCATTTTCGAAAACTAAATGCAAGATCCCCTGAACGGATCATCTCTCGTGTTTCAAGCTAAAATGGAGACTCGCCTCCAAGTTACAGCTCGGGTTCCACCAACGCGATTGCCTTTCGCCATGGTTCGTCCAAGCTATAGACTGAGGCAAGATTTAATGCCCACCATCTTCCAAACCCATAATTCCGATGCACCCGTTTGGTTCTGCCATTCCGGGACATCCATATTAAAGGTTTGAGATGTCCATTTTCGAAAACTAAACACAAGATCCCCTGAACGGATCATCTCTTGTATTTCAAGCTAAAATGGAGACTCTCCTCCAAGTTACAGCTCGGGTTCCACCATAGCGATTCCCGTTCGCCGTGGTTCGTCCAAGCTATAGACTGAGGTAAGATTTTAAAAAACCAGGGTCCTGACTCCCCGCCCGATCATCCGAATTATCGAATGCCGTTCGGCTTGTCTTACCCGAAGTTTTACACCATCTCATAAACTTGCTTGGATCTCCTGCTCGGTCATCCGGAGCACAAGGCCAAGTTCAAGATGAAATGGAGGCTCCCTCCAGATTAAGATGGTGGTTTTCATTCGGTCATCCGGAATGATTGCCAACAGAGCTTGATCGAGGTGAGGCTTCTGGCTATTTGTTGTGATATTGCCATTCGGTATCTGTGATCTGGTTATCCAACTTCTAGCCTTATTTGTGGAAGCCAATTTCTCCCTCTTTATGTATCTCATGTACAATTATTTTTATTAATAAGAGGTGGCAACAGCCGTTTTTATTGATAAAACTTCCGAAGGTGTTCAACATTCCATGCTCCTGTCGATTGGCCTTCAGTAGTCTGAAGGCGGAACGTTCCTTCGACATATTTCTTTTCCACCCGATAAGGGCCTTCCCAGTTCTGGGCCATCTTTCCACCTTCTAGTGGCTTGCTTTTTTCCCTTTTCTTCAGGACCAAGTCTCCTACTTGTATTGAACGGATTTTGACTTGTTTATCAAAGTATCTCTTTGTTGCTCGGTGGTATTCCTCCATTCTTAGGGCTGCAAGGTCCCTTCTTTCTTCAATGAAATGGAGTTCAGCACGCAAGTTGTTCTCATTTCGTTCAGGATTGTAGTGTATCGTTCGGTGTGTAGGTACCAGGACTTCCGTGGGTACTTTTGCTTGGAATCCATAGGCAAGGGCGAACGGCGTCTCTCCTGTAGCCGTTCGAGGTGTTGTCCTGTAAGTCCACAGGATGTAATTTAACTGTTCGGGCCAAGTGGAGGAGTAGTCTTCTAGTTTCTTTTTTATTCCATCCATAATGGTCCTGTTCATGTTCTCCACTTGGCCGTTCGCCTGTGGGTATGCCACAGACGCTCTGGAATGCTTGATTCCCCATTTGATGAGGTAGTCTTCAAAATTCCTGCTCACAAATTGCCTCCCGTTATCCGTGACGACCTGCTCGGGAAGCCCGAACCTGCAAATGATGTTTTGCCATAGAAACCGTTGGCATTGGAAATCCGTGATGCTGGCCAATGGTTCGGCTTCCACCCACTTGGTAAAGTAATCAATTCCCACAATGATGTATTTCCTCCCTCCCGAAGCAGTAGGTAGGGGCCCTAGCAAGTCGATCCCCCACCTAGCGAACAGTAATGCAATGGTCATTGGGGTGTAGAAGGTTGCAGGCCGTCCGGGAACCGGTGCGTAGAGTTGGCAGACCTTGCACTTCCTGGTGTGTGCAAAACAATCCTTCTGGATGGTCGGCCAGTAATATCCCTGCAAGATGATTTTCCTGGCTAGTGTTTTTGGCCCTTGATGGCTAGAGCATATTCCCTCGTGTATTTCCTCCATCACAGCAGTTGCCTGAACGGGAGGAAGGCATTTCAAGTATGGCCCCCCGAACGTCTTCTTGTATAGCTGTCCATCTACCAGCTCAAACATCGGGGCTTTCCTCTCAATCTTCGTTAAGTTGTACACATCATTCTTCTCAATTGGAAGGGACCCGTCCTTCAAGTAATTGGTCATGTTTGTGACCCAACTTGGTACTGCATATGAGATAGCATCTACCCGAAGGACCATTGTTGCCGGAGTGGACAACACTTCTCTATGCGCAAATTTCTGGATGTGTGCATGGATGCCTTGAGCCCGGTCATCCAATGCAACATGCTCCAGTTTTGACAGAATATCTGCCTCATCATTCTCAATTCGGGAGATCTGGTCGAGCGTTACCTGTTCAAATTTGTCAATCTGCTCCTCGACCAGTTCCTTGTAAGCCTTTAATCTCTCTTCTTTGGCCTCCGCGGACCTGTTGACTTGGCTTACAACCAGTTGGCTATCCGATCGAACCTTCAATCGGCTAGCACCCAGGGCTTTGGCATACTTCAAACCTACAATAAGGGCCTCATATTCGGCCTCATTGTTAGTTACCTTAAATTCGAAGTGTACAGAGTAGTATGCCTTGAACCCCTCGGGGGATGTGATTACAGCTCCTCCTCCACATCCCTTAGCGTTGGATGCTCCATCCACGTACAGTTCCCACCAATCATGCATCATAGTCTCGTTCGATGTTTCCTCCGATGATCGAGCGGTGCATTCAGCAATGAAGTCCGCTAGAGCCTGTCCTTTGATGGTGGGGAGAGGTTTGAAGCTAACCTCATATTGCCCGATCAGGAGAGCCCATTTAGTTATGCGCCCGCTCGCCATCGGGTTCCTCAGTATGGTGGCCAGTGGTTGGGTTGTGTAAACGGTAATTGGATGAGCCAGAAAGTATGGCGCTAACCGCTTCATAGCCGCGATTAGGGCCAAGATGGTTTTCTCCATCAGAGTGTATCTTGTCTCTGGCCCGTTCAGGGCTTTACTCACAAAGTAAATCGGGCGCTGCACACCCTCATCCTCCTTTATTAACATCGAGCTGACTGCAAGATCAGCCACGGCCAAGTACATATACAAATGTTCCCATGGATTCGCTTTGGTCAGGACCAGGGGAGAAGACAAATAAAGCTTGAAATCTTCAAAGGCTGCCTAACATTCAGCCGTCCACTCGAACAGGTTGGCCTTCTTCATGATCTGGAAAAATGGAATTGCCCGATCAGCCAGTTTGGCCAAAAATCTGCTCAGGGCTGCCAACCTACCAGTCAGCTTCTGAACCTCTTTCAGGTTCCTCGGGGCCTCCATGTCCATAATTGCTTTCACCTTTTCTGGATTCGGTTCAATTCCCCGTTCGCTCATCATGTACCCCAAGAACTTGCCCCCCTTGACTGCAAAGGCACATTTCTTGGGGTCCAGCCTCATGTTTGCCTTTTGCATAATTTCAAACACCTTTTCCATGTCTTGCACATGGTCTTCCTTCTTTCTGCTCTTGATGAGGATGTCATTCACATAGGCTTCCATGGTCACCCCCAGTACTTCCTTGAAGAGCATCCCGATCATCCTCTGGAAGGTAGCCATTGCATTCTTCAACCCGAACGGCATGACTATGTAGCAAAACACGCCATCCGAGGTGACGAATGCAGTTTTTTCTGCGTCGTCCGGGTGCATGAAGATCTGGTGATACCCCCTGAAGGCATCCATGAAGCTCAGTAACTCACATTCGGCTGTCTCGTCCACCAGCAGATCAATCCTCGACACATGATAAGGGTCCATGGGGCATGCACTGTTTAAATCAGAGTAGTCCACACACATCCTCCATATGGACCCTTTCGGGGCAAAGACTACATTAGCTAGCCATTCAACATGAATGACAGGCCTAATATGCCTTATCTTCAGTAGCATGGCAACCTCCTATTTTGTGAACTCCCGCCGTTCAGCCGCCTTGTGTCTCTTCTTTTGCTATATTGGCTTGGCGTCAGGCCGAACGGCTATTTTGTGGCAGATGAGCTCTGGATCAATCCCTGACATATCTCCAGGTCCCCGAGCAAATAGAACCTGGAACTTCTTGAGTACTGCCACCACCCCTTCCCTTATTTCCTCATTCAAATCCATCCCGATCACTATCTTTCGATCAGATGGAGAGTCAAGATCAATGTATTCAAGGAGGGTGGCAGGTTTGAGGTTTCCCTCGACCTCCGTTCGTGGTGTTGGCGTTTCAATGATGTTCACCCGCATCCCGCAGGTGTTTATCTTCTTCAGGGCTTCCCTGTAGCATGCTCGGGCTGTAGCTGGATCTGTTCGGGCCACCACTACGCCAGTATCAGTAGGGAATTTGATGCAGGAGTGCCGAACAGACGTTATCGTCTCTAAATCTTCCAGTCCTGGTCGGCCTAGTATGACGTTGTGGGCACAATTGATATCTACCACCACGAACGTCATACGGACCGCTGCCCGGTGAGTTTCATCACCAATTTCCCCTAGGAGCTGGACAGTCCCCTCAGCCTCGATGCAATTTCCTGTGAAGCTGGCCAGTGGCGTCTTCAGATTTGTCAGTTGTTCCCTTTTCAGGACCATTCTCTCGAACGTGTGTAAATACAATTGTTGGTCCCGTTTAAGTTGGTAACAGTCTAGGGGGGGGGTGAATAGACTGTTATAAGTTTTCAAACTTTTCTCTAAGTCAGAGTTGACTTATCAGAGAGGGTCGAGTTCTGATGATCAGAACTGGGTATTGCAGCGGATAAGAGTTCCGGGTAGCCTCAAACAGATACTAAGGCAAGTGCCCTTCTGATAACTCTGAGAACAAGATCTGCTAAACACAGAGTCCAAGTCTTTAAGAGTTATGCAGTAAGAATCCTAAGTGCAGAAAGTAAATGCGTAAAGTAAAGGACACCAGGGATTTTTATAGTGGTTCAAGGAACAACGCGTTCCTCTAGTCCACTGTTCCACTAAGCTTGTAAATGTCAGTTACAACGCCTTAGTCCCTAGCACTTAAGAAGTTCTTCACGTCTTCTTCAAGCCTAGATGTCACCCGGGATGCATTCCTGCTTCTTGATGACTGGTCCTTTCACTCAGCTTCCCGGAAGTATCACCACTTCGCTACTGCAGTTACTTGGACGCCCTTCTTTGCAGAAGATGTTCTGAAAAACAGAGTTTTTCTCCAACTTGCTTCGTTACAAAAGGTTTGTTGTTGAAGATCTTGAAGTGTTGAAGAACTGGATGAACTTTGCTCTTGGTTGGGTTTGAGAGATTTGAATATTTAATCTTCCCAACGTAAGCTTTTTCTTGTAGAAGGATTTGAAGATTGAATCTCAAGAGAGCTTGTAGAATGATTGTAGAGAGCAAAAGTTATCCGGTTGTTCTTCATGAGTATCCTTTTAGTGAGGATTGTGCACATTGTAGCTGTCACCGTGTACGCCTGTATGCCCCGTGGACCTGCGGCCCAGGTGGTCGGCTGCGATTCACTGACGTGCATGAGAGACCACGGTTGTACTCTTGCCCGTCAAAGAGCTCATATGCCGTGCACCCGTGCGCCATGAGCATGATCAGTTAAAGAGGAAGATGACAAGACATCACGTCACGGGCAAGTTTTTGTCCAGAATTAACACTCGCAGCAACAACCGACGGATTGGGTACCCTTGCACGAGCTCAACCTGGCGAGGTCACGGCCCAGAGGCTTGGTTGCACGAGCCTGCCATGGCGAGACGGCCACACGGTCGTCACGAGAGGGCTTGGTTGCACGAGATCAACCTAACAACGTGAGCGTTCGGTCACCACCAAGAGGCTTGGTTGCACAGGCCCAATCCGCTGAGACAGGAACACAGTCATCGCCTGGAGACTTGGTTGCACGGGCTCAATCCAGAGAAGTGAGCGTACCGTCTTCGCCGAGAGCCTTGGTTGCACAGCCTCGTCATATCGCGCAAGTCTGAGATGATAGTGATGAAAACCATGTTGCCCAAGCTTGCACGGATAGGTCCATACTATCAATATCAAAACTACAAAGTATGGGCGCAGGGCACCTTGTCAAATCCTATGAGCGGAGCATAGCAAGATTGTGATGAAGCACGAAGTGCAGAACTCGGAGCAACACCTCAAGTTCTCAAATTCTTTCATTACTTAAAAAAATGTTTTCAATCTAGAATTTAATGAGGTCCGACCTCACTTGGAAATGAACGGGCGGGCCTAAAAAAACCTATGATGCCTCGCTCTCGGTGTTTAGTCGACCACGGCTCGATCCTCGGAAAAGGAAATGATCAAACTTTTTTCTAAGTCTAGGATTAGCTGCTCGGTCAGGGCGACCGTAAGACCGGCCCTCGGGTCGAAAAGGTATGCGAGAGGTCGTGCTCCGAGCCCCTCTCGTACATCCGTTGTCCGACGTTGCTGTCTAAACTAGATTCTCACCCGTGCGTTGCACGGGATATATATTCAACAATAGCTATAACATATGATTTGTTAACATTATTAGTTAGCACGTAGATGCAGGCCCAAAGAGTATAGATGTAATACACGTAAAAAATAATAATCAAGGAAAAGATAGTTTTTTTATAGATAAGGAAAAGATGGTTACATCTAAAAAATGGTACGAATTATGTTTTGAAATAAAAAAGAAAAAAATATAATAATAAGGTTTCCGCAGCAAGCACATTTTGAAACGCTTTCCAGTAAACAACATTGGTCGTATGCTCAATTTGTTCATCACATTCATCTTAAATTTCATTTATCAATTGATATTTTTTTTAGTCATACTCAGGAAAGTTTCTGTAAATGACATTATAGTAAAAATATTAATAAATAATACACTACTAATATTCAACCAAAATAATAATCATAATAATATTATACTTATAATAACAACAATAATAATCATAACATTAATAATGAGAAATATTATACTCCCTCCGTCCCATTATACTTTGTCAACTTTTCATTTTTGGTTATCCCAAAAAACTTTGACGCTTTCTTATTAAAGTAACTAATTTGTTATTCTGCACATTTCTCTCTCCTCTGCACAAATCTCAATTATACAGTTTTTACTATTCTTATTTCTCACCTATTTTGCACTTGGCAAAGTCCACCGGGACAGAGGTAGTACTGTTTTTACTTGGACCTATTTCAGTCTAAATCCATACCAGATCAGTTCAGACCAGAATTTGATAGTTGTATAAACACAAAGACTATACGTTTACTACACCAAATCAGCTCAGATCAGATAATTTCAGTACAAATAAAAAAAACCTAAAAATATAATAACAATCATAGACCAATAACCATAATAATAATCATAATAATAATAATAATAATAAATTATAATCGATCAATATAATTATAATCCTAATTAAATATATTAAAAATATTTCACAAAGTCCAATTCAGATCTGAAATTAAAATACTAATATTTTAAGAAACTTTTTTTTGGATGAATTTAAATCAGTCCAGCCCAATACCGTATCATAAATCTACCCAGCCCAGCAACTTAAACCTAACACGCCATATTTAGGGAGTGTTTGCAACAGCTTCTGCTTTAAAAAAAGCACTTTTGGAGTGATTTGGAAAAAGTGATTATTTGTAAAAGTTGATAGTGTTTGAGAAAAAAGTGATTTTGAAAAGTAAAAGTTGGTAGTGTTTGGTAAAATAAGTGCTTTTGGTGTATAAAAAGTGGAAAAGCACTTTTGACACGAAAGCCGAGAAAAATAAAAAATTGGTAGTGTTTGGTAAATAAGTGCTTTTTTAAGCCAAAAGCTGAGAAGTGCTTTTTTTAAAGTGGTTGCAAACCAGCCTTTAAACTCTACTCCATCCTTCGGCCGCCTCGTTCATCCGTACATAGATCACCTCTCAGACCATCGTGGGTTAAACGTTTGTTCTTCCGCTCACCATCGTCCGCTGGTGTGCTATCGACAGATGTTTCTTATTTTGGCTGAGGTAAAACCAAAGAATCTCAAACCACGTTTGCCATCTTTTCGTGATTTTGGTTTATGCAAGAAATAGGCGAATTGCTTCAATTCTTGCTACGGGTGCAAATGTCTCATCATAGTCTATGCTCTCTTGTTGATTGTATCCCTTGGCAACTAATCTGGCCTTATTCCTCACAATCACGCCTTCTTCATCCCGCTTGTTCTTGAAAACCCACTTCGTGCCGATAATGGTTTTCTTCTGTGGTCTAGGCACAAGTGTCCAAACATCCATTCTGTGGAATTGATTGAGTTCATCTTGCATAGCAATCACCCAATCAGGATCTGCTAGTGCTTCTTTGATTTTGGATGGTTCGGATTGGCTGATAAAGCAAGAGAAAAGACATTCATTGACTGTTGCTGTTCTGGTGCAGACTCCATGACTCGGATCTCCAATTATTAGTTCAACAGGACGTGCCTTCGTCCACTTCCGCTCATGAGTAAGAGGGATTGGAGTTATGATGGGGTGATCCGGGTCTTCATAGTCATTAGCTGTAATTGGGGAAGGAGTGGAGTGCATTGGGCTTGGTGTGGTCTGTGTTTCCTGTGCTGTTGGTGTTGGTGCAGTGGCTTGTGTTGTTTCTATGCCATGATTTCCTGAGTCCTCATGAGTAGATAGAGGATGTACATCATTTTCACTTTCAGTAGGAGCAGGCAGGAAAGGTAGATGTGTATCAGTTGCTGCTGTTGCTATTGCTGTTGGTTGTTGCCTTGGGTCACGTGGGTTCTCATAAAAATGTTCAAAGAGTGAATCTAGAACCGCACGTGCACCAGAGGACTGCATTGTTGCTTCGGTTTCATCGGATGATTGTTGTTGCTCAGATAGAGTGGGTTCTGTCAAGAGATGTTTAGAAGCGAAATCTGCCATTTCATAGAATGCAACATGAACACTCTCTATGACAGACCGCTGATCC
Organism: Cuscuta epithymum; assembly: GCA_945859915.1. Classification (NCBI taxonomy): domain Eukaryota; kingdom Viridiplantae; phylum Streptophyta; class Magnoliopsida; order Solanales; family Convolvulaceae; genus Cuscuta; species Cuscuta epithymum. Next base: position 576,573 of record CAMAPF010000969.1, on the reverse strand, counting down.
CTTAGATAGATTCTGTATGCCTTAGATTGAGTTGAGTAGCCAATAAACACACCTTTCTTGGCTTTGGGATCGAGCTTACTTCTTTCACTCCTGTCATTCAGAACAAAGCATTTGCAGCCAAAAACTCTGAAGAATGAGATGTCAGGGGTTCTGTTGAAGAGGATTTCATAAGGAGTCTTGTTGAAACGTTTGTGAATTGATGTTCTGTTTTGAGTGAAACACGCAGTATTGATGGTTTCCGCCCACATAAAGTGAGGAAGCTTGGATTGGATCAGCATGGTGCGTGCAGCTTCAACTAAAGTCCTGTTCTTCCTTTCAACTACCCCATTCTGCTGTGGAGTTTTTGCAACTGAGAATTGCTGTGTAATGCCTTGAGATTCATAGAAATCAGTGAGAAGTTGATTCTTGAACTCAGTTCCATTATCTGTTCTTACTATCTGCACACTCTTCTGAAGAAAGTTCTGAATTATTCTGATGAAGGTAATGATCAGATTGGCAGCTTCATCCTTGGTTCTCAGAAACTTCGTCCATGTGTATCGTGAAAAGTCGTCCACAATAACAAGTGTATACTTGCGTCCATTGATGCTCTGAACTCTCATCGGCCCACACAGATCCATATGTATCAATTGGAGCGGCCGTAAGGAGGATGGAACTTGTTTTGACTTGTGAGAGCTCCTTGCCATTTTGCCTAATTTGCAGGCACCACAATGGTTGACAGCGGAAGTCTTCAGAGTAGGAAGCCCTTTCACAAGTTTTCTCTTTGACAGAAAGATCAGATGTTTAAAGTTCAGATGAGAAAGGCGTCTGTGCCACAGGCTGTTCTGCTCAGAGGAAGCTTGAGACAACAGGCAAATGGAAGAAGTTGTTTGAACGCTTTTCAGGTCAATCGTGTACAGGTTTGATGTCCTTGTACACGTTAATAATGTGTTCCCATAGCTGTCAATCACACAGCATTGCCTTGATTTGACTTCACTTCCATCCCACTATCACAAAACTGTCCAATGCTTAGCAGGTTGTGTTTTAGACCTTTCACATATGAGACAGCCCTTATGGTGACACTCGGACAGATGACATCTCCATATCCAAGAATAGGAGATGATGCGTTGTTGCCAAATCTCATATTTCCTCCGTAACACGATGTGTAGTTGCTCAGTAGATGTCTTATTCCGGTCATGTGGGTTGAGCATCCAGAATCTAAGTGCCACACATGACCATTCTGCAAAACAATTAAGTTTTCTTAGGTACCCACCGTAGGATGGGTCCTTCCTTATTAATCAGAAACATCTTTTTAAATTTTTCTTTGAGCTGTGATCCAAGGTCAACAGCTTTCTCAGTCAGAGTTTAAACTTTTTCTTTTTCAGATTCAGACTTAGGTATCCATTTTTGTTTGATTGAAGGAGGAGACGAGTCATGATCACTGTGAGTGAATGGATGTTGATTAAGGTATGGTTTAAAAATTGCTTCTTTTGAGAGTCTTTTCAGATGTTTCTTTGAATGAATCTTGAGGGGATATTTTAAGTTCAAAAAGTCATAATAGCCCTCAACAGATTCATTTGAAGATTTCTTTCTTGTATTTTGTTCACTCTTTCTTCTCCATCTAACATCATTCACATCACTATCAAAATCAGAACTAGTAAAACTGTCATCACATTCATAAACATTATCAGAAGATACAAAAGGTTCATCATTAATCTTAGAAACATTCAGCTTGGGACTCAAGACTGAATTTTGACTACAAGAGTGCTTAGCAAAGCCAGAGCTACAATTATTTTTGGAATAGAACATCGCACTAGACCTAGACTTCTTGTTTTTCAAAAACACTTTCTTCTTTCCTTCAGCGACCTCTCTTCTTATCAACCTCCACTCCTCTCTCTGTTCCAGTCTCCGAATCACTCTCGTTCCTGTAACTGAAGGAGACTTGGAGTGAGTAGGTAGTTTTTCAAAAACGTTCTTAATTTTGTTGTCATGATCAATGGTTGAGTCAGTACTGCTTGTAGGTTGGGAAGCTGTGTTGCACTGGGATTGTTCTTTTAAAAGAGTAAGTTCATTCAACAGTCTGTCACGCTCACTCTCAAAACTCTTCCTCTCTTCTTCAAAACTTTTTCTTTGATTTTCAAGAGAAATATGTAAGTTTTCAAATTTCTTTATCAAAGGAGGAATGTATGGTTCATCTATATCAGACTGTGAGTTCGAGGGGGGGGTTCCAGATCAGACACAACTTCCTTCTCAGAAGGATAAAGACTCACACATTCATCAGAAGAAAAGACAGGTTTAGCTATAACATAACTTTTGTTCAAAGAAGAATAATCAAAAGAGATTTGAGCTTTTGTGTTGTTTGTTCTTTTCTCAGCCTCAAGTTCCTCCGTTTCTTTTGCCGCAGTAAAATGCATGAGCTTAGTCAGACCGAATCCCATGTAGTTAACATCATACAGTTGTTTACATTTAACCTTTTTCAGGTTGCATGGATTCGATAGACCAAGACCTTCTTTGGAGTTATAGAAACGTGTATCCTTGGGCTGGTTTAAGAAAATTGTTTGTTCAGTTTGATCACGTTTAACTAAAAGATCCTCAAGCTCCTTGATCTTCCTATAAAGCGCACTTCTTTGATCATGTAAAACCTTTTTCAGTCCAATTGTTTGATTAAGCTCTGTCTTGGTATCACGCAGCTCACGAGTCAAGTCAGTTGTCTTAAGTACCAACTTGTCTGTTTCTAAGGTCAGTTTTTCAACCTTTTTCGTTGACTCATCAAGTTTCAAGGATAGACAGGCATTTTTATGCAAGTTCTTAAGTAAAACTTTGTGATTGTTATCAAGTCTCGCCTCAAGCTCCTTAATGGTTTTGTCCTTTTCAGTTAAAGAATGATTTTTGCATTTGCAAGAACATGAGTTTTTAGAAGGACTTACATTGCTGTTTGAGCTTTCACATTCATCATCTCCGGGGATCGCAGCATCACCCTTTCTTTCATCTCTCTCCACAACTGCCATCAAGGCCAGATTTTCTTCTTCCTCATCTGAAGAATCATCCTCCATCCAGTGGTCCTTCTCTGCGAGCATTGCAGTATTTTCATCTTCTTGCTTTGCCATGAACATCTTTTGCTTGTTCAGGAGCATTTTCTGTTTGTAGTAATTGAAGTCCCTCCTTTTTGGTAGACGACAATCTTTGATCAGATGTCCAGCCTTTCCACAATTAAAGCACTTAGGAGGTTCTTCTGCTGCAACAGCTCTTTCTGAGGAATTCTGCTCAAACTGTTTTGGCTTGTAGTTGGATGAGGAGGTTCTCAGCTTGTTTGATGAAGTGTTCTTCTTGACAAACCTTCTGTTGTATTGTTTAGTCAAGAGTGCCATTTTCTTCTGCAACTCCGCTAGTTCAGATTCCACATCAACTTCTTCATCGCTTCCTTCTTCTTCTTCAGATACCATGACAACTTTCTTCTTCTTTTGCATCTTAGTTGTACTCCTCACCTGAGTTTCCATCACTAGAGCAAGTGGATCAGCAATTGTATTTCCTTCAGGTTCAGCAGTGTCATTCACGAACTGTTGGAGATGATCATGAATGGTATAAAGATCAACTTCATCAAGATCCATATTCTGTCTCACATTCTTCACTGTTCTCTTCCATTCGGGACTCAGACTAGAAAAGAATCGTATGTTCAGCTCCATGTTGGCTTTGTTCACATTATTCTTTCCCAAGTCATTCACAAGCTTAACAAATCTGTTGTAAGTCTCATGCAGTGGTTCACCAGGTCTAGCCTTGAAAGAATCATATGCAGTTAGAGTACTTGCTTTCTTGGTTTTCAGACCCAGATTAGTTCCTTCCATCAGCTTTCTAATCTCGTCCCACATCTCCTTAGCAGAATCCATGCTATCTATTAAGATATAGATGTCGTTTGGAATTGCTTGGAGCAGGTACGTTTTTGCCATCAGATCAGCCTTGATTCTCAATCTATCTTCTTCAGTATATTCTTCAACAGCCTTAGGTACTCTCACTGGTTCAACGGGGGGCTCATTATCATTGTCACCTCCAAGTATCATCCAAATCTGAGCTGGTCCCTCCGTCAGTGATTCAAGCATGGCTGAAGAGTTGTCTTTACTTTCGAGAAAATTGAGAAACCTGTTCTTCCACATCACGTACTCATCTCTCCGCAAGATCAGGGGTCTATTATCATTTCCTATTGAAAGAGCGTCCATTTCTGCTGTTCTTAAACAATGACCGTTCGAGTGATTGATCTGTCACAAAAAAAATTCTAAGTATAGATTATCGAGAAGTGAAACTTCGAAAAGAATGTTCGAGAACTAAGAGTTCGAGAAAGATTATCGAGAAGTAAGTTTTCGATATCAAAACTTCGAAAAGAATGTTTTCGATATATCGATTTCGAGAAGTCGATTGTCGAGAAGTCAAACTTCGAGAAGTTCAGTTCGAGAACTGTCTTTTCGAGATTTGAGTGTCGAGAACCGATGTCGAGAACCTGCAATATCGAAAAACAAATAATTCGAAGGATAAATACCGAGAAATACTAATGCGAGAAGCTAGTATCGAAAACTAAGTTCTCGAGTTCAATATCGAGATCATCCTATCGAAATCCTGTACTTAAAAATTTTCAGAATTTTAAAATTGAAGACTGCTGCTGAGTTGTTTTCGATGCCGAGAAGCTTCCTGTATTGATCAAACTTCGAAAAACCTGCTTAAAGTATCGAGAACCTGCTTTTCGATATAGCAATACCGAGAACTTCCAAAAGTGAAAATTACAGGTATCGAAAATGAAGATATACTACTGGTTCGTTTTTGAAAGACGAATTCAGCAGTATAACTTTTACATACAAATGTCCAGAAACAGGTTAACAAAGGCAGATTTAAGAAAACATCGAAAAGATAAAAACCAGAGTGTTTCTTCGCAGTTTTTCTTCGATGCAGATCAGTACTCGATCAGCTCTGATAGCAGTTGTTGGTCCCAAATAATAAGATTGAAGAACAGCTAAATAAGATCTACAATAATATAGAGAAGGATTCTTAATAATGATCGAGAAATAATCTGAACAGAAGAAATCCTTACGCTATACTATCGAGAAATAAAGAACGAAAACTCTGAGTGAAAGGCGCTGTATATTTCTGATTATCGATTATTCAGTCCTGTATCACATGCACGCATATTTATAGGCGTAGGGACAGGTACAGAAATGGTAACCTAGAACTCTGGGCCTAAGGCCTTTTTGGGCCTTATTCCCATAGTTCATTTATTCCTTACATAATGGCTATAAATGATAAAACTATTCTAATTGGAATAACAAGACTCTAGACAAACTTGATCACAATAAATATTTTCCTCAACAGAAGGCATCTAATAGATATACAACAAGTATTTCAAACACAAGACCCTCAAATAGGGTGATAGTACTATATGGTTGTAACCCTAAATTACCCCGTTAGAAAAATATACTTACTTTATATAAAAGTCAAGTAGTCGGCCCGTGGGCCCATGTTCATTTAGAAATCACCATTCCCATTCCCCATGACTATAAGCCACGACAACTCATAGAGTCCAACCCTAACACATGACATTGTATTCTAGAGCTCGGCTCTATCACATCACCATACAATTCATGTCACTTGGGTCAATTTCCTTACCTTTCATTCTAGAGCTCGGCTCTATCACATCACCACGCAAGCCCTAGAGCTCAGCTCTAGCTATACAATACATAGACTACAAGTCTACCACCTTACCATGCATCCTAGATCTCGGCTCTATTACATCAACATGCACTAAAGTCTAATTCCTAAGCAAACCTATGCCTAGAATTGACATATCAATAAACTACCATGTGTCATCCTTAAAGACTGCCCATAACTTAACCTTAGTTTCATACTAAGTCATTATATACACTTCAAGTATACTCAAGTGTATTTCCATAGGATCAATTCTAACAACAATTTCCAATAATCGCTAACTAGTATTTCAATACTATTAAGATTATTGTTATAATACAAATATTCTCATTTTGTAATTCACTACATATTTATAAATATGTAGCAGCAACTTAAATATTCAATATCAATACATAAGTATTCATTTATGTATCCTCATATTTCATACATGAGTAAAATACCTATTTCACAAAATAGTTCATTTATAACTCATTTAATCTCTTATTATTCATACAACCTCAAATCACTTCCAATTGCATTCTTTGGAAACTATATCAATATTTCATCAATATTTAATCATCATAATTCATGAAAAATTATGATTTAGGCATTTAGGTAATCTCATGCTTAACCTACAAGTTGTAAGCAATTAGATGTCGATCCTCACCTCAATGAGCTTTAAATTATCCCTTCTCAACCCAATGCTCAAGCTTCGGCCAAGGGAGTTTGAGAATTGATTTCTTGTTTATGAATGAGTGTTAGACAGCCTCCTCAAGGTGCTAGCTCAACTCCTAACCGAAGACACGAAAACAGTCCCTAGAACGGGTGTTTTCCGGCGAATTCGTTCCCTAACCTTTCAAGGTTTTGTCTAGGTTAGTATCTAACCTTTCCAACAATTAAAGTCTCTTTTATAATAATATTTTATACACTTCAAACAGTGTATAATAGTTCTTCAATCATTTATATGATTTAGACAATAGAGAGGAAGGTTTTGGATTCAAACTTACTTTGAATACAAAAACGTATTCTGCGAGGTTGTGTTTTGTTCGGACGATTTGGAGGCCTTAAACTGCTCCGTTTTCTTCAAACCGCACGTCTATGGATTACTCTTCTTGAGAGATTTCCGTGGAAACCTCACACGCCCTTTTTGGATGAGTATTTCTCAAGATACGAACCAAACAGTGAGCTCCACGAACTGGAGATTATCCCTGCGGCCAGCTCCCGTATCTCTCTCTCTTTTGAGTGTGAGGCTCTCCTTTCTTTCTTATCTCTTTCAGTTCGAATGGGGGTGAGGGGGAGGTGTTTAGGAGCTCTCAAAATGATATCTAAGCATGTGGTTCACAAAAAGAAAGGGTAGGGTGTTTGATTGCAATCAAACATGGTGTGAACCTCCTCTTTTATTTCCTTTTTGTAATGTTGTAGCTCTTAAGTCAAAATGTCCGCCCCACATAGTTGTCTCACCCATTTTTCTTTGTCTTGTAGGTACCAAGGTCATGTGGGATGGTTCCCAAATGATCCCATTCAATTTGGGGTCCAAAATACCTACCAATACTTCCAAAATGAAAAGATGGACCCTATTGTTTTATCATTGTCATGAGATGTCTTTTTGTACTCATTATAATTTATGTAGGCCAAGTCAACTTCATACATCATATTATTGATCCCCAATATGTGTAGGATCATCCCAATAATTTACATGATGAATATTATAGAAGGAAAAATCCTACTCCCATTATTTAGCTCAATAATGTCAAAGATGGGACCATAGGCATTTGTATTCTTCTCTAATCATTCTATCACTTATTTTGACATTTGTCATTCATATTACTGGATTACTAGCCGTGTGGGTCACCCTCGAGTGGGCCTAGGACGCCATTCTCGAATACTTGCTATTTTTAGCAGGTTGGGCCCAAAATAATGTTTGGGCCGCCCGACCTTCCTCAACTTGTCTTGAAAGGTCATGTAACATTATTTAGGTAATGTTGGTCTCTTATGTTCATTAATAAGGCCCAAATAAGTATTTGCAAAACCTGACGCTAATATACGAGTTTGAACAGTACAATATTCAATCATGCACTACGTAAAACATAAATCGTTTCACAATTGTTTGGGAATCGTAAATTCAATACATAAACTTTGAATTTTTTTAATTAAATTTTCGAGGGCGTTCGGGTGCGGTGTCACAAATGTCATTAGTGAAAACACTTGGAGGACTGAGTAGCATGGAATGGTGTTCAAATTCCTTGTGAAAAACCTCGCAATCTATGTCTGGGCCAAGGATAGATTGGGCACTAAATGTAATGGGATATTCATTTAGTGGAAATCCATCTGAAATAGGTTGGGATTTGATGTAGGGGGATTACACCACCTCTAAACCAAGATATATCTTGTGTTACCTTTTATATTAAGCTCCCAATACACACTACAGTTCTCACTCACCTTCACAACTTCCCAGAAAAACAGCTTGCTCATCAAACTGCCCAGTGAACTTTCCAGTTCACTGTGAATCAAACTCCTTGTTTCTGTTCATCAAAGTGATCCATTTTTATAGATATAAATCCTTCATACTGTGTGCATCGTACAAACGTTTGCACAATAAACATAGTTTGTGCCGGATCCGCTCCCTGTGTGTGTGAGACATTTTTTTCATTAAAACAAAATCGATTATATTAATATTAATAGGAATCAGATCGTTACAACAAACTCAAAAATAAAGATTGTTTAAAAAAAATAAAGACATATTCATGACTAAAATAAAGATTGTTTAAAAAATGTGAGCTCTCAAGTAGAATTTTTTAATTTACACTCAACTGTCTATGGGACCACTGTTCTAAAAATCGGACTAGTCGGACCGATTAATCGGCCTTGTCGGACCTAACTGTAGAAGACTAATCGGCTTAGTTGGCAAAAAATCGGCCTAGTTGGCAGTCTAGGCGCTCCTCAACCGCCCGACTAGTGACTGACGAGTTTTAGAACAATGTCCATGACAAAATTGGGTTTTGTACTATTGTAACTATTAGTCATATTTTTATAAATCGTAGTAAGTTTTATTTCAGTAATATTTATAAAACTGGGGTTTTACTTAAATATTACTAATAAAAATGTCATGAACAAATATAGTCACTAATAGTTACTAAGTACTACCTCCGTCCCAAAATGATTTGCAAATTTGTCTTTTCTTGATCAAACAGTTTCATTTTATTTGCTTAATTAGAATGCCAATTTTTAATTATATTCTAATTTGGAGTTTGCAACTTTGAAGAGATTTTAATGTAGTTTCTGAATATGTGAACTTTTACTATTACAAATTGAGTTAATTATCGCTATGGAGGGTTGACTTTTATTATTGGTTGACCAAAAAATGTTGACTTTGCAAAACAATTTGGGATTGAGGGAGTAATATTTTTGTCCATCACATTTAAAAAGTATTAGTAATATTTATGGATTTTTTCTTTAAACTTGTATAAATAAACACACTTTTTATTCATATTCTCAAGTTTCCACGATCATTTGACATTTTAAAGTGATGAAAATGTTCAAAGTAAGGCATGCCTTAGAATTGTAATTCTTAGGCCTTTTTCATTTTAGGTGCTTCCAGGTCGAACTTTTTGATGAAACTTTGTGAGCATGTTCTCCATAAAGTGTAGATTGTGCCCACCAAATTTTAGAATAAAATTCAATCGGAAAAATGGTTAAATATTTATTTCAAAATTGCGCAGGTTTTTATATAAATAAAATGCAGTTTTTTTTTCAATTTATTTAACTGACTTGTGGACTGGATTTTATTGTGAAACTTGGTAGACATAATCTACAATCCATGGAGAACATGCTCACAAAATTTCTTCAAAAAAATCGACTCGGAAGCACCTCAAATGAAAGAGAACTAAGAATTACAATTCTTAGGCCACCTTAATTACTTGAATATTGTCCCTTAAAGTGAATTGTAAACAATTAAGTTATCAAATACAAAGTACTTTTCTTAAATCCATTAATGAAAGTTGCATGCCAAAATAACAAATGGAACTGCTAGTATCACTGATACAATCAACGGTAGTATCAATTAACATCAATGATACAACAGACTTTTTTCACTTTTGGTGAAAAGTCCTTTTTCCTCCTTAATGATTGTCAATTGCGCCATTCACAATCATGTCATTTGGACGGCTGTAGGTCGGCCCACAAAAATGAAAAATGATTGAATGCGACAAAAATATTTAATGAAATAATTTCAAAAGTATAATCAAAATAAAAGTAGTAGATAAAAATATGATTTGATAACTTTTAGAGATTATGACTATATTCAAATTTTAATTCATAGTGAATAGTAAACTTACCCATAATAACTTTTTTTTAAAGCAGATCGCTTATATTGATATTATAGAATCTTTGAACATTACATCAGACCCACACTCACACAACTCAAATCTCCTCTCCCACTAGACTCGTAATAACCATCAAGTCCTCTCACTCCTTGATCAGCCGTAAAAAACTATGCCCATAATTGAGCAAAACGTTTCACTGAACATGCGAGAGCTTCGCATCAATGATTAGCATTAGAAGCCACAATACCTAGTGGCGGAAGCAAGAATTCTCAGTAGGAGGAGCGGTTGTGTAAAAAACACATACAAATAAATATATATTAAAATTTTAGAGTAAACATATCTAGCAGATTAATTGTTTTTGAGGGGGTGGCGGCCACCACTTGCCCCCCTTCGTGTCCGCTGCTGACGATACCTCCAGTCGTAATAAAACAAAACATACCAAGAGTAACACCAATAGGCGGCACAATTCAAAATAGAGATAAATTGCCTAAAAAACAAAACTTGAAAAAAAAAGAAATAAAATTAAAGCGGAAAACCGCAAGTTGGCAAACTCAACCTTGAAACGCCTTCTTCTGAATCTGAGCAACTTGTTCACTCCATGGCAGTGGTTCAAGAGGGGGACGAGTCATTGGTACCTCCAATTGCTTAATGAGTGCCTCTTCACCAACTACCGCAATTCCTACCATTGGGAGGCTCGACGACCTACGGCTGGTGGAATCAGAACCTATGCTTTGCTGCCAGCCTGCCACCACAACTTTGTCTCTCTTTCTTCCCTACTCATTTTTTGTTGTGTGCTAATGTCTGTCGATTCGCTGATTGAAGTTGCTCACTACCTTCCTCAATTGATCGATCAAAGTTGTCCTGCTTATTCCGTCGAAGAGTTGACGCTCCTAACCCTAGGCATTCCCCTCACGTCTGCCTTGCTCCTTTAATTTTGAGATGCTTTTCCGGTGATCGATTCGGCTCTTTCAGTCGCTGATAAGCACAACAATTATCTATATTTTATATAGGTAATTATGATTATCTGTACAAATTTTCAAAGATAAAACAGATAAAAATCCCAATTTGAGCGAAATCGCACTTGGACGTCAAAAATGAAGAAACGGGAGTCAATGGGGAAAAAGGGACCAAGAACCGGCACATCGGGGTCAACAACGGGCGTCAAATGGAGCGAAAAGTGGAGAAAATACAAAAAGAGGAGATACCCGGCGCCGGCCCACCCTATACCCGGCGCCGGCCCGTCGGATTTTCGCACCAACCAATCCAGTAGCTTACCCGGCGCCGGGTAGGCCTGAAGGCCGGCGCCGGGTAGGCCTGATCCTGCAAATACAAAAGATCGTGCTGAGATATATTGATGGAAAAAACTCACCTTCCTCATGAGCTAATCAAATATATCTTCCATGCTTGATTGTTGGGCTCGAATAGACTAAAAGATGTCAATCTTTAGCCTATATAAAGCCCCCAATTCATCAAACCTCATCATCAATCCATTCTTGGAGCAAAAAAATTCACTTTTTATATTTTATTTTTGCATTCTCTTGAAGTGTTGGAGAAGAAGCCATTTCTCTCCTCTACAATTGGTTCTAGGTATTATTTCTTGTATGTTATTGTATTTCCTTTATCTTAGTTACACTTTTGTAATTAATATGAGCATTAGAGGCTAAGTTCTTAGCTAAGGCTAGGGATGAACTTCTATGCCCACTAGGTGTTTGATAAAAGTTCTAAACCAATAAATTGTGATTTATCCTTTACATTTTGATTGTTTATGACTATGGTGTACAACATAGAAGTATGTTAAACTTAGTTTATGCTTGCAATTAACGTTGGGGTCTAAACTATGAACATTAAAGGATAAACATATATATTACCGAGAATAGAAATATATCCGGTATTATATGATACGGGTGTGATGTCTTGATATTCAACGGGGTTTTCGGTAGATGAATGTAAGCCGTAACGGGACTTACACGTAACGAAAACCACGCTCTCGCTGCCTTAACCGGAGTTGAGAATATATTAGCGACATCGTATTCATAATTATTGGTAAAGAACTAATATTCAACCCTATTAAAGCATTTAAGTGATTCCCGAAGCCTTAGTTGTTGTTATCAATCACTTTAATCAAATTAATTCAAGTTATATCTCTGAAAATTAAAAAGAAGAACCAAGTTGTTGTTTTCACAACAACACACAACTCAAAATCCCTACACTTTACTCATTTACTTATTCAAAGTCATCTACTCGCGGACTAAATTAAACAACGTTTCCCTGTGGATTCGACCCGGTATTTTACCGGAATTTATTACTATATCGGCACTTGTACACTTGCAAGTTCAGCCCGATCAGTCGCATCAGTCATAACAGTGGTGCAGATGAAGGTTGTTCGTCCGGAATTCAACCGCCAGAGGACTTGTGCGATGGATGGAAGCAGGGCCTTCTGCGCTAGGGTTTGGAGCCGTGTCTTGTCCGCGTCAACAATCATAGCGATGGTCCGACCTCCTCCCTAACCACCGCCAGGGGTTGAACGAGGTGCTAGGGTTCAAGAATTTTATTTTGCTTGTTTAGTTTTCTTCATGTTTCGTTTTTATTTGGATTTGTACTTTGTTTTGGTTGTGTTGTGTTTTTCCAGCAAAAAAACATTAGAATTTAGGACAGGAGACGAGGACTCTAGTCTGTAAGTCATTGGCTCAGTTAAGCTAAAAGCGGTATCAGCAAATTATATTGCTTCTACAGAAGACTTGTTGTTACTTTGTAACCTGCTTTCGTTCTGTTATGATAAGTTAAGCTAGTTTCGTTCAAAAAAATATTATTATTATTATATCATTATCATACACTCCGTATAATATGTTTTTTACTCTTAGTAGTCCGAGACACCTTTTGTGACTTAATTTTTTGTAATTTATTCTATGAGCTCTGTGTACGAGAGAAAGCGACGCATAGTGTGGAGTTATAAGCAAGAACCGATGCTTTATTGGATAAAAGTACTAATATGAGAAACCTTGATTTTTGTTTTGTTTAACAAGTGAAGATATATTTTGCGTGTTAGTTTGCACACTTTTCTTTACATTTCACATACAGGTCTTGTTATTTTCACAAAATTTATAACAGTATCATACTTGGCGGGTCTATCTGACCCGGTTCTAAGACTCGTTGGGTCCGGGTCTGGGTCCAAATTTTCAGACCCGCCAGGTAAACGGGCCGGGTATGGGTCTAGTATTAACTTAGCGGGTCTGCGTCTGGAACACTACGTTCCGACCCGACCCATTGACAGGCCTAGATGGAGGTAGGGGGTTGATGGACAGTGTACCCGAAATGGGAAGAACTCGTGGTCAGTCCAAAACCCTCGAAGAGAACCACGTAGCCCCCGGCGAAACCAACGGGGCCGAAGCCTCCAATAGGATCTTGGTACCCGAAGGCGGTACCATCCTCGAATTAGAGAAGGCCGCTACTGACCTCCGTCAGCAGCTGCAGAAGGCTGCCCCTGATGCTCGTATCGGCCTTGATAACCGAAGGAAGGACCGAAGTGAGAACCAAGTTCCCCCTTCGGCTCCAGCCATCGACCTTCAGGCCGCCTTTGTGGCCTTCGTCCAAAACATGGCGATGAATTCCGGTGCCTTCATTTCACAGGCACCCCTTCAACCCTATTTCGGAGGAAATGCTGTCCATTTTCCGCCGCCCCCTCCTCTGTTCAACAATCCCACCATGCGGATTGGCAACGCCGAGGGGGTCATGGCGCAGGACACCGCCTCTCAAGAGGCTCAATCCAAGGACAAACGACACGTGAACAAGGAGAAGCCCTGAACATCTGCCCTCGAGAGGTTGGGGGAAGCCCCTAGACGTCGAGGGGTCCAAGACCGCCTCGGTGGCAAGGCAATCAGCAGGCCTCAGGAAAGTGGAGGCTCCGTCTCCGGGGCCGAGGAGATATCTTCCCCTCGGGATAAAGGCAAAGGCCTCCTCCACGCAGATGACACCAGGCATCAAATCAACCATGCCCAATCCTTTAGGGCGAAGTCCCACGGGGCAACCCCGAGGGATCACAGAGATGAAATCATCGAGGCCCTCCGACGCCAGCTGGAGGAGAGGGAGGCACGCCAAACGCCCCCCGCGTCGACTTTGGAGGCGGATCCAAAATATGCCGCCATTCTAGCGCAAATGGAAGAGATGAAACGCAAACTCGCCGAAGGCTCAGGTGAACCCCTCATCCAACTCCGCACAAAGACCCCTTTCACCCCAAGGGTGCTGGCGGCCCAGATCCTTGGCAAATACCGAGGGCAACCCATCAAACCATATGAAGGGAAGACGGATCACCAAGAACATTACAGCAGGTATCAAAACAGTATGATGATGGGGGCCTCGGATGAGTATTTATGTCGTTGGTTCCTTTCCACCTTGGAGGGGCCAACATATGAATGGTTCAACCGGTTGCCCAAGGGCAGCATAGATTCATGGCAAGAACTTGCCCACCGCTTCCTCACACAATTTGCCGGGAGGCACCGGTCAAAGAAGCACTTCTCCCACCTTCTAAACGTAAGGCAACAGAAGGAGGAGACCCTTCGGAGTTTCTTGGAGCACTGGAGACAGGCCTCCATCGAAGTAGATGGCGCCGACGACAGAACATTGATGGCCCTCTTCCACACAGTCCTCCGCAACGGTAACTTTTCCAGAAGCCTTATTAGTGACCCCCCCCCCCCCCCGCGATTATACCAAAGCTCTCCAGCGGGGGGACCGATACGCCGAAGCCGAGGAGATCGAAAAGGATCGCCGCAATCCGGAGCCTTCACATAAGAATGAGGGCAGGAATCGCCATGGGGGGCCACCCCCTCCGGCGAATCGGGAGGCGCAATACAACGATCACCCCCGAAATGGCCAAGCCAGAACCGGGGGCGGCTACAAAAACAACCTGAGGGCTTGGGCACAGCCTACCCTCCTGGAGCACTCGCGCACCCCTCTGACGCATCCCATCAGTACCATCTTGGATTATGCAGAGGAGCGAGGCCTCGTGGAGCAAGACTCTCGTGCACCCCTCGAAATATATGCCATCAACCCTGACGAACCTTACTGCCGTTTTCATCGCCACCATGGGCACAAGACTGATGACTGCCATTAGTTAAAAACGGCCATCGAAAGGCTGATACAAGCGGGCCACTTGTCTCAATTCATCAGGGGCCCTCATACTCAGGGGCCCCCTCATCACCAAGGGCCCCCGCCGAAGGTTAATAAATGGGTGAACCCAAACACCATTCCCTTGGGAAACCCTCAGGGGAAGAAGCGTGAAATCGGGAGTCTCAGTGAGGAGGAGGACCCCCAGTACCAGTACAAGCGCCACGTCCACATGATCAATGGAGGCAACACCGGAGGCGACTCCACGAGCCAAAGAAAGAAGTGGGCTCAATCCCTTTACGTTGGGGAAGTCAACCACATGCCCCCAACCAAGAGGCCGAGGGCGGATCCTATCTATTTCACGGATGCGGATCTGCCCCCGGGTTCCCTTCCTCACAGGGATGCCCTCGTCATCCGCACGGAGATCAATAACGCCATCATCCTCCGGACTTATGTTGACACGGGGGAGTTCTGTCAACGTGATGTATCTCAGCACCTTTCGGGAATTGGAACTTGATATGGGGTCCCTTCGGCACATCAAAACACCCCTCTCTGGATTCACGGGGGATAGCATCGACGCCGAAAGAGTCATCACTTTGATGGTTGAATTTGGCTAATGGTCCCATAGGGCCAAGCTCGAAGTGGAATTCGTCGTCGTCAACCTTGATTGCGCACATAACATCATCCTCGGCCGTCCCGCCCTCGAGGACTTGGAGGCCGTCATCTCCATGAGGCACCTTTTCCTCAAATTCCCTACGCCTACCGGCATCGGCTACTCAAGAGGGAATCAGAATCTCTCCAGGGCATGCTACCTTCAGCTCACCAGGAAGGTTAGTAAAACTGAGCTTCGCATTGATACAATCACTACCAACGCCTTGGAGGAGGAAGAAGGCAGGCCGAGGGCTAAGCCTGCCGAAGACACCGAAGACTTTGTACTCGATTCGGCCAAGCCGGAGAGAGTCTTGAAGATCAGAGCCAAGCTCCCCGAAGACTTGAAGACCGGCATCACCGAAGCCCTCTGCGCCTACTCCATTGTTTTTGCATGGGGGCCGGAGGATATGCCGGGGATCCACCGAAGGGTTATCACACACCGCCTGGCGGTGGACCCTTCGGCCAAACCAGTGCAGCAAAGGAGAAGACCCCTCTCGGCCGAGAGAAGGGATTTTGTAAAAAAAGAGGTTGCAATGCTCCTATCCATCAAACATATCAAGGAGGTGAAATATCCTTCTTGGTTGGCTAATGTTGTTCTTGCACAGAAGCCCCCTACCTTCTGCATGTGCGTAGATTACACAGATCTGAATAAGGCATGCCCCATGGATCCCTTCCCTCTACCGAACATTGATCAGCTAGTAGACGAGACCGCGGGATGTGAAATCATGTCCTTCCTCGATGCCTTCCGCAGATATCACCAAATCTATATGCATGAGGAGGACGCGGAAAAGACATCCTTCATGACACCCGAAGGCATCTTTTGTTATCTTGTGATGGCCTTCGGCCTAAAGAACTCTGGCGCTACTTACACCCGCGTGGTGGCCAGAGTCTTCCAAGCCGTCCTAGGGCGGACCATGGAGGCTTATGTGGACGATATGATCATCAAAAGCAGAAAATCAAACACCCACGCTGAGGATCTCCAGGAGATATTCGCCATCATGCAAAAATTCAACCTTCGGTTGAATCCGAAGAAGTGCACCTTCGGCGTGCAGGGAGGGAAGTTCTTGGGCTACATGGTTAGCCGAATGGGTATTGAGGCCAAACCCGAGAAAATCCAGGCCATCATCAACATGGAACCCCCACTCAACGTCAAAGAGGTCCAGTGGTTGACGGGTCGCTTGGCGGCCCTCAACCGCTTCCTTTCCAAATCAGCGGAGAAGGCCCTCCCTTTCTTCCAAATTATGAGGAAGACGGCTGGTTTCCAATGGACAACCGAGTGTCAAGAAGCCTTCGACGAACTAAACTGGTACCTCTCTTCACCCCCTGTGCTCTCCAAACCCAAGGTGGGGGAAACTTTATATCTCTACCTTGGCGTCAGCCCTGCTGCCATCAGCTCAGTACTGATCCGGGAGGAAGACGGCATCCAGCACGCCATCTTTTATGTTAGCAAGACCCCCAGGGAGGCAGAACTCAGATACTCCCCTGTGGAGAAAACAGTCCTAGCCATTGTTTGGACCGTCAAGAAGCTTGGCCACTACTTTCAGGCTCATCCGGTCCAAGTCCTTACGCACCTACCCCTCGGCGCCCTCATGAGGAGCCCCACTAACTCCTCTAGAATGGTGAAATGGGCTATCTTCCTCAGCCAATACAACATTGATATTCGTCCAAGGCCTGCCATCAAGGGCCAAGCCCTGGCGGACTTCGTGACGGAGTGCACGGCGAGATCCGCGGTGGATAAGGAGCCTTCGGCACCTCTGGACGAGTGGTGGACCCTCTATACCGATGGCTCTTCGGCCACCAAAGCCTGCGGAGGAGGGGTAGTTCTCATTACACCCGAAGGCTTCCGCGCCTATTATGCCATCTGATTCTCCTTCAAAGTGTCCAACAATGAAGCCAAATATGAGGCCCTCCTCTGTGGCCTTCGGCTGGCAGCAAATCTGAAGGCCAGGTTGATCCACATCAAGTGTGACTCCAAGCTTGTCGTGGGCCAAATCTCCGGGGAATACGAGGCCAAGGAAGGGGGGATGAAACAATACAAGGAGGCGGCCAAGGAGTTGCTTAAGGTATTTGAGGCGCATTCTCTCACCCAAATACCGAGGGCTCAAAACTCAGAGGCCGACATTTTATCAAAGCTCTCGGCCGAGTCCCTGGAGCACCTCTCAAAGATCGCAAGAATCGAGGAGCTCAGCCTCTCGAGCATACATGCAAGTCCTATCATGGAGATACATCTCAGGCCGGAGGATTAGATCTCCGACATCATCACCTTCATCACCACATGGCGACTTCCCGAGGATGAGGCCCGCGCCAAACTAGCGAAGCTACGGGATCCCAGCTACACCCTCGAGAATTGAAGGCTTTACAAAAGATCTTACAACGGCACCCTCCTTCGGTGCCTTCATCAGGATGAAGCCGAAGTTGCGATGGAGGAAGTGCACAGTGGCACTTGCTCAGCTCATCAGGAACCCTTCTCCATGTCCCGAAGGCTCATAGTCCAAGGTTACTTCTGGCCCACTATGGCTCGTGATTGCGCAAACCTTGTCCGAAGGTGTACCGCATGCCAACACTTCCAAAAGGCTCCCGACAGACCAGCGGACAACTATGCCCCCATCAGCACTGCTATACCCTTCTCCAGATGGGGGATAGACCTAGTAGGCCCTCTGCCGAGGGGTACCTCCAACAACAGGTACATCATTGTTGCCATTGACTACTTCACCAAGTGGGTGGAAGCTGAGCCTCTCGCCAGCATCACGGAGGTCAAGTGTCGTCACTTCGTTCTCAAGAACATCCTTACAAGGTTTGGCGTTCCCCAACAAATCATCTCCAACAATGGAACTCAATTCGAGGTAGCCCCCTTCTGTGCCCTCCTAGAGGCATGGGGCATCAAACACACCTTCTCATCAGTCGCCTACCCTCAAGGCAATGGCCAAGTGGAGAACGTCAACCGGGCTTTGCTTGAGGGCCTAAAAAAGAAACTTGAGGCCGAAGGGGGAGGCTGGGTTGAAGAACTCCACAAAATCCTGTGGGCTTACCGCACCACCCCCAGGCGAGCGACAGGCGAGACCCCCTTCTCCCTATGCTATGGCTTTGAGGCAAAGGCCCCTACGGAAGTCACTCTACCCACCCGAAGGGTGGATCAGTATGACCCCGAAGTCAACGACACCAACATGGCCCTTGACCTTCATCTCATTTCGGAACGTCGGGAACAAGCCTTCCTCAGGGCTGAGAATTATAGGCGCCAAGTCAAGGGCTACATCGATGCCAAGGTCCGCTCCCGAGAGTTTCAAGTGGGGACTACATCCTCCGACGGAGGGAGACCAGTCAACCCACCAAAGGGGGTAAAATGGCACCCAAATTTGAGGGCCCATATGTAACACCCCGGCCCCGCAGGACCCGAGGTAGTTACTCCAGACTTCTAGTACTGTCCCCACAAACCACCACAAGCCTTTACCGCGCACTTTGTCCTCACTCATGCGCGCCCTGAGAAACTTCCCAGGGGGTCACCCATCCCAAGACTACTCCCGAGCAAGCACGCTTAACTTTGGAGTTCTTAGATAATGAGCTCCCTTAAAAGGAGATGCACCTCTATTGGTATGAGTAGTACTATTAATCCATTTATATTAAATCTCAAGTGTTACAATCACCCCCACTTGGATCGCAACGTCCTCGTTGCGCCCTTAAACCAATCTCAATCATACCCCAGAATCTTTTCCCCTGCTAAGTGCCCGCCCGATATCCAACAGATCAACACACTGTCGCAGCGTTGCTCTGAATATAAACAAATTAATTAAGTAATGTGTACATAATAAGTTAGTTAATTGACTTCATTGGACTAGTTTAACTAAATCAATTAGTTTAATGGATAAATTAGTTAATTTATAGACTTGATAACATTTCTGGACTTTATATTAAAAATAGAAAATTAAAACGAGATTAGAATTTGATTATTGGACTTAATTGAATTAGATTAACGTATTTAGCTATATTGATATAATTAGACTTATTTATTTGATTTAGTTAGTTCAATTAAATTAGTGAGTCAAATAAATAAAACTGGAGGATTGGATAAATTAATTTAATTGGGTTAGTTAGTATAAATAAACTATTGAACTAATTAATGTTGTTATTGAGATTAGATTATCATTAATGATTATTATTTTGAATTATTGCCTAAGTCAAGTTATTATTAAAAGGGTTATTAAATAAATTATATAAATTAGGTAAACTGAATTTTGAACTGAAATTGATTATTTAAATTCGAAATAATGAAATTATTATGTAGTTAATATAATTGGACTAGTTAACTATTTAACCAAACAAATTAAGAAAAACCGAGTTGGGTTATTATAATTAAAGAAAATAATAAGAATGAACTGGAAATAAACAGTTAGTAAGATTTATTAATTTAATATTTATATTTAAAGTAGGAATTATGAAGTTAAAGTAATTAAAGGTTGGATATAAAAGAAATAACGAAATAATAGAATAGTTATTGATTTAGAATTTTGATCAATATTAGAAGGAGAATTCAAGTGAAGACCAAGCTAGAGATTTTATTAAGAGGATTATCGCAATTTAAGGTAAGTTCTATGTCAACCAAAATGTTTTGCCTCGTACTTATATGTATGCAATATTTGCACTATGTGAATTATTTATGAATTGGAAATTATATGTTTGACATGGATCGAATATTTTGACTATATGAATATTGGTGGATTATTACCTTTTATGGATGATTAAATGTATATTCTTTTTATTAAAGAATATTGGTGGATTTATATTTATTACAAAGGATATTTTGAGAAAATGTGACAAGAATGATTTGGGGAAAACTTAAAGTTTTCATAATATATATTCTTACGTCTCGAGAGAAACACGAGGCGTGGGTGGTTAGGGCTACTACTACTTTTGGTGAAATTTATTTGGGTCGGTAACCAGTCCGGCAATGACATACTTCGGTAGACATCCCGGGCTTTTATTTGAGGACCAAAGATCCTTTGGTGGTCGTAGTAGTAGTTACCTAATTTACCCTTGGACAATGTCCCTTGTGAGTAGGTGGTAGAAAACATCCTGCCTACTTGGGTTTCTTACTACTCGGAGGGCTTGGAATCCCTTTTAGAGGGTGTGTACACTTAAGGTAGAAATTCAGCTTCCAATTGGTGGTCGGTGGGAGCCGGAATTCCGGGATGAGTCGTAGATAACAACGACTCATTGGGCTCGAGGAATCTTGAGTTTCGCCCACTCTTAAAAGAATCTAAAGTATTACTTTTGGGGGAATTGAAGGATGATATTATCTATTGTGGAAATTATTTTATGACATTAAACCATTTTGGAAATATGAGAGACTACTTTTCGATATATATACATATACAAAAACCTATTTTCCAAATTATATTATTTTACGGGTTCGGGTGGAATCTTACTTAGCTCTAAAGCTAATTTTTGTCTCTTTTTCTCTTTTTCTCTTTGCTCTATTGTACAGATGATTTTGATTATGAAGATTGATGTACTTGCTGCCCGAGTGTCCCGCTAGTTGCACACGTTTGATTAATTATTGTTGTTTAAATTTGTAATCCATAAACTTGTTTTAAGCTTTATCCGATGGCTACTTCAATTTATGGTGGATAGCCTGTGCACTCAATCATGTATAGGTTGAGTGTGGCGGTGACACACCTGTTTTTCCATTAAAGACTTCCGCTGTACTCTAAATATGTTTTATAATAAAGATGTTTTCATTTCAAAATGTTATTTTATTTTGGTGGGAAAAATGGGGGTGTTACACCATACATTGCCACGGCCATCATCAAACCAGGGACTTACAAGCTGAAATGCCTTAATGGGACTGAGATCCCTAGGCATTGGAATGTACACCACCTAGTAAAATTTTATCAATGAGCGGCCAAGCCCTCATCACCCATGTATTTCATCAACGGCCCAAGGCCCCTACTCTCCAGAAAAATAAAAAAGTGTTCAAACACGAAGTACCAAGTACGAAAGACATATGAACGGCCAAGCCCTCTTCATTCACCTATATGGGTGATCAAAGGCCCAAGGCTCCTTCCTCTCATGAGGATGAATACAATATGACATCACCAATCAAGGTACCAAGTACCAAGTGTGCGGGATACACTCATCACTCTTACAAACACCATGCATACATTATTTAATGCATACTCATGCACACACAAAAAAAGCGGGGGGTACAATACCCCTCGGCTCCGGTAGGTACCATGTGCCCCCGGCTATTTGTGTTCCACACAAATAAAACCCTTCCCTAAAACGCTTTCCGCGCCATCCCCAAAGGGGAGGCAGGCAACGGACCATGTCCCGGGCCCAGGATTCGACTTTCACAAACGAAACGCTCCCTGCGCTATCCCCCAAGGGGAAGCAGGCAACAGACCATGTCTCGGGCCGAGGGGACGACTTTCAAAACCGAGACGCTTTCCGTGCTATCCCCCAAAGGGAAGCAGGCAACAGACGATGTCTCGGGCCGAGGGAATGACCCTCAAACCCTTCGGGGTCTCGGAAGGTCAATCCCGAAGGGGGAGCCAACGGTTTATTCCGTTGCCTCCCATATAGGCCAAGCCTTTCCTAGAAACCAAGTTTCTAGATGCCCCTCCTACAGCATTACAAAAAAAAGAAAAAAAATGTGTAGGGGGGAAGGAACTCTTGGATAATTTCCCGGAGGCTCCACTACAAAACAGAAGGGCATTCCCGAAGGCTCTTTACTCTTCAAACACAAACTTCCTAAGGACAGGTCTATCTGACTGTTTTGCCAAAGGCCATGCCTCTACTCTCTACCAAAATTTTGCTAAGTTCAAAATTTGGCTAAGGTCGTGCCTCATAACGAAGGAGAAACTCAAAGCGGTGCAACAACTCTCTAAGCCAAGGCAACAAACTAATGCCGAAGGCTTTCTTGCTCCTAAACTTATTACAGCAGGGGGCTACTCTATCTCGCTCAGCCGAAGGCTTATCATACGGGTTGTGGGGCAATCTCATAAATTCCCTAGGTCCACAACAAGAAGTTCACTATAGCAGGAGGCTCAGCAAACCCTTGCATCCGAGGGCTTACCACTAGATCTATTGAAACATCATGGAAATTTGGCTAAGTCCACGATTCGGAACCCCTCGGGAGGCACCCATGGGCTTCAATGTCATTAGCTGGCTTACAGCCGAAGGCAATCTCAAACTACCAAACCTAAGTCTATTACGGGGGCTCCTACAGCTCAATCAGTCGAGGGATGATCACAAGATCTATTAAAAACAACCTCAAAATCTTACTAAGTCCAAAGAGTTGGACCCCTCAGCTACGCTAGTCAACGATCATTCAAATGAGTCTACAACCGAAGGCTCACGTTCAAGTTTTCCTCTGGGGCATTTCCTAAGTCCTGAATTAGTGAGCCTCCGGGAACTACTACTGTAACCCCCTACACTTCACCAAACACAAAAACACTGTCCATCAACCCCCTACCTCCATCTAGGCCTGTCAATGGGTCGGGTCGGAACGTAGTGTTCCATCCCATTTTTTCTTTAAAAAATTATAACTTTTTTATTCATAGTCTATTTTTAATAAAAAAAACATATCAGATTTTTTAGTTTTTTATGATCTTTCCAATGGTATCAATTTTGTATATATAAAAATTTGAAAAAAAAACATATATTTCCAAGTATCTATTTTTAGTTTATTTATTTTTAACTTTTTTATATTCAATATTAGTACCATATGAAAGATCGTAAAAAAAGAAAAAAAATTGATATATTTTTTTAAAAAATTGATTAAAAAAGAAAAAGATAAAACAATTTCCAAATTGTAAAGTATTGCCTTGCCACATGGCAGGCAAATAGGGGTGGGGGTGAACATAACCCTCTCAAATGAGGGCGAACAAAATTTTTCTCATATTAGATGGTGACCCAATCGACAAGAGACGTGATTCAACTTATGAAGAGTACATTGAATCTAGTTAAGAAATTTGTCCATATGCATGAGAAATAGCGGGTTTAATGCACCAAACCCCCCTGTGATATGGAAACTCAGCGCGTTAGCCCCTGTGATTTGAAAAATGCATCAAACTCTCTGTGTTTTAATTAATTATGCACAACACCCTTCTTATAAATAAATTCAATTGTCAAATAAAAGGAAAATGATTAACATTTTTGTATGATTTAGAGATTTTGACATATTTACTTGCATAATCAATCAAAATTTTAGGAAAAGTGATTTCCAATCGTTAAATTTATTCATAAAAGGGGTTTTGTGCATGATTAATTAAAACACACGGGGGTTTGACGCATTTTTCAAATCACATGGAGCTAATGCACTGAATTTATATATCACGAGAAATAGCTATGAAACTTGTTAAAAAGATGTTCAGATACATCTCACACGTGCTGATTTTTCTAGCTATGAAAATGTAAGTAATTGGACGCAAAGACCATTCCAATTGAAACTCATTAAATATGAACAAATTTTAAGATCTCTAATGCTTATCTCACCCTCCGCCCCTACACACCTTAAAATAGGGGTCTCAGTTGAGAGAAATAGAGGAAAGAACTTCTAGACGAAGAAACACAGCTAAAAACTTCTGAAGAACTCTCAAAAGGCTATGAAGAATTCCAAAGAGGAGGAAAAGATAAGCCACAAATTTGATTAAGAATATACGAATAAATCTTTGTGATTTTGTCCATTCTTGAAGTTTGAAGGTTTGAAGAATGAAGTTTGAAAATTCGAAGATCTGAAGAACAAGGCTTTGAAGAATGATTCTTTGAAGATATTCATATGAATATTGAATCAAGATTCAATTGAAAATCAAGCTACTTGATGTTCATAAATTTCAAGCCTTAACAGAAGATCAAACAATAAAACGACCTTTTTGTTGAACATCAAGCTACTTAAAAACTGGATGTCCTTCAAGCTGAATTCTACATTCAAAAATATTCAAAGATTCAAAGAACCAAGCTTTATAGATTTGAATATATAGAGAACAAGGTTTTGAATATCCAAAGAATAAAGGTTCGAAGATTTGAAGATTGGAAGACCGAAGATTCGAAAATCTCAAGAGCAAAGACTTGAAGATTCGAAGAACGTTTGAATATTTGAAGAATTAGAGATTTAGTTTTAAATTAAATTCTTTAACTATATTTATTTCAAATTGCAAGTGAAGAATCACACGATTCATATTTAGGATTGAACCCAATATTCTCATATACTCCCTCCGTCCCAAAATCGTTGGCCAAATTTCCTTTTTTGGCCGTCCCAAAAAGGTTGGCCATTTCCATTTAAAGTAAGGAATATGTGGCTAAAATTAATTCTCTCTCCTCTGCACAAATTTCAACCACACAGTTTTTACTTTATTAATCCACGTGCAAGTCAACATTGGCCAACCATTTTGGGACGGAGGGAGTATTTTGATTTGTGATCAATTTTAAATAAATACTAAAAATTCGTTTCACAATGACCTACTCTTTATTACTACTCGCTCTATTTAAAATAATTGTTAGGGATAAGGGTCAGATAGGGCCTCGAACTCGAAAAAAAATGTCAAATAAGGTCATATTTCGGATGCTCTGTCTGGCCGACGCCATTTGGGGCGGTTCCCGATGGAATTTTTTGATGAAATTTTTTGAGCATCTTCCTCATTAAGTCTAGTTTACCCATACCAAATTTCAGCTAAAAACTCAACCAGGAAGGTAGTCAAATGAATTTTTGAAGATAACTGTGAAGTTAAACAACGCCGTACATTTCGGAAAATTATTTGACTACCTTCCCGGTTGAATTTTTAGCTGAAATTTGGTATGGGTAAACTAGACTTAATGAGGAAGATGCTCAAAAAATTTCATCAAAAAATTCCATCGGGAACCGCCCCAAATGGCGTCGGCCAGACAGAGCATCCGAAATATGACCTTATTTGACATTTTTTTTCGAGTTCGAGGCCCTATCTGACCCTTATCCCTAATTGTTAACTTTATTTTCTGGATCATTTCAAATTTATTTTGTAAAATTTCCTAAAAAAAGTATTTGTATGTTTTATAGAACTAAAAATGTACTAACATGATAAATTACCCTTAATGAAACGAATTATATTTCACAGGCTCCCAGAAGAATAGTTCGACTATAACACCATCCCCAAATATATTTACTTTTACCAAGTTATGTATTGAACCTTGAGAAATGAGTAATGAATTTTACAAGGTTGTAAATTTTTGTCATTTCTTTTTACGTGAATAGTAGAATGCACGTGGGACCCACACTGGGAGCGGGGACCACCCGATATTTCCGGGACCACATATTATATTCATCTAGGTCAAGATAATATTTATATGATGGTGTATATCCATGTTGGGCCATAAAAACAATGTAGAGTTGGCTGGTTGAGCAAACGAGACCCATATACCAGTATCGACATACTGCCAGATAAAAGCTCGTAATAAATTCTGGGGACCACTAAATTAAAGTTGGGGAATATATATTCATTCTAGAATCCCATAATAATTGAGAGAATGAAATATATTTTATTTGGCCGATAAAATGAAATTTAATTAAAACAATCCAGAAAATACAACTTTCGGGACCAAGTCTGCATATCGGGACACAAAGGGATGACCTCCCACATGAGTAAGGGCCACCCCACGTTTTTAGTCTTTCAAGTAGCAAGGGGAGCCGTACAATGGGCTGTTGAGATAGGCATGAGGTGATTGGGAGACAAATGAGTAAGAGAAATGGGACCTCTCCCATACCATCATTGTAAGAAATGCCAAAAAGGCGTTCTCAATCACCCCCAACCCATACATTTCGACCAACCCATCAACAAGTAGGAGAGAAGGTTGGAAAAGATTCATTTTCATCCACCATTTTCGCACCTAAGCTAAGGAGGAAGAACGAAGGGAAAAGACAAGAGAAAAGAGGAGGTTAGAGAGGAAAACACGAGGTTTACAAGGTAATGACTCCATTAACCTCATTTTTTCCTTAAGCTTTTCATATGATTATGTAAATCATATCCCATACTCCTAGGTTTGTTCTACATGTTTAAAAGTGTAGAATGAGGGGTTGGAAGGTTGGATTCTATCCAAAACGGATTTAGAGAATAAAGTTGTCCGGTTCGCTGAAAATTGACTTTTGAGAAGTTATAGTTAATAATATGAGTATTTGGGACACAAAATCTTTGGACGATAAATGATCCTAATATGAGTTTTTGAAATTATGGAATTGCTCATGGATATTTACACATTGTTTTCTATTAAACATTTGGAGGCTCGTGTGCTCATGTTTGACACGTGTGGCTAAATATCAAACATATTATTATTTCCACATTTTGTTTGATTATGATATTGATGTTGATTGTATGTGTTTACTAATCCAGTTTGGCAATAGAATCTATCAGACGCTTTTAATGATTCAACAAGGATAAACTATAGTTATTCTTATTGGGTTGTACAACGGTTGCCTACGTGGCACATATGCGACCCGGGGCGTGACAATTAAATGGTATCAGAGCCATCTATTTCTAAACTATATAATCAACCTCTGAATATGTCTATCATCAAAAAGTTTTGAACAAAACCATGAACAAAAGTTTTTGTACTTAAGGAACCATTGGAAACCAAGGTATTCACCTCTTATTGTTAAGACGGTACCCTTAACAATTTGTTGGCCATAATGTTGGACCAAATGGTGTCTTTTGTACTATTCCCTCAATTGACATTGAAACAAGTCTAATGGCTCATTCCTAAATTCTTTCAGAAATGGAGGGTGGACGCAGGGTTACTGGGAGGAATCTGACAGGCCGATCCCCAGGGGCCACTGGGCACGACTCACGGGCTGAATGACGGACCTCTAGGGTCCGGGGAGTGGCCTAGGGAGAGGTAAAGGCAGGGGACGCGGGCATTCTACAACGCCGATGACAAGTAGCATTGGTGTACTCGTCTTGGGCCGCCAAACCAGACTATTTCACATATGCTCCAAGCACAGAGCAAGAGGAGACCCCGTATAACAGGGATGAATTTGATGAGGCAGAAGAGGATGATGATCCTCACTATGACCGTATGAGTGATGTACTTGAATGGTACCTTGAGAACTAGGAAAAAAGAGAGCAGCGGTGCCAAGCGAGAGAAACTAGGCAAGCCATGGGGCAGGGAAGCTGGGGTGTTTCTAGTGCTCCATCTGGGATACCCAGAGGAGACACGATGGTACATATCTCCAAGTACGTCAAGGTGGCTTGGTCCTTGTCGTGCAAATCATCTGATGGTAAGGGTGATATATCTGAAGGTGCCGACATGATTAAGAAGCTGAATGACAATTCTACGAATATGCAGATCGGACTCGACGTAAAGTTGAGGGTTGCCACCAGGCTACTTGATGGGGTAGCTGTTGTATGGTGGGTAGGCATGGAGGGAAAGTTCCACAATGAGGGCACATGGGAGAAATTCAAAGTGAAGTTTTATAACCAGTACTACTCAGCTTTTGAGGTAAATCAAAATAGGAGGGAGTACACAAACTTGAAATAGGAGGACGATTGCGTGGTGAAGCAATTGGAACAGAGGTTCTGGGACTTGGCATGATTCATACCAGAGTACTCAATGGATGAGAATCATATAGCCAATTACTTTTGGGATGCCCTACAGTTGGAAATCTGTGACCGGGCTACTTACCATCACCACAAAACATTTAGTCAGGTTGTGGATCAAGGACTCCTTGGGGGAACCTAATGCAATGATAGGAATATGAGAGACACCGAGGAGGCGGAAAAGGGGATATGGGGAAACTCTGGACTTCAAGACCATTCCCGGAAGCACCACGACGGGGGTGGGAGTTCATTTAGGGCGTCAGCATGACCGGCGAAGAAGAACAAGGGCCCAGGATGGTAAGGGCCCAAATCAGGGAGCGTGTGGCCACCGAGGTGTCCAAATTGCTCCAAGAATCACGCCGGAAGGTGCAATGAACCACCCCGATGTTATAAGTGTGGTAACATGAGCCATCTCAAACCCTCTTGTCCAGTGTTGAATGGAGGGGGGACATCGGGAGCCATGGAAGGACCTACAGCCAGTAGAGGTCGTGCAGGACTATCTCAGGCCGGCACGGGAAGGGCAGACCCACGGCTAGCAACGCCGCATCCATTAACCAAGGTAGGATCCAGGCTCGGGTAAACCTGGACTTCGTCGCAGGTAATATATCTAAATTCATGTTGATTTAGACTTACATTAGGGTTATAGGTAGTAGGGGTTAGGTGCATGACACATACGGGTCAAACTGGGCGAATTTAGGTCGAAATGGGCTGAAAAGCCTCCACACATGTTGTGAAAGCCTACACGCGCGCCGTGCATGCCACACGGGCATACCATTCATGACCCCGGAGGTGCCCCCCCCCCCCCCCCCCCGTGTTTCTTGCGCACGCACACCGTGCGTGGCCCCAAGCGCCCCGAACTCGATTTTTTGCCCCGTTCTTCCACGTTTGGACCTCCCCCAGCCTTGACCCCAAACACTAATATATACGTAATAACCCCTAGAAATGTCTAGGAGCATTAGGAAGTGTCTCTTACATAGTTTATAAATGTAGGAACACTAAAGATTAATGTAAGAGAAGCGAGGATCTTTATCGATACGGGGGCGCAACGTTCATTCGTTAGTGAGGTGTTCGTCGTGGGATTAGATACACCTTTGATACCGATGAGGCAAACCCTATTGGTATCTATGCCTTTAGGGGATGACATTGAATAGAATGACTATTATCCTTCATGTGATGTGGAGATAGGGGAGCACAGTCTAACATGTGACTTTGTACCGTTAGATATGCTTGAGTTTGATGCTATACTTGGCATGGACTGGCATGAAAGGCACCATGCAAAGTTAGATTGCTACACTAAGGTGTTAGAACTCAAAGACGGCGAAGGGAAAACTCTATGCTTCAAGGGAGATAGAGGGAAATTTAATCCTTGCATCAAATCGGCCGTAAGAGCAAAACATATGATGAAGAAGAGATGTCAGGCTTACTTAGCTTATGTCATAGGCAAGGAAGGCAAAGGAAAGAGTCTCACAAAAATAAGAGTGGTGAGTGAGTATCCAAAGGTTTTTCCTGAAGAACTCCCGAGACTCCCACCAGATCGAGAGATTGAGTTTGTGATTGAAGTAGAATTAGGCATAAAACCTATCTCGATTCCTCCATACCGGATGACACCGGCTGAACTTCAAGAGTTGAAGGTTCAATGAGAAGAACTAATAGATAACGGATTCATTAGACCGAGTCATTCACCATGGGGAGCACATGTTCTCTTTGTAAAGAAGAAGGATGGTACAGTCAGAATGTGTATCGACTACCGTCAGTTGAACAAAGTCACGATAAAGAATAAATATCCTTTGCCAAGGATTGATGACGGGTTTGATCAACTATGAGGGACAACTGTGTTCTCTAAAATTGACTTGAGGTCGGGCTGCCATCAATTGAAGATCAAGGATAGTGACATACCCAAGAGTGAGTTCCGTATAAGGTATGGTCACTATGAGTTCCTAGTGATGTCGTTTGGGCTCACCAACGTCCCCACGACATTTATGGACCTCATGAAGCGAGTATTTCATCAATACTTGGATCAATTCGTCATAGTATTCATTGATGACATCTTGATGTATTCCAATAATGAGGAAGAACATGAGAAACATCTAAGGCTTGTGCTTGACACACTACAGGAGAAACAACTCTTTGCCAAGTTCTCTAAATGTGAATTTTGGCTTTAGGAGATCGGTTTCCTCGGGCACGTGGTATCAGGCTTGGCAATCTCAATTGATAACTCCAAGATTGAAGCAGTCACTAATTGGGAGAGGCCCAAGAATGTGACGGAAATAAGGAGTTTTCTCGATTTAGTGGGGTACTACTGCAAATTCGTGGAGAAGTTCTCAATGATCACATCTCTACTCACGAAGCTCACTAAAAAGGGGGGCTAAGTTCGCGTCGGATGAAAAATGTGAGAAGGGGTTTCTTGAGCTAAAGATACGGTTGATTGAGGCGACAGTGCTTGCTTTACTCGTGCAAGGGTTAGGGTATGACATCCTTAGTGATGCTAGCATTCAGGGGCTTGAATGTGTACTGATGCAATCAGGGAAGGTAACTGCTTATGCTTCTCGGCAATTGAGAAAGCATGAAGTAAATTACCCCAAACATGATCTTGAGGTAGAGCTGTGGTGTTTGCATTAAAGATTTGGAGGAACTGCCTCTAAAGGGAGTTGAGTCACATCTATACTGACAACAAGAGTTTAAAATACGTGTTCAATTAGATAGAGTTGAACATGAGGCAAAGAAGGTGGATGGAGTTGATCAAGGATTACAACATGATCATCGATCACCATCCAGGCAAGGCAAACGTTATAGCAGATGCCCTCAATAGGAAGGCTACATCAGGGGTATTACTCACATGCCTACGGGCATTGAGGGCACATGTATAGGTATCCACGGATGGGGCTTTATTGGCCAGGTTTATGGTGAGACCCACCCTACTAGATGAGATTAAGAGGTGTCAAGGAAATGACGAGGAACTACAGAAAGTCCAAGAACAGATGCTTGCGGGGCCCGTTGAGGGTTTCCGAGAGAGAAGATGGACTCTTACTATTCAAAAAACGAGTGTGTGTGCCATCAGATGAGGAGCTCCGTAAATCTATCCTTGAGGAGGCTCATTCGTCTGCTTATGCCATGCACCTCGGTGGTACAAAGATG
This sequence comes from Cuscuta epithymum, assembly GCA_945859915.1. Taxonomy (NCBI): domain Eukaryota; kingdom Viridiplantae; phylum Streptophyta; class Magnoliopsida; order Solanales; family Convolvulaceae; genus Cuscuta; species Cuscuta epithymum. Next base: position 545,168 of record CAMAPF010000969.1, on the reverse strand, counting down.
TACTGGGACGCGAAAGAAAGTTATTGGTAGTCGGGGATGAAGAGAGAGATTGCAGAATACGTGAGTCGTTGCCTTACTTGTCAGCTGGTTAAGGCAGAACACCAGCACCCTACGGGATTCTTACATTCGCTTACCATTCCAGAATGGAAGTTGGAACATATTACTATGGACTTCGTGATGGAATTGCCACGAACGGTTAGAAACTATGATGCAGTATGGGTGGTGGTTGATAGGTTGACCAAGAGTGCTCATTTCCTACCTATCAACACTACATATACGCTAGAACGGTTGGCCAAGTTGTACATAGATGAGATGGTGAGACTCCATGGGGTTTCAGTTACTATAGTATCTGATAGAGACACACAGTTCACATCACAATTTTGGCCTAAGTTATAGAAATCCGTGGGGAGAAAGTTGAGGTTTAGCACAACATTTCATCCTCAAACGGATGGGCAATCTGAACGAGTGATTCAGATTTTGCCTTGGAGTTCCAAGGAAGATGGGACGATCAATTGAATTTAGTGGAATTCACCTGTAACAACAACCATCAGGCAAGTATAGGCATGCCTCCATACGAGGCATTGTATGGGAGGAAATGTCGAACACCTTTGTGTTGGGATGAGGTCAGCGAGGCCAAACTTGAGGACACCGAGCTAGTTGAGATCACCAAGGAGAAGGTGAGGGTTATTCGGGATAGACTCAAAGCTGCCCAATATCAGCAGAAGAGCTATGCAGATAAACGTTGGAGGACGTTGGAGTTTGAGGTCGGTGATGAGGTATTTCTGAGAGTGTCAACTTGGAAAGGGGTCATTAAATTCCTTAGCCGGGGTAATCTCAATCCATGTTACATCGGTCCACTAAAAATCCTTGAAAGAATTGGGGTCGTAGCATATCGACTTCAATTGACTCCAGAGTTAGAAAATATTCACAATGTGATTCATGTATCTATGCTCAAGAAGTATGTACGGGATCTGTCACACATTCTTGAGAAACCACCGGTAGAATACGAGAAGATCTACACTACGCGGTACAACCGGTGAAGATCATAGACCGAAAGGTAAAGAAACTAAGAAGAAAAGAGGTACCAATGGTAATGGTGCTTTGGAAAAGTGATCGGGTCGAGGAGAAAACGTGGGAAGTGGAGAATCTGATAGGGGTGCAATACCCATTTATGTCTGAATAAACATGTGGATTTCGGGGACGAAATTCCAAATGGGGGGGACCTGTAACACCGTCCCCAAGTGTATTACTTTTTACCAAGTTATGTATTGAACCTTGAGAAATGAGTAATGAATTTTACGTGGTTGTAAATATTTGTCATTTCTTTGTACGTGATTAGTAGAATGTACGTGGGGCCCACATCGAGAGCGGAGACCACCCAATATTTCCGGGACCACATATTATATTCATCTAGGTCAAGATAGTATTTACATGATGGTGTATATCCATGTTAAGTTGGGCCATAGAAACAATGTAGAGTTGGCCGGTTGAGCAAACGAGGCCCATATACCAGTATCGCCATACTGCTAGATAAAAGCCTGTAATAAATTCCGTGGACCACTAAATTAAATTTGGGGAATATATATTTATTCTATAATCCCATAATTGGGAGAATGATATATATTGTATTTGGCCGATAAAATGAAATTTAATTAGAACAGTCTAGAAAATACAACTTTCGGGATCAAGTGTGACACCGGGACACAAAGGGATGACCTCCCACATGAGTGAGGTCCACCCCACGTTTTTAGTCTTGCAAGTAGCAAGGTGAGCCGCACAATGGGCTGTTGAGATAGGCATGAGGTGATTGGGAGACAAATGAGTAAGAGAAATGGAACCTCTCTCATACCATCATTGTGAGAAATGCCAAAAAGGGGCATTCTCAATCACCCTCAACGCATACATTTCGACCAACCCATCAACAAGGAAGAGAGAAGGTCTGAAAATCTTCATTTCCTTCCACCATTTTTGCACCTAATCTAAGGAGGAAGAATGAAGGGAAAACAGAAGAGAAGAGAGGAGGTTAGAGAGGAAACCTTGAGGTTTACAAGGTAATGACTCCATTAACCTCATTTATTTTCCTTAAGCTTCTCAAATGATTATGTAAATCATATTCCATACCCCTAGGCTTGTTCTACATGTTTAGAAGTGTAGAATGATGGGTTGGAAGGCTGGTTTCTATCCAAAACGAACTTAGAGAACAAAGTTGATCGGTTCACCGGAAAGTGACTTTTGAGAAGTTATAGTTATTAATATGAGTCTTTGGGATACAAAACCTTGTTACGGACATGTTTAAGGTGAATTTGACTTTCTCAAAGAGTTGAGAAGTGGCCGGAGTGGTTGCCGGCGCTCGCCGAAGTTTAGCCGGAGTTTTGCGGGAGGTCAATCGAGGAGGCTAAACTTCATAAGCTTCATTTAAGGTGAGAAGACGGCTTTATGCTTTATAACTTTTGAGTGAGGCATGATATTACCTAAATTAAACAAGAATATGTTTTATGAAATGATTAAGTACATCTAAGCTTGTGATATGCCATGTTGAAGTATGATTATAGTTGAAAAGCATATTCTGCGAGGTCGGTTATTAAAATGTCATCATTTATTATGTATGAAGTACTAGGGATCCAAAAAGGTATTTTGGATTGGTTAACTTGAGATGTATATGTGTCTGAAATTTCATAGAGATTTGACTTAGTTTGGGCAGTCAAACGGGCGTTGACCTCCAAGTCAAAAATCTGCCAAATACATAAATGGACAGTTTTGAGTGGTTCAACATGGATCGTTTGAGCAGGAACCATCCATGATGAGCACTAAGGAATTATAAATGTTAATAGGACTAGGTATAGTACATAGAGAAATTTATGAGATGTTATCCATATCGACTTAGGATTATGGTAGGAATAAGAGGTATAAAGTATCATCGGACGGTAAATGATCCTAGAAACTCCAGGTTGGGGTAGAGTACTCTTGGATGGCAAATGATCCTAAATACTCCAAGTTGGGATTCAGTATCCTTTGACGATAAATGATCCTAAAAAACTCAGTAGTATATATACGAATGTAGGATGTAGCTTACGAGCTAGGCATTTGGGGAAGGAATGGGAAAGGTCGGGTAAAGACTTATTCTCTAAAAGACTCTTTGAACGAAGATGACCTACGGGTTGAGTATTTTACAAGTATATATGGTATGTATCATCTTGTGGATGGGGTAACGGTAGTTACACCTATATATATCACCCTATTTTTTGGTCTTATATATGAAACATTAGTTATTCCTCATATAGCCTGCTTGTCACTGGTACTACTTTCTGTGGGGTACTAACCCCTTCGGGGGGGGGGGGGGGGGCTCACTATTTTCATGTTGAGGCTAAGTTCTACTACCTGTACCTTTGCCTAGGGTGATTCATGAATAAGGAAGACTTAGTTCATGCTTCCATTCTTATTCGAACTTATGGAATTGCTCATGGATATTTAAACATTTGGAGGCCTGTGTGCTCATGTTTGACACATGTGGCTAAATATCAAACATATTATTATTTCCGCATTTTGTTTGATTATGACATTGATGTTGATTGTATGTGTTTAGTAATCGGTTTGGCAATATAATCTATCAGACGCTTTCTATGATTCAATAAGGATGAACTATTGTTGTTCTTATTAGGTTGTACGGCGGTTGTCTAAGTGACACGAATGCGGTCCGGGACGTGACATCGATGATGTGGCCTCACCGTACGGACAAGGCCCCATCCATCCTCTAGCAACTCCCCCACCGTCGCCATCCTCTGACAAAGCCGCCGCCATCCTCCGATGTAGCCGCCCTCTAACAAGTTATTGCACACCTGCAGCGAGACTGACATTTTTCATAAGAATAATGACATAACAATGAAATTTTTGTATAAAAACATGACATTTTCAGCTGGGAAAGATATATAATTTTAGATTAAAATATAGGCCTTTTCCATATTCGTAATTTTGGCATTTTCATATGAAATTATGTAATCATCAAATTAAAATGGTGACATCTTTATACGTTTAGTGTCACAAAAATGACCTTGTTTGGCAAACAATACAAAAATAACTTTGTCATCTTGATAAATATAATGTCATAAAAGTGTCATGTTTCTAATAACATGTCATTCTCAGATTCAAAAAGTGACATCGTTTGCAATAACTAATAGTTATGGCCTTTTCATATTCAAAATTAATCAAAATTGATAAATAAATAAAACTTCAATCTCTTTTCTATCACTTGTTGTTCATAGAAATCTGGTTCTTCATTTGAAATTTTCAAATCCAAAATTTTATTTGGAATTTGAAAACTTTACAAATTAGTAGCAAAAAGACAAAAAACAGAGAACCAGGAATAAGGAGAAGGAGAAGGAGAAGGAGAAGGAGAAGGAGAAGAAAGAGAAGAAAGAGAAGGAGAAGAAGGAGGAGAAATAGATGAAGAAGGAGGCCGGAGAAGAAGAGTAGCTGACTTCGTCGGAGAAATCCAGAAGGGTGTGCGGCCAACGACGATGAGCACATGGCTGCAGTGGTGAAGAAACTACGGTATATGGTTGAGGGGATGCAATCGTTGGCGGTCGATGGAGAGGGAGAAATCACAGAGGTAAGGGTTGCGATCGATAGGAGATATGATTGGGGAATAGTCGATCGATGACTTTTGGGATGAAGGCTAAAACTGTAATATGGAGTCCTATTTAGGGAATATAAAACTTAAACTCTTATTTGGGAACTTTAACCACGTTTTAGTCCTATTTAGGAAAATTTCTTATTAATTATCAAATTTTAAGTATAAGGATTAATCTCAAAAGTATGTACAATACACATAAAGCGTATTGTATTACTACAATACCAAATTGGTAGAGACTCATACTTTTTTAAAGTGTACAGTAGAGCTACATCAGAGTATATGAGTATCTATACCTTGGCTAGTTCAAATCAATTTCCACGGATCAGAATAGAAAGTAAGTTTTTGTGCTTCTATGCAGCATCTACAATGCTTCGAATTACTCAAATCAAACATCTTGATTTTTTCTTTGGATCTTGATGTGCATGGAGTTGAATGGTTATGTGAAGCTTTTTGGCGTCTTCAGTCCTAGAGTTCATAGACAATCACTCGATATGAAAATTCATGAAATCTAAGCTTATCTTTGGAAACAAATATGTTTAGAGGCTTCTTTCATTTGGTGATATTTGATAATAGGGATAGAAATACTTGATGGCCGGAGTATATTATCACATACCTCAGTGGTCACAACCGTATAAGGGAAGAGCCCCCATAATCGACTAAGGCAATAGCATCTAGTCGAGTCTGAGCCCACCGATGGCGATCTTGAACCTAGTTTCAGATCATCGAGATAAGTTGAAAACTGGAGACGAGACTGAGCTCACACCTGAGTCGAGGTCAATGCCATAGCAGGGCCCCAAACCGCCAAGGTGGACCCTAAACTATAAGCCAAGTCTTAATCCGCCATCAGAAGTCCGGGATCAACATGTTAACTCAAGCTACTGCTTAGACCGAGCTTATAATACATAAGCTAGAGGTCGCCACTCCTGAGTGAAGTATAGCCCGAGTTGAGCCCTGTGATATATATGACACCCAGCTTCGTAACCTCTTAGCTGAGCTCTATGTCGTCTAAGCTAGACACCATTAAACTCACGTCAAACCGAGCTTGGCGCACGACACAAATGTGTGTACTTCAACATTTCAACGTACTTTCCGGATACTTTGAAGGAAAACGTCAAAGTATCAATAAATGATTTTCTCACCAATTAACCTATACACGTGGAACTTTCTTCTAGACTAGATTTTTTATCTGTTCACCAAATATTAGATTTTATATTTATTTTTATTTTTTTAACCCGGTAGGCAAACTACCAAAACCGGTGGGGGAAATGATGGGAAACATTTGCCAAATTGTATTAAGAAACAATAAGGTACAAAAGAAGAGGGGGACAAGTCTAGAAGAAAGGGCATACCCTTTGTTCACTAAGGGAGTGTTTGCAACTGCTTCTGCTTAAAAAAAAGCACTTTTGGAGAAGTAATGAAAAAGTGATTGATAGTAAAAGTTGATAGTGTTTGAGAAAAAAGTGATTTTAAAAAGTAAAAGTTGGTAGTGTTTGGTAAAATAAGTGCTTTTTGTGTAATAGAAAAGGGAAAAGCACTTTTCACACGCAAGCCGAGAAAAAGTAAAAATTGGTAGTGTTTGGTAAATAAGTGCTTTTTAAAGCCAAAAGCTGAGAAGTGCTTTTTTTTAAGCAGTTGCAAACACTCCCTAAATATCAGATATTTTAGTATAACTACTCACCTTTCGGCTAGTTGAAGGGGGATCCGAAACTCATTTCATGGAATACCATTACTCTGCCATTTTTTCTACTCAATTCGTACTTGTACTTTTCGACTTTCACGCTCAAATCTTACTACCCCCGATCTTAAGGACTATTAATACTTGTATTATACCTGAAGGTGCGAATGGGTTGAATTTTAAACTGATTAATACGTACCACTAAACTAAGACATGTTGATGTGTTACAAAAGGTGAAGAAAGGTTGCATTGGAAACTGATTTGACTAATCACGGGGTAGTTTGTGCCGATTTGTTGTTTGGGACTGATAGTTACGTTTGGGATAAATCGCTTCCAGGGTATTTAAGCAAGACCTGCTTAAATATGGTATTTCTTCTCCCAATTCAGAGAAAGTTCATTTGGATCTAGAGGTTTCTATTTGCCAAGACCATTGTATAGAGGAATATGAGGGGCATCACAGGGGAAATTGTTGGTCACTCGTGGTAAAACCGAAGGGAGTGTTAAGAAGGTCATTGATGTTATTCATCTTAAGGCCTCTTTTACGGAAGAAGGAAGAGCAAGTACATGGTGACTTTATAGGGTGTCTCACAGGTCGAGGCTATTGACAATTCAGAAGATATGAATCCTCGGGTTATGATTCTGATCATGAGTTGCTTGATCAACTAAGCGATCCAAATTGGAAATTAAGATCTCAATTAGCACCTAGGAAAAGTGCTCGAGTTCAAGCTAGGGTTTTGCCTGTTACGAGTTAAGCGCTTTAGGGTTGTTGGTCTTTTTGGCATATATTAGGGAAGTAGCTTGACTGGATAATGTTGATTGGCTGAGTCATAGATATCTTTAACTTCTTTCTTTAGAGCATCTCCAATGCTAAAACGTGAACGGTGCACATGTGCCATGAGAGATAGCCAATTAAAAAATAATAAATAGAATATCTATCTCCTTATTTGAAGGATCTTGTATCATTTTGGTAAGTTTTTCTTCACAATGTCTAGATGTAGACATTCTGCTTGACATTGCAGAGAAAAACTTACCAAAAACACATCAAACCGTAGAAAGAATGAGAGAGAAATGTCATAAATTCAATTTTGTGTGTCTATCTCTCTCATACCACATGTGTACCGTGCACATTGTAGCATTGGAGATGATCTTAGTGTCGTCTAATTTTCTTTTTTAACTTTCGACCTTCATTGACGCTTTGTATATCTTAATCTTTTATTAAGTTAAATAAAACTCCGTATGAGTTCTCCAAACAAAAATGAGTATTTATATATACTTACGTGTATAGTGCAAGTTGGTTGAGTGGACCTCTTACTTGGCCCTCCACCATCAAGTCTTCCACTAGTGGGAGGTTTTGAGTTCAAATCTCACCACTAGAAATAATAGAATTGTTTTGTCCATGAGTTTCTTTACCTTCACGAAGTGGTTGAACACCTGAAGAGGTAGAAAATGATAATGAAAGTAGTGAATTTATCTGTTGGAACCAATATCAACTTAAACTGACCGAGCAATAAAAACTTCTTTGGATTTTGCCCACTTTTAAATATTTATTGTCCTATTTTTTTGCAAATTAGTCACTTTCCAATTAAAGTAATTAATTTATGATTTCGCCCACCTTTCTGTTTTTTACTTGTCAGCTAATACTCCCTCCGTATTTAAAAGTTCCATACACTTCCATTTTTGGTAGGCTAAAGGGTCAAATGGGCCCCTGTACCGGTCCTGTAAACTCAATTCAGTCCATGAACTTAAAAAAAGTCCAATTCACACCCCAAACAGGCAAAAAAGGGTTCAAATTTCATTTTTAAGGTTAAACAACTGGTAAAAAAAGGTCCAATTCGCACCCCTAAACTATTAAAAAATGTCAAATTTGCAATAAATTAAAAAAAAAAAACAGAAACAACTGAAAAAAATAATCAGTTGTTTACACGTAAAACATGAAATTTGAACCATTTTTTTCGGGTTCGGGGTGTGAATTGAACCTTTTTTTAGTTCGAGGACTGAATGGAGCTTACACAACCGGTACAGAGGCTTATTTGACCTTTTAGCCTTTTTGGTAAGTTTACCATTTATAAAATACCCAACTATCTCTTACTTTGTTACTTTTTATCTTCTCTTTCATACTTTTACACACTCTCTCCTACCTTTGTTACACCATCCATTACCTATACTACTTTATTTTTTAAATAATGTGTCCAACCTAATAGTGAACATTAAAATAGGGAGGGAATATAAAATATGCAATATGTATGGGGACAAGTTCTGCTAATATTTTCCACCGACCACGTTCTATGATTGGCCGGGCCCTAACATTTTGGTGCTTGGGTTCAAAGGTAAACATTAGGCACTAAAATATAAGGAATAATGATAATGATGTACTTTGTAAATTCATGCTCCCATTGGGTATTATACTCCGTAAAAACGACGGAGTACTTTGCTCCCATTAATTTTGAGACGTGACGTAAACTCTGAGGAATAATGATAATGATGTAATTTTTAATTGGATTCAATTTTGTCATTAATTTGGTCTAAATATTTGAGTTTAGCTGCTAAATGCATGTTCTATACAAATTTTATAATTGTGGAAGTATGGTTTGATCTATTGATTTATTTAGATGTAGTATGGTATAATTTGATATCAGATTGAAATCATTCCAAATAAAAACACATGTTTAATTCAAATAATTTAGCATAAAATAAAAACTATATATTTTTTATAACAAAATATTTTTAAGAGTAACGTTTTAATGTAATTTTCATTTTGTAAACAATTTCGTATTGAAGAATATTGTTGATCAAACTTGATTATCATTGATTAAGAAAAAGTTAACAAAAGACAAGTTTCGTAGGAGGGAAAAATTACTTTTCTTACCGGAAAAAAGGTGAATTGAACAATTAGAAAAACTAAAAGCATATATTTGGACTAGGTAGTCCGTGTATAGTGCATAACGGCTATGTATAATACTGTCATTTAGGTAGTGTTACAAATGATTAAGAAAAGTGATTTTAAGCTTTTAACTTAAAAAGTTGAAACGATTGTTTACAAGCGACAATTTCTGATTAAATTAAGCATTCAAAAGTTAAAAGTTGTAAGCATGTGGGAAAATGCTTTAAAATGTTTTTCAGTTTTACTATTACACAAAAAAACACTTAATTTATCAAAAACTGCCTTCTTTTACTTTTTCAAAAACAATTTTTTTTTGATACAATACCAATTTTGACTATTAAGCATTTTATTCAAAAACACTTTAAAAATAGGGGTAATTTGAGTTTGCACACCATTTTATTGTGCAAATTGGACTTTGCACCACGTTTTTAAAAAACTTTGTTTTTGCACCTCAACCCATATGAAAAGACAAAAATGCCCCTCCGTTAACAATTTTGTTGACCTTCAACATATTCTTGATCGAGGTCATTTTGTCTTTTCATATGGGGTTGGGGTGCAAAAACAAAGTTTTCTAAAAACGAGGTGCAAAGTCTAACTTGGACAATAAAATGGGGTGCAAACTCAAATTACCCCTTAAAAATAACCCCCTTAATTTTGGGAGAGATATTTAGCTATAAATACCCCACACTTCCCCGTTGGGTTGCAAATCATAAATTACATAGATAATTAAGCTTCCAACTTAAGCAGTAATTTGTTTGTTTGTGGTCTCCAGATTCTCGGCCGACCACAAAAGAAATTAAACATGATGAATATTCGAAGCTGCGGCCACTTTGTCTGTGATGAGGATGAAAAGGTGCCGCCGCCGCCGCATTCGTGTCATCGGGAGACAGGCTCCGACGACGATGACGTCACCATGTACGACGAACTGGATTCCCCCGAACAATCGTCCACCATTTCCTCCTCCGACGACGGCGCTTCCGAGATGAGCAGCAGCATGAACGACAACTGTTCCGGCGGCGGGTGGAGCTTTCTCGTGGAGGAGCTGCAGGCCGACGCGGCGGGGGAGGTGGCGCACGTTCAACCGCGCCGTATGAAGCGCTCCTTGTCCACTCTCAGTTCCAAAAGCCTGGAGATGTGTACTGAGGGCTTGGGCTGTGAAACTGGCTTCGGTATTACCCAAAGCATGGACGACCTGCTGGGCAATCCGGCGCCGGCGCCGGAGGGTAGTTTCGCTCCGCCACCGACCATGCCGGCCGGGAGGCCGCCGGTGATGATTGCGAGCAGGAAGTTCAACAGAACCAAGAGCTTCCCGCCTCCTCTAAGTTCTGCGAAAGATCAGCAGCGCGAGGATGGGGTGAAGATGTTGCTGCGGCGTCGGGAAGGCGGCCGGTTGGTGGTGACCGCCGTGTGCCTAACCCGACCCGACTCTTTCTTCCGAGAAAACAGGTCGGGCGGGAGGCTTAGGCTGTCCTTCAAAATGGGTGCGGCGGATTTGGAGGACGTTTGTGAAGAATCAATTGAGGATTGATTAATTAATTAATGATAATAATGATGATGGAAGGAAGGTTGCACAAAACTAAAGGTTTTTGTTGGCTCCATACTATAAAAATGATGGAACGTCGCTTTCTTGCTCCTTGCTAGCTTTCCCACAATATATACGTACTTCCCTTTGATCCTTTAAAACACTACACATACACAAACTATACTTCACTTCTTTTAAATTTTCTTCTTTTAATATATTTAGCCCCCCACACTTCTAATATAGAAGTAACCTTTATTTCAGTCTCTGCGTATAGCAATGTCACGCATGTTTTCTTTAATTGTCTGTCCCATTTTGGTTGTCCTATTTTTTTTTTTGGTTGTCCCAAAATGAATGTCATGTTTCCTTTTTTGGCAAGAAATATGTGATTCTTATCATTTCACTTTATTCTACTCAAATCTCAACCACGACTCTTACTTTTTAACCACTTCATTAATAATCGTGTCAAATTGAAAGTGGACAACCAATATGGGACGGAGGTAGTATGAAAGATAGCTACATATTATTGCTCTCTTTAGTAAATTCAACCACAAAAGTAATCAAAACTTGACTGATTTTGATTATTAGACACAATTCTGCACGCGCAATTAACAATTGTGTGTTTGATAAAAAAAATTGATAGATGGACTAATAAGTCGGGGGAAAGGATTACCAAACGAGCATTCTTCTCTGAGTCTTTCGTTTTTATAATTCAATTTACCGTTTTACCAAGAGAGACACAATTCGAAGTAGAGTATTTCTATATAAGGGCATTTCAGATAAAGGTTCTAAAGATTGATTAGCTTATCACCAATTACATTTTTTTAAGTTTTGCAATTTAAGACCATGGAGTTAAATGAGAAAGGGGCAACACAGAAATTGACTAAATCGTTGACTATGTTGAAATCTATGAAATTTGGCTGAAGTGGTAGAATTGTTTGATTCTGTTGATTTTTCAAAAAAGAAAACCATTTTTCATTAATAAAATAATGAAAAGATTATATAAAAAATAGTTAAAATGACCTTCTAAAGTAACTTAAGTCAAAATAGCCAGAAAAATAATTTCAACCTTACTTTTTTTTATTACGGAAATTACGCAATTCAACGCACGAAATAAAAAATTATGTGTTTGATGAAAAAGTTGAGTAATAAATATGACAATCAGAAAAATAGGATTATCAACCGGCCTTTAAACTTTCATGTACTCTAAGGACGTTTTTACTTGGACTGTAATTTGCCCCAGACCAGACCAGACCAGACCAGTGCAGACCAGTCCAGACCAGACCAGACCAGTTCAGACCAGACCAAACCAGACCAGACTTGGATAGTTATAAAAATACAAAGAAATCAGACCTTACCAGACCAGACCAGACCAGTTCAGACCAGACCAGACCAGATCAGACCAGACCAGACCAGCAAATTACAGTCCAAGTAAAAACATTTAAGTACAAAGGGATCTATCCCCACTCATTGAGGGCCCGATCAAAACCAGCTAATGATCGATAAAGTAGAAAATAAAAGGCATCATGATAAAAAAGAAATTCACACTAGCACTCACCGCTAGAGACTTTCTCCCTCGGCAATGATTACCGCTACAAACTAAGCATCGATTAGCCCCGACTTGCTCAATCGGGAGAAGTTGAAATCAATTTTATTGGCTCCTCAAATGAGGGTCAACATCACTCCCTATTTGCATGCTGTGTGGCAAAGCAATTAATTACTCCGTATAATGTTACAATTGTTCTAACTTTTTATTTGCAATTCAAATTTTTCCAAAAATATATCAATTTTTTTTATATTTAGAAAAGATGTATATTACGGATCGGAGTATTTCAATATTTTTATATATAATTGTTGAGGTTAATTCTGGTAGATCCAAAGGTCCAACACAAACCTTTGAATATATCAGATGTGTTTTATCAGTAGAGAGTGATTAAGAATAGAAATCAATGAATCAAGTACTCAATGGCTCCAATTGCATTGGTGTAATAATGATGATTACAAAGAAAAGGCCGAACGGTAGTAACCGTTCTATGGCTTAATACAAGAGCTAGAGTGAAGTATACTACATGTGAAGTATCAAAATGCTAACCATTTACAATGTAATAAAAGCTTCTATTTATACTAATAGTGAGTAGGTGATAAAGATGACGTGACAAGCTCTCAATGGTTGACCCCCTTGCGACTTGCGAACTCATGCCTCCACTTGAGTGCCCATACTCCTGCATTAAATGTGTCTCTGCCACTTGCAAGGCTTTCCCGATCGGTACTTTAGGCTGGTGTAATTTGTAGCCAATAGGGATGCCTATTATCCGTCAAGTATGGAACCTCTCCCGTTCGGGAACCGTTGAACGGTTCATGCTCAGCGGGTTGGGAACCTGTTTGGGACCCCCATATCCGCTTGATATTCATTGGGCTTCTTTGCTCCTCTTGGGCTTTAGGGATATATTGGGCCGTGTTATTGGTCCGGACCCTAATATCCCAACACAAGCCCCCCCACTTCCGATGTTTCGAGCGTGCTTGGGACATGAGGAAGTAGAAGGCCCGCTCCCTTTCCGTTTAGGAAATTCCGTTCGAAATTTCGCCATCCAACTTCGGAGATTCCTGATGCTGGGATCTGACGGTTTTGGCGGCCGTTGGTTGAGTTTCCCAGGTAAGTCATGATTCCTGATGTTACGTATCTGCTTGACACGTGTCTTCGGAAATGCTCCCTACTACGTGTCCTTCCTTCATTGGTTGGTGAATCGGCACTTCCGACCTATAAATAAGGCCCCTTGGCCACTAATTTCGGGTTTTCGAACTCTGCTTCTTCTTCCGTTTGCTCTAGCTTCTCTCTAAAACCATAATTTCAAGTTTCCGCTCAGGTAACCGTCGTGCCTTTCCTTCCCTTCTATTTTCGGTTCTTCATTCTGCCAAATGTCTGAGAGCTCTAGTACTTCTGGTTCTTCTGCCTCAGACACCACCGCCAATGAGACGGATCGGGGAGATGCAACCAACGCCGTCGTTGATGATGCGGCGGGCACTAGTGCCGCTGCAGAGAACGCAACTGCTGACCACCATTCTGCTGACGATTCCGATGAAGCCAATTCCGATGATGACATGGCGATCGCGTGGGGCTGGTCGCCCAGACGATACACTTTGCCATGAACTAAATTGAAATCTCTCAGAAAAAGGAGGCAAAATCTTTCCCCAAAAATTAGATCCCAAATCATGATCCTCATCCCGGACCCGGTCGATTTTCGTCTTCACGCTGGGCTCCATCTGTTGCGCACTGTCCAGGAATGGTGGTGGTGCATTATGACTTCGTCAAGGCTAGGCTGAGATTTGCGTTGCACCCTTTCTATGTTGAGTTTCTTAATCACTATGAGGTGGTTCCGGCCCAAATAATGCTAAACTCTTACCGAGTGATGGCCGCGTTTTTTTGCCGGTGTGTCGACGTCAATGTGACGTCAAGCCTAGACCTCTTTCACTATTTCTTCAAGGTTTCCCCTCAACAAACCCACAGATATCTGGCCGTGAGTGCCCGAACGGGCCAGATTCTGTTCAAGGGGAATCTTACTTTGATCAAGGGATGGAAAGATCGGTTTTTTTTGTTTCTGTCCCGAACGGCCTTATTCCGAAGAGGTGGAATGCCTGTCCTCCCAAATCTAAAGAGTCGTTCGTTTCTGGGGATCTCGGAGGGAAGATTGTTGCTCTAGAGAGGGGAAACACATCCATGATCATGGAATATTTGACCTCTGATCGGCTAGTACAGGCCGAGATAGGTATCGCCCGAATTGCTGGAGTTCTTGATTGAAAACCAAGTGACATGGCCCGGGTGGTCCTTCTCGTGCGGGAAACTAATATGCGTTTGCACGTTCCACACACGTTTTGACCGCTCGGTACTAATCTTTTCCTTTTGTCTATTTTTTTAGCTCCTAATCCCGAACCAGCCAATATGGATAACAGTCGTCTTCACCAGATCGGTTGCGCTGGGAAGAGGAAGAGGAAGGGCAAGCAGCCCGTTCAGTCAGAGCACCCCGAAATGGTTCAACCAGTGGCTCAACAACACAACTCGATCAAGCCTCAGTTGTCCGAACACCAACAACAAGACTTTATGGTGGTGGATCAACCGTTGTTCGAGTTTGCACACTCCGTTCCTTTTTTTGCCGAGCAACTAGATTCGGCAGTGGGGGCACACGCTGAGACTGATCAGGCCAACGTCACCAAGCGCTTGAAGCGCATTACTCTTGCCGATCCCATCCACACTGTTCTGGAACACGGGGGATGTTCAGCGACTCAAATTTGGAAAGCCTCTGCCTTTGTCAACGATTTCGTCCTCCCAACTCTGTCAATCGAAGAGGCTGAAGAGGGCGCCGCCCTTGCCGCCTTAAAGCTACTTAAGTTTCTTGTTCGTTTTTTATCTACCCCCTTGGCCTTCCACGATTTTGACCTTGGACTGTTTCCCGCAGGTTGGCCTATACGGGTTGCAACTACAAAGCGCCCCGACTAGCAAGGGAGCAACTGTTGCATGATGCCCGAACTGCGGAAGAAGCTTGAGGACGAACTAGGCCTGCTTCGTGTGGACCTGACTGCTTCTCAGGCTAAGGTGGTGACTTCTGAGGCCGCTCAGATCAAGTTCTAGGAGGCTGATTCCCAGATGCCGAGTATAAGTCTTCCGACAATTTCACCACGATTGCCAAAGAGTACGCTCAGGAGCATTTGGCTGAATCATTCAGGAAGTATCTCAAAAAATTTCCTCGTGGCCCGGTCCGTTGTGAAGAGGGGGGTTAAACTGATCGATCGATTAACAACAGGCCATCTATGGGCCAACTCCATGGCCCGATATACATACTTTGTCGGTTGCCAACACATCTTGTAGTCGGTCGTGCCGATTATGGAGCAGCTGCTTGGGAAGCCGATCATGATGTCTGAGCATTCTAATGATGCCATCCTCCTCACTCAGTTCGAGAAGTACAAGCAAGATCTGAAGAGGGCTCAGTACAAAGCTGCTGGCCGTGAACCTGACCTCTTGATCGCTTTGGGGGATGAAGAAGAAGAGGATGATGAAGAAGCAGGTGACGCTGAAGAGGAAAATGCCGGCCAGTACTCAGTAAGAATCATGTCAGCACTTATTTTTGCCCATTGTAATTATCATTTTTTTATCTTTCCTTTGATATTTAGATCATCATGTACATCCCGACCGGTAGTGCCGAGAAGTAAACAGCCGTTTTGTCCACTTGTTGTTCTTTATTTATACAATACAATGCTCTTCCTTCATTCTTGATTTTATTATCACTACACTTTGTTATCTCGATCAAAGTTAGTTGGCACGCTAATTGGGGTAAGGAGAAAAGAAAATTACACGATCTAGCATCGCCGACCTGATCTGAATTCAAGCATAACCACCCCATCCTCACCTACTGTAACACTTCAGATTAATTTAAACGGATTAATGGTACTACTCATACCAACAAGGTGCATCTCATTTTAAGGGAGCTCATTAGCTAAGAACTCCAAAGTTAAGCGTGCTTGCACATGAGTAGTCTTGGGATGGGTGACCCCCTAGGAAGTTTCTCAGGGTGCGCATGAGTGAGGACAAAGTGTGCGGTAAAGGCTCGTGGTGGTTTGTGAGGACAGTACTAGAGATCTGGAGGGTGTGTTGGAGTAACTACCTTGGGTTTTGCACCTACGTAGTGGCCCATCAGGAAAGGCGAACCTTCAATAATAAGCTTGACGGCCAACTCATTTCCCTCTGACAAGATTGGCATCACCCACCTCCGGATCAGTTCCCCCCACTTGTTCTCAAATGGGAGCTTGCCATTTACCGGGGTGACCCAAACCCACTTGTACCTCCAACCCATGAAAGAATCCGGGTAAGGTTTGGCCGCAAACAAACGATGACCCGCCCGTTAGGAGATGGAAAAATAGCCCTGGGTGTCAGAGGCACCGAATCTTATGAAATGAAAGAAATTGAGGAACAGGTCGAGGTAGGATTTGATTTTCAGAGAAACACACCGGCAATGAAACCGGAGATAATAAGCTTGGCGGCCAACTCATTTCCCTCTGACAAGATTGGCATCACCCACCTCTGGATCAGGTCCCCCCACTTGTTCTCAAACGGGAGCTTGCCATTTACTGGGGTGACCCAAACCCACTTGTACCTCCAACCCATGAAAGAATCCGGGTAAGGTTTGGCCGCAAACAAACGATGACCCGCTCATTGGGAGATGGAAAAATAGCCCTGGGTGTCAGAGGCACCGAATCTTATGAAATGAAAGAAATTGAGGAACAGGTCGAGGTAGGGTTTGATTTTCAGAGAAACACACCGGCAATGAAACCGGCGATAAACAAGTTGGTGGTGGAAGAAAGTTGACCCAGAATGACACCATAATGGCGCAAGTCTAGAAGAGCAGGATGGAGGGGGAATCGCAACCCGACTTGCAGGCTCGCCAAATGAACCCCAAAATGGGAAGGCAAAGGAGGCTCCACTATGTTTTTTATAGGGGTGGGGTGGGAACAGATACCACTGGGTCCGGTGAGGGCCACAACCTCGTTAAATTCAGAATCAGAAACGGCGACGGTCGGACCCCCTAAGCGAATCGAAGTCCGCGGAGAGGTAGAAATGGGTCTCAACCCCATGGGAATCTACATGGGAATCTAGGGCCGATTTGAACTAGCCCCATCATCAGGGAAGACGTTATGAAGCGGAACGGAACTAGAAGAGGACATGGAACTGACCTGACAAAGGGAAATCGAGACGATGAAGGAAGTTCATGCCGCCTAGGGTTCCCAATCGAGAAAATGAGAGGCTTGTGTGAAGAAGATTTTGCAGAAGTTTTTATCAAAAGAAAATGAAACGCTTGTGTGAAGAAAAGGATGCGATGGCACTTTCCAAAAATCGCTTGGAAACCGCTACCTAAGCACTCCAGTGCTAAAGTTGGTAGGGCGGATTATAAATCGTGCTGGGCTGCAGGCATATGTCACATTGAGATCCTATTAAATGCTAAGCGGCGCTACGGATCATGAAGGAAAGATTCAAAATTCAAAAGAAGGCGGGTCATTACTCTTCTAAAATCAAGCCCGACTTATTTGAGAGAGTACGGAGGCTCGTGATGGTACCATGGACTGCAGCCATGGTCCAAGTATGAATTGAAATAAAGCCCATTAATCGGGATTAATAATTAATAATAGCCGATGGGCCTAATTAGGAATCCGACCCGCAAAAGGAACCCACAACAAGACCAGTCTGGACTGCAGATCTCGAGCCTGGGTGGGATTCTAGCGAGGTCAGGCTCATCCTAGCTAGGGCTTACGTGGGCAGGCTATCATTTAAGCATAGCTATCTGCCAGCGGCAGGGAATAACAGAAGAAACGTGGATCTAGAGAAACAATAATTGCACAACGTTCGAGACGTTACATGACTCTTATTATAATTAAATGCATTAAATGTATCAGTTTCCTCTTAGAATACTAGAATCAAAGGTTTATAAATACTTCATTTACACATCCTACAAAGGATTTGAATTCCGGAATTATAATATTGTCTTACGCTACCTAAATTTCATCTGCTCTCGTAGTTGGAATTAAACTCCATCACAGGGTTTAATGCACCAAACCCCTTTCTATGAACAAATTTAATTGTCAGAAAATGAAAAATGATCAGGTTTTTGTATAATTTAGAAATTTTGACAAAGTTACTCACATATTCAATCATATTATTCAAAAATGGGATTTCAAAATTGTAAAATTTGTTCTTTGAGGGGGGTTTGCGCATGAATAATTATAACATTTGGGGGTTTGACACATTTTGTAAATCACAAGGGCTAAGGATGTTTTCTTTTAGACTGAAATTTGCTGGTCTGGTCTGGTCTGTTTAAGTCTGGCCTGATCTGGTCTGGTCTGAACTGGTCTGGTCTGGTAAACGTCTGGTCTCTGTGTATTTTATAACTATCCAAGTCTGGTCTGGTCTGTTTAAGTCTGGTCTGATCTGGTCTGGTCTGATCTGGTCTGGTCTGGTCTGGGACTGAAAACAATCCAAAAGAAAACATCCTAATGCGCCGAATTTATATTTCACGAGTGGGTTCGGTGCATTAAACCCGTGAATGAAATGTTGATCGGGACATTTTTTTTGCATGCTATTAATTAAATAAATAATGATAAATTGATAATGTCTCTATAATGTTGATTTGTTCATGCCAATATATGTTTTTAGACATTTAATCATACTCGATTGTTCGATGTTGTCATGCATTTATTACAAATCTGCTGGTTTGAAAGTTCATATATATGATGTGAGATAAGATGATAGAGATCGATATTAATGACAAATATTGTATACTATCCCCGTTCTATAATTCTTGCAACAGTTTGACTTTCACGGTTGCCAATGCACAACTTTGATTGTAATTATATTTAATTATCTATTAGTAAACGTTATAAAAAGTTGATATTTTGGAAATTCACATTGATAAGAGTTCAATAACATTTTATACGTAATAATTTGATTATGTATATTAGTAGAAAATCATGGTCAAAGTAAGATCAGTGAATAGTGTAAAAATCACTATGTTGCAAGAATTATATAACGGAGGAAGTACTTCGTATTTAGGACTTTCAAAATTTGTATGAAATTTATTTGTGATGGTACCATGGACTTGGACCATGGCCCAATTACGTAATTCAGCCCATGACGGGATCAGCCCTTAACGGGATTAGGCTAATTAACAGGATTAGCCCATAACGGGATCAGCCCTTAACGGGATTAACCTAATTAATAGGATTGGCCCATAAACGGGATTAATGTTCGATATGCCGCCAGGTCCAAATGGGATTAGGCCCACGATAGGAACCCACAGCCAGGCCGGGCTGCACAGCAGACCTCGAGCCTAAGCGGAGTTCTAGTGAGGTCGGGATATTCCTAGGGTTTACGTGGCAGGCTATTATTTGGGCATAAGTATTTGGTAGCAGATCACAGGACTCAACCGGAATTCATAAGCAAGAAGGAAATAATTATTACTTGACACCCAAGACATGATAGGAGTTCTATTCGAGCAGGAATGTAATTAAATAGCATTTATTGTATTGGTTTCCTCTTAGAATAATGACTCCTAAAGTCTATAAATACTTCTTGTAAACACCCTACCAGGGGACGGCCGATTAATCCTTCGGAATAAGAGTACACTGCCTTACGCTGCCATATTCTTTCATATTTTTAAATACGTTTCACATACTTTTGGTAGATTTAGTTCTCGTAGTTGGATTAAACTCCATCACTTTAGAAAGAATGGCTAAAAGAAGACCGTGGAGTCTTCGATGTACAAATATGTGAGCAGTACCGATTTGGACAAAAAACTGAACAAAAGTGGGTTAAAATGTCTTAAATACCCCTGATCTTAACCCCAAATTTCAATCCCTGCCCTATCAAGATTTACGCCCCAGACTTCCAGAGACGTCTTCACCCTTGCGCCCAATCATCCTCGCCAATCGTGAACATCATCTCATTGCTCGACAGTGGTGGCTTCGATTAGCAATGGAGGCAGTTACAGAGAGCGTCGGAGGCTACACCTGCCACTCTCACTCTCTTCTTCTCCTTTCCTCTCCTTCTAACCGCTTCTCGAGCTTCACCTTCTTCAGGCCGCACCAACTCCTCCAACGGAGACGATGAGCTTCGTAGATCCGGTCAGGAATTTTATCCTTCGACGGCGAGATCCATCTGACGACTTGCTTCGTCGGATTTAGGAGGGAGGAGTGGCGGAAGGCAGATCCTGATCTACCTTTACCAGATCTGAAATGCAATCGGTGTTTTGTGGGGCTCTGCTTAGGCTAGGGTGGGGCAAAGAGAAGTGGCGGAAGGCAAGGGTTTGCTGTAGGCAATGGCCGATTCAGACGGTGGCGGTGGTCAGGTTCGACGGTGGCGGTTGCCGGGTCAGAGGTGGTGGCTGGAGGCCGGTGGCCGGCACACATGGTCACTGTTACCGAGGTTGGTGTGTCACTATGGCGGTGTCACTGTGGTCGGTGGGCAGTCACTGTGGTTGGTGGGGCATTCACCGTGGCCGGTGGGGCAGTCACTTTGGCCGGTGGGGCAGTCACTTTGGCCGGTGGGGCAGTCACTGTGGTCGGTGTGGAAGTCACTGTGACCAATGGTAACTATTTCGTTGGTCACTACTTGACTGAGTCACTGTGATAATTGTCACTTTGGTCACTGTAAATATTGGTTACTTTGGTCACTGAACACTTTTGGTCACTTTGGTCACTTTGGTCACTGTACCGGGTCACTGTAGCAAGCTAGGTGGTTTGGGTTCATTAAGGGTGTAATGGTCCTATTAGTAAATTTTAGTCTCATTTTTAGAAATTAAAACATAACTATTCATTTTTGTCCACCGATCATTTTAAGTAATATCGTAGTCTTAACCCCATAATTAGAACTAGAAAGAATGACACGGATAAGACCATTGGCTTCTCCTTGGACAGAAATAGGATTAATATCTAACCTAGACAAAAAAGAGACTATTTATTTATGAACTGGCAAATATACCCCACATAATCTCAAAACAAAACACCAATCTTCCCTTCCCGTCTACATCTTTCGATCTGCTTAGTCACCTTCCAAACCAGGGAGCCGCCGACATGGAATCGCCGATCTAGGCATGGAATCGCTGATCTAGGCATAGAATCGCCGCCACCATAGACATGGAGTCACCGCTGCCCTATCCATGGATTCTCCGTCTCCCTAGCCATGGAATCTCCGCCGGCTCCCAAGACATGGCACCGCCTCTGCCTCCCGAGCCATGACTCCGCCGCCTCGTATCCGCTGAGGCCATAAGCATCCCCGATGATCCTCTTCACCGCAGGTTCCACAGATCTCACCGCTTTCATCGTTTTCTTCTCCACTTCTTCTACTCGACAGTTCCCGTCCTTCTCTTCAGATCGATGGCAGATCTCATTTTCTAATGTTAAAATTGAAGGCTGGGGGAAGCAGTTCGTGAGCTGATGGGGGCAGCGATGGTGGAAAGGGTTGGGGACGGCAGGTGTCTAGGGAAGAAGGTTAGGGTGGGGAAAGTTGGGGTAGTGGTGGCAATCGGAGGGGGTGTGGCAGCCGATTATACAAGGTCAGGTTAGGGTGGGGAAAGTTGGAGTGGTGGTGGCAATCGGAGAGGGTGTGGCAGCAGGTTGTACAGGGTGAGGGGAGGGAGCTGGATCGAGGCTAAAGTGGCGGCGGGGCAGGGGGCTGGCCCCCTGGGTGGAGGACTGGTCCTTGACGGCAGCGTGGACTTGTCACTAGTGGTAGCGGAGATGGGTCACTAGCGGCGGTGGAGGACTGGTCCCTGACGGCGGCGTGGACTTGTCACTGGCCCTACTGGTCACTTGCGGCGTTGTGGACAACTCGCTGGTGTCGGTGCGAATAGGTCACGGGTGGGGCAAGGGGCCGGTCACTGGCGGGGATAGGTACTGGTCACTGGTGGCGGGGGTATGTATTGGTCAGTGGCGGCGGAGGGGGACTTGTCACTGGTGGCTGGGGTAGGTACTGTTCACTAGCGGCGGAGGGGGATTGGTCACTGGTGGCGGGGGTAGGAATTGGTCACTGACGGGGGCGGCGGGGTACTCGTCTCTTGCGGTGGTAGCGGGGAAATGGTCATTAGCGGCGACATCTGGTTACTGGTCAGTGGTCAGTGACTCACTGATGGATTAAGGGTGACGAACTTTGTAACTATGTCACTGTGACATTGGTCACTGTAGCGGGATGAATTTTGTAACTATGTCACTGGATGAATTTTGGAACTATGTCTTTGGTAACTGTAATATTGGTCACTGTACATTTGGTCACTATGACGGGTTACTGTAGTAATTGGTAACTATAACTGAATTTTTGGTCACTAATGATTTTGGTCACTGACGAATTTTTGGATTTTTTGTCACAAATGATTTTTGGTCACTGGGTGGATTGGTCATGGTCACTAGTCAGATTGGTCACTGGACGGGTTGACGTTGGTAACTAGGTAGAATTTTTTGTCACTAATGATTTTGGTCACTGACGGATTTTTGGAATTTTGGTCACAAATGATTTTTGGTCACTGGGTGGATTGGTCATGGTCACTAGTCGGATTGGTCACTGGACGGGTTGACGTTGGTAACTAGGTAGAATTTTTTGTCACTAATGATTTTGGTCACTGACGGATTTTTGGATTTTTGGTCACAAATGATTTTTGGTCAGTGACGAATTTTGGTCACGATAATGG
Organism: Cuscuta epithymum; assembly: GCA_945859915.1. Lineage (NCBI taxonomy): Eukaryota > Viridiplantae > Streptophyta > Magnoliopsida > Solanales > Convolvulaceae > Cuscuta > Cuscuta epithymum. The sequence continues at coordinate 522,245 of CAMAPF010000969.1, read as the reverse complement.
TTTTGGTCACTGTGGCGTTATTGTAGACTAATGGGTGAGATTCTATTAAAATAAGGGTATAATAGTCTCTTAACCCATTGTTAGTCTCATTTTTGGAAAATTGAAATAAAGGTCTCTTTTTTGTTCATAGCTCTTTTTCTAGTATTATTTTGTAAACACCCTACCAGGGGACGGCCGATTAATCCTTCGGAATAAGAGTACACTGCCTTACGCTGCCATATTCTTTCATATTTTTAAATACGTTTCACATACTTTTGGTAGATTTAGTTCTCGTAGTTGGATTAAACTCCATCACTTTATTACATTTAGCGGTTATGTCTAAAATATTACTAAAAAAGAGAGATGGACAAAAAAGAGACCTCTTTTTTTAAGTTCCAAAAATGAGACTACAAATTACTTAATATTCACAAGTTCTAGCTAAAATAACAATATGTTATAATAATTATTATCTGTGTGACCCGTGCATCGCACGGGTCGTTGGGTACAATACTGATCTTTTAAGGGTTTTTGACAATTAATATTGATATGCTAGGCTCAATAGTTTTGAGGACTTGGAGTTTCTTTTAATATTAAATGCTTCACATATATATTCGAAAATTCATTAAGAAATGCCATAAATAGAAGTAAAATATGTGAGTTTCATATATACGAATACTATTTTTTCTAAACAAAGAAGTTATGCAATCCTAAGACTTTAGGATATTATTATAATGAGATGAGATTATGCTGCTATTTTTACACTACGTTATGATTTCAGAATAATTCAATAACTCTATTTAGGAAAAGAATCATTATGAAAGTAAGATTTTAGAATGCATAACTTACTCTATTTATTTTTGCAGATACTCTAGTTACTTTAATTTAGAAAGTACCTCATTCTTAGTTAATTAATTTTCAAAAAAATTCCAAATGCGGAGTATATTTCACATGGAGGCTGATCAGCGTAATCTCATACGAAGTATATACATCCTATAAATGCCACCAGCTTCGCCGTTCATCACAATAATATATATATATATATATATATATATATATAGTTTCTTTCGGGTGAGAAATTAACAAATTAAACATGATGGTGAAGTCTGTAAGCGGCGGGCATTGCGACTCTGATGATCACAAAAAGCCGCCGCACTTGAGTCAGCATGACCGGAAGCCATGCACTGATGATGGCGACGATGTTCCGGCCGGGGACGACGGCGTTTCTGAGACCGGCCGCAGCGGCACGAGCGAGGGTGGATGGAGCTTTCTTGTGGAGGAGCTGGCAAATAAAAATGCACGGCCACAACAAGGCGCGGCAGAGGCGGGGGCCGAGAGAGTTCAACTGCTCCCGCCTCTGCCTCCGCGGCGGCGTAAGAGCCGCTCCTTATCCGCACTGAGTACGAAAAGCCTAGAGATGTGTACCGAGGGCTTGGGCTGCGAAACTGGCTTCGATATGACTCGGAGCATTGAGGAATTGATTGGGAAGCCGCCGCCGGCAGCGTCGGAACCATCACCGACGAAGCCGGCGGGGATGATTTCGGGTGACAAAATCAAGGCCCGCTTCCCGCCTCCGCTGACTTCAACGACCAAAGGTCGGGCGGGACTTGGTGGTGATGGGGTGAAGATGATGCGGCCTCGTCGGGAAGGCGGCCGGTTGGTGTTGACTGCCGTCTCCGTAACCCGACCCGACTTTTTCTTCCTCTCAACCAGATCAGATGGGAGGCTCATGCTTTCCTTCAAACAATAGTTCCGAGATTGATGATGACCACAGCAATGAAGTTTCAAATGAAGATTTTGGCTTCCCGACAACGCTTTACTTTTGTGGAGAGATCCTTCTCCTTCTTCCCTCTCACACTAAAACACCCACACTTCTATTCATATTCATAACTTTTTCTTTTTTAGTGTTCCAAAATGTTTGCCACCGTTCACTTTTAGATATTTAATACGGACTAATATTTAAAAACAATTTTTTAAAAAAAAAAAATTTCTACTTCGTCGGCATGGCTTTCTCTTTTTTCCTTACACGTTACTACAAACACCTTACTTATATTGACCAAAGTGCAATTATAGTTTCATTACGTATATTTCAGCTACATTATTATGCATGTGTAATATAATTATTGGATGTTGCAAAGTGATTTAATTAAACGCCAAAAACTTCCATGTTACTTATAAATGTATAGTAGAGATCGATCTAATGTATACTTTTTGCTCTCACCTACGATGTATTAATCCCTCCCTTCTGAAATCCCTCTTTCTTGTCCCAAAATAATATTCACACTTCAAATTCTTTTATATTTGGTAAGTTTTTGCTATTCGCTTACTCTTTTACCTTCACATACTTTTATTGAATTGATATGTATTATCCTGAGCTGATTTCATTATTCGTGTACCTTTATTGTACTACATCTTCTAAGAGCATCTCCAACAGCTCGCTAATTACCGTTATAACCTGATTAGTCAAATAAACATTTGCAGCAAAATTAAAATGTACTCAAATATTTAGCTATAACTTCTTCCTCTTTGTTTATTATTAATAATGTTATTTTTAATAATTCTCTTTGCTCAAGCTAGTAGCTCATTTTGGGTAACTGACTTTCTCAAACAAAAAAGAAAACAATACTCCAATGACAAGCTATTAGCTTTAAAATTGCAAACAAATTCTCAAAGGGAACCATTATATTGGAGATGGTCTAATACCCCAAGGGCAACTTCAGAAAGATACTTTTATTACTCCCTCTGTCCCTAAATTTACTTCCATTTCGCTTTTCGAGAGTCAACTTAAATCACTCTTAAACTCTTACTTTTTGTATCAAAACTTTATGAAAATTGATTTTTTTTGTGCAGGCTTTGTAGCGGGTTTAATGTAGTTTCTGAATATGTAAATTTTATTTACTAAAAATAATCCGAGTTTTCACAGGGATCATTTAACTTTATCGTCGGTCAACCTTCGTAATCCGCAATCGGAACAACATTCAGGGACGGAGGGAGTATTATTTTTTGCTATTTAAAACCCCGTGAAGTTAAATGTGGAACCTCATTTGGGAATGGATGGAATACATTTCTCTCTTTATTTATTTACTAGAGATAATTACCCTAGGTATGACTAAAACTTCTTTAGTTTCTCAATCTATGACTTAACTACTTTTTTTTACCTAAATAATATTAAAAATCATAATATTTAATTAAATTCGTAATAATTAATTAAATAAATAATAGTGGTGGACAAATTTACCCTTTAGATTTATATCTATAAGAACCCTAAGCTTCCACTCTTTTCTATAACCCTAGCCTCAATTCACCACCTCCAGACCTATCGCCACACACCCCCTGCCGCCGCCGCACATGGCCCGTCATCCGCCATCTAGCCAATTCAACACCTACCGTTCAGGGATTGCGGAAGGTATGTGCTACAAGGATTGTAGAAGCTGAGACCTGGAAGTCTGGAAGTGCGTTGGGTTCGTTTATCCGACCAACCGCTCCAGTGGCTAGTCGGAGCTTCGCCGGGAAACGATGGCCGTGAAGGTTGCGTGTGACCATTGGGTCACTGCGTCAATTTGACGGGTACTGTTTTGTTTGACTTTTTGAAACGGAATTGCGGCGCTTGCTTGATGCGATGGAGTGATGGGTTGTTGGGCTGCGCGTGTAACCCTAGCTCAGAATCTTGCAATCCATGAGAATCTTGGAATGATCAGCAGAATTGAGGATACTGTGATTGGGCCGATTATTCCACATCGGGGTTTGAGGCAGGGGATCCTCTTTCTCCCTATTTATTCATTTTGGTAGTAGAGGGACTCAGTCTGTTAATTAAAAAAATGAGAGCTTGGGGAAAATCCATGGAATATCTGTTGCTAGAAGGGCACCTATGATTTCTCATCTTTTTTCGCAGATGATAGCTTCCTATTTTTCAGGGCTAAGAAAGAAGGTGAGGTGGTTAAAGATATCCTTACGGCATATGAGCAAGAGTCTGGCCAAAAAATTAATTTTGAGAAGTCATCAATTTGCTTCAGCCCGAACGTACCAGAACATACGAAGGAATTAATTAGTACTACCTCCGTCCCACTAACATTGGGACGGAAGAAGGTGGCACGATTATTAAGAAAAGTGAGTTTATGTGGTTGTTATTGAATTGAAAAAGTAAAAATAAAGTAAGAATGATTTAGAGCCACACAAACTTTACCAAATTTGGTATGAGACAATCTTAGTGAGACTTCCCGAAAAGGTAAAATGGGACAATCATAGCGGGACGGAGGGAGTAGTTCTTTGGGGGTTAATGCAGGTAAAGCTTGTGTCAGGTACCTGGGTTTACCTACTTTGGTTGGGAGAAGGAAAAAATGAAATACTTGGTTATATCTGTGAACGTATTTTGAAAAGAATACATAATTGGAATAACAAGTTTTTATCTAAAGCCCGGAGGGAGGTACTTTTAAAGAAGGTTATACAATCTATGCCCGCCTATGCAATGAATGTTTTTCTACTTCCCCAAAAATTGTGTTCGGTGATAGAGATGATTATGAATGGCTACTGGCGGTGGCCGGTGACGGATAGATATGACAGGTCGGGGAATTAGATGGAAGTGCCGGAAAGCTTTGTGTATCCCCAAGAATATTGCTAGGAAAGCTTTGGGGAATGTGACAGATCCTTGAGGGATTTCAATATTGCATTGCTAGGAAAACAAGCTTGGCGCTTAACTACTAACCCAGATTCTTTGGCAGGGAAGGTGTTTAAGGCAAGGTACTATCCGAATTCAACCTTTTTGGAGGCTGGGTTGGGGACCAATCCTTCATTTATCTGGAGGAGTATATGGGAATCTCAAGATGTGCTTTGTACTGGGGTCCGAAGAAGAGTTAGAACCGGAACGGAGATATCAGTTCGGCGTGATCGGTGGCTTCCGGGAGAGCATGATGGTTTTGTCTCGTCACCAAAACCGGTGGGGATTTTTTATATGAATGTTGCGGCTCTCATTAAAGAGGGTAGGTCAGGGTGGAATCTGGAACGAGTACGCCATATCTTTAATGAACAAGATAGGCAAGCCATCTTACAGATACCTATTAGTCACAGAGAGGTGCGAGATGGCTACTGGTGGATTGGGGATACTCGAGGGGTATATACGGTTAAATCTGCCTATAGGAGGATTGTTGGAGAGGTTCCAGAAGGGGGGTGGCTGGACTGGACGCGGATGTGGGGATCTTTTATTCAACCAAAAGTAAAGCATTTTTTCTGGCAGGTTATGACAGGTACACTACCAACGGCAGACAAGCTGCGGGAGAGGAGGGTGGATATTTCGGGAGCTTGCAGGCTGTGCAAGGAAGCTGAAGAGACATCAATTCATTTATTTAATGAATGCAGAGTTGTCATTGAGGTGTGGCAAAAGGCTGGGAAACCGGTCCAAAGGCATGATACTTCTATGGAGGAGTGGGTCAAGACGATTTTTAGCTCTCAAACAGAGGATGATATTTGTAAATTTTTAACTATGTTATGGAGCATCTGGAAAGCGAGGAACGAACTGATCTGGAAGAATAAACATTTTAAGGCAGATCATGTGGGGATAATTGGTCTCCAGGGGTGGCGAGCAGTGCGGACCGAGACAAATAAAGTGGTTGGTGTTAATGAGGGTGGTAGCAGATGGTCTAAACCAGAGCATAATGTTATCAAGATTAATGTCGACGCCGCTACAGATGCACGAAGAGGAAGAAGGGCATGGGGATGAGGAAAGCAACTTTATCAAAGGAAGATCAGACTCTTGTGTGGTGGCCTGGTCAACACGCACGACAGAGGCCATAGGGGTAAGGGAGGCAATTATTTGGGCTAAGGAGCAAGGTTGGAGACATATCATATTTGAGATTGATGCATTGTTAGTTACATCCAGACTAGTAGAGGACACAGGTAGTTCGTATTTCGACTTGATCATCCAAGACATAAGACATCTTCTTCTTTCTGAAGCTGGCTATACTGTCAAATTTTGCAAACGATCCGCGAATCGTGTAGCTCCTAGAGTTGCGCTTTCAGAAGCGGGTGGTAGTTCTTTTGAGGTTATCCCCGATTGTATTTCTAGCCTTTTGGCGAACGATTGCTTAGATTAATTTAAATTGGCAGTTTCCATTCAAAAAAAATGTAAACATGCATAAGTTGGAGTAGGGCTTTTGTGCAGTTTAGGAGCAAATTCGCCGCATTAGCCCCATGTGATTTATAAAATGCATCAAACCTCCCTATGTTATTATTAATCATGTGTGAATCTCTTCTATGAACAAATTTAATTGTAAAACAATGATTAACACTTCTGTTAATCACAAATTCGAAAAATTTACTTGCATATTCAATTATAGTATTAGCAAAAGTGATTTTAAAAATGTTAAATTTATTCACAATAGTGGTTCAGTGCATGAATAATTACAACACATGGGGTTTTGACGCTTTTTTAAAATCACAAGGGGGCTAATATGCTTAATTTCTATATCATGAGGTGGTTTGGTACTTTAAAACCCGACAATACCCTGAATTAAAAATTTGTAACTGATGGTTGCTTGATTTCTAATAATTAGTACCTACCTGATTAATTAATAGAACACACTAATATGCATTTAGAGTTATTGGTGTTAATATTTACTACTCCCTCTATCCGCTAAGATTGTCTCATATTTTCTTTTCGATCCGTCCCATCAGCGGCGGACACACATGGGGGCTATGGGGGGCTGCCTCCCCTCCGGGGAAAAAAAATTCTAGGTATATTTACCCCGAAATTTTTAATATATATGTACTTGTATGTATATTCTTGTACTGCCGCTGCGTCCCATTGAGATTGTCTTATAAGAAATTTGGTAAAACTTATGTGGTTCTAAATCATTTTTATTTATTCTTACTTTATCAATTCAATATTAATCACATAAATCAATTTCCTAAATAATTGTACCACTTCTTATATTCCAATGTTAGTGGGACAAAGGAAGTATCAAATAGAGAGTATTAGAATTCAATTTCTTTTTTGGAAAAATTGAAAATAATAATCCCAACTAATTTCGGTCTGCTGTTAATATTTCTCAACTATCAATTATTTCTGGGTGGTCCCAATTATAGAGACCATTTTTCAAAAATAGTCTCTAACCGGCTACAACCTGGTATGGCAGGTCAATTCAAATGCGAACCATGTGTAAGCTATAAATAATCCCAACTGTAGTCGCTCTTGTTATTAATCCCAATTATCAACTCTCAATTTTCGGAAAATATAGAAGTATTTTTATAAATTTCCAAATGAAATATTTTTATACCTGTTGAGGTTTATTCCTTCAACCCTTGGACCCAACACGTAAGCCCAAAGATTTCGAGTGGAGTGAGTGTGTGGATACCTAGCCCAACAACTTTCAGATGGATCAGGAAACAAGAGAAATAGCAGGCAATGTAAATAGGTATTATTAACTCCGTAATAACTCCCCTAAGTACAATCTACTTGCTAAAGAGGCACGTCGGCCGTTCGTCTTACAAGGCACTTAGAAATGCTGCAAATACGAATGTTGAAGCTAGTATACTAAGAATAGAAAGTTGCCAACCCTTTACAATGAAATAAATGCTTCTATTTATACCCGCCAATGGGCAGGTAGCTGTACTGACGTGGCAGCCTGTGGACCGCTGGTGTCCCAACTACCAAATCTTTAGCATTAAATGCACTTCCCGCCAGAATCTAGGTTTCCCGCCGGATCAGTGGGGACGTTCGTCCACCCGGGAAGTGAGTTGGATTGCTCCAAGTGACCCTCAGATGATACCGGCTGTTCGTCTCCTGGCCTTGATAGATACTCACCATGTGAACTGGGTTTCCTCCGATGACTACAGGCTTGCTCTGGGGACGTTCGTCGCCATCCCTGGTGGCCCGTGGTTCTGCTCCTTGCTCATGCATAGACGTTCGTCGGGATGAGCTGCTGGGCCTAAGCCCCCCAACACCAGACGTTCGTCCATCCTCAAGGAATATGGGCCTGTGGGCTGGCCTAGTGCTCTAACTGGACGTTCGTCTGGCAGAATGGGTTAGTGGGCCGGACCTCGGCTTGGGCCCTTAACCCAACACAAGTCCCCCACTTCTGATGTTCTGAGCATGCGCAGGACATAAGGAAGTATGAACCTCCCCGAAGCAGACGTCCGTATCTCGGTACTTGTGTTTATCTCACCTGGTGGAAGCGTACGTTCGTGGTCCTGGTGCTTGACAGCTGTTGACGGTTCAGGAAACGAGGTGACGGCTGATGTTGCGGCGGCGCATTTTCCCGAGGAAGTGTCATCATTACGTTCCCATCCCACGCACAGCGCGTGGGCCGGAATACGCCCCTTGCCACGTGTCAGTCCTTCGTTGGTTTCTCCATCGGTGTTTCTCCTATAAATGCTGGGTTTCCCCTCTGAATTAGGGTTCCCAATTTCTGCTCTCTTGCTCCCGATTTTCCGCAGCTCTTCAAGTCTCCTGAATTCGGCTAACCCCTTTGTAAGGTAATTTCCCCCCTTTGCTTCTTTTCTTTACTCCGGTTTCTAGTCGGAATGACTTCGATGGAGATCTCCTCAAGTTCTGATTCCAGTTCGTCGGGTTCCTCCTCGGGTTCCTCTTCTGAAAATGCGAACGCACGCTCCCTGGGCAAAACTAGTGTTTCTGGAAACTCGGGTTCGGCCACGACGGTGGGAACCATCCGGGCTGATGGTGAGCCGGGTAGTGCTTCCCAAGGTAGTGGGAGCAGCGGCAGGGGTGGGGATGCCGATGAGGCAGTGGACGTTATCGATGCGGTCCCCCTGAATGAGCGTCCTGCTGATTATGATTCTGGAGAGGAAGCCGAATCTGGTTCTGATATGGAGGTGTACGATCTGGGCATCCCCACAGATATGGAGCGCCACATCTGCCCGATTAGGAGCGCCCTTGACCACGACCAAGTCCTCTCCCGCGTGGCCCTCAATAAAATCCGTACCTTCCTTCCTCCACCGTTCGTCTGGAGTGTGAGAGGCGCTGAGCATGTGATGAGGAGACGTCCGGGGATGATCATGCTCCACCTGGATTCCGTTGAAGCCGGGCTGCGGTTTCCACTTCATGCGTTTTATGTGGAGTTCTTCCACTGCTTCCAGGTGGCTCCGGCGCAATTCATGCCAAATTCTTACAGATTCATATCGGCCTTCTTGGTGCGCTGCAAACTTGCGGGGGTCGATGCCACTTTGGAGCTCTTCCATTATTTCTATCGCGTCACCCCTCAGAATGCCGACGGGTATCTGAGCGTGGCCGCACGTCCTGGGAGGCGACTGTTCAAGAACTACCCCTCGTCCATCCACGACTGGAAGAACCGCTTCTTCTTCCTTCGATACGACGGGCCTCCTCTCCCTCTCCGGTGGAATGGGTATCCCCCAAAGATTGAGTCACCAGAGCCGACCGACGATCTGCTTTCGGATGCGGAGAAGGTGTTGGGGGGTGGCGTCCGTCCCATAGCCGGATTTCTGACCTTCGAGGCACTCTCTGGGGCAGGCATAGGTACCGCCCGTGTTCCTGGACTTTTTCTACCCTTCGACGCTCGTCTCGGGGCCCGGGCGGTCCTGTCCTTCGAGGTGAGTGTCTTATTCTACTTCCCGCTCGGCTTCTAATCCTTGTTGTTTCTTGCAGGTCCACCGCCCGATAGAGACCAAATGAATCACGCCGAGTGTCTGAAGACCAGGAAGGCCAAGGCGGCCGCGGCTAAAGCTGCGATGGCGAAAGCCAAAGACGCCCCCGCCTCGGAATCCAACTCCTCGGCCTCTGATGCTGCCAGGCGAACCGCCGAGGGTGAGCAACATTTAATCGCCACTATGCTGGCCCAGGGTTCCGGGGCCCCTGCTCTCGAAGCCGCCCTTCCGCCGCCGGTCGTCCCCACGAAGACGGCTCCTCAGAAGGGGACAGAGAAGGTCCCTGAGAAGAAACAGAAGCGGGGCCGCGAGGCAGGCTCCACTGGCCCCCTGCTTGAAGATGCCGGGTCCCTGCCTTTGAGCCGCCCGGCGGACGAACTTTGGAGGGAGATGGCCCTCAAGGCCGGTCTCGAGCTGCCCCGCCGTTCGTCGTCCGAGGCGACAAGCGCTGCGCTGGCAGCCGCTCTTCAGGTAATTCCTCCTTGCTAGATCTGAGCATACATATGTTTCCAATGGCGTTCATCCTTTGATCCTTATTTCTTTTTTTTTCTTCTGTCATCCAGTCTGGGCTCCTTGTCCTTCAAGCTGAAGCTGCCCGGGAGGCCGATCTGATGGAGGCCAAGGCTAAAGCCGATGCGGCCATTGCTGCGGCTCGGGAGGCCGCCCGTCGATCTGAGGCGGAGGCTGCAGCCAAGGGGAGGGAGATTGCAGCCCTGCAGGCTGAATCCCGCAGCCAGTTGGCCGGCCTTGAAAGAGCCGGTTTCAAGCTTGTTCCGGTGCTCCCTGCCGCCAAGGACGCCACTCCGGAGTGGTTGGTTGACACCTCCGGCTATCGGAACACTGGGGAGTTTATGGACTCCGCCAAGGACTATTGCGCCGGGGTCTTCGCCGATTTGTTCGCCGCAGCTCTGGAGAAGATTCCGCCCCGCCAGCGCCTGGCCCGCGGCGTCCGGATCCTTGAGGGCTCTCCCCTGTCTCGCAAGTTCCTATATGAGGTCGGCGACAGCACCTTCGCCGCCGGCTACAATGAAGGGGTAAAGGCCACCCTACCCACATTCGCCAAGCTGCTGGGGCCCGATTTTGACTTGGCGGCCAACACGGATGACGATCTCCTAATCCAGGCGCTAGGGAAACTGAGGAGGGATCAGCGCCGGGAGGAGGCCAAGGCCAGGGGGGAGATTCCAGAGCCGCCGACCCCCGAGCCTGAGGAAGAGGAGGAGGAGCCGAACAAGGGCAGCAGCCGCCCAGGGTCCCCTTTCTTTGTATAATGTCATTTACGTTTTTCCATTCCAGCTATTGTAATGTCCGGCCGTAAGTGCCGAAGAATACAGATGTCTTTTTGCCCACAATTGTTCTATGTTCATGTTTTGTGCCTTGTTATTTTCATTCCCTTTGTCCTTCGTTGTGTGGAAAAACTCCCTTTGTACTTCGATATTCTCTGTCGCATAGTCTGCGTGGACGTTCGTCTCTGTTCCCCATTTGGTCCGGGGGTAGGGGCATCCCTCTGCCTAAACCCTGTACATATTTAGTGCGTGGCGCCAGTGTTAAGGTCCGTCTCCGGACGGCGACACCCGGCGCCGATACTGGCTGCCCCTCCTGCAAGTGTGGTCATACGCGCATCGGAGATTGCCTCAATGCTTGCCAACGACGTTCTTCTATCGTCGCGCGGCACGAACGCTAAAGCCCCGCGCAAGGGTGTCCGCCCGTCCTGCGTTTTCATCAGGCGACGTTCGTCCTCCATGCACCCTTAATGGACGTGATTCTCACTTCACCCTTTTTGTGCCGATCGTCTGTAGTATAAGGAATCCTTCCGGTCGTCTCGACACATCTTTAGTAAGGAATTTTGACAGTGGGAAGACGTTCGTCGGAAATTGCCTTGTCAGTACGCGTTTTGAGTATGGACATATGGGCGCATTTCCCTGGATCAGCGCTCGGTGACGACGTTCGTCCACATTTGCGTGACATGAAAACTGTACTGCAAGAGGGACGTAGCCAGTTGGTGCGTGTGCCCTCATCAGCCGCCGACGCTAGGGTCAGCCGGGGAGTTAAGGAAACAAGGGAAGGTGAATGTCTTCAGATTCCTCCGAGCCGGTGAGTCCTCCTCAAGGGACGTTCGTGGTACGGACCCGGAAGTCCTTGTGTTGGTTATGCGGCGATAAAATCGAGACGCCTTAAATACCGTGGTAGGTACCGGTACCCAGGCGCCACGTGTCCTGCTTCGGTTGGGGCAATTCCGCGGTGTTGCCTATAAATACTCAGGATCCAAGTGATCCACTCACATTTCTCCTTACGCTGCACAATTGCCTTCTCTCTCTAGACTTCTCTTTGATCGTATCGGAAATCTCGAACCCCAAGGTACCGTTCGTTGTCATGTCTTCCGAAAGTCGCTTTGATGATGGGTGTTCTTCCGGTGATGACCTGGAGTATTATGAGCGGGGAATGCCACCCCGGCCTCCCCGTTACAGTCTTAACTTCTCGTGCGTCCGGCGTCAAGTTCAACGCCTGACGAACGGTGACAAGCGACTGATCAGCCAATGGTTTTATCCCCCAAGGACCTACGACGATCGGCGTCTACGAAACCCCATGCGCCACCTGCCCGGCTATGTGGTGGTCCACCTAGATTCGGTGATAGCCGGGCTGAACTTCCCCCTGCACAGCTTCCACTTGGAACTTTTCAGGGCCCTTGAGATTGTTCCTGCGCAGCTCGTCCCCGCCGCTTATCGGATAATCGCTGGCCTCATCATTAGATGCCACAGCGTCGGTGTGACCCCCACCGTGGACCTGCTGCACCACTTCTTTCGTCTGTCCACCTTCGGACGTACAGGGTATTTGACCCTGACTGCCCGTCCGTCCATGGTTCTGTTCTCGAACAACGCTGGGAACCCAGACGGTTGGGAAGAGCGCTTCTTCCTGGCCGGAGTAGATTCACCGATGCCATTCTCTGATCGGTGGAATGCCTACCCTGTGAAGACGATCCCGCCGCCCATGACGGACGAGGAGCTTGGATATGCCAAGCGCATAGCCGGACTTGGCATCCAGAACCTCCGGTTGCTGGTGGCCGAGCCCTTCAAAGCTCAGGCTGGATTAGGTGCGTCCGTTTGTACTTGTATTGCTTTAACATCTTTCCGCTGTTATGGTTCTGAACGTCTTGGTTCCCTTTGTGCAGGAGTTTTTCCATCCACGTCCGCCATGAGCCGAGTCAACGCTACTTCGACCGCCACCGGGCGTGAGCACAAGGGGCATGACAAGCCTGGGAAGCCGCTCGTCCCCAAGGTCGAACCTCGGGTGACTAGGGCACGAGCTGATGACGCTTCGGGGGCCGGCGCCTCCAAGAGGCCACGTGCTGAGGGCAGCTCCTCCAAGGCCATCATTGTGGCCGATGACTCCGATGGGGAGCCCGGAAGTCCCCTCAAGCGGAAACCCACTTCCCGGCCCCCTCTTCGTGCTTCTCCCCCGCAGAATTCCGATGTCTGCCGTCTCCGGGATGATGATGCCCAAGCTGCCAAGGGTTCTGACGACGCTCGTCCAAGCTCGCCTCCCGAAGCCAGTGGGTCCTCTTTTGGGCTGATTGAGTTCTCCGGGGTTGGTCCCCGCAAAGAGTCAATGATGCTCTTCGGCCAGACAGCGTCCTCCATCTGGTGTGGGCTGAATCTCAAGGTTCCGCAAGACTTCGCTGCTCAGGAGGCCCCTGAAGACCTCTTGGAGTGCGGCCAGAGCACGCTGGATAAGGCCGGGCTTTACTTCCATAGGGCTCGGATGGCCTTCGAGCGCCAGGGCAGGGAGATGGCTAGAGTACGGGCTGAATGTGATGCCCTCCTGAGGAATGCGAAAGGCAGGGCCGGCACCCTTCAAGAGAAAGCCGAGGCCTATGATAAGCTCGTTCAGGAGAATGCCTCTCAGAAGGAGCTTCTCAAGAAGCAGGAGGTCGAGCTCGTGGATTTCCGCAGCCGGATGTGGGCCGTAGAGCAGGCCAAGGTGGAGCTTCGCCGGACGGGCATGGACAACCATGTCCCCATTTACGAGGCCGATGTTGCCAAAATCAAGGAGTCCGGCTCCATTGCCTTCCAGAAATCCAAAGCTTACACTGGTGCCATTCACACCATGGCCATGAAGTTTCTCCCGAGGCTCGTCGGAGAATTTCTAGCCACCTGCCCGGATGCCTATCTGGATGGGGTCAAATTGCTCCAGGCCACCCCCACCGGACGGCGTTTCCTTGATGATCTTGCCGATGATACTTATCGCAAGGGCATGGTTGGGCTCGTAGCGGAGAACCTCCCTACGTTCGAGCGTCATTTCGGGGCTCCTTTCGATCCGGAGGCGGCTGGCTTTGATGTTCTGATGGCGGACGCTCATGCGGGGGCCCTCGAGCTGCTGAAGGAGCAGGCGGAAGCCAGAGCTAGTGAAGAATGCAAGCAGGCTCTTTCCGGAGTTCCAGTTCCGGACGTCGGTCGAAAGTGATTCTCTGTTCATGACCTTGTACTTGTACCATTTTCCCATTATTTTCTTGTCTGTAATCTCCCGGCCAATAGTACCGAAGAATAAAAAGAATCATTCTTTGCTCCTTGCTCTTCTGGCATTTTTTTTTTTTTTTTTTTTTTTTGGAGTCTTTTAGTCTTCGTTCGTCCTTGGTCCCTGGTCCCACCGGCGTCCCTACTTCGAGGAGACGTTCGGTGTCCGCCGACATCGCAAGGATGAACGGGTTTATCTACATCGAGATTCCCCCCTTTTTTCGTTCGTCCGTGGTCCTTTAGCCTTACCGACGTCTCTTGCTTCGAAGAGGACGTTCGGTACCCAAGGACTCGCAGGGACGAACAGGTCTACCCTCACGGGTAGGCCTGGGATCGGTTCGGTTCTTGTTAAAATTCGATGGAACCGTATAAAAATCGTAGGCATTAAATTCGGTTCGGTTCTAGTTAAAAATGTAGTTGTTAAATTCGGTTCGGTTCTAGTAAAATTCGGTCCGGTTCTTACCTTTTTTCGGTTCCTAACAAAAATTTATTATACTCCTATAATGAACACACTTTTTACCTTAAGTTACATAAAAAAAAATCAAATTTTAAATTATGAAATTATGACCATTACATTATACACGCATGGTATCTCAATTTTCAAATTTCCAAAAAAATATCTAAGTGCAACATTAAATTTAAACATAACAAAAATCTCAATTTAAAATAAGCATCAACGGTCAAGCAAAAAGGTTCAATAGCTCCAAAGTACACATCCAATAGCAGGTAGTTCAACCCCAAAATAATATTCATCTACTAGTAATGCACAATAAGTAAACACTACGTAGTAACAAATAACGTAATCAAAAGAATGTTAATTCTTTTTTTAGGTGAACTCCAATAACAAATGCAATTACAAACAAACAATAAATATAAAAAAGGGACTAATGTATTAAAATGATAACTACTTGTATTGGCCTGATTCACAATATGTAAGGTATAATATGCAAGAAAAATATTCTTGACAAGAACTTTTTGCCCGGAACGCCGTCTGGCCACCTCCATTTGAGGTGCTTCCGTGAAGAATTTTTTGATAACGTTTTATGAGCATGTTCTACATGAAATGCAGATTACAATTGCATATACCAAATTTTAGCTTAAAATTCAATCGGGAAGTGAGTTAAATAAAATATTGAAAAACATTGCATTTTTTATATATTTTGGCGTAGTGTTTTTCAATAATTTATTGAACTAACTTCCCGATTGCATTTTAAGCTCAAATTTGGTGGACATAATCTTTATTTAATAGAAAACAACCTCACAAAATTTCATCAAAAAAATCCACCCAAAAGTACCACAAATGAAGATTACTCATACAATGTATGAGAAGTTCGGTTCCTGGCCAGGAACCGGAACCGAACTGGAACCGAACCGATGAAAGACTACAGGAACCGAACCGAAAAAAACTAAAGTCCAAAATTATAGGAACCGAACCGAACCGGAAATTTCGGTTCGGTTCGGATCGGTTTTCCCGGTTTTCGGTTCCAAGTCCCAGCCCTACTCACGGGTCCCCGACTTTGTTACCCCACGTCCATCGATCCATGGTCGTTTGTGGGATAAACAGGTTTATCTTGGCAGGCTCCCTTGGTTCGTCTAGCCCCCTCCGCGTCTCTACTAACCTCTACACCGAGAGGCGTTCGTCTTCGGCGGTTGGAGAAGATCTGGCACACCCGGGCAAGATTCCCTTCTACATAGGAGCTTCTCTCCTCTTCTCCCCATCTCTCTTCTTCTTTTTTTCTTTTTTTTTTTTTTTTTTTTTTTTTTTTTAAGGGGAGGTAATCTTCGTTCGTCCTTGGTCCTTGGTCCTACCGGCGTCCCTGCTTGAGGGGACGTTCGGCATCCGCAGACATCACAAGGAGGAACAGGTGTATCTGCATCGAGATTCCCCGTGCTTCGTTCGTCCTTGGTCCTTGGTCCTACCGGCGTCCCTACTTCGAGGAGACGTTCGGTGTCCGCAGACATCACAAGGAGGAACAGGTGTATCTGTATCGAGATTCCCTGTGCTTCGTTCGTCCTTGGTCCTTGGTCCTACCGGCGTCCCTACTTCGAGGAGACGTTCGGCATCCGCAGACATCACAAGGAGGAACAGGTGTATCTGCATCGAGATTCCCTTCTTTAGCCGTCGTTGGCAAGGAAACAGAAGTGGTGTAAAAAACAGGGGGCCTTTATCATTGACGACGTCCGGTCATTTTACATGGGAGTGGAAATACAACAAGGACATCAGCCTCTAACTATTGATAGAACTTCTTCAGGTGTTCCACGTTCCATATCCCGGCATGGTCCCCCTCCAGGGTGTGGAGGAGGAACGTCCCCTGGTTATATCTTCTGATGACCCGGTAAGGCCCTTCCCAGTTCCTCGCCATCTTGCCGCCCTCGAGCGGCTTGCTCTTCTCTCTTTTCCTGAGTACGAGGTCCCCGGCCTCTATTTCGCGGAATTTCACGGCCTTGTTGAAATATCTCTGGGTGGCCCTGTGATATTCTTCCATGCGACGAGCCGCTAGGTCCCTCCGTTCCTCGATGAAATGGAGCTCTGCTCGTAGGTTGATCCCGTTGTCCTCCGGCTGGAAGTGCTTGGTGCGATGGGTAGGTACCAGTACCTCCGTCGGTACCTTAGCCTGGAATCCGTAAGCCAAGGCAAAAGGGGTCTCTCCAGTCGCCGTTCTTGGCGTCGTCCTGTATGTCCATAAGACATAATTCAGCTGCTCCGGCCAGGTGGAGGTG
Source organism: Cuscuta epithymum (assembly GCA_945859915.1). Taxonomy (NCBI): domain Eukaryota; kingdom Viridiplantae; phylum Streptophyta; class Magnoliopsida; order Solanales; family Convolvulaceae; genus Cuscuta; species Cuscuta epithymum. Next base: position 505,428 of record CAMAPF010000969.1, on the reverse strand, counting down.
TAGTCTTCCAACTTCTTCTTGATCCCGTCCATGATGGTCCGGTTCATGTTCTCCACTTGGCCGTTGGCTTGCGGGTAGGCCACTGAGGCCTTAGAGTGCCTGATGCCCCACTTTGCCAAGTATGCCTCAAAGCCTCTGCCGACGAACTGCCGACCGTTGTCTGTGATGATCTGCTCTGGGATCCCGAAGCGGCAGATGATGCTCTGCCAGACGAACTTCTGGCATTGGAACTCAGTAATGGAGGCCAATGGTTCGGCCTCGACCCACTTCGTGAAATAATCAACTGCCACGATGACGAACTTCCTTCCTCCAGCAGCCGTGGGCAGAGGACCCAGCAGGTCTATGCCCCACCTAGCAAAAGGTAGTGCGATGGTCATCGGGGTGTAGAAACTCGCTGGGCGGCCAGGGACAGGTGCATACTGCTGGCATACTGCGCACTTCCGCGTGTGGTTGAAGCAATCTTGCTGTATGGTCGGCCAGTAATAGCCCTGCAGGATGATTTTTCTGGCCAAGGTTCGGGGGCCCTGGTGGCTGGAGCAGATCCCTTCATGTATTTCCTCGATTACCGCCGCTGCTAGGCTCGGCGGAAGGCATCTGAGGTAGGGGCCGCCGAACGTCTTCTTGTAAAGTTGCCCATCGATGAGTTCAAAGTTGGGGGCACGCCTCTTTATCCACGCAGCCCTTCCCGTACTGCCATCATCTTCAGGCTCAGGGAGTGTCCCATCTCTGAGATAATCTGCTATCTCCTTGGCCCAGTTAGGTTCGGCAACGGAGATAACCTCCACCTGGATGACGTCCGTTGCCGGTGCTGGGAATACCTCCTGCCTAACGAAGCCTCTGATGTGTCGGGGGATGCTTGATGCCGGGTCATCGGCTGGGGGGTTGCTCAATTTTGACAGAATGTCCGCCTCTGCATTCTCCACCCGCGATACCTGCTCAAGCACCACCTGCTCAAATTGTGCGGTCTGTTCCTCCGCCAGCTCTTTGTAGACCTTCATTCTCTCTTCCCTGGTTTCTGCAGTGCCGTTCATCTGGGTTACCACCAGCTGGCTGTCCATTCTCACCTTCAGACGAGCTGCTCCGAGGGCTTTCGCGCATTTCAGCCCTGCGATAAGCGCCTCGTACTCAGCCTCGTTGTTGGTGACCTTGAACTCAAATTTCATAGAGTAGTAGGCCTTGAAACCCTCGGGGGAAGTGATCACTGCTCCTCCGCCGCAGCCCCGCGCACTCGAGGCTCCATCGGTGTACATCTCCCACCAATCGTCAAAGTCATTGTTGTCATGGGTTCCGTCCTCGGTGCGCGCGGTGCATTCCGCAATGAAGTCCGCCAGAGCCTGCCCTTTGATCGTCGGCCTCGGCTTGAAGTCCACGTCATACTGGCCGATCATCAAGGACCACTTCGTTATCCTTCCGCTTGCCATTGGGTTCCTAAGGACTGTGGCGAGGGGCTGCGTCGTGTAGATAGTCACCGGGTGTGCTTGGAAATACGGTGCCAGGCGCTTGATGGATGCAATCAAGGCAAGGATCGTCTTTTCCATCAGTGTGTATCTCGTTTCGGGGTCGTTCAGCGCCTTACTCACAAAGTATATCGGCCGCTGAACGCCTTCAGATTCCTTCAATAGCACGGCACTTACAGCCAGGTCGGCCACTGCCAGATACATGTACAATCTCTCCCCGGGATCCGCTTTGGTGAGGATGAGCGGGGAGGAGAGATACACCTTGAAATCTTCGAAGGCAGCCTGACACTCCGGGGTCCATTCAAAGGGATTGGCCTTCTTCATGATCTGGAAAAAGGGAATCGCCTTATCGGCCAGTTTGGACAAGAACCTGCTCAGGGCCGCCAGACGCCCGGTGAGTCGCTGCACATCCTTTAGGCTCTTCGGGGCCCCCATGTCCATAATTGCCTTCACTTTCTCCGGGTTAGGCTCGATCCCCCGTTCGCTCATCATGTAGCCGAGGAACTTGCCACCCCGGACGGCGAAGGCACATTTCTTCGGATTGAGCCTCATGCTGGCCCTTTCCATGATGCCAAAGACCCTCTCCATGTCCTGGACATGGTCCTCCTTCCTCTTGCTCTTGATCAGGATGTCATCCACGTAAGCTTCCATTGTCTTCCCAAGTACGTCTTTGAACAACATCCCAATCATCCTTTGAAAAGTAGCCATGGCGTTCCTCAGGCCGAACGGCATGACGATGTAACAATACACGCCGTCCGCCGTGACGAACGCCGTTTTCTCGGCATCATCGGGGTGCATGAACACCTGATGGTAGCCCCTGAATGCGTCCATGAAGCTGAGCAGCTCGCAGCCTGCTGTTTCATCCACCAGCAGGTCGATCCTCGGGACCGGGTACGGGTCCATCGGACAAGCTTTGTTAAGGTCCGAGTAATCGACGCACATCCGCCAAGTGTCGCCCTTCGGGGCTAGAACCACGTTGGCCAACCACTCCACGTGGATGACCGGCCGGATGTGTTTAATGCTGAGGAGAGTTGCTGTCTCCTTCCTGATGAAGTCGCGTCGGTCGGCCGCCATGTACCTTTTCTTTTGTTGTACGGGCTTGGCGTCCGACCGTAAGGCGAGTCTATGGCATATGAGGTCGGGGTCGATGCCCGGCATGTCCTCCGGCCCTCTGGCGAACAAGATGCTGAACCTCCGGAGGACGGCTATGACCCCTGCCCTGATTTCCGGCTCCAGATCTGCGCCGATGGATACCTTCCTGTCCGTCGGATCGTCGAGTTCAATTTCCTCCAGCAGAGTCGCTGGTTCCAGATGAGCGTCCAAGTCGGCTTGTTTGGCCTTCTCGGAAATGCTGTTGACCCGAGCCTCCCGCTCGTTGAGCTTCTCCATGGCCTTCGTGTAGCAGGCCCTGGCCATGTGCGGGTCCGTACGTGCTACTCCCACTCCAGTGTCGGTGGGGAATTTGATGCATGAATGTCGTACGGAGCATATGGCCCCCAAGTCTTCCAAGCCGGGTCGGCCCAGAATGGCGTTGTGGGCGCACTTTAGGCGGACCACGACGAACGTCATGCTGATTCGGGCAGTGTGGGGGCCGTCGCCGACCTCTACCGGCAAAATGATGGTGCCCTCAGCGTCAATGCAATCCCCGGTGAAGCCGGACAGCGGGGTGCGTAGGGGGTGCAGCATGTCCTTCCGAAGCCTCATTCCTTCGAAAGCCTCCCAGTAGAGGACGTTCACACTGCTCCCGGTATCAACAAGGACGCGACGAACGATAGCATCGTTCACGTCCATGCTGATCACCAGCTCGTCTCTGTGCGGCGCCGGTGACATTGGCAGGTCAGCGGGGCCGAAGGTAATTGCCTCGACTCTATTGCGCTTGGTGGGGGGTGCTGATACGGAACCCACATAGAGTGACCTTTCAAATTTTTTTCGCTCGGCGGGTGTATCCCCCGTCTCAGCGCCCCCGAAGATCACCTTGATCTCCAATTTCTTCTTCTTGCCCTTCGGGCCGAGGGATCCCTCCGGACGTTTATCTGCACTCCGATAATCCACGTCCTGAGGTTCTGCCTCGCGCCGATCGTCGCGGCGCCATGTCTTGTGCCTTGAGTTCGGCTTCTGCTGGCTGTTTTTGTTCAGCAACTGGGTGAACTCGCCCAGGTACCCCTGACGGATCAGCTCGTCGATCGCTTTCTTCAATTGGCTGCAATTATCCGTCAGGTGGCCGGCCCTCTGATGGTATTCACAGTAGGCCGATTGGTCGTGCCCCATATGCTTATTCATATCTTGGGGTTCCGTTAGGAGGCCCTTGTCCTTAATGGCCTCAAAGATTTGGCTCACTGGATAGGCCAAGGGAACATAGCGGTCGTCCGGCCGCGTCTGACTGTCTCCGAACGGAGCCTTCCAAGGGACCATTGCCCCGTCCACCTTTTTCTTTTTGTTTGGGGGGGAGGGCCCGGTTCCTGGTCCGGGTCCGAGCCTGTCCGCCATCTTCCGTGGGTGGGCCGCGGGAACTCCGTCTCGCTGCCTGATCTCCTCCTCGACGGAGGCATACTTTTGTGCCCGAGCCAAAACCTCGGTGTAGCTGGTGCCGGGATTCCTCCTCAGGTCCCGGTATAGATCCCCTGTGGCGAGCGCACTGGTGAACATGTTGGTGGCCAGACGTTCGTCCAGATCGTCGACCTGCAGGACCTCGTCCCTCCACCTTACCAGGAACCTAGCCAGCGGTTCGTCCCGCCCTTGTTTGATGTGGGCAAGAGCCGTGACGTCCTTCCTGGGGGTGGTGCTGGCAGCAAACTGCGCCATGAACTGCTGGGAGAGCTGTTCATATGAGTCGATGGTGCCTGGCCTCAACTGGCCGAACCATTCTTGCGCCGGCCCCCTGAGGGTGCTGAAGAACAATCTGCAGATGGCCTCGTCTGATGCTCCCAGCATGGACAGGTTCCCTTGGTAGCTTATCAGATGGGCCTTGGGATCGCCAGCCCCATTGTACACCAAGTTGCCCGGGGGCCTGCAGTCCCGGGGAATCTCGACGCTCATCACCCGTGGAGTAAAGGGAGATGTGAGAGAGAAAGAGGGTGTAGCCGAGCCAACGTCCGCCCGCCTATTCATCTCGGCTATCTGCCTTTACATGGCCTCCAACCTTGCATCCTGTGCGGCCCTTCCGGGGGACACAGGGGGCGCGGCTTCGGGGACGGCATTCTGCTGAACGGCCACAGCACCGTACGGCCGCCTAAAGATCTGCGCACCTCGCCGTTGGAAACGTCGTCCAACGGTGTTGATCCTCGGGGTCTCGTCTCCCCGCGGGATTTGGCGGGGGACTGATGGTGTGTGAGCCCTGGATGCAGCGATGCTGACTCTGGTTCGCCCTCCCGTTCCACGGGAGCCTGAACCCCCACCTAGCCGCTCATGGACTGAGGGCCGGTGGTCGCTGGATCCTGTCGTACCGTCATACGACTGCATGCGACGTATGGGAGAGAGGGGCGTTCGCTGGGTACTTGCAGAGTACACCTGGTTTTGGGTCTCCCTCTCGTCTGCCAAGCGACGCATGGTGTCTGCGAGTTCCCGCATGAGGCGAGGATCCTGCCTGGCCTCCAGAGGAATGAGGTCAGTGATACCCCCGTTTCCCCCGGAGGTCCATATTGTTGCGGATAGTTCCGAGTTCTGGCCGCGATTCCGGCGGCTTGATTCCAGACGCTCGGAGAGGTCACGCTGGTTGTTGCTTCCTGACATCGTGTTTGCTGTAGGTAGGCTTAGTAGCTGTTTGGGAGAGTTTTTGGAAACTTTTTGCTCAGTTTCCCACAGACGGCGCCAGTGTTGAGGTTTATTCCTTCAACCCTTGGACCCAACACGTAAGCCCAAAGATTTCGAGTGGAGTGAGTGTGTGGATACCTAGCCCAACAACTTTCAGATGGATCAGGAAACAAGAGAAATAGCAGGCAATGTAAATAGGTATTATTAACTCCGTAATAACTCCCCTAAGTACAATCTACTTGCTAAAGAGGCACGTCGGCCGTTCGTCTTACAAGGCACTTAGAAATGCTGCAAATACGAATGCTGAAGCTAGTATACTAAGAATAGAAAGTTGCCAACCCTTTACAATGAAATAAATGCTTCTATTTATACCCGCCAATGGGCAGGTAGCTGTACTGACGTGGAAGCCTGTGGACCGCTGGTGTCCCAACTACCAAATCTTTAGCATTAAATGCACTTTCCGCCAGAATCTAGGTTTCCCGCCGGATCAGTGGGGACGTTCGTCCACCCGGGAAGTGAGTTGGATTGCTCCAAGTGACCCTCAGATGATACCGGCTGTTCGTCTCCTGGCCTTGATAGATACTCACCATGTGAACTGGGTTTCCTCCGATGACTACAGGCTTGCTCTGGGGACGTTCGTCGCCATCCCTGGTGGCCCGTGGTTCTGCTCCTTGCTCATGCATAGACGTTCGTCGGGATGAGCTGCTGGGCCTAAGCCCCCCAACACCAGACGTTCGTCCATCCTCAAGGAATATGGGCCTGTGGGCTGGCCTAGTGCTCTAACTGGACGTTCGTCTGGCAGAATGGGTTAGTGGGCCGGACCTCGGCTTGGGCCCTTAACCCAACAATACCTATAAAAATATTACAAAAATTCTACAAATGTACCAAAGTTAAATAAAATATTTTTAGTCCTTTTTTATTTATTTTCACTAAAATTTCATTTTCCTCTTTTTTCCAATTTGTTTTCCTAGTTGTGTTAGCAATTTATGATTTTGTATTATTTTTTTTATTCAAATTTACATTTTCTGTTTTCAAAAAGTTAACTGTGATTAAAGTTTTTACTATTTAGAGCTGTATTCTAGCTTTTTCATGAAAATATACTCTATTTTGATTTTTATGCTATATTAATTCTAAAAATCTAGATTTTGTATTTTTTTCCATTTTAGTATTTTTTATTTCTTTATGTTTCCTTTATTTTATGTTATTATATTCTATAAATTATATGATATAGTTTATCGTTTAATTATTATAGTGATTTGAGGTATAGGTTTTGGAGGTTTTGGCTATTTTAATGAAAAGGTATTAATATTATAATTTTAAGTGACATAATGGAAATTGTAAAATTATAGAAAAAGTGTATTTTTTACAAATTCCATATATTAATATTTAAAATAGAAAATTTAGATTTTTACAATTATCTAAATTATGTGAAACTAGCTGATTTAGTCAAAACTCAAAATAAATGAGTAAATGGTCAGTTTGGTTCTCGAAGTTGCATAGAAGGGGTCAAATAAGTCCTTATATAGAAGATTCTGTCCGGACGTGCCATTTGAGGCGTTTCCCGGTGAAGTTTTTTGATAAAAAATTTTGAGCATCTTATTTAGTAAGTCTAGTTTAATCATACCAAATTCAGCTAAACATTCAATCGGAAAGACATTCAAATGAATTCTTGAAGATAACTGCGCTTTTAACTACACAGTTACCTTCAAGAATTCATTTGAATGTCTTCCCGATTGAATTTTTATCTAAAATTTGGTATGAGTGAACCAGACTTAATGAATCAGATGCTCAAAAAATTTCATAAGTTCCACCGAGAACCGTCCCAAATGGCGACGGTCGGATAGAACCTTACGAGGACTTATTTCATTCCTTTATGCAACTTCTAGGACAAAACTCACAAATTGATAAAATTTTGGGAAAATTTTTACGATAAAGGGGGAGTATAATTTAAGACAGTTCTATCGCACGAGTATCATCCTTCTCAGGCGGCCTAAACCCTTCAACAGTTCCACCCGGCAGCGCAATTCCAACCCTTCTGTGCCGCGCTTCTATGAACCTCTTTAGATGAAAACTCACCGAATTGCTCGAAACATGAGACGGTTCTCTAGACCGAGCCTCCAATGCTTCGCACACGGGCATTGTGAAGAAGTTTCCAGGAACGGATTTCCGACTGGTCATTTTCATACCCTGCGATCTCTTTACACAAATCCCTCTTTTTGGAGAACCAGCTTCAGAAACTCAGCCACACGATCCTTAATCAGCTCAAGTTATACGACTTCAGCTCCGGAAACAAAGCCCGCTCCATCCGATACAGTGTTGGGCATTGTCGATGAGATTTCGGGTCTCACTCTACTCGAAGTCTCGGATTTGGTCGAGACACTGAGGAAGAAGATGGGAATTGATGAGATGCCCGTAATGGCAATAATGATGCCCGGAATGGGTTTTAGTGCTGGAGGTATGAGGGGAAAGGGTTCCGGAGCCGCAGCCAAGGCAGAGGAGAAGGTGGAGAAGACGGTCTTCGATTTGAAACTGGAGGCCGGGTTTGATGCTGGGGCGAAAATCAAAATTATTAAGGAAGTTAGGTCTTTCACCGACCTTGGATTGAAAGAAGCCAAAGAGTTGGTTGAGAAGGCTCCTGCAGTTTTGAGGAAGGGGGTTGCTAAAGACGAGGCTGAGAAGATCATTGAGAAGATGAAGGGGGTTGGTGCGAAAATCACCATGGAGTGAGCTAGGTAAATATGTCTCTTATGGTTCATTGAACTCTGTTGACTGATATGTTTTTGCTAAAGATATATTTCATGACTGATAGATGGGAAGTAACAGTATATCTCTTTGCTTCATTTATTTCTGACCCAGGGCACTAGTTTAGTGCTTGAACATCATATGGTTCTGTTCTTGCTTCTTTTTCTTTCAAGTGATGTGATGCTTTGTATCAGTTATACATTTCATCATTTACTTTTCCCCAGTGTTCCATTGTAAAATTAAGATGCATGCTGTGTATAGAGAATTTAAGCATCAAATATTCTTGTTTAACTTCCAGAAGCAGATAAAATTTTCTCTGCCATTCCTACTCACAAATCTAAACTGGATATTCACTAGGGTCAATGGGTGTATCTCACGAGATGTTGTTTTGGTCGTTTCCATACATTTTCTACCTTCCTCACCTCTCATTGTTAAGAATGTAAAACTGACAAAGCTTAATTGAAGCATGTTGTAAAAATTAAGACGGTTCATGATATTACCCTGGGTGTTATGGCCTTACGGGATGAGGTTTACCTTAAATCTCTAAGCTGTACCTTCTTTGGAATTCTAGTATCAGTCTTTCAGAACATTTCTTTTATCTAAATAATTAAGTTAACAATAAATGTACAAATTCTCTCAGTGTAGAACTAAATAGGAATGTCATTAGTTATTTGGAAAACCTTGGATGACCCTTTAGTGTATTGAGCATTGTTATGACATGTGATGGTTGAATAATGCTTTTATAGTTCTCTTTCATCATTTTCTCCCTTGTCCATCTTTAACAAGGTACTAATATTGTACCCGTGCGATGCACGAGACAATAATATATTCATATTTAACATTTTTTTATTATTTAAGTGAAATTGAAATACATGTACAATATAAATTACTGATATATGTTTTACGACATGTCATTAAAAGCGTTGTAACACAAACATATATATGTGGTACAAACATGTCATTAAAAATGTGTTACAACAAAATATTAAAAGTACACATTTTGGAAAACCTCTAGATACACAACCTTGATTGTCAAAGTACTTGGCATGCAATCAACGTTGCTTATCATCCATTCTGAGTCCTTCACGTTTAGTAACTCGTGACACTATGATATATAGTTTACCATGAGACAAAACATGTTTTTTTAGAATAATTCGACATAGTGAAGAGATTTTCCTATGTCGACAAAACATGTATAATTCGACTGAGTACATGACTGTTGTTGATGTAATATAATTTAAAATTGTATGTGTATTGTATAATCTTATAAGAATGAATACTTATTTTTAATTCATAAAAAAGAGTTCAACATTCGTGACAATCCATTTTTAACTCATAGTTTTTTTGCACATTCGTTTATCTCATAGTTTCTAAGAATGTGTGTAGTCCTGATTTTTATGGTTTCTAAGATTATCAAATCGATGTATTTCTATGTCTTATTATCTAATGCTATATGTTTTTTATTTTTTATTTTTATAATTATGCTTAGTTGTTTACTTGTTTAAATGTTGTTTCAGTATCTATCTCATGAAAAGAAACCAAATTTGTAATAATATAGGAAAAAAGATGCTATGCTTTGCCTGGCATCCTTAAACTCATTATTTTTCTCTAGGTGAATTGAGGTACGAATCTAGTCACCTTGCATTTAAAATAAAAATGAGTTTAATTGTTAACATTGACCCTATAGGCATAACACTTTTTTTTTTTTAATTTCCATATATACATACATGTACCTCCGCACATCTAGGATAGTAAATTCCTTTGTGTTCGCAACGTTATTATGTAAGAGGTGAATATCGTCGCTCCGCCTATCCCCAAGAGCCGCCCGGGGTGTTCAAATTGTAGATTTTTCTAGCAACAGCTTCCATTCTTGAGAGCAGAAAGATTCAATGAGTCACAAACGTAGATCTTATAACCCCATGAGTCACAAACGTAGACCTTATAACCCCATGAGTCACAAACGTAGACCTTATAACCCCATGAGTCACATCGCTTGCAGTGGATCGGATGTGCATTTGATGTTGATAAGAGGCAGTGAGCAGTTTTTTATAGTGGTAGTCCTGGCAGCAGTTAAAGTGGTAACTGCCACGATTTGCAATTGTTGTTGGATTTAGGAGTTTCTTAGATTTCCAGAATTTACACGGTTAATTACACATATTTATACCACGTGAGGTGCAGGCGTAATCCAACGCGGGAACAGTTATATTGACCAACGATTCCATTTTTATATATATAAAGATTATGTGATGTTTGCATTATATTTAGAGATATTTCTTGAGGTCACTCTCAGGTCTGTGGTGTATCTCAAAATGACCCATGCTATTCTCGTTTTAAAATAAACCCTGAGGAAGCCTAAAGTATCTCGAAAAGAACTTCTTGAGGTTCCCTTGCTGTAAGAAGCATGTATATGGGAGGGTCATTTTGACGAACATGAGGGTTACCCAAGGAATTTCCTTTATATTTGGACTGTGTGGCGTTGACAACTCTCTTAGAAGCAAATACTTAATACTAGTGCGCAATTTTCCAACTGCTGTATGCCTGTATGGTACCCCTTGCCTAACAGGGATGGATGCTCAAATGGAAATTGTGTTTTCAGTCGGGCTTTTCATGAGCATCATCAAAACTCATTTCTATGGTTTTGCCTAAAGCTTTTTACAGTAAAGTAACTTTTCCAAAACTGTGCTGACACTTGTTATTTGCACTTTTATCCAGCTTTCACAATTGGAGAGCATAATGCTTATGCTGGATATAGTCTACAGATTGACATTTGGGTGATCGTTACTGGGGTCTGGGAGCACACTTTAGTGATAGAATGAACTTTTACTGATATAGAACTTTCTCCACATCATCTCTCTTGTTTTCATCCATTAATGAATAATACTAGAGGCCAGCGTCATTGAAAAGCTCTTGGTTGGAGGATTATTTCCAGATGAATGCAGTGAACTTCATGTCCATGTGCTATCTTATCATTGCTTCTGCTTAACACTCTTCCACAGCTGTTTGGACTTCTTCATTCTCAATTCTCATGACAGGTTTCGATGGAATATTCCCTTCTTTTGCTGACTTGTATGTTAGTTACAGTTCATACTGTCTTCTAAATTTTCATATATTCTTTCGATATGTTTATCATGTATCAATTGATGTTGATTCTTTCAATATGTTCATCTTAAGTGCGTTTGGTGGTAACATGCCAATGTCCCTCTTTTCCTGTATTTTATAATCTAGAATTCCAGATTAAACACTTCCATGCGAGGGGACATTCTTTCAAGTTATTTTCCTTCAAAAGTTCATGTATCATTTGCATCATCAAATTCAAAGTTGAACCAACAAATAATAATTTTTTCTCCTACTTTACTGATTTCTCAAACACAGAGTAGATTAAACTGACTCCATCAAGAAAGTCGGTACAGGTGGGTGGACACGGGTCAGTCTGGTTAGGTTCCCCTTGCTGATAACTGATAGTAGTCCAGGTGGGGTAGAACTGACGGTCCTATTTCGGTTAAAAAACTGTACTAGCCTATTTATATGCCTATTTTGGATAACTAGATTGGAATGCGACCATGTCTGGTTCCAGTCCAAAGCTGAAGCTGTGCCCAAGCTTACTTTTGAAACACCCAAACACATTTTAGCACAATCAGAAACTCTTCAAATAAACTAAATTTTCCTTTTATCGGATATGGAAAATAAGAACTGCATAGCAGTTATGTTGTAGTTACATGACATTTACACATAGATACCAGCTTTCGCTAACTGGGAGTGGGAAAGGTAGAAATGACTCATTTACATAATTACATATCACTATATCAAACTGGATCAGGTGAGTATGGACAAGATGGTGGGGATGCCATTGCCGTCCCCGATTTCACTTGTGAATTAATGTTACACCCTGTCATCGTGAAACCACCATGTTGTTTCCTTGGGCGATCTCCCATTCGTGCAATTCCTTAAGTAGCGGTCGTTATCTTCAGGGAGTTGCTGCACAAGATGGAAATACAGTGATCATCATGCTGGCTGGCTATCAGAGCAATGAATAAAGTGATTATTTGATGAATAAGAGAGAATACCTTCGCAGTAGAGCTTGATAGCATAGAGAGAATGCTAATGCAGATGGAATGAACCGTCATTGCAGGAGACCATGTATCATACAGAATATCTGACACATAATGAAGCACGCATTAACTTGCTGCAATATAGATTTATATAGACAATGTGTGTATGCGGTTTGAAGTCATCTTTGTCTATTGTTTGTAATTGCAAGTGATGAGGCCCGCTAGGCAGTACTAAAATGGCAAGATGCGTGGACAAAAAGAAGCAAAATTTTCAACACTGCCAACAAACAAAAACAGAAGCAGAAAAGACTAATTTGAAGCATCTAATAAGCTGTACAAATGGAGTAGATAACAATAAACTAAAGGGCCAACTTACACCTGCAACCAAATGTAAAATTTAAACAAAGAATATCATGCACGCCTCTATATTATAAGATGATTACCTAAACAAATATGGCCATTGCTGTATATATGTGGGTGCAATGGAGGCGGACACAAAAATATCACCTGCAGCACCAAGTTAAGAAACATTATAGTCATGGCCTAATGTAAGCAAACATTTTTTAAAATAAAGCATCAAGTGATATATCAAAGTCCACCTGAGGAGCTTCCATAGGATACTGTTCCGGAAATTCAACTTGAAGCTGATAAGTCTCATCAGCATACAGGGTTTCAGGAGCTCCATATACTTCAATCACCCACCTTTTGGTCGAACACGAAATTCGTGATTGGGTGAGATGATACAAATATAAAGAATCATACAAACATAATCATCCTTACACTTTGAAATTACAGCTTTTTTTTCCTTTTCAAAGATGACTAAATATGCCAAGGTTTTTTTGAAACTCTAAATACATTCAATTTTTTTCTCCCTCCAACACCAACCTATCTGGGAACAAAAGTTTTCGAAGATTTTTAAAAAAAGTCACTGGAAAAGTAATATCCGAGAGGAAAAAAAGGCGCTGGAATTTATTGCTAAAAGTGGTAGCACATCACTTGCATCATCATCTCAGGTGTTGTCATATTAAAGCTGAAGTGTTTAATACTCTCTCCCTCCGTTATACTGTACTGTTTTTTTTTTCTTCATAAATCTCACTAAGAAGTGTTTGTAAAACACTGTAAGAAGTGTTTGTTCCAATTCATTCTGATCCTCCCCTCGCGTAGAGGGGAAGCGGGTAGTACAATGTTTCAATTTTTGACATTTTAGGTAAAACAAATGGAGTAATAGTGAAAACAAAAGCTAAGAATTGAAGATGTATGTAATAAGGGATGGGAGGACCTTTGAAGATTGTCATCGTCATCAGTGGGCTTAATAAGTTTGAATCCAGGGGGCGGATTGGCCTGCCAGGAAGCCTGCAGCTCTTTCTGGATTCTGTTACAAGCCGTCTTGCTAAGCCTCTTCTGCAATTCCATTTCAGCACTCAAAATTAATTAAATACATTTTGCATATAGACAGACAGTAATCATAGAAGAAGAAGAAGGTAGCTAGCCGGACCTTGGGAGGGGAAGCGGTGGAGCTGTTCATGGCTGGCTAGCTCGGTTGAATGTGTGAAACAAAATGTATCATCGCCCTATATATATATACCACAACATTCTACTTACTTTTGCTTCTCTTCCCGAACTAATTTCTGATTTCTCTCCTTTTCTTTATCATATAATAAAGTACTAGACGAAGCATTTATCCCCAAGTCATTCCTAACCAAAAAATTATTTCATTTTCTTAATTCATATTCCCTCCATATTCGAATGTTTGAGCCCGGCATATAAAGTTTAAAAGTAATATCATTGAGGTAGCAAATATTATACTCCGTACTATTGGCGTTTGATTGGCATCGCGGCAAATATTAAAAGTGTAAAAATATATAACTTTGTGAAGTTGATTGGCCTCACGGAAAATTATAAAATAAAGTGTATCGTTTAGGTATGTATAGAGGATACAGAAATAATAGGAACCGCATAATCATTTATTAGAAATAGAAAATGATAAAGTTTTGGGAACAACAGAAAAAATTGTGGAAAAGTATAAAACAAAATTGTGGATAAGTACAAAAATTAAGAATACTTTGATATTTTTAGATGAAAAATGTATCACAAGCGGTAAAAACTTACAAATGTCTAAATACATCCTAAAAATTTGGTCAAATAGTACTCCGTATTGATTACTTTGGTCGTTCAATTAAAAGTAACCCAAATTGATGGTACTCCGTAATGATCCTAGGCGTCTTTCACATTCGATGGCTAAGGTAATAAGAATCATTAACTAACAAGTTAATTGATGGCTTCGATTTCAAGGAAATGCATATTCCATTATGGTATACCAAGCAAGATCAAACGTGATAATAATGTATGTGGATATTTTTAATTGGTTTGAAACATTCTGATATACATGATATGGTACGGTTTGGTCTGTTACTCTGTTTATATGTTCTAATATGTCGGGTAATTAAAAACTACCTGACATATTCTAAATATATTACTTCATCCGTTCTTTAATACACTATTCACACATCTTACCTTGATCATGATTTTCTATTGATATATACGGAGTATAATCAAATTATTATGAATAAAATATTATTAAATTGCTATTAATGTGAATTTCCCAAATATTAACTTTTTATAATATTTACTAGAATATTACTAAAATAAAACTTATTTTACAAGAATATTACGAAAATAAAACTTATTTACATAAATATGACTATTCATTACTACAACTTAGTGTTGTGGTAACCATGGGCGGAGCTAGGGGTGGGCCAACCTAGGCCATGGTCCACCCCAAATTTTAAAAATTGCTTAATTTTTAAGGTAAAAAATTTCGTGTAATTTTTTTTTTAATATTCTTTGTACCGGCCCAGTCCGGCCCAATGCCCTGGTTCCGCCCCTGGACTGGTAACTTAAGTTCAAAACTTAAACATGAATTACCATGATCTAGTAACTAGTCAAAATTTTGTAAATCATCTTTATTTTGATCATACTTATGTAATTATTTCTATTTTTACTAATACATAATTAAATTTTAGTATAATTACACTCAAAATTATGCATTGACAAAGAAGGGCGGTAGTATATTATTGCTGACAGGGATCCATAAATATATTAAATTTAGACAATTTTACCGTGAGAATATTTGAAATGTAATATGTCCGAATAATACCTATCATTCTAACTTATAAGGGCATCTCTAGTGCTCATATTGCATTGCTGCTTATGTGCTAGCTCAAATATCAATAGAATGGTCATGATCGGGCTGAACTTGAAAGTATACAAGTACCGACATAGTAATAAAATACCGGTAAATACTGGGTCAATCCACAGGGAAATGGTTGATATTGTAAAGTCAAGTATTGAATGCAAGGAATATAAATGATATAATTTTTCAGGAACTTTGCTCTTTGAGATTGGTTCAAACAAGAATGAGAATTACTAAGGCAATCGGGATTCACCTAAATGCTTTTATAGTTATTTAATAATAGTTCTTCCCCAATAATTATGAATACGATGTCGCTAATATATTCTCCACTCCGGTTAAGGCAGCGAGAGCGTGGTTTTCATTACGTGTAAGTCCCGTTACGGCTTGCATTCATCTACCGAAAACCCCGTTGAATATCAAGACATCACACTCGTATCATATAAGACCGGATATATTTCTATTCTCGGTACTATATATGTTTATCCTTTAATGTTTATAGTTTAGACTTCAACGTTAATTGCAAACATGAACTAAATTTAACATATTTCTATGGTGTACACCATAGTCATAAACAATCAAAATATAAAGGATAAATCACAAATTATTGGTTTAGAACTTTTATCAAACACCTAGTGTGCATAGATGTTCATCCCTAGCCTTAGCTAAGAAATTAGCCTCTAATGCTCATATTAATCACAATACAATATTGAAACGTAATGGAACATGAAATTACAAAAGAAATAATACCTAAACACCAATGATTTCGGAGGTTGAAGTTTCCTCCTCAAGAACTTGTAGAAAAAGAGCAAGAACAAATTATAAAGACTAAGAATTAATCTATGGAATGAAATGTGTTTGCTTGATGAATTGATGGTTTTATATAGGCTAAAGAATGACATCTTTTAGTCTATTTGAGCCCAACAATCAGGTATGGAGCAATATTTGATTAAGAGATGAGGAAGGTGAAGTTTTCCCATAAAAAATCCTCTAGAACCGGCCCCGGTCGAAAACAGGCTCTTTTGGGCGAAAAACATCTTCCGACCGGCGCCGGTTCTAGCCTGACCGAAGCCGGTTGCTGCGTCCAATAATGGGATTCACTTCTCTTCCTCTTAAATGGATCAAAAAGTGTCGGTTTTCGTCCTGAGATTTTGGGGATGTTCCGCTACGAATTTGGACATGATTCCTTCACTAAAGTTGTAGGTAATGAAGTCTTTTATCCACCAAAACTTGAATGATGTAATTTTATTCATCCAATCAAAAGACATGGATAAAACAGTGAGAGGTATGTATACTGAAATCCCACCAGCAACATCTGACTTTATTGGTTGATTGAGTCTTGTTCCTTTCATATTTTGGCCATGACGTATCCATAACATTTGTACCTTATTGAGTTAGCATTCACATGAAACTCGAATCGAGTGATTTCAAGTTCTATAAAATAAGTTATACTCAAATTATAGGCAGAACGACATCCCCTTGGTCTCAAAAACTGTTTATCACAATGTTTTATGCTTTAGCTCTCATTCTGAAGGTATTTGTCCGATTTCTCTTCTTTTCTTCAACAAATACTTATAAATATTTATGTTAAACACAGGTAAATATAACGGCTATCAAATCCCCCCACACTTGAGCATTGCTTGTCCTCAAGCAATTTCTTCACTTTTGGATGCCTTGATTAGTTTCAACAAAAATATATGAACAAAAATAGTTTTAATTTTAAGAGAGGTAAAAAATTATGTAAACTCTTATCATTCTCGGTTTAAAACCAAATTTCTATTACACACACAAAACTATCATTAGATTTAGAAAAATTACTTATACCCTTGAGAGTAGATAAGTGGCTTGTGACTGGGACTTTTTGGGTGTGTAGGATGGATTTTCGGTGTGTTGACTTTTCAGTATAGAAGTGGATCAGTTGAAATTCTTGAAAGAGATCATGAGTTTTTTTTGTTTATAACTCATTTGAATTGGTTCTCAACAAACATTTACTGAAAGTCATTTTGATCATCCCAATTTATTTGATGAGATATGGGGGTGGCTTGTTTTCCAAAATAGTTTTTGAATATTTGAGATGTACTTAAACCATTTTTGGAAATGGAAGAAGATGGTGTTTCCTAGTCACAAGGTTTATTTTGGGAATGGTTTTCAAGAGTAAAAGTAGTGTAATAAATAAAAAAAAATGATAGTTTATGTGAATAATAAAAAAGTTCTCAACCAAATACCCATTAAAAAGAGAATTATCACAACTTTTACCCTCCTAAAAAATTATTTTGCACACAAAATTTGTTTAACTAACCATGAGAGCACCCCCCACACTTGAGATACATTGTCCTCAATGTACATTGGAGGATGCAATGGAGGATGAAATCTTCAATAGTGGAATGGGTTGTCTTGTGAGAGTGAGAGATGCATGAGTTTAGATGATGGTTTTTTGTTTGTTTTTTGGGTTTCAATTATAAATAAATATGAATGTGTGTATAACTAAACATACTTATTTATAATTGATTTTTTTGTTGGGTTGTCTTCCAATTAGCGCTTAGTTTAACGTCATAGGACAGACGCAACGTACCTCTTACGTGTGATTGGGCTCCCGAAGACGTTTGACTAGTGTTACCTTTCGGTGGAGCTCGTGCGGAGGCCATGGATTTGTTGGTCCATTCCTTTTATCCCCGAGGTGTGTTGGAGGATCATCGGGTTCAGACAGTTGTGCTTTTATGCTATTGATGCCTTTGTGAGTGTTGACCCTATGGTTTTAATTTCAGTGGATTGTGTTTTCCACACATGGAATGTCTCATTGTCGTCCCCCACCCTTAGCTTTACCGTGCACGCTTGTACATCGATGACGGCTGCAGAATTGGCTAAAAATGATCTCCCAAGGATGATGGGGATCTCCATCTCGTCCATGTCCAAAACAAGAAAATCTACTGGGAAGTGGAATTTTCCAACTTTGACAAGGACATCCTCCATGATGCCTATCGGATAGCGGATTGTTCTATCCGCTAATTGCAAAGCAACTGTTGTTGGTTGGAGTTTCCCCACACTTAAATTTTTAAATAGGGAGTAGAGCATGAGATTTATGCTAGCACCAAGGTCACAAAGAGACCTTACCTCCCCGACTTTTCTGATAAAGCATGGAATAGTGAAGCTTCCGGGGTCTTTTAGTTTTGGAGGAAGTTTGTTTTGAATAATGGCACTACATTCCTCCGTTACTGCCACGATTATGAATTCCTCTAACTTCTTTTTGTTGGAGGTGATACCTTTGAGAAATTTTGCGTATGATGGAATCTCCGCAATGGCCTCCGCAAAAGGTATGTTGATGCTCAATTTCTTGAAAATATCAAGAATTTTCTTATATTTCTTCTCATCTCCTTTCTTCTTCAAGTTTTGTGGGTAAGGGATAGGGGGAGCATATTGAGCCATGATAGGTGGGAGTGGTGTATGTGTAACATCGTCTTGTTCTTCCGGCGTCTTTCTCCTTTCCGGCATCTTGGGGTCCTCCGTTTGTCTCCCACTTCTTGTGGTAATGACCATCACGCTCTCCCGAGGATTGATTTCTGTTGTGGTGGCAAACCGCCCCTGCTCTCTTGTGCTTTTTCCTTGAGCAATTTGCCCAATTTGTACCTCCAAGTTGTGAATAGATGACTTGGTGTATTGTTCAATGTTGTCCATGAGTTGATGAATCTTCCGGTTGATCTTCAAATCAGAGATCAAGCTTTGTGAATTGAGAATGGAGATTCCAAATGGATGCCTCCACTCTACTAAAGTTCTCCTCATTTTGGGCTTTTACACTAGCCACAATATTTTGGGTTAGGGTTTTCATCATCTCCTCCATTGTTTGCCCTTGTGAAAACCCAGATGGAGGATTAGGAGGACCCCCTTGTGGTTTCCAAGAGTTACCTTGGTTCCACCTTTGTTGATTGTTGAGGTAGTTATTGCCTCCTTGGTTCCCCCTATTCCCAAATGAATTCATAAAATTCACCTCTTCAAGAGTTTGAGATGAATTACCTTCCGGCTGTGCTATGCTCTCCACATTAGCCACTTGGTTGGCCCCTCCAATCACGGCTTGTAGTGTGAATAGAAGCTTGAAGATCCTTGTGCATGGCTTGTTGAAAATCAGCAAACCGTTTGTCCAACTCATGAGCTATGGACACCTCGCTCACACTGACCAATTTGACATCTCCTCCTTGTAGTTGAGGATTTGAAGCAATGGATTCAAGGATTCTCAAAGCTTCCATTTTAGTTTGTTTCCAATATAGCCCTCCGCACGGTTATCTACAATGGCTTGGCATGAAGAGTTCAAGCTGTTGTAGAATGTGTCAATTTGAAGATCAAGAGGAATGCGGTGATGGGGGCATTCCTTCAACAAGGCTTTGAAATGCCTCCATGCGTCTTGGAATAGTTCTCCAACTTGTTGTTTGAAGTTGAATATTCGTTGCCTTAGCTCTTGAGTCCTCGTGGGTGTGTAATACTTAGAAATGAAAGCATTATAGATACCTTCCCACGTTGTATAAGTCGTCGTTGCTTGCTCCAAGAACCACATCCTTGTCGCCCCTTTCGAAGTGTAGGGAAAGCTTTTGAGTTTGAGATCGTCCTCGGTGAGACCATGCATAGGGATTCCTTGGATGAATCCATAGAACTCGGTGATGAAGTTAAGTGGATTCTCCCCCGGAAGACCATGAAATTCAGGCATAGCATTGAAGTAGCTATTTTTCATTTCATAGTCCCGAGCCGCCTCGCTTAGGACAATACATGAGGGAGTGGCGGCAACCACGAGCCTATTCCTTTCATTGAGTGTGGGCATCATCTTCGCCTTTCGAGTGTTTTTTGAAAATGTGCTTGCACGTTCTTTCGATTTCAAGGTCAAGAGTTTCAAGGTTCTTAGACCCTTGACTTCTTAAGAGCATACAAACACAAGGAATTTTCTAGAAAATCTAAAACAACAAGAACAAGTGAAATGTAAAGTGTGTATGGTTTTGTTTGATAGACTTTATAATAACAAGCCGTATTTCCCCGGCTACGGCACCAAAAACTTGACCGGGCTGAACTTGCAAGTATACAAGTGTCGATATAGTAATAAAATACCGGTAAATACCGGGTCGATCCACCGGGAAATGGTTGATATTATAAAGTCAAGTATTGAATGCAAGGAATATAAATGATATAATTTTTCAGGAACTTTGCTCTTTGAGATTGGTTCAAACAAGAATGAGAATTACTAAGGCAATCGGGATTCACCTAAATGCTTTTATAGTTATTTAATAATAGTTCTTCCCCAATAATTATGAATACGATGTCGCTAATATATTCTCCACTCTGGTTAAGGCAGCGAGAGCATGGTTTTCGTTACGTGTAAGTCCCGTTACGGCTTACATTTATCTACCGAAAACCCCGTTGAATATCAAGACATGTTACGGGAAGAGCACCATCTCGTTGTACCACCAGGTGATTAAATATTTAAATGCACCAAAGGGAAGAGGAATGGCGTCTTCCTTAGTTTGGAACAAAGTAACAAAATGGGACAAAATAAAAAGTTTATAACTCAATACCTTCTTCATGGAGATAATCTTCCTTCTCATGAAGCATGATTCCAATGACTCCATAACCTTAAAGAACAAAGGCAACCTTGACGGAATCAGAGTAGCGGCCCTCAATTCCAATACTTCAGGGATATATTTGTTCTGAAAAATAGAACTATATTTGTTCTCACACTCATAATACAATGGTATATTTGTACATTTTCCCTATTCCCATGGTTACCTTCCATCTTCCTTGTCATCGCCCCACAGTTTCATACCCCGCAGTCCTTTGAATTTTTTCCCTATGTATGTTGAATTGCAAAGAAAACAAATGATGTTTTCTTTTGAACTGTTTTCAGTCTCATACCATATCAGATCAAACCAGATCAGACTTAAACAGATCAGACCAGATCAGACTTAAACAGATCAGACCAGATCAGACTTAAACAGACCAGACCACACCAGACTTGGCGAGTTATAAAACACACAGATACCAAACATTTACCAGAACATACCAGTTTCGACCAAATTAGACCAGACCAGACTAGATCGTCAGAATTCAATTCAAAAGAAAACATCCTAAGATTATCCATCGGGCCATCCTCTTCTATAACTCCATCGTTTAAAAACCTTAACAAAATATGAGACTTGTGCAGTCTAGAGAGAGGAGCGAAGGGGAAACCCTAGTCACATCCTCCTCTTCCTTTCTTCTCTTCCTTTAATTCTTTTGGCTTCAATTATGAAAAGGGATTCTTTTAATCACTATTTTCAATTCTATCTTTACGTTTATTTCCTAGCATTGTCTAGAGATGTTATTTTCGGTAGCGAATTATTGTCTGCCAGATGTATATTCCCCGTCATCATCGGTCGAGTGTTCTTGGATGCTAGTAATAGATTTCTAAAGATTTCTTCATCAATCACGAATCTGGAATTCTTCTACATCAGTATTGAGGCCGATCCCCCCCCCCCTCCTGAACCACCACCGATCCCGAAAGATGAGATTAGGAAGATGAGATTTCATGGATTGCTTTCTTTTCGATGGCTGGTGAAACCGGAACAAATTCTGCACTTGGCTTTTTACCGGTGGTTGGCAAAACCATGAAATTCAATAGTTCCTTTTCAGTGGCTGGTCAAACCGCATCTATCTTGAGTAGCATGAGTAGTCACAATGCGCGGTACTAGTCTACATCATTGCAAGGTTAGCGAACATGAGCGTCTTTATAGGTCTTTTTTGTTCTTTGTTTCACACTAGTGTAGCTTTGAACATTATGATTGTAATGTTTCAGCATCTAATTGTTATGTTTCTTGATACTCTTATCAATAATAATTAAGTTATTCGTTTTTAAAAAAACATCCTAAGCACCGCCATCTCCTCTGTATATTATTTCTGCCAACTTTGGGGAAAGATAGAGATCCATAAATAAGTTTTGAATAAATTGAAAGGACTCTGAAGTGGGTATGAAACTGTGAGGCGATAACAAGGGAGATGAAAGGTGACGATGAGAATATGGAAAAGGTACTAATATACCCTTGTATTATGGGTGTGAGAATGAATATACTTTTTTTCTATTTTTCAGAACAAATATACCCCTGAAGTATTTGTAGAAGTGCATATATACTCCCTGGACTTTTAAAAAGTGCAAAAATACTTCTCATGTTCTATAAAGGATCAAATTTATCCTTATTGAATTTAAATTGACAAAATAAATTTCAAAAAACACCAAAAATAAATTATGATTTCGAAATTATTAATAAAAAGTTTTAAAAATGTACTTGTGTCCAATTCTGCCTTTTATTTTTCTTATATCACAATTTAATATTTTTAGTATAAAATATTGTTTCAAACATTTACTATATATTTTAGATTCTTTTGAAAAATTGTTAACATATGTGTTGCAATGTGTGTGTGTATTTTTTTTCTGTTTTTTTTTTACTCCAGGGGGGTCTGGGGGAGGAGGGCTGGGGGGAGCCTGGAGTAATCAGGCTTGAAACTCACTCCATTGAGTTTCACACCCTTATGTGCCTAGCAGGTTTCGAACTCGAGACCTCCTACTAGACACGATAACCTCACAACTGGCTGGACTGGAATGCTTTGTTGTGTGTGTGTTTGTGTATTGCATTCTTGCACTATAAAATTACATATTTTGTATGATGATAAATAGTTCAAGATTACAAAATAGTGAATTTAAGTTTATTAAGGATAAACAAAATCAAAGAATGTTATTTAAAAAATGTAATAGTGTGTTCAAAATTTCACAACAAGACTAAAATTAATATTTATGAATTTGAAGTGTTTCATTTACAAAGGAAAATTAATAATTTTGCAATTTAAAATTACAGAGTTAATATTTTAACATAATTTAAGATTTTTATTTTTAAATTTCCAATTTATAATTTATTTTTGGTGTTTTTTGAAATTTATTTTATCTCTTTAAAGTCAATAAGGGTAAATTTTCTTCTTTATAAGAACATGAGGAATATTTTTGCATTTTTTAACACTGCAACATATACTCCAGGGGTATATTTATTTCGAAAAATAAAACAGGGGTATATTTTGACAAATCTGAAGGAAGTGGGATAAATTCACCTGTCATGTTAATGAAAATGGGCTGGGCTTCGGCGACCTTTTCACAGTACAAGTGTTTTTACTTGAACAACAAGAGTTTTTGACTTGGATTCCGGTTTGACCGATGTGAATGGAGATGCACTCTCTCATTTTCTTCTGACTATGGATTGATAGAGAGATTCATGGAAGTTTATCTCACTTGTTTGGATATCATTTCCTTTAAACTTTCATTTTATTTTTATTTTACAAGTGTTGTACTTCAATTAATATGAGTTTTAGAGACAAACACTTTAACTAAGGTTCTCGATGAACATCTACCTCACTAGATGGTTGATAAAAGTTCTAAGCCAAAATATTATTATTATTATTATTATTATTATTATTATTATTTGCTCCTTAAAGAAATGTTTTTACTTGAAATGTTTATGGAAAGCCACCCATCAAACTGGTCCTTGGGGCCTTTGGTTTTCTAAACTTAATAATCCAATCAAATCTTATATGTGGAAAGGTTTGACTAAGGTTAATCACATATTTGATAATATTACTTCTTTGGTGGTTTGTAATGGTCATTCCTCTTTTTGGAATTATAACTGGCCGGATTTTGACAGACTTAGGATGACTTGAACAATGAGAAGATTTTATACCCTCACATGACGATCATGGAAGCTTATACTCCCACCTCTTTCTTTCAAGAGTTACAGAATAAGTTGTCAATAGTGTCTCAAATACTAATAACCATTTTTCCTCCGTTAATGACACTACAATTTGGACTTTGGACTCTAACTCCCGTAGGATCCTACTCCTTTCAAAGTGCATGTGAGGAAATCAGACCCAAAAAGATTTTCAGAATAGCATTAGTCACATTTGCAATGGAAATAATGTAATTAAAATTTCTTTCTTTACGTGGAAGGTTATAAATAACTTGCAATTGTGTCAGGAAAAATTACACTTTTTGTACAGTAAGGATCTCTTTAAACGTCCCTTTCGCAACACTTTTAGCAGCAGAGACCACTATTATAGCAAAAACATTTGGTCACATTTCGATAACCTTTTCAATATTGGGAATTTCAACTATGAGTCTATCAATTGTGTTTTACGAATCTGCTTTACTTGCAAAGATGATTTCCATAACCTCAACTGCGAGGTTGTTATTTATATCCATTGGATGATTGGACCATTTGGAAAAGAAGAAACAGGTACATCTATGAAGATACTAATATTTTACTTTCCAAGACTATTGACTCTATTAATAAGGGGATTCAAGATGTTAGTAAGGTCGACTGGTCGAGTCTTTTATCGCTAAAGTCGTTGATCCACCCGTTCTTGATGTAAAGATTAGTAAACCTAGGGTGAAAATCCATAAGATTACTAATTGGATTATTAGTTGGGCTAAACCTCCCAAGAACATCATCAAACCTTGACAGGAATTGATCAGCCAAGATGGAAAGCACTTGCACATTTAAACGCCTTTTAAGAGTTACTCCGTATTTCATTATGCCAAATTCAATTTTTTTTTTATATTAAGAAACCTTGTAAGTTGTAACAGGGTGACTTATTATGTTGCAAATAACGCAAAGCTTTTTGCCAGGAGCCCGATCATTCATAGTAAACTCCTGAGTGCCGTTAAATTTGATGCGATTAGTTATCCTTATGTTTTGTAATTCAATATATCTTGGCTCAACATCCCCTGCCATGTATCCCTTATTCCCTTATTTATTCAATAATTTGGTAAGGTTTCCCTGGCACTTGCATCAATTTCTGTGGACTAACACCAAAAAACTACAAATCAATAAAAGTATGAAAAAGTTATGAAAATATTATAAGGTTTCCCCAGCACTTGGGATGTTTATGTGTTCGATAGGGCACATCAATTTAAAATAACAAGTTGTGAATTGATGTTTAATAATTTTTCATGAAGGCAAGACTACAGACTAGGCAGAAAAGATCAG
Source organism: Cuscuta epithymum (assembly GCA_945859915.1). Taxonomy (NCBI): domain Eukaryota; kingdom Viridiplantae; phylum Streptophyta; class Magnoliopsida; order Solanales; family Convolvulaceae; genus Cuscuta; species Cuscuta epithymum. The sequence continues at coordinate 480,206 of CAMAPF010000969.1, read as the reverse complement.
TGCCGGTCCTACCTAAACTCAGGTCTGAGTCGAGCTTCATAAAATGGGCCCCATGCATAGTGTTTGTTTATCATATAAATTCACTAAAATTGAATGATTAAATATCACAAAAACACAATCTTCAATAAAAGTCTTCCATTATCACAATCCGACATTGAATGTATTAAAAAATTACTTAAGTAAAACCCGTCGAACAATTTTAGATACATAATTTAGTAGAATCCTCAACAATATATACTATAGTAATGGCCTTGGGAAATACATAGGTATAATAATAGTAATGTTTAAAAAATTATGGGCCCCTTATTTTTTTAGTTTTTTGGGGCCCTAGGCCACTCCAGCCTAACATAAGGCACGGGCCTGGAAAAGATATGCACAAAAATACTTTTGTTAATATCCCGTATATGCATGTGTCTAGGGGTAGACCGGGTCCGGGTCAGGTCTTGGGCGGGGGTGGGCTTGGTAGTGAAGGCCCAGTACCGGACTGGGCTCGGGTCGGGTGCTATATTTTTTTGTTTAATTTAATTTCTTTTCAAATTAATTCCTACCCCCCTCCCCCACCCCACACCCCCAAAACCACCCAAACCACCCATCCCCACCCACCTAGTCGAAGAGCCAGGCCAAAAAAAAACACAAAAAAAACCCGGCCTAGACCGGCCGGGCCAGTTCCAAAAGGGCTTAAGCCCATGACCCGCCCCAAAACACCCCACGGTTCGGGCCAGGCCGGTACTAAACAGACGGGCCGGGCCGGTCGAACCGGTCCCGGGCCATCCCTTCATGTGTCAGTACAAAGAATGAAAGTCTTCAGATGGATCACACATAGATGATGAGTAACATGGAATAATTTCAGATGAAGAAGCGAATTGCAAGGACAAGTGCCACTGGAGAGCATAAATAAATCCCTTCAGGCTTGCTGTGGTGAAAGGCCAGTTTTGGAGGTAATTATGCTTGACAGCTTATGAGTTGAGTAGAACGTCACTGTTGAATCAAAAGGGAAGACGGAAGAACTTTATACGGATTGAGAATTCCGTTAGGGTCAAGCAACCTCTTAACAGATGCCATTAATTGTACCTGCACAAACAGCAAACATGAGCCATCAAAAGGGAAATACTAAAGCAGTGTTTGCCTTTGCTTAAAATAAGTGCTTTTCACTTTTAGATTAAAAAAACCTAAAAAAGGTATGTTAAACACAACTTCTAATTAAAAAAAAGTACTTTTAAGTTAAAAGCTAGAAGCTAGAATATACTAGCTTCAAAGTGCTTCTAGGTATTTTTGCAAACAACTCCAACTCTAAGGATAATCCTAATGACTTATTTTTTCACTTCAACCCAAAATATCCTCCCTTCTTCCCTATTTTCTCTCCCCTACCATCCTGTATCCCGTCATTCCCTTCACCATTTCTCTTCACCCCCAATAAACAACCTGCGCATATATTACATACATACACGCATATATATAATGAAAAAAAATGAAGCTTTGTTATGAAATTGTAGGGGTGAGAAAGCACTTTGCAGCTCTGAATGTAGAAACAGACAGATATTGATTAACGAGTACTATGAGAAATGTAGTTCAGAGATTTCAAGGTCTGTAGATGTTTCGAGCTCAAATGGAGGTTGCGCATGGATTGCTCTTGTACCTATCCCTTTTGGATTGCTCTTCTAAACAGTTGCTTGTGGGGTTCGTGGCTTTTGGATTTCTCTAGGTTTTTTAATTAATGGGGTTGTGGATTTCCGATTTGTGGCTGGACAGATGGTTCGCACGCTTGGATGGTGTGAAAGGTGGGGAACAAGAAAATAAATGAATAGGGGTTTGAGGGTATGGTAATCACAGCATCTGGTATGGTAATCGCAGGGTAGATGAGTGAAATGGGGCAGTCTGCAAACAAGCAATATATTAAAGGAAAAGGGTAGTTTTGTACTTTACAAAAACTACATCAAAAATCATTTTTTTATCAAACACTCCAACTTTTACATTTTAATCAAAATCACTTCTATTTCCAAACACTACCTACTTTTACTACAAATCACTTTTCCAATAATCTCTTAAAAAAATCACTTCTAAAAAGCACAAGCAATCGCAAACACTCCCTAAGAATATAGTTTTTTTGGAGAAAAAAAGGAGATTATATATCCTAGTTCTGTAGAAATTTAGGTTCATGAAGCTTTGAATGGTACCAAAAAATAGTACACATTTATGGAGTAGTACTAATAAAAAGCTCTTCCATATATGTGTGTGTGCGCACGCGCAGCGTGTCTGTAGATACATATGAGAATTACTCTCAAATGAAATGTCCACTAGTTAGTAAAAAAACATGTAACGCCGTAATCTTATAAAAAAACACGTCCGTTCCCTCACAGATTTCTGGAAACATCACTTACATCACATAAGAAAAAATGCAAGCTATTGGTCTTACAGTCTCAGGTGACTTGCTGTAATGAATTTTATTGGCTTTCATTTGTCCAAGCCCATGCTCAGCACTTATGCTTCCACGATGTTTTGACGTCCACTCATAAACGAAAGGTTCAATTTGTGATAAAATCTGCAGAAAAACATGTTCGCCTGATTAGGTAAGTGAATCTTCAGAAACAACAAAGACCTCATTGAATAAAGCAAGGCATGACGGCATGAGTGCATTACATTATCATCATACTGTGGCGCGGATATATTGAGATGTAAGTTTCCATCCCCAAGGTGACCATATGCTACTACTTTGGCTCTAGCATCTGAAAAAAATGTACCTGTCAGTATATGTGTAATCTTTTGTGATAAATTGCAGCACATACACATGGTATCATTATGGACCGAAGCTTGGGCACTATTCTATAACAAGTGAATCAATATATTTCTATGACCTTGTTATCATATTCAGTGTGCTTTATTACCATACCATATGGATACAAGCACCACGGTGCAGCTATACTTGAATGGCCTCTAGGAAATTTAGATCTATTACCATACCATATGGTCACATTGCCTCAAATAGATCACACATCTTATTTAGGTAATTTAGATCATATTGTCCGAGGTAAAAAAGTTATGACACTATTATTTAAAGTCATCATCATTACCCCGGTGCCGCAAAGGCTCCGACCTACGGTGGGGTAAGAGGGGTCGGATGTACGCAGTCTTACCCCTGTACTAAAGCACAGAGACTGTTTCCGAATGACCCATAGTGAAAATCGCATCGAAAATTGCATGGACTGGCTGTTGCTTCATAACAAAGAAGCGCAAACAGTTTAGTAGGCCATTTTGTTTTATTCTATCATATTTCCAAGCCAAAAATAGTGAGTCTTTGGCTCCATTAAAGGATTTTTCTTTAAAAATATACGAGTATCATATATTGTGAACTGCCAATAGAGGTTCTTATTTAAGCTGACAATTACAATGTCATGTATGTTCTAATCCAAACATACATCTAAGTGAAACATGTTACAAGTTTATCAATCTAGACCAGTAGTTTAAATGATACCATATAGGATATAATAATTATAATTATCTGGGCTATTTATATAAACTAATGTCAGTGTCAAATGTGTAAATTATGATATTAACTTACATTATAATATATGTGTGTGTCTGTGTGTGTCATTGAAGTTACATAATTGGTTATATTCACATTTAAAATATATTAGGTACATAAAACTAAATCGTTACTAACACATAATTATTCAATAATAAAGTCATTGGAGGATTTCAATAAAACGATTATCAAAGCTATTCGATAATTTACTTTGAGTGTCATTGGCAATCACTAATCCGGCTGAGTTATGGGTTATGGCATGCTGAAAAAACCCGGAGTCGGCTGGATCTCCAATCACTAATCACTAATACGATTATCACACTATTATTTAAAGTGAATCTCCAAATTTTGGTTTCCCAATTATCAATATGAAAGTATGCCTATTTAAAGTTTGAACATGGTTCTGCCATTTTGGCAGTGAATTAATTACCTAGACGTGTTCGCATTTCCTCAACAAGATCATTCATCTTTTCAACTGGTATTGACAAATCATATTTGTAAACAGCTCCAGCTTTCATCAAAGCTTCAGGTATACCCTGTGATTTATATTGCCAGGTTACACAGGGCTAACAAATTACCAAAAATAACAAAAACATGATTGTATAAATGGGAAGCGTGGAGTAAAGTAGTGAGAACCTCACGAATATGCCAGCATGATGATGCTTGATTTATATCTTGTGCAACAACACCATCAGTTAGCAAGCCACTTTCCATTGAATGCATCAAGAAGGACTCCAGCCTCTCCCTAGTTTTCCAATACAAGTTCAAGAACATCAATTCATCAGTGCGACTGACGGTTTAAGTAAAAGTTTTACTGACCAAAAAGGGCTTCGAGGAATTTGCTTTAGCCTCATGAGGAATAAGTCTAGAGGCAAATCATGGTGGCATGGTGCAAGCCTCATAAGTAAAATATCGCCTACTTTGATCATGCATAGAGTTTGAGATAGTGAAAACTGTGTTTTGGAAATTTATTTAGAACTTAGAAGAGAGGGGAATATTATGAACCACATATTATTTTCCTTAAAAGAAAATGGGCCATAGTTTTGAGATGAACAAAAACAGTGTGCAAATAACTTAAAACCAAGTTTTATTATATTAAATACGTTTTAAACAATTAGCACATTACATTTTTCAATCTCAAACATTAACAAGCACTAAAGAGAAATAATCTAGGGAGTAAAATATCTTTTTAACAATAAATCTAACAATTAGCACATTACATTTTTCAATCTCAAACATTAACAAGCACTAAAGAGAAATAATCTAGGGAGTAAAATATCTTTTTAAGAATAAATCTTTGTTGAGGCAGGTTCTTTTAAAAAAAATTAAAATATGTATTTTTTTCAAAAAAATGAAATTATATTATTAGATTTCATATTACCGGAAAAATATTAAGAGTATTACTACCTCCGTCCCATTAGAAGGTTCCCGTCCACTATTCACATGGTCAACTTAAATCATTTTTAATCTTTTGCTTTATATATCAAATTTTTATCAAATTTACATTTTTTTATCAGGCTTTGTAGCGGTTTTAATGTAGTTTCTGAATATGTAAATTTTATATACTAAAAATAATCAGAGTATGAACAAGGATTAAGTTGCTTTATCGTCAGTCAAGCATCGTAAACCGTAACGGGAACCTTCTAGCGGGACGGAGGGAGTATCATATTTGAAATAATTTAAAAGAATTGGGGGCCGCTCGGTTCAGTTCCACATTGGTAATTGTAATATGAATGATTAAATAATTAATGGGATTATTCATGAATCTGATAGATGGGGGGAAGGTAGTTAATGAATGTAATGGAATAGTTGGAGAATTGTGGGGCTCGTAATGATATCCAAGCACCATCAGTTGAAATGATTCTCCTGGTATTTTCATTCCTTCTATTGCTCAAAATCAAGCACCCTTTAAATTTCTATCTGATTTGTAGATGTAAAGGGGAGTTAATAAATTTTTACATGTTTAAATAATTTGTAATACTTAACTTTACCCTGTTGATAACGATTAGCTGGAAATAATTTCATAATTCCTTAAAAATATGATTTCAATGTGCAATTGATAAGGATTAAATTCACACATTTGCACGATCTCATAAATGTACTGTGCATAAGTTGAGAAACATCAAATGAATATTAAAAAAAATACATACTAAATCAACTTTTTCTTTATGAAGCACTTTTAAGAAAATTAGGACATTCTTCTACCTCATAAGAAGAATATGTTAGGGAATGAAACTCCATACTACTACCACTTGTAAGATTATATCCAATTTATGAGGTAAAGTTCATTTTTATATGTTTTTTTTTTTAATTAGAATAAAGAATGTAGTCCACAATTTTCAAGAAATTATTAAATTGCAATATTAATCTTAAGAAATAAATTTATTAGAGGTATAAACTCTTTTAAATGGTAATAGGTTGCCATAAAGAAACTAAAAGCAAAGTAACCTTATGGAAATTGGAAAGATAATGAGTAAATCAAGGATGTCAAAGAAAATAATTTGATGGAAAGAAAATATCCAATTAAAGCACATCAAGCGAGGAGGTTAGAGAAAAGTTACATGTCATGAACTTCATCACTCCCTGTTGTCTCTATCAGGACATAGAAGTTGTGTGTAGAGGACGGTAGTGGATTACGAACACCTTCTAAATGTTTCAGAACCTGTTGCCCGTAGTGACGGCAGACATGAGATATAATTTAACAGAAGTATTATTATTAAGGTAAGAGTCTGTTATGTAGCCTTAATATAATAGAGTTGAAAAAGATAACTACCAAAAGTACCAAACTCCTAATAATACTCAACCACATATTACGGAATCCCTAAAAACATTCTGCACTCCCCCCTGTACAGGTTCTTCAATCCAAGTTTGTCAAAAAGGGTCTCAAAAAGTGGCTTATGCAGAACTTTTGACAGGATGTCTGCTACATGCTAAGTAGTAAGAGCATAAATTTATGATTTCATCTTCAATCTTCTCTTTTAGGAAAAGGTGATCGATGTCCACATGCTTTGTTTTATCACGGTGCACTACATTGTGAGTGATGTTAATTGTTGCCTTATTGACACAAAGAACTCCACTAGATCGCAGGTCCATCAATTGTAGTGTCCAACTCAGCCATAACTCATAAGGTTATGTAGCCACATAACTTCACATACACCTTGGGACAAGGGTCTCAAATCTCAACTCTGCTTCGCCACTGCTTCTAGCAACAACAGATTGTTTTCAAAACCTTCAGGTCACAAAATTACCCCATACAACAGTACGCTAACTCGAGGTTAACCTCCTCTCAGGAATTGAACTAGCCCCATCAGCATCTGTGAACACTTATATTCCACAATGAGAAGTTTTTCAGAAAATTAATCCTCTTCCAGGAATCCCTTTTAAGTATCTGAGTACCCTGCATACCTCAATCAAATGTTGATTCGTGGGTGTATTCTTAAATCGACTGACATTACTCACAATATATGCACTACAGGACAAGTGTGAGTCAAATAGATTAGTTTGCCACGCAATTTTTTATACCTACCCTTGTCAGCTGGTCTACTATCTTATTCAACTCCAAGTTTTCTTTGAGAATCCAATAGAGTATCACCTGGTTTACATCTGAGCATACCAGTCTTCTAGAGTATGTCAACTGTCAAGCACATACTTCCTTTGTGACACTGAGATGCCAGACTTGATTCTAGTTATTTCATTCCAAAATATATCTCAATAACGTCATCCACATAGACAATCAAAATACTCCCTCCGTCCCAATTTATTTAGCCATCTTTCCATATTTGGCCGTCCCAAAATACTTAGCCACTTTCTATTCTAGGAAGTTAAATGAAAATGCAATGACCAATTTAACCCTCTTAATATTTTCTCCCATTCTAAACAATTCGTACCCACTCAACCTTGCTTATCTCTTACACAATCTCTCTCTTTCTTTATCTTATCATCTCTCTCTTTCTTTCTTCTACCATCTCTCCCCTTCAAAACCCTACAGCCATGGATTCTGAGGACGCTGTTCTTTGCCGTCCCTGAGACTCCACCGGAGGATGACGTCGTGGCCGACAATGAGAGAGCCTGCTAAGAGGGTGAAGGTATTCACACTGGTCTGGCCGAAGAAGAGGACGGAAGAGCTGTGGGGAGCACGGAAGAGCTGTCACTGATGTCATAGGAGGAGTCTCAGATTTTGCAGAATTCAACGAGGCATTTAGGTAAATCCTACTTGACTTTCTTCAGCCGGAAAAAAAATCAATATGCTGAAAATAATTTGGATCCATAACCTTCCTTGGTTTTCTTAAACGTATATTGTACGGAATATTGAGTATAGTTGATCTATTTCTTAAATCAATTTTGTTTGTGCTTCAATTAAAGGTCTCTTTATGGTCTTGGTTTATCTATTCATTGGGTTCTTCCTGCTTGTGTTGATTTCTGCTTTTTATTTGTAATTCTCCTCTGATTTGTGTTCTCCTACATGTGTTTTGTTTCCATTAATGTTACTCTAAATTGATAACTAATTTGGAAATTGCCCTTGGTATTTTCACTAGTTAACAAATTAAACTATTACATTGATTTGGAAACATGATTTAATGTTTTGTTTATTGAAAAAGATCAGGCTATTGCAATTCTTCATTTGAAACCTGCTTTAGTGTTTTGTGGAGAATACCAAATGAAATAAAAATAATGTTTCAACAATTCTAATAGGGAAAAAAGCCACACGGTAAAAGCCATGGATGATGAGTTCAAATCAAAAATGAAAAACAAATATAGGGATTAACAAATAACATAACTCCATGCCTCTTTAGACAAAAATAAAGCACTACAGCCCAAATGAAAAGGTAGAATAACACTACCTAAAACAAAAATATTGTATTGAAACCCCCTTTTAACCAAAACTATACCCTTCTAGGTAGGATAGCAGTGCGCCAGTGCCAAAAATAAAATTACACAACTAAAATTACATAACTGCAGCTCACCTTTAGAACAAAAAATAGAGCTTTAAAGGTAGGATAAGAATATCTAAAACAATGCAGTGAAGCCCAATTTAACCAAAACTAAAATAAACTGGAAGTTGCAACCTGATTTTAAGCCCTCAATTTGGTGTAGTGACTACCTTAAAGTTCATATCTGAAAATTGGTGGGATATTCAGTGCTGAACTTCAGTTTGTTGTGTCAGACCGGGAGTTGTAGATGTGCTAGTGAATCTTGAACAAGAGTAGGATCAACAGAAATAACTTTAGGGAGAATACCTAAACTTTCCAACCTCATTTTTCCCACATGAGGCAGTTTATATTTGTTGTGGCCCCAAAATTTAAGCACTTCAACCATGACATATTGCAGTGTAAGCCACACACGGTTTAAATTTTTAGGATCAAGCTCATCAAATGCCTCACACACATGAGTCGCCAACTCATCAATATTTCGTGAACCTTTTTTATGTTTTAATGAATCAATAGCCCTAAACCATCCTAGATCCAACACGTTCAAATTAGGACTATTAGGTGGCTGACAATTCAAGTGAATATCCCAATCACCCTCTGTTGCAGCCAAGGTTGTAAAAATCATATTTTTGAATCGAATCGGTAGAGATTTAAACATCAAATCGTAAAATTGAATCGCAAATTGTAAGATTTTATAAAAAGTAAAAAATAAAAATATTTAAAAATATTATATAAAAGAAAATCCACAATTTAACATTATTAAGTCAAATAATACTACGTAAGTTTTAGTTCGAAATTTCGTCTTAATAAAAGCTCATAATAAGTACAAGTAATTAGTTAGCAAAAGTAAAATCTAAGACTTTAGAATATATATTAAGTTTTAGTTTGCAATTTTGTGTTAATAAAAGCTCATAATAACTAATAAGTAATTAGTTAGCAAAAGTAAAGTCTAAGACTTGGGTTCATAGATTCTAAATTAAGCTGTAACAAATCGAAATATAATACTCCCTCCGTCCCTTTTTATTTAGCCAAACACTATTTTTCAAGTCAAAGTTTTTCAACTTTGACCGACTATATATTTATACACAGTAATATTGATAATATGAAAACTATATAAAAATGTTCTTTGTTAAAAATACTATCATATAAGTATAAATTTATTAACATTTACATAAATATATTAGTTAAAATACAAGATCAAAGTTTATCATCTTTGACTGGAAAAGTCAAAGTTTGCTAAATAAAAAGGGACAGAGGTAGTATAATATATTAGTTTAGACTAGAATTCAATAATTTGTAACTTCTATTGCCGGTGAGTTGCTATAATAGAGGTGGTAGGAGAGCTTAGGTGTAGTAGGATTGAATCCCTCCAATATAACCAAAGGCCGATACTACGTATTTTACATTTTCAAGAGTTAAGTTCGTTTTCTCATTTATTTCCTATCCCACACCGGAAGTAGAAGGGTTCCGCTCCTCCCAAAACTCTTATAAATAGTTACCTTCTTCTTCCGTTATAGGACTTATAGCAGGCCAGCGGCATATAGATAGTATGTTGCGGGTCCGACAGGCTTGATTTGGACCTTCTACCGGCCTAATTTATTCAGGCTAAGCTTGAAATTAAAATCGTAAAATCGCATAAAAATCGCGATTTTAAACGATTCGTAACGATTCAAATGCGATTTTTTACGATTGTAAACAGAGAAGTATAGAAATGTTTTTTGTATTCCCAATAAACAAAGAATGTTGAATATATATACAGGAGTATAATAGCTAATCTAGGAAAGTCTATATTCTATACTTAATGATTAGAATCTACATTAATTATGCATATATACTGCTGTAGCAGATCTCTAACAGAATCTACTTTGATTGACCATATATATTGCTGGAATATCTTTAACACTCCTCCTCAAGTTGGAGCGAAGATATTAATCATGTCCAACTTGCTACAAATAAAATCTATTTGTGATTTACGGAATGGCTTCGTAAAAATGTCTGCGAGTTGATGTTCAGTCCTAACATGCACTGGTATGATTGATGGAGGGTTTGATTGTGTTCCAACCACATGATCTCCGATTAAGTGGCAATCAACTTCAATGTGTTTGGTCCTCTCATGAAACACCTGATTCTTGGCTATATGAATAGCTGACTGATTATCACAATAAAGCCTCATCAAATTATTAGAATACACTCCAAGCTCTTTGACTAATCTTTTAACCCATATCATTTCACATGAAACATCTGCCATGGCTCTATATTCTGACTCTGCACTTGATCGAGAGACAATGTGTTGTTTCTTGCTTTTCCAGGACACTAAATTTCCACCAACAAAGACACAATATCCAGTAGTTGACCTTCTGGAAATAGGACAATCAGCCCAATCTGCATCCGAAAAACCTGATATCCTGCCATCTCCTTCTTCTGTGAATGCACCTACTCGACAATGACCCTGATCGGAATAGAGTACTCCTAATCCCGGTGTGGCTTTGAGATACCTCAAAACACGAAGAGCTGCATCCCAATGGCCTGTGTATGGATCAGACATGAACTGGCTCAAGACACTTACTGGAAATGATATGTCAGGTCGGGTAACTGTTAGATAATTCAGTTTCCCGGCTAGTCTCCTGTAACGCTTTGGATCCTTCATAGGACTTCCATCCTTTTCAAGAAGTTTCCCTGTTGTAAGCATTAAGCTGTCCACTGGTTTGCACCCTAGTAAGCCACATTCAGTCAACATATCAAGGACGTACTTCCGTTGAGATAAAAGAATTCCCCGTGGAGACTGGGAGACATCTATCCCAAGAATGTAACGAAGACGACCCAAGTCTGTGACCTGAAACTGTGATTGTAGAAACTCTTTCAATTCTGAAATTCCCCTGCTATCGTTTCCAGTGATGATAATATCATCCACATAAACTACAAGAATGAGTCGTTGACCCATATGATGTCTATAAAGAACACGGAATGATCCTGAGAGCTTCTGGTCATGCCAAACTGTTGAAGGACATCTGAAAAACGTCCAAACCATGCTCTAGGAGATTGTTTAAGTCTGTATAAAGAACGTCTCAGTCGACATACTTTAGATGCCTCCTCCTTAGCTATAAATCCACGGGGCTGCTCCATATATACCTCCTCCTCAAGAAAGCCATTAAGAAAGGCATTCTTGATATCCAACTGATGAAGCGGCCAATGATTGATTGCAGCTAGAGCAATACAAATACGAACAGATGGCACTGAGGAAAAAGTTTTGTCATAGTCAATCCCATATGTTTGAGAGTAACCTTGGCGACTAATCGGGCTTTCAATCGATGCAGTGAACCGTCAGGATGAAGTTTAACTGTATAAACCCATTTACAACCAACTGTGTGCTTTCCAGGAGGAAGCTGAACCAAATCCCATGTCTGATTTTTCTGTAGGGCATCCATCTCTTCCTGCATTGCTTTAAACCATCCAGGATGATTCAAGGCCTTAGTTACATTCCTGGGAACAGGGTGATTATCAATGGCTGTTTTGTAAGCATATGCTGGTACAACTCCTGGTACCCTTTCGTAAGGCAATTGGAAGATCAGGAAGAGGTGCTCCAGGTGGGTCACAAGGTTCGGATGGGAGAGGTTCGGATACAGATTGCGGTTCTAGATTAGGATGAGGTTCTGGAACAGGAGAAATTCCGGTTTCATGACACAGGGTTGAGTTCTCTTGGTTCTGTGTTGCTTTTCTTCGCTGTCTGGTGTATACTTTTGTGAATCCAGTGTTTGTATCTAATGGTAAAGTGGGAGATGAGTTGTGTGATGTTTGTATAGGGGTGATATAGACTGGAGGATCTACAGCTTCAGAATGATCTGGGAATACATATGATGACTCGGAAGAGTTACTGGTGCTATCAAAGAATGAATGTGACTCATGGAAAGTAACATCAGCACTAGTAAAATATCGACGAAGGGTTGGACAATAACAACGATAACCTTTTTGGACTCGTGAGTACCCTAGAAATACACACTTGACGGTGATCATGGACATAACATACACAACCAAAGATCTTAGGAGGCAGAGGAAAGGGAGTGCCTTTGGGAAATAGAAGAGAAAACGGTATTTTTCCAGAAAGAACAGAGGATGGCATGCGGTTGATTAGATAATTTGCTGTGAGGACCGCGTCAGCCCAGAAACGTTGGGGCACCTTATAGTGAATCATCATAGTGCGAGCAACATCCAACAGATGACGGTTTTTACGTTCAGCAATGCCATTCTGTTGGGGGGTGTACGGACATGATGATTCATGTATAATACCATGCTCAGATACAAAACGTGTGAAATCAGAAGAGAAATACTCTTTTGCGTTGTCAGATCGAACTGTTTTTATACAACTATCAAATTGGGTTTTAACATATGCATAAAATTCACGGAATATGGCAGATATTTCATTTCTTGATTTAAACAAGTAAACCCAAGTTGCACGGGAATAATCGTCAACAAACGTAATAAAGTACTTAAAACCATTTATTGAAGTAAATGGACAAGGTCCCCAGACATCTGAATGAATTAACTGAAATAAAGTACTGACACGTTTAGATTCTTTAGGGGGGTAAGGACGACGGGTGTGTTTCCCTAACTGACATGACTCACAAAAAAACTCATGAAAAGGTGAAAAATCAGGTCTAAGTTGCTTGAGAACAGGTAACGAAGGATGACCAAGTTGACAATGAGCTTCACGAACACTAGATTCACTTAAGTATGCCGAAGGAGACTGTGGAGCAGAGAAGCGATAGAGACCTTGAGACTCAAAACCTGTGCCAATCAACCGGTTCGTCCCTAGTTCCTGGAAAACACAATGTGTAGGAAGGAAAGTTACTGAACAATTGTGCTTCTTGGTAAGCTGACTAACAGATATAAGGCTATCTGGAAAGGCAGGAACATAAAAAACAGATGACAAGTTTAGGTTTGGTAAATTATTGGTGGATCCTATGCCCATAATTTTACAGGAAGAACCATTAGCAAGTTTGACAGGGTTGTGAGTTATACTAGTATCTAGGTTGAGTATGAGGTTTTTGTTCCCAGTCATATGATCTGTAGCACCAGAATCAATAATCCAGGATGATGAGCAAGCAGAAAGACAAGTTGAAGATATACCTGAGTGTGCTGTATTAGCACGAGGAGTGGATGCTACCTGTCCAGAAGCTTCAGGGTAAACATCTATTGTATCATCAATGGATGCTATTTGAGCACGAGGAGGACGCGGGAGTGGATAAGATCCAGGCAGTCGGTTTGGACAATTATACTTGGTGTGTCCATATTCTTTGCAGTAATGACACTGGATCTTCTTATTGGGATCATTCTTCCGATTCACTACTTTTCCATTATTTCGGGCATTAAAAGCTGTAAACGCAGATGCATTTGTGCTAGTAGATGATTGTGTTACTGAACTGTCCGGATACATTTCTCGTGCAAGATGGTATGTCGAGGCTAGAGATTGAGAGGCAGTGTGACTCGGGAGCAAAGGACGAGAATTTGAGTACTTGGGAGATAGCCCTGAAATAAACGTCATCACGTGCATTTTTGCTAACCGCTCCTCCTGAACTTTGACATCTGGAGTTACCGGGAAAAGAACACGCAGCTCCTCTGCTAATTTGGACTGCCTTGTATAATATTCGGTAAGGTCCGAGTCACCTTGCTCACATCTGAAATAAGATCCAAACACAGAGTATGTGTGGGAAATAGATTCTTTTGCTGAGAAGGAGGACTGCAAGTGTTCCCACATCTTCTTTGTGGTAGGATAATTTTGAGCAATACTCAAAACTTGAGGTTCCATAGCGTTCCACAAAGCCATTCTGATTCCACTATCATCAAGCTTCCATTCTCGGGTTTTAGGATCAGGAGGATCTTGGTTCAGATATGCATCTTTATCCAAGCTTTCAAGGCCGGTCTGAACGAACAGACTCCATTGTGCCCAATTAGTTGAGTTTAGCTTGACTGGTATTTTCAGAGCAGCAGAATAATTGATAATTCCGGGGACTATAGCATCAGTTGGTTTTGCACCATCTCCCATTTTATAAAATAAGAGATGATTCTGGATAGAAGGAAGCTAGGGATCTGTTTTGACAAAGTTGGACTGTTAACGGGTGAAAGCTGATCTAGGGTTTCACGGGTGACAGGTGACGGCATATAGGATTAGGGAAGCATCCTGAGCATAGGCTCTGATACCATGTAAACAGAGAAGTATGGAAATGTTTTCTGTATTCCCAATAAACAAAGAATGCCGAATATATATACAGGAGTATAATAGCTAATCTAGGAAAGTGTATATTCTATACTTAATGATTAGAATCTACATTAATTATGCATATATACTGCTGTAGCAGATCTCTAACAGAATCTACTTTGATTGACCATATATACTGCTGGAATATCTTTAACAACGATTTTGTTCAAATGCGATTTTGTATACGAGTTGAATCGTTTTAGCGATTTGAATCGTAAAATCGTACGATTTTACGATTCAAATCGCGATTTTAACAACCTTGGTTGCAGCAGCCAATTTTTGGCTGTCGTCACAGTCAATATGTGGTTTGGCATTGTCTTGCTGAATTATTATGTGTTTACCTCTCCATGCTGATCATTTCTGCTTGATTGTTGGCAATACTTTTTCAACCATAAATTGTTTGATTACCTCTCTTGTGATACTTGTGATTGGCTTAGTAAGCAATGTCCCCCTTTCCCTATTTTCGTTGTTTCTCTTTGTTGTGTCTTGAAAAGTGAAAGGGAAAATCTCAATCTTGCCATCCCATATAGTCTCCCCATCATCTGCTATTGTAGGTCTCCCAACTACAGCCAAGAACAATAGAACATCACTTTAGGAATAAACCGTTTACTTTGAACTGCTCTATAGGGGTCTGTTTCATCTGGGAGCATATAGACATGCTCATTTTCCTTGGTTAAGTTAAACCATGTTTCATCTCTATGCACATACTCATAGAAATCATGGAAGGTTAGGTTGGATAAAACTGAATGAGGAAGTAAATGACTTAAACAGGATTGCATCCTTAACCTTTTACATTTGCTTCACTGCATTTGAGTGTCTCTTTATATCATTCCTCTTCACACACCTATGAACGGAAGATCTTGATGAATGCACTTCAACCGCCAATGATCTCAGTGTGCTTCTTCTGTAAATAGGAGTATCTTTTATCTTTTGAAGGTCAAGTTCAACTCTTTTTCTGCCAACATTTCCTCTTTTTTGGACATCGCATCTATATCTTGTCCTGCTTGTAGTTGTTTCTGCACTTTCTGCCATATTGTAGCCAATGGGCGTGTTTGGCATTTAGCGGTTAATGGTTAGCGGATAGCGGATTATGTTAGCGGGTTGTAAATAGTGGATTCAATCAGCGGGTTTGACTAGCGGAATAAGTTGGCGGGTTGTCAGAAGTCGTTTGGTACTTTAGCTGATTGGCCATAAAATTAATAGAAAACGCCATTTTTCAAACAGCTAACCAAAAAGTCTCCTATTTGCAGCGATTTCATTTCAACGGTTTCGTCCAAAAACGTTATACTGAACCACTATTTACCAAAAAGCGTTTTCACTTATCGTAAACGCCAAAAGTGATCAAGCCGCCATTTTTGGGTTGAAACGCCATTTACCAAACACCCCCAATGCCCGTCTTGAAATGTTAAACTCGGAAGCTATTGCCTAAATAATATCACCTTTAAGTGTTCCATTCACTGACTTGGCTAAAAGCCTCTCAACAACCTTATTTATGTCCACATCATTTAAGACAACATTTTTTCTGCCCATCCCTTCCCTTCTGACTATTTGTCTATGTTGTATTGCAGGTGTTGTGAAGATTGAACTTGATTTTGTGCCTGTGGTGGATGGATATAACTGCAGCTTGTAGAGATATTATAATATTTAGTTTATTATTATGAGATTTGTCCTGATCATAATCTGATTTCCTCCTGATCATAATCTGATTTTCTAGAATCAAGTAGGAGATTTGTATTAATGATAAGATCATGTACATAATTACTCTTTCCTTTATTAAGTTAGCTTAGGCCTATAAATTGTATTTAGCTGTTGTATTTACTATTGATCAAAAAAACTCTATTCTTCAAGTTGGTATCAGAGCCAATTCCGGTTGTGGTTTGGCGGCTTGTTTAGCACTCATGATTAAGGGTAGCTTGTTAAGGGTTTGTTTAGCCCGATTATACACCCCGATATTGTCCAGCCCAGTTCGGGCTGAGGGGGCGTGTTAATGCATTTGTCTCACACTGGAAAGCTATAAAACAATTAAACACTATATAAGGCTTTGAGCTACTCCCCCTAACAGGTTGACCTTTTAGGATGGAACTCGGGCCTTAACACAGCTCATTAGAAGTAAAGCCAGGAGGAAGATGGTCTTCCATTTATGTGAATTTAACTTGATAGGAAGGTGTAGTAATAGTGGTAGATGTGTATTAATTGTATGAGTGAAGTTGTATTTAAGGTTGTAGTGAAGGAAGGAAAATGGAAATGAAATTTAGAATCCCTCCAAAAATTTGGTTGGCCTGATATTTTTAGAATTATTGAGGAGGCGTGTAATTATTTCCCCCCAAAGTTGAACTTTACATTACTATTTCTGTCACTATTTATGTCAGCTCAAGTAGCAGAAAAGCAACTCTCTTTCCGTCATTTTAGATAAAGGGCAATTTTGTCCAGTCAACTTTTTATACTCCCTCTCCTTATTTCTTATGCCAGTCAACATTGGCTAATTAAATAGGGACAGAAGGAGTAATATTTTTCCATTAAGTTTATATCAAAATGAAACTCCGCCATGAGATCATTTTTGGCATCATGTCTGGAAGGTATTGCGGTAGGCGCGTGACGGCCAACAGTATCACTTAGTCACATTACATAACACGAATCGAAATACGAATATAGTTACAGCTAGGTCATCACTCGTAAGCAATGTGTCATCCCTCTGTCTAGGGGTGGTGTCAAATATGAAATACTTGAGGCAACCTTAGCATTCTTATCACCACACCAAGATTTCTAGATGTTGATGATGATATAAATATGGAAGAACATTTTTGAGGAGACTACTAAAATACTGTACAATTGCATTGGAATCTTGAGGCAAACACAATAAGGAAAAGGGGAGGATAAAGTCCATGAAGAAAATGTATATTTATCATCAATAAATGAAGTGTGCAAGGCTGCAAGCTATGGGTAAAAAGAGATCTATAGGGACTCAATGAGTGAAATACTCAAACTTGGAAATAGAGCAAAAATGTATCACAAAACTTATTCATATAAGCATGCGTCACTACTCCTGGCTAATGAGTATAATGTACATTTACATCACAGAAAGCTCACCAGATCCATTGCATTGGCATCCAAAAATTCGAATGCTGAAAGAATTTCCCCAAGCTTCTTTTTCGCTTCCAACAAGAGTTTCTATGATGAGGAGAACCGTTAAAGCAAAATATAACTAAGACAGTAACATAAGTCTATACGAAACGTAGAGGAAATAGCGCAGTTCATGTCATTCAATTTTCAAAGTAGTTATAATAAGAAAATGTCATAATTTTCATGTCTAAATTAAACAGATATATCTAGAAATGAAATACTTTATTCCAGATATGACTATAGTTGCAAACTTATCTAAAGCTGAACAAAAAGTCACTCACAAATAGATGTTTATTTTGGAGATATAAAATCATTTAGAGTGAATGCTACAAGATAGTCATATACAAGCTACCTTTGTACTTCAGCCAACTCAGTAACTCACCAATAAAGGACAACAATTTCTCGAAAGAAGTTAGTGATATATTAATTTAAATCACTTGGCTAATTGAATTTCTGGACGACATCTCTAATTACCTGGCAGCTGGCATAATCATTGCAAGCAAGAAAGCATAATTTTACTGAAGACAGCTTTGGAGGAGTAAGTATGGAAACCTTAGTTATGATCCCTAGGGATCCTTCACTTCCTATATGATTAAACCACAGGAAGGAATGAAACATAATCACTTGTGGGAATAAACAAATCCAGATGTGGAAGAGGAATACAGGATTAACTATGTTCACCAATAAATAAATGCTTCAAGTCATATCCAGTATTATCTTTTCGTAAAGTTCCAAGCATGTCAAGCACAGTGCCATTTGGTAAAATAGCTTCAACACCTGAAGATTAGATGAATATGAAGTAATTTAAACATGTGGAAACAGAAACTAAATTATGCATGGGTTTGTAGAGTCAAAACTTGTGTCCAATTGATAATCCCTACCAAGACCTAAAATAGAATTAACCTTTTAACCTTGCTCGAATCTGTGTTGAAATGGCATAACCAGGTTGGAGAAAACTAGAGTAGGGAATGATAAAATTCATGTTTTCCAGAAAGTCATTTATGAGCAAGTATCCGATTACAGCTCTTTTGTAGTCATCTTGGGCATCTAAAATTCTAAATTGATGACTACTATTAGAGGTGCCCAGTGGGGGTGAAGCAATCTGAGAAGAATGGAAAAAGCAGATTCAGAGAAGGGTAAACACCTTGCAGTCACAGCTGGTGATCCTCTTTCAGTTATAGGAACGATGTTTGATAAGATTTTTCAGGAATCCACTAAGAGGAATTGATTATTATAGGCTGATATCTACCCTAGTAATGCAACCCAAGATCCAATGTACGAAGAATGATTATGACTGCCTCACATTTCTGTTATTCTGTATCAAACAATAGGCGGCAATTAGTTACACGCCAGTTCAAGTTTGGGGATCTAATCAACTAGATAATAAAGATGAATCTTATAATGTTGTGTTCCATTCAACTCTGATGTCTAGCCCCATGGCCTCACGAATCTGATGGAGACTGTGCCTGAAGAATTCCTATTGCTAACTGAGAAAGAACAGCTGTTCAATTTGCTGAAGCTTGTCAAGACTTGTGGATGATAACAAAGAGCATTTTCAGCAGACAATCTTTATGAAGAAGAACCAGAAACTCAAAGGTGATTGTCATATGCTATTGAAGATTTGAAGCCAAGAAAAATTATTGTTAATCAGATGAAATCCTTTGATGAAATAAAGCAAAATGGCCCACTAAACTGAATGTGCTTCTTTATTATGAAGTAGCAGTCAGTCCATGCAATTTTCGACGCGATTTTCACTATGAGTCATTCGGAAACAATCTCTTTGTGCTTTAGTACAAAGGGTAAGACTGCGTACATCTGATCCCCCTTACTCCACTGAAGGTGGGAGTGCAGCACTAGGGTAATGATGATGATGATGATAATGATGATGATGATGAAATCCTTTGATGAGAAGATATCCAAAAATAGTACACCCTTTAGACTTCATTCATGTTGAACCTTGAAAAAGGAAAGTCAAACGAAAGGATTACTCCAAGGCCATCCCCAATGCGTTTGCTCAAACTTGCTGAGTGATTTAAGTTTTTCTGAGCTCCTTTATGTCTGACTTTCAGTTTGATACGCCTTTCTTTCATTAATTGCCTGACTAAGAGCTATTTTAGGTTGTTAAGGATGATCCTAGAAGCTCTTTGATGAAAGGAAACCTTGATGCAATAGTTGGAGTTGCTGCCATGTAACTGGAAGTGACAGGTTCAAGCTGTGGAATCAGTCTCTTGCACATGCAAGGTAAGGCTGCCTATATTAGATGCACTAAGTAGGTCCAGCTCTTCCTGGAACCTACATATTGCAGGAGCTCTAGTACTACCCGGTTCCCCTTTCAAGTCCTTTATGCAGAACCAGTAAGTTGTTTTATTCAATATATGTTTCAAGAAATTCTGTTTCTCTAAGATTATTATCGGGGTCTCTAAGCTTTTTGCTCATTGATAAATTTTCCTTTTTGTTAGAAAAAACTTTAACATGAAAGTTCACTAAACAAGACACATAAATGTAGAGGCCAGTAACTCACCAAGAACATTCCCATGGAGTGAACCATACCGAAGAAGTCGCAATCCACCGGCATTAGTTGAGACGTTTCCACCAATTTGACAGCTTCCTTTAGCTCCTAGATCAAGTGGCATAACAAACCTAACAGAAGAGAGAGCTCATCTTTTTAGAATGGCAGATGATTAAACAAGGACTCATCCAACGCCATTACAAATCTTGTGGAAGAAGGCAAGATGAAAAAAAATAGAACATGTATAAAAGATGAACTTAAGGACATTCTAAGAAGTATGAGCCTATGAGGAATATACCAAAGAGAAAACCCATGACACACGCACTCAAGCAAGGTTCTATCTCAAAAATCATTGGAGTGTGCTTGACCAGGCAATTTTCTGATTTATCTCATAGAGATCATACTGTTTTTCAGAGGAATATGTATGGTATTTGGTGAACTGCACTTGATAGTAATGGTGATGGAGGCATGGAGCACATCAAGGAAGCTTTTTCTCAATGAGGATAACAGACAGAATAGATGTATAAACAAATGATAGAAAAATAACCAACACTAGAATGCCTAAGTTATCAACCTTCAAGGTTGGTGAGAGTAAATTACCCTTGGTTATCTAGGAACGAAATCAGGTTTTCCAGAATGCAGCCAGCTTCACATACCAGTATACCACTAACCTGCAAAGGTTACAAGCAGTAATCAGATCCTACAATATTAGGAATCTTATGATCAAATATGTAGGTGTAGACTTTGATGAGACAAATAGATCATGCCTGAAAGAATTGGCCTTTCTCAAATTAATCACTCACAATAAAAAGGTAATGAATCTAAAAAGTTGATTTACCTTGTCAAATGAAATTATTCTATTCATGGAGCCAAGATTGATAACCACCTGTGAGGTTTTCAAATACAAAAAGTTACAATGTTACTAAAATACTCCAACCTAATAAGCTATGGCCACAATAGGGTTTACAATCCAGGGGCTCCTAAATTTTAACATAATACATCTTTAATAAATAATGAACAACTGCGATGTTCACCTGTTTCCATAATGCATCTCACTAATAGCCCCCACCACCACCATAACAGTAATAGGTGAAATAACATTATATTCGATCTAGATCAGTCCATTATTCCATGTGAGGATTTTTAAGTGCTGTTGTGAAAATTAAAAATAGTAACACTATCACCAACAAAGTAGTGAGGATGAGCTGTTCCGTAGATGTCGTCAGTTTCTTTTTTCAACTCGCAAAGGATAACCAATATTTATCTGCAGTAACAGAGGGGGGGGTGACAGCATCTACTGTTCTGATTACTATTCCCTAGACCCCCCACCCACCTGCCCACCCTGTTTGCTTCACAAGGATCAAGGCAGGACAAGTTTCTTTAAAACTTTGAGGTAACGGATTCTAGGAAAACATTCATTTTATCTCAAAAATTGAACTCCCCGTATCATAAATTGCCAGTCTGATGATATTGTCCATGAGTACAACACAAGTGAATGCACTAATGGAGTAATGGGACACATGGATGAGGGAGTATAATTTAACTAGACATCATCATAGTGCCTCATAATAAATCATTCCTGTTTGCTATTTTCATGTCTTCAAGTCTGTATTTTAAATCATAACTGGCTAATAATCATGTGGGTCAAGGCAGGATTGACTATGAGTACAACAAAGGTGAAAGCACTAATGGGACACGTAGACAAGGAAGTATAATTTAACTAGGCATCGCCATATTGCCACATAATATATCATTCTAGATTGCTCTTTTCATGTCTTCAAGAAAATAGTCTGTATTTGAAATCAGAACTGGCTAGGTGATCCATCAAGAACGCTATAGCATCTACTGACATGGGTTATGGGTACACTCTCAAGGGTTCTAATAAACAAACATGAGTCTTACCTCATCAAACACGGGAACACTCCCTCCCACAAGACCTGTATTTCCACCTTGAGGAACAACAGCAAGGCATCTGGTATTGCAATGTTTAAGAATCTGAGATACCTATACAAGCCCATGACAAGCACTAAGGCTGGAGATATATATATATATACACACATTTCATCCAGCAAGTAACTAAAGCCTAACGAAAGAAAGTCAACCTCCTTGGTACTTCTAGGCTGGAGCATAAGCTTACTTGCGCCCTTGTATTTATGCAACCAATCCATGTTTACAGCATTAAGTGTGTCCTCATCTTCAACCACACCGCTTTCTCCTGATATCTTCTTGAAATGGCTAATGTCATCTGAGTTGATTGTTGAAAATTTTGGGTTCCTGTGGATTACAGTTGATTCTGATGAAAAACTTCTAGACTGTACACTGCCACGCTTCCAACAATTTGTACCCAGGTAATATACTGAATGACAATGTGTGTGGTTGTTTTCTTGGTAATTCACAACATAAGGATTTAGTGATCCAAAACGTCTGACAAAATCATAGATACAACCTGTAACCCAGTACATACAAGATATAGTTAATAGTTATGCAACAAACATTATACCCCCCATCTGAGCACCACTCCTATTTTCCATAAGTATTCCACTTAAAATTGTAAACAGTATGGTAGCTTCTTGTTTTTAGCATTGGATGTTTAGCTTCTTGCTTTTAGCAAATGGATAAATGAATTTGATTTTTTCAATCTAGGAGACTCACCTGAAAGATAGACTATATGAAAATTGCGGATAGGTCAAGAGTGATTGAAAATTATCTGTCTAAGACTTAAAATATTTAATCTTTTTAACTTAAAAATATTATTTAATTTTATTAAACTAATTAGCAATAAAATAAATAAAACTAAAGAAATCAAAATATATGATACTTTAGAGTTTAGGCCTTTGATGGATAGTTTCAATCACTCAAGCCCTAAACGGATAGATTTTATCTTTGAGGTCTTTGATTGATGATAAAGTCTTGAATTGAAAACTTTTCTGAAATGGTGATGTCCTCATAAACATTATTTAATTCACCAAGTGCCCCTAATCCATCGACTTCCTAGCTTGGCCAATCATTTTAACTACTTCGTATATTTCTTCTTTGAGTGTGCGTGCGAGAGATAAAAAAGACTACCTCCGAAGTCCCAACAAATTTACAGAACTACAGCCATCTATGGCATTAACTCCGGAAAATCATAACAAATTTAGAGAAAAGTTGAGCTGGCTATATTTTGTATCGGAAAGTACTGCAAGGTAGCCGTACCTGAAACTCGGCAACAGGGATAATTCATGAAATGACGATGTGATTGTCGATCAAAGAGTTTCCTGGAGCACCATTTCAGCATATGACTGGTAGCTCTCCAGTTCTCCATGATCTCCACAAAAAATCAAATTGAAAGAGAAAAGTTGATCAGCAAGCAACCCATGATAAAAAAAGTTGTATCTTAATTACACCATAAATCTTTCACAAAATATAATTAAATATTAAGTAGTAATTTTCTACCCTTAATTAATTTAATTAATTAATTGATCCGCTTACTTAACTCTATCGTGATATCATTTTTGGTAGGATGTCTGTCTCACTATAAGCGATGTGTCATCCCTCCGCTTGGGATGGTGTAAAATATGCAAGGGCGTGCTACACTTCATAGGCCTGGATGTGCTGATAAGAATGCTAAGGTTGTTAGGTCGTCGTCCGGAAGCAACGCGCCACTCCAATGCTTGGGAATGGTGTCAAATAGGCAAAGGCATGGTGGGGGGTCGATGTGGTGTGAATAAGAGAAGACAGAGTGATAGATTGCTTTTTGAGGCGTGGAATGTTGGCTCTCTTACGGGAAGATCATTTGAGATAGTCGAGTTTATAAAGAGGAGGAATATCAGCATAATGTGCATGTAAGAAAGTAAGTGGATTGGTGAAAAGGCACGTGAGATTAATCCCGGAGGTTTTAAGTTGTGATATTCGGTGAGAGAGATGGAAAAAAAATGTGTAAGCATTATGGTTGTGCATGATTATGTTGAGGGTGTGGTGGACGTCTTTAGGAAGAACGACCGCATCATGAGCATTAAGTTGGTAATTGGAGATGAGATCACGTTCATGGTAAGTGCCTATGCACCACAAGTGGGATTAGATGCATCTATCACTCAATAATTTTGGGAAGATCTTGAGGAAGTGGTGCAACGAGTGCCAAGGGGAGAGAAGCTGGTCATAGGAGGCAATCTCAACGGGCATGGGGGCCCAAGTCATGATAATTTTGAGAGTATCCATGGCGGACATGGTTTTGGCACTAGAAATGATGTGCGGGGAAGAATATTCTGGATTTTGCATTAACATATGAGTTGGCTGTAATGAATACTTGGTTTACGAAAAGAGACTCTCACCTTGTGACCTATAGAAGTGGAGCTAGTAGTACCCAAATTGACTACTTTTTAGTACGGACGACTTGGAGAACTAGCTACACGGATTGTAAGTTTATCCCATGTGAGAGTGTTGTCACTCAGCATAGGATGCTTGTGCTTGATTTTCAAGGTAAGAAGAGAAGGTGGATTAAGGTACAAGTGGAGCCAAAGGTAAAGTGGTGGGGGCTCGAGGGAGATCTCCAACAAAGTCTTGCACCCAAAATGTTGGAGGAAGATGTATGGTCTATTGATAATGATGCACATGTGGGTGACGTGTGGTTATCAATGGAGTCCACCATTAATAAAGTGGCGAAAGAGATACTTGAAGAATTTTAAGGATGTCTGGCACCAAAAAATGACACATCTTGGTGGAATGATGAGGTGAAACAAGCAATAAGGACCAAAAGAGAATGCTACAAAAAATTGGGCAAGAGTTAGAGCAACGAGAACATAGAGGAGTACAAGGAGGTTAGAAGAAGAGCAAAGAACGCTATAAAGGAAGCAAGAGGGAAAGTTAACAAGGAAATGTATGTAAAATTGGACTCTAAGGAAGGAGAAAAAGATATTTACATACTTGCTCGCCTTCGTGATCGTAGGACCCAAGATATCGAAAAAGTTATGTGTGTGAAAGATGTCGATCAAAGGGTACTAATGGAGGACAATGAAATAAAAGAGAGGTGGAGGTCATATTTTGATACATTGTTGAACCGAAATAAAGTGTAAGGTATTGATGATCTTACTATACCGGAGTGTATGGTAAATCGGGACTTTGTGAGAAGGATTCAAATGACAGAAGTTAAAGAGACTCTGAAAAAATGGGGCGGAAGAAAGCAGTGGGCCCAGGTGGCATACCGAGCGAGGCTTGGAGAAGTTTAGGAGAGAAAGGCATCAAGTGGCTAACACATTTTTTCAACATGATTTGGAGGAACAACAAAATGTCGGTGAATTGGCGGAAGAGTACTCTCATTCCCCTGTTTAAAAATAAGGGTGATGTACAAGAATGTGTCAACTATCGAGGGATTAAGCTTATGAGTCACGTCATGAAACTTTGAGAGCGAGTGATTGAGCAAAGATTTCGAAAAAGTGTGAAAATTTTGGAGAACCAGTTTGGTTTTATGCCTGGACGCTCAACAACTGAGCCCATTCACCTTCTTAGACAAGTTGTGGAAATGTATAGAGACACTAAAAAGGATCTGCATTTGGTGTTCATTGACTTAGAAAAAGCATATGATAGGATACATCGAGAAGTTCTTTGGAGGGCCTTAACTAGAAAAGGCAAATCTCGTAAGTATATCAATATCATCATGAATATGTATGAGGCTTGTACTACAAGTGTATGTACTAATGTAGAGAGGACCGCAGAGTTCTCCATTACTATCGGAGCGCACCAAGGATCGGCTCTTAGTCCTTTCTTATTTGTTATAGCTAGTCATGGATGAACCTACGAAGTCAATTCAAGAAGATATACTATGGTGCATGATCTTTGCAGACGATATTCTATTGATTGATGAGACACAATTGGGTGTTATAGCAAAGTTGGAAGTTTGACGACAAACATTGGAGACCAAAGATTTCAGACTGAGCCAAATCAAGACTGAGTATATGGAGTGCAAGTTTGGTGGAGGTAGAAATAGTAGCAACGGTGGGATTACTCTTGATGGTAAGAAGATACCGGTGTGTGATATGTTCCTGTTAAGGTTTATTCCTTCAATCCGGGGGCCCAACACGTAATCCAAGGATTTCGAGTGGAAGAGTGTTAGTGAATATCAAGAGCAAGCAAGTAAAGATGGGCTTATGTACCTGTAGCAGTGGGTCGTATCTTATTAAGTGTTAATAAGGGTCCGTATACCACACACTATCGCTACTTGGCCTGAGGTCGATCGTCTTCCTCACTAAGTAAGAGTTGAGGATAAAGCTAGAATGTTATAATGCTAGAGAGAATAAGTTGGCAACCCTTTACAATGAAATAAATGCTACTCCCTCCGTCCCAATTTGATGATCCCATTTCTTTTGGGCTCAAAGATTAAGGCAGTGGTTGAAAAGGTAAAAGTTGTGGTTGAGATTTGAGTAGAAAAAGGTGAAATGATGTGGACCACATATTTCTTTCCAAAAAGGGAAATGGGACTATCAATAATTTGGGACGACCCAGAAAGGAAATACGGGATCATCAAATTGGGACGGAGGGAGTACTATTTATACTACCAAGGGGTAGGTAGACGTGCTGACGTGTAGGGCTGTGGATGGCTAGGCTCCCAACTACCAAATCTTCAGCATTAAATGCGCATCCCGCCAATATCTTGGTTTCCCGCCAAGGTTTGGGACGAGCATCCCCCTAGTCTTGGGCCTTCTCTTGGCGATGGAACAAGGGGCAGAGCCGAGCGTCTTCTGCGTATCATTCATGTGTGGATGCTGGAGTGCAATGGATAACCTTCATGGCAAAAGCCCATGAGGCCGAACATCCTCTAATGAGACGGACGTCGAGGGGTGCCTTGGGCTGTTGCAGATAACTGCCCCTAGTGGGCTTCGAAGCCTGGCGACGAGCGTCTGATGCTCCTTCCCTGCTGGGCCTTGAGGCTCCTCGTTTAAAGGGATAATGGGCCGACCCCTGGTTGGGCCATTAACCCAACAATTCTGTTACTTAGGCTCCATAATTTAGAAGGATGGTGAATTAGATGGAGATGTATCCCATAGAATCAGAGCTCGATAGATGAAATGGAAGAGTGCATCAGGAATCATGTAAGCTCTTCACCAAGCACTTATAATTATTTGTTAAGCGGGCTTCTAATTCCTTGACCATTGTACGCTCGATAGCAATTAAGCTTTCAGAATGTATGGAATTAGAAGTGCATGTCTCGAACTAATCAGAAGATTCAATGCATTGATTTATAGACAATGACGATGAGTTCGAGTGGGCATCCATTTTGATTGTCAGATATGGATCGTTAACGTGTTGTTGATTGAATTGTTTGCAAGTTTATGGACCTTAGTGTGAAATGATGACGAGCTTTGAGTTGAAAATTTTCTCCTTGGGTCTTTGACATGTGTCACTTGTAAACCTTGTGATTTTTGCCTTTCTGATTTTATTGATTAATTGAAGTGTTGACCATTTGAAAAGCAATTAATTATTTTTTAATCACAAGGATGACTTTTGGATGCTTTGACCGGAGTGTTGACCTTTGGGTTTGGAGTTTGGACCTCAAAATTTGAAATGGCCTAAAAAAACCTACCTCTTAAAATGGATAGTGGGAAAAGTGTACTTTTTCAAGTGAAGTGAAAAGTAAGTTTCTTATCTTTTCCCACACCTAAACTCTAAGGAAGTTTTTGAGCCTATATATATGAAACACTCTCACCATAGAAGTAAAAAGAGAAGGAGAAGAGCGGAGCTCTCGCACATATGGGATTCTGACTTGTAATTTCATAAGTAAACAGAACTGTGCCACCAAAAATGATCATACAAAATTGTCATATAATTTAGGTTGATTGTGTGAAAACCCCTTGATATGTAGGTTATGCGCATTATCCCCATATAGTTCTAAAAGTACATCAAAATGTCATGTACGTGTTGTGACAGTGAGTCATACATGTGTTGCTCTCTAATAATAATTTTAATGATTGGACAAAATAAAAGTCTTTATTGTTTTTAACATTTAGATATCTAGACAAATATAGATGCAAGTTTACTTAACCCTAAAACACATATTTTCTTGGTGAATATTTGAAATGTGTGATCAACTTTAATATATGAAATTTGGAGCATTGTTTGAATCATGATGGGATCATGCCTGTCATTCATGATTAACCAAATTAATATGTTTTAAAAATCCTCTATAGTTATTAAATTAAATCACATATGAGAAGTACAAACACCACCCGGGGCAACGCCCGGGTTCAACACTAGTATTGAAACTATGGTATTACAGACAATCATGTTGTGAGCACTATACAGATAAGAGGGCGGGCTTCTACATTAACTTAAGAAGAACTGAAGTCTCTTTTTAATCTAACAATAACATATATATAAGAATAATATAGAAGATTTGAACTTGAATTAAATACTCAGTTAGATATGTCGATGAATGAACAGGGGATGTGAATATCAGCGGCTCTCCCTTCTCTCTACAATGTATATATGGACACAAATCCAAACTTAGCCAAAGATACTGACCGGGTCAATCAGTCTAGGATACATACGCATATGCGTTTGATATCCCAGAACAGTACATGAGATACTGAGTCGACCCTTAGGCTAGTGACATACCACTTTCCCATTATTAATAAAATAAATACATAATAAATAATAAATGGGCTAAATAAATACAAGACACAATAACTAAATTAAATACACAAATACAAAGATAACTAATGCAATTGGACACAATAAAATAATTCCTAAGAATCTCCCCTTTTGTGTAAATTTGCATTGTATCGCGGGTTATCTTTGTCTTTGTGTTGACGGGCTCTCTCTTCGTGCTCAAACTTCAGGGATACTCAAGTCATCTTGTCTTCCTTGATTCCTAACAATCTCCCCCTTTGTATGCAATTGCCTTCTATATATGCTCAGTTGTCTTTGTTGGGGGTTCCGATTGAGGTGTTTGAGCATGAGCAATCTCCCCTTTTGATGGCAGAGTATAGCAGTCTCCCTTTCATTTCTTGAGCGACATGTATGAAGTACGATTTCGCCTCCAGAATGAATCTTCTGATGGAATCCATATAGGCACGGACTTCGTCTTTTAGTTTTAGGATTGTCCAAACCAAGTCTCCTTTAGAATGTAGTCTCTTTGATTGTGTAGATTGTGAAGGATCTTGAGGAGTACTTGTCGGTGGCACATCGGAATTGGTAGATGAATTTGCAGCATATGGAGACCATTTATGTGGAGCTGATTTGGTAAGACGTGCAGCACATGGAAATGTAGTTATTCAAGCCCCTATTCAGAGATGATGAATTGGAGCTCAATCACTTTGAGATATTTCTGACGGGACACTGAGCTCTTTTGGTGACATCAAGAATGATTTAGAGAGCAAAGTAGACATGATTAAGCGATGGAGACTTCTCCTTTCCTTTGGGTTTGGATTTACTTCTAACACGTTGCTTATTCAGTGTATTTGTTAAGTTTCCCACATGTTCGTTTGTTCAGCTCTTCTGGTAACATGCTCTCTAATAATTCTAAGATATCTTTAACGTTTGCTAAGGTTCATAAAAGTGGCAGCCCAGAGTTTGATATAACTCTTTGTCTTAGTAGTAATTCTAGAATAACTTACCTTGCTAAATCCTTTATTACATAATAAGTCTTTCTGTTGATAATCTGCCCAGGTCCAAAATGAGATGATATTAAACGGTTATAGCTTAGTACTAGCTATTTTTTTGCTAGATTATGAACTGTACTAACAACTGGCCCCTGTCTGGGCCTAATTGGATTTTACTGGATTGATAATATTATTGCTTCTAAAGTTATCACTACCTCTGTAGATAGTTTAAGTGGAAATAGTCATGCAGTAATAAAGAGGTACCTTACATGTTGGTGAGGATATGTCTGGCACCTAGTAAAGATTGGATTGAATTGTGGTATGTGTCATGAACTAACTGCTTTTAAAGTGTGTATAATGTCTTTGAATTTCTCATAGTACAGAAACATATGATGTGTGATTTGTTGTCCTTTTAAAGTTTAATATATGGCTTGTAGACATTGCTGAGAAGATATATTTTGTAGTTTTTATGTAGTGTATAAAATTACAAATGTTTCAAAAAGAAACATTAGATTCAAGGTCACAAAATATCCTGCAATGCCTCATGACGATTGTTAAAACCTCCTTTGACACATAATAATCTAGATGAATTCTATGACTCTTATTGTCATCACCGGTTTACTTAGCTTACTGTTGTAGGATATAAGATGTTTAAAATCTTAAATTTCTTACTCCTACACTAGCTCAATGCTTTCTTTTAGAGTATGCTTATAGTATGTAAGAAAAAATAATTGCGGGTCCACATTTCACTTAACTTACTGAATGTTTTAGGAGATAGGAGGCTTAAATCCCTTAGGGAGTGTTTGCAACAACTAAAAAAAGCACTTCTCAGTTCTTGGCTTAAAAAAGCACTTATTTACCAAACACTACCAATTTTTACTTTTTCTCGGCTTGCATGTGAAAAATGTTTTTCCCTTTTCTATTGCACAAAAATCACTTATTTTACCAAACACTACTAACTTTTACTTTTCAAAATCACCTTTTTCTCAAACACTATCAACTTTTACTACTAATCACTTTTTCCTTACATCTCCAACAATTTTTTTAAGCAGAAGCAGTTGCAAACACTCCCTTAATACGCTATCTTAGTGCTTTCATATAGAAGGTTTTAATTATGAAATTAAAAAGTAATATTGGTTGTGGCTTTTGTGAAAGCTAAAGTTGTTTTTCCCCAGCCAAGACTAACATTGCTCACGTATTTCTTTTGATTTGTTTTAATACTCTTGGCTTTGTTGCTAATATCTAAAATATTATAATAGTCAATGAAGGTAAAGATACTTTGGGTATAAAAAATGTGTTGGTGTAATCATAAGCTAATATAAACTTGTACTTTGAGTTAATATCATTGTGCATTAGTTTGTTCCGACATTTTAATACTGGACGGACTATCAACGCCGTTAGTTAAACTACCTATTAGAGCGTTGGAATAGTCAAATAGATTGCATCTTTAAGCACCACTACTTTACACGGTGCATAAAAAATACTCCGTAATACGGAGTAGTTGATGTTCAATTGTCTTCAACACCATGGGCACATTTTTTTCCCTTGCCCTCGTTTTATACGGAGTATTTTTTTTGCTAAACAGATACGGCGTACTACGTATACTAACGTAATTGGCTATCAAGGAGTATGATTTATGAGTATGGATGTCTTTTTTCTTTTCTTTCTCAACCAAGAAATAAAAATAGTAGACCCGCCAACGCTGTTTTTTAATAAATTTAGTTCCTTTTTTGTAACATTTGAATTGGCGTAATAAATTGAGTATACTGAAATTAATGAAATGCTAACTGAAATGATTGAATTACCTGAATATATTAAATTATAGATAAAATATATTTTATTAATAGATTGAAGAAAAAATTATACAGGAAATAACTAAAATTATTTCAACCAGAAAAGTAATTTCAACCTTACTTATTTAATTATTTCACAATTCAGTGCAAGATATCAAAAGTTACCAAACGGGCTCGTAAATATTTTTGCGGAAGATAGGTGACCTAATTAGGAGAATATGCCTTATCTGCTACCACCTTCGTCCATCTAACATTGGTACAAGAGGAAGTGACATACTTTGTATATTAGTGAATCTTATATTTTTCTTGATCTCTATTTACGGTACCTTTCATCATTTCTCGTATATTATCATGTCAAGATCTTATATTAGATAGAATGTGAACCATCGATGTTTAAATATGTACTACATATTTGTCACAGTGTTGATGATACTTTTTTATGAAATTAAGAAAATAGGGTCTAACCCTTATACGCATTTACATCTTTTTATTTTATTTCTGGGTCCTCATTTTCATGATGAAAATATTAAGTACTCTATTTTTTAGTTGATACAAATTTTAAACACGTGTGCAAATTTCAAAAAAAAAATATTGGGCATTTTAATCATTCGCGCACCGCGTGAGTAGAAAACTAGTAGTGCTTATAAGATTTAAGTGTTGACAGTGGGTTTGAGTTTCTATTAATTTTTACTTATTACTTCCCAAATTTGCCAGTAGCAAGCTCTCACAATTCATACAACCAGACACTAGATGAGTTTGGAGGGTTATATCCATCTCTTGGCCTAAATTTATTTCTCATACTGTATCTATCTTCTTTTAGTTTTGTTTTCCTAACGAGTTTGTTGATGTATATAGGGGACTAAAACTTCTGCCATGTAATGATGGATCACATGGCCAAGTGTGTGAGAATAAACTACACATAGGCTCTTTGAGAAATGTTTATTCCAGAAATGTACTATAAGAATAACCTTTTTTTTACAAGAAAATGGCATAGCATGTAATTAAAAAGTTTAAGGATTTGAGAAGTTCCCATAAAATATATATGAATTTGTAGTGATTGAACTTGTTGCGAATCTATTACAATTATTGAATAGTACAATATATATTTAGTTATAGATTCTATAGCCCATATAAGTTTATTTTTGTAAAAGACATTTGATAAAAATAAATTATTTTAAAAATAAAAAAATTCAATACAACTCATTTTAGAGATCAGTTTCTAGCAAAGGACTAAACATAAACTTTAGAAACCTATAATCCTAAATAAACGTTTTTCAATGCACCAATAGAAATGTGAAAAATCAAATATAATGATAAAATATTCCATTATTTATACGTAACCAATACTTATTACTATTGGTATCTACAATTGACATGTAAGATAACTTTAAAGCATAAACACAAAAGGGATTTGCACCATTATTAAAAAAGGATCGTGCAATAAAGTCTCAATGTAAATTATAAATTAACAAAAATAAAATTAAAGAAAGCATTGATCTTTTGTAAATTGTTCACTAAAATTGCAGCAGACTATGAACCGACAATAAATCCCATATTTCTTTTCGTAGAACATGGAGCAGTACATTGGAATTGCAAAAATAATTGGATCTGTTAGAACATTATTTATTGTGTTCAAATTAATTGTGATTATCTTTATTAATTAGACTGGTATAGTGGGCCTTTTTAGTTGAGAGAAAAGTAGACTTATTAATTAATTAATCCATGCGTGTGAATCTTTCCTAATTGTAGGATGTTCGACTCTCTCTCCTATAAATAAAGGTAGAGGTTCGAAACATGACTAAGGAGTTCATAATATTATTTTCGCATGTATCATGTATGTATTCTTTGCTATATCATTATGAATATACAGTATTGAATGTTGATTGATTATTCTTCTTCTACGCAAATTCTCCATATTATTATTTAGAGTTAATCGACTGTTGATTTGCGAATACACATTTGGCATCAGAGCAGAGGCGCAAACTGTTCAACAATCTTCTGAGAATTTTTGAAGGAATTAATTTGATCAAAATCACAAGTTTTGGTTGAATTATTTATGGAATTGTTCTTGGAAGAATATGTACTTTCGTGTTACGGCTGCTGTAAGGAAGAAAGACAGAAGAATACCTAGGTGCTCGAGTTTCAGAAAATTCGCATACCCTAATTCATCAAACTCGGCTCCTACAGTAAAGATTTCGAGCATCAAAATCTGATTAGAAGAAGATTCCGAGCACCAAAATAAATTTGTGCACCGAAGATATGCTTTGCAAAGCTGCACCCGAAATCTGTATTTTGAAGCTCACCCGAAATCTGTATTTTCGATGACCCGAATTTTAATTTAATAGCGAGTCTGAGTTCACAAGTTTCGAAATCAACTACCCCGAAATCCTAAATCTCGAAGGAGACCCGCGATTACCATTTCGATCCGCCGTATCACACCCAAGTTTCAGAATTCGGGCCTCCATCAGATAAAAGAATTCGGGCATTCTTCAAAATTTTTCAAATCTCGAGCATCAAATACTTTGAACCTCCCACCCGTGATCTCTTTCTCGGCACTCTCTTATTCTATAACAGTACGCATCAACGTTCATTCAACAGTCAACTTTCCCATTTTGCAAGTGTCTTCACTGTTTTGGCTATAACTTTTGACTCGGTGGTCCGATTTTAGTCATCTTTACCTTGTCGGAAACGGGAAGAAGAGATCTACGTGACTCCCTGGGTGTAACTCGGAACCCATTCTAATGCACCCTCGCTCTCCCTGGGTGCGACTCCCGTGATCTCTTTCTCGGCACTCTCTTATTCTATAACAGTACGCATCAACGTTCATTCAACAGTCAACTTTCCCATTTTGCAAGTGTCTTCACTGTTTTGGCTATAACTTTTGACTCGGTGGTCCGATTTTAGTCATCTTTACCTTGTCGGAAACGGGAAGAAGAGATCTACGCGACTCCCTGGGTGTAACTCGGAAACCATTATAATGCACCCTCGCTCTTCCTATTCGATCAATATATCACCCGTTTTCCGAAAGACATTGTCAATCACTATTCAAAGACAAATCAGAGGCAAATTTGGTAAATTCTTCCAAAAGTCAAAGGCTCGTCAAAGCTATAATATAAAGGAGACAATCATCAATGGCTTCCTACTCCAACTCCTTAATGCTCTCAAACAACGGATCAACCACATTATTTGGTGAGTTCCAGGTAAGTACTTCTAATTCCAATCTCATTGAACAAAATTCCTTTTTAATGAAAGAGAGGAATAAAATAAAGGAACTTGAAGAGAGGTTTGCTAATAATCAAAGATGTCTCAAAACACATTTAGAGTAGGAAGGACTTCTTAATATGCGCTTAATAAATTCACAAGATAAAGTCACTGGTTTAGAATCTGAAGTAACTAAACTTAAGAAAACTGTTTGTGACTTACCTAAGGATCTAGATGAAAATAAGCTAAATCATTCTAAAGTTGTTATATGTTTTGAAGAACTGAATAAGGAACGAAGTCGTCTCAACACTAAAATCAAGGGGTTAGAGAATATTCTTGCCAAGAGAGGACAATCTGAATAAATTGTTTTTCTTTTAAATAATAAACCGGACACTGAATTTTATAACCCTATAGAAGGACTAGGCTTTCAAAACCCAGGTAACTTAAAGAAAGTTAATTGAAAGCAATTTTATGACATAAGGTACATGAAGTTAGGGTTAGCCAATTTAATGTTCTTCACTAGTGTTTCTGAAATTAATGAGGAAGAAGAGGACTAAAGGAAGAATAGAGCTAATTAGCTAGTGTTTCTTCACTTGTCTGTGAAAGAACTGAGAGACTTTCTTCCGGAACATGAACGAGTATCATAAAGCTGAAATTAGTTTCAATTACACTGCACTTAATGAAAGCTATGCTACTAGACAAATTCCTCTGATGAATATTTTGCCCTCTTCCCTCCAGAAAATCAAATTGTGTCTAGTGAGGATGAAGCCTCCACATCTAAAGTTTCTGAACCATACATTCTAGAGATCATTAAGAAAATTGCTGATCTTCACACATCTCTGGAAACAGAAAGAAATGTTTTTAAAGAAGAAAGGGAAAACCTTTCAAATGAAATATCTTCTCTCAAAAAGAGCAGCCTCTCAACAAACACAACATCTACCTCCTCTCCTATTTCTAAAAGCAATTTTTCAAAACCTCCTAAACAAGCTTCTAAAGAAAAAAGGTTCATCCTCTTACTCTCATTTTGAAAAA
Source organism: Cuscuta epithymum (assembly GCA_945859915.1). Taxonomy (NCBI): domain Eukaryota; kingdom Viridiplantae; phylum Streptophyta; class Magnoliopsida; order Solanales; family Convolvulaceae; genus Cuscuta; species Cuscuta epithymum. Next base: position 444,278 of record CAMAPF010000969.1, on the reverse strand, counting down.
CTGAAAGGTAATGTTCTTAATAAACGACAAGATAAGAGGATGACCTAGATTTTCAAACAAACTCAAAAGGAGGCTGCAAGACTCAACATGTTTTCTGAAAAATCAAAATCTCTTTTTACTAAGTCTTGTAGTACTTTCAAGGATACTCGTTCATGTTCTGGAAGAAAGTCTCCCAGTTCTTTCACATACAAGTCTTCTAAGTCTTCTATTGATGATTCTACTCATGTGGAAACTCATTCTAGTGCTTCGGTTAATGAAACTAGACAGTCTTATACTTCGAGAAATCATTGTGATGTGAGTGATGAGAAATCTAAACAGAAGAGGTTTAAATCCTCTACCTATGATGTTTGTGATGATGTTCACCTGAAATATCCTCTCAAGGTTTATTCAGTCAAACATTTGAAGCGTCTATCAACGGATAAAATCTGTACTTCTCAAAATCATATCCCATCATTCACCTGCGCTGAAACTGTTATTGTTCAAATATGGATTCAAATATAGCTCTGCAAAATCTTCAAAAGAGACTAGTTTACGAACAAAAATAAAACAAATTTTTCACAATTTGTGTTATTCAAGAAAGGACAGACCCATCCTTAAATGGGTACCAAAGGTATCTTAATCCATTGCAGGTGTCCCTCGTGTGTGGTACCTGATATGTTTGCTCCACACACATGATGGGAAATTGAGCTGCTGATCAACAACCCCTTGGCTTCTGATTAAAACAGCTCAGAACCCGCACTACACTTGAGCTTCTGGATACATCAGTCCAAAACCCGATATCATAGAAATGCTTATCAACACTGCAATTCAAAACCCACAATCACAAGACGTATCATACGTCAAGGGGGAACAATGAATAAATCTTTTTCCGAGCTTACAATCAAGTTTAACAACAGATCCCAATGCACCTGTTCAAGACAAATCATTCTTTAAGGGGAGCAAACGTGCATGTTTTGAGAGGAAGTGTTTCTTTTTCACTTCTACTGGTGCCATACAATGAAGAAAGCACATACCAATCTACAATGACTCAAAAAGTGCGATTACAATACAGATCTACCCTACTCGACTTCTCATTCCCGAGTTCTCCAAACCTAAGCCTTACTCGAATTCTCAACGACCGAGATCCTCACCCGAGGTTACCAACGAAGTCCCTCAGCCTTGAAATCTCTCTTAACCCCCGAGTTTTATCACCTGAGATCATCACACGTGATTACTGCTGAGATCTACACCTGAAATCCCCTAAGCCTAAAGCCCCGGGATCTCACCTGACGTCCCCTTTCCGAAATCTTCCATATCCAAATTCCTTATACATGAGTTCCTCTTAGCCTATGTGACCTAAATTCAAGCCCATTTACCTATAGCCCCATTACCTTAGCCCAATAAACCAAAACTTAGCCATATACCCTTTAAACAAATACTTAAGTTCATTTAATCAAAACTGAGCCCAATTTATCTTAAACCCGAGCCCAAATACCCAATTAACCTAACTTTAACCCAATTAATCTTAATCTTAATATCTGTTTTATCTGTGCAGTACAGGTATACATGTCACTTATTTACGAGGAAGAGGTTTAGCCGAGAGAGAGTTGGATTGAAATCAAAGATAATAATTACCTACTGGACCCAGATGTGTTAAAATGCCATGACATGATCATGGTACCCATTATGAAAGAACACTCACTCTGGCCAGTTCTCAATCTGTCTGCAAAAGTTCCCAAAATATACTTAAGACAATTCCGGGGAACTCTGCACTCAGTAACCACCGCTCCCATTCCTACCTTTGAAGCCACCATAGCCAACTCCAACGTCCAAATTACCCATGATACCCTCAGAACCCTAATCCACATCCCCACATCTACGTAATATGACCCTTTTCCATTCAACCAAGATCTACTAGCTGATTTGCTCAAAATTGGTCATCTACCACCTCTCACCCTTTTCACCCACTTCATGGCTAATCGCTTACCAAATCCCTGGAGATAATCTTTGTTTGCCATTCTTAATAAATGCTTATCACTGAAACAATCATGCCACGATTGTTGCAATGTTCACATGTTTAAGCTGGTCCATGGCGTAATGTTTGCCGAGAATTATGACTGGCGCAACTTATCTGGTCTGAAATTCTTGAACAGATCAACAATAGAGGATCTGAGAATAAAGTTAAGTACACCCCATATGTATGGTGGTTCTCTATTATAATTGATCATTTCATGAAGGAAGACACCACCATACTAGAAAGACCTTCATCTGAGAACCACGAGATCCCAACGCTGTTGTACTTAAGGAAGTCTGAGAATGAACAAAATATGAAACCAATGCCAATTCCTAATGTTCTTCTCAACTTGGATGATCAAAACGACCCAATCATAGCTGAATACAAGGTACATATCTCTTCAGTTCTTACGACGCAGTCAACCCCAACTGTGTCTACCCAAAGAACTCAACCGAGTGGTAATAAGGGTAAAAGAGTTTTCAAACCAAAGAAGAGGGCATGTGAGACTCAATCTAAGATAGCTGATTCTACTCCTCTATTATTATTTCACAACCCCAGTCACTACTATATCCCAAACTCAACCCATAGGTACATGTTCTGTCGTCGTTAGTTCCCGAGTAGAAGTCGCCACATCGAGTTCAATGGCGCAAATTGAACCAAACCTTGACCGCTCAACTGTCTCCCAAAAGATGGTTGTTTCACCCACTCACGGGGAACCCATTTTATGCAGTGCACCGTCCCACGCTGTAAGCCCTTGCACGTTAGGTCAAATGTCCACCATTCTAAATGTTTTACAATTTTCTAGGGCACAACCTCTTACACTTTTTTATACTGGATCATTACCATCAGTCACAACAAGCAGAGGTTCGCCTATGATGGTTGGAAGTTCTGCCACACGTATCTCCCCAGCAGGCCATAACTCAACAATTTTTACTGAAGTTGTGATAACAGAATCTATGATTAGATCTGAATTTTCATCTCATGCATTTATTATTAAGGAGGATCTACAGTCTGAACTTGCAGCTTTTAGGTTATCTCTTATTAATGAACTACGACCTATAGACTCAACAGCCGTAGCAGACCAAAGATCACACCCCACTCCCACTACTCTTATAGGATATAATCTTTCCACCCTACCACTTACCACAACCTTAACCCTACCATCGACCATGCCAACCACACCCATTACCACCCAACCTAATCATATCCAAACCCTACCATCATCATCCACACCCAACCCTGCTAACCTTAACATCACCGACTTATCCGAATACTTCCTTGACCGCTTACTAAGCGAAACCAACCTACCACCCATCTCCTGCAAGTCCGCGAAATCCCATCCCTAACACCGTGATCAAGAATGCCAACCTAAGCGTAAGCATGATGACACCGATGATTCAGATCATCATGAGGGGGAGAAAAGGCCGCATACTGGTGAGCAATCATCCTTAGCTATAGTTCCTTGTCCATCAAGCTCTGAACCATCATCATCTCATCAGCCACCATCCTCACCTACCTCTGAAGCCCCATCCCAAGCTTTAACCATTTTCACACCATTTCCTTTACCATCGCCGTACATACATAAATAGTGTTAGGGCTGTGTGCCCTCACGAGAACTTTCATAGGCTCATCTACTATAGATGTAGTCTCGGGATTGGAAGGAAGTCCTGACGATGCAACATATGAAAAATCAAGGGAACAATGTGGTTTGGAAGGAGCAAAATCAAGATGCAGAACGAGTCGTCCATGTAGCGGCTAATATGGTGGCAAGCTAGAGGGAATCAAAAGGAGGGGCGAACCATGCAGCAAACACGATGGGGAGCACCGCATGAACAAAGTGGAAGAGACAAAAAACGGGGTTTGTGAAAATTAATGTTGATGGAGCGGTTAACCAAGTAGGGGTGATTGGAAGTTGGGGGTGGATTGCCAGGGACGAACATGTAGACTTTATCCAGGCTCAAGGTGTCTCACACAAGGCTGAATGGACGATAAGGAGACAAAAGCACTGGGAGTCCGTGACGCCATTCAGGGGGCGATAGAGGCAAGATGGCAAAGTGTGGAGATTGAGACAAATGAGCTTACGGTGGTTCAAGGTTTGAAACAGGCGGCGGGTTCGTCATATTTATATCTAGTTTTGGATGATATTAGGAAGATTTTAGAAACAAAGAGTAATTTTGAAATATCTTTTTGTAAAAGATCTACGAATCATGCGACTCATGTGACTATTCCAGATTAATTTTAAGTTTATTCTCGGTTGTATTTCGAGCCAGGTGACTCACAATTTATTGATTTCATATATGATTCGGTTTGACTATAAAAAATGTAAACGAAACACAGAAACTAGCATTTGAAATTTATTTCACAAAGAACCTCAATAACATTGAGATTTTGAAAACTTTAGGCAAAAAAAAAGTGCGGCTGCATCCGTGCTTCCTTGCAGTCGACACGAGTTAGCTTAAGTCATATGGGGTGCGCATTTTTACTGCAGACTATGCAAGTTCATGGAGTGGTTCGCTGAAACAACTGCTCCGCAATAAACCTATTAACTGGCGCTGACAAATGTGATTCAATTACGATTACAATGTCAACTAAACCATGCAATCTTCCTATCGATGTCGTTGAGATTGATAGCAGCGATGACGAAGGCGGCGGTGACACCCATGCCGCCGGAAAGAGGGGAAACCAGGATGTAGTGTCTACCGCCACAAATCCTCAGGGCAAACCACATGGTATTCATGATGCCAGATTGGGCGCTCCTCCTCCTCCGAATAATCGTCCACCAGACTCGAGGAGTTTCTGGAAGGCCGGGAATATCGAAATCGCCCCCGCTAAATCAGTAGCTATAGAAGGTCTGTTCATCCTTTGCCCCCCCCCCCCCCCCCCCCGCCACTTCAATTTTTCACTAACATTTTTGCATTTCTTTACTTCTTAATATCGAAACATATACTACGTATGTGTCAATGGGCCACAATTAGTTTTTGTTATCTCCTAGAATTAATTAGTAGCCTCAAGGACCTCAACGTTCTAGTAATTATTGTTACTAGACAACATACAGTAGAAGGGATAAGTTCTGGGGATCTGTGAACAAGAACTTGATTGGATTGGGACTGAAAGTCTTATCTCTTATAAAGAAAGGAAGGATACAGCAGTATATATAGAAGACAGAAACCCTATGAGAGAAACCCTAAAGGCCCATGAGCTTATTGGGCCTAAGCTAATAAATACAATACACTATTTACATTCTAACACTCCCTCTCAAGCTGGAGCATAGATGTTAATCATGCCCAACTTGTTACAAATAAAAGAGATCCGTGAACTAGGTAAAGCTTTGGTAAAGACGTCAAGTAATTGATTTTCTGATCGAACAAAGGGAGTCGAGATGGTTCCATCTTCCAACTTTTCACGAGTGAAATGGCAGTCTACCTCGATGTGTTTCGTTCTTTCATGAAACACGGGATTGTTTGCAATGTGGATAGTCGCCTTATTATCACAATACAGTTTCATTGGTTTTGATTGAACAAACCCGATGTCACCTAGCAGATTACGTAACCATACCAGCTCACAATTGGCCTGAGCCATGGCCCTGTATTCAGATTCAGCGCTTGAACGGGAAACGACATTTTGTTTATTGCTTTTCCACGAAACCAGATTTCCTCCAACAAACACACAATAGCCAGTATTAGACCGCCTAGTTGTAGGGTCCCCATTGTAGTCAACATTTGTGAACCCTTATATGATGTGATGGCCGTGGTTTCTGTATAAAATGCCATGATCAGGAGCACCCTTTAAGTACTTTAGTATATCACTAACAGCCTCCCAGTGTGATGTTCTTGGAGATGATAAAAACTGACTTACAACACTTACTGGAAAAGCAATATCATGACGCGTAATTGTCAAGTAGTTTAGCTTTCCCACTATTCTTCTATACTTTTCTGGATTCTTAAGTAGATCTCCATCATCGGCTCTCAATTTCATATTTGGAGTCATTGGGGCCTCACAAGGCTTTGTTCCAATCATCCCATAGTCATTCAAGATATCCAAACAGTATTTCCTTTGAGACAGATAGACCCCTTTCTGAGTACGGAATACCTCAATTCCTAAGAAGTATTTTAAAAGACCTAGGTCCTCTGTTTGAAACCGAGATGCAAGGAAATCTTTAAGCTTTTCGATCCCAGTTACATCATTTCCAGTAGATGATGAAGTAAAAAACATAGAATGATCGTGAGAGCTCCTCTGTAAGCCAAACTCGGTCACTACGGCATTAAACCGTCCAAACCAAGCACGAGGGGACTGCTTTAAACCATACAATGATTTACGCAATTTACATACTCTACCAGACTCCCCCTGAGCAAGAAAGCATTTTTCACATCCAGTTGGTGTAGTGGCCAGTTGTAAGTAGTGGCTAATGAAATAAACAGGCGGATGGAAGATACCTTAGCCACAGGAGAAAATGTCTCACAGTAATCAACCCCGAAAGTCTGAGCATACCCTTTGGCAACCAACCGGGCTTTGAGACGAGCCACAGAGCCATCTGGGTTAACCTTCACTGTGAACACCCATTTGTAACCAATTGCCTTTTTACCCGCAGGTAACTCTACTAAATCCCATGTACTATTATGATTAAGAGCATTAATCTCATCAATCATAGCATCCCTCCATCCAGAATGGGCCAAAGCTTCACCAACCGTTTTAGGGACAGATAATGAGTCAAGTGTAGACAGCAAAGAACGAGAACATGAAGACAGTTTATCATAGGAAACAAAAGAAGCAATAGGGTAAGTACATGAACACTTACTTTTTCGAAAAGCAATGAGAACATTAAGGTCAGGATGTTGTGTATCAAAAGGTGGTGATTCACTCAAAGTAATAGGATCATCATTAGGCTGATCTGCAGACGAAGACAAAGATGGTAGCGGGTCGGGATCTGATGTAGGGCGTTGTCGTCTCGTATATACATGAACAATCGGTGGCTTAGTAGGCTCTTGATACTGTGGTGTGGGAGACTCTGGAACGGGTATGGCATAAACCAACAGATCATCACAATCTCTTGGGTTACATGGTGTGGACACTGGAAAGAAGGGTATATTCTCATGGAATGTAACGTCTCGAGATACAATATATCGATTAAGTGTGGGTGAAAAACACTTATACCCTTTTTGAAGACATGAGTAACCAAGAAAGATACATTTCAAAGACTTTGGATCCAGATTAGTTATGTGTGGCCGAGTATCACGGACAAAACAGGTACTGCCAAAAACTTTGGGGTTGACAGGGAACAATGATTTTGTAGGAAATAGGACAGAGAAAGGGCTTTTACCATTTAAAACAACAGAGGGCATTCGGAGGGCATTCGGTTGATAAGAAAACAAGCAGTAGCAAGTGCATCGACCCAAAAAAGCTTAGGAACATTCATGTGAAATAAAAGGGCCCGACCCACTTCCAAAAGATGGCGATTCTTCCGTTCTGCAATCCCATATTGGGCCGGTTTATCGACACATGAAGACTCATGAAGAATACCATTTTGAAACATATATGACTGAAATGTTTGAGACAAATATTCTTTTGCATTATCACTTCGAAGCGTTTGGATGGAGACATTAAACTATGTTTTAATTTCAGCATATAAGGAACAAAAATGTGTAAATACCTCAGATCGATTTTTCATAAAGTAAAGCCATGTGGCGCGAGAATAATCATCAACGAAAGTAACGAAATATTTAAACCCAAGTTTTGAAGTCACAGGACATTGTCCCCAAACATCTGAATGGACTAGCTCAAAGCTAGGAAGCACGGAAACGCCGATCTCCTTCCAGTTTCCGTACCGGAAACGTTTCAGAAACGGGAAACGCCTGGAAACGGCAGGAAACGCCGGGGAAACGTAGGGAAACATTTCTGGGCTATTGGGCTTTTGGGACGGGTTGGGGAAACGTTTCCGAAACGTTTTTTTAATTCAATCGACGCGTTTCTGACTTTATGAATCGTAAACCTTCGTCCATTTTGCCGCACTCTATCCCCAAACGAAGGTCGTCACAATCCTTCGGTGCGACTCCTCAATCCCCACTCGAAAACGAAGGCTTGAAGAGTTGTGAGTCCCTGTCACCAGTCGACTGGAAGTCTGGAACAACAAAGTCAGACCGTCTGCGTCGGACTCTGACTGGAGGAGTTGAAGACGCCGGCGACAAACCTAAACGCTAGACACAGGGGCTGGTATTGGACTGGAAGAGTATAACTGTCTATTCTTTAGTGCTTATTTTTGAGGCGGTGAGCTTTAATTTATTTGCTGCCACAGACCCACAGTATTAAATTGCTGCCACAGTAACTTCATCTTGAAATATGGAACATTTACTGTTGTCATTTTATTTTATGCATGTAGAATGGATTCTAACAAGGGATATGTTTGATTTATTTATTTCTATTTCTTGGACATAAACATGACCTATATTAGTAAAATTTTAATTTTTAGTTCGACGTTTCCTTGCCGTACCCGTATCTTAATATTTTGAGTTTAGAGTTTCCCCGTCCCCGTTTCCGTCCCCGTTTCCGTTTCCGTCTCGGTGCTACTTAGACTCAAAGGCGGATGATGCCCGCTTATTACAGACTCTCGGACTTAAATGAACTCGTTGGTGTTTAGCAAAGTGACACGACTCACACTGTAAAAAAGGTAAATAAGAAAACTCAGGACACAACTTCTTCAAATTCTGTAAGGACGGATGACCTAATCGACAATGAACTTCAAATGGAGACGCTGAACTGGAGCCAGTCAAGGAGTAAGGTGTTTGAGGTTCAAATATGTATAGGCCTTAGGCCATCAGATTCCTGCCCTCTACTAATAATCTTCTTCGTCGACAGATCCTGAAAAACACAGTAATCAGGAAAGAATAAGACAACAATTTAAGGCACGAGTAATTTTGCTGACAGATAACAAGTTGAACGAGAAATTAGGTAGGCTCAGACAGCGAAACAGCTGGGGTAAGATCAATGGTGCCAGAACCAAGGACAAGTGGGGTGGACCCATCAGCAATAGTGACATGAGATGAAGGTGTATGCCTATTGAAATTTGAAAAGAGGGTAGGGTTACCTGTCATGTGATCCAAAGCGCCTGAATCAATGACCCCTTTGGTGGCAGAAGATATGAGGCATTTACTAGAGTTACCTGATTCAGCAAATGCAGCAGTCGGAACAGTAGAACTTTCGGTCCTTAAAAATCGAGCATATTCTTCTGCAGGAATAGTAACCATGTTGTCTGGGGCAGAAGCAAAGTGGGCAGATGAGCTTTTCTGATTCTTAGCCAAAAGCTGCTTACACGTGCGTTTGGTATGACCGAACTCATGGCAGTAGTAACACTCCATCTCACCAGAATCTGGAACTGTGGCTCGTGATTCAGAGGTCCTGCCTCTGTGACCACCTCTAAAGCCCCCTCTATGACCCCTATGGTCCCCCCCACGAAAGCTACCATGGTATCCTCCTCTACTGACCAGAGCACTGTTGTGATCAAAAGTTTGGGAGGGTTGAATATTTTCATTCCGAAGGACACGAGCAAATGTATCCTGAAGGGAAGAAATGGTAGATTCATTCAAGAATTGGGATCTGATGGAGTCAAATTCTTGTCGCAAACCAGTCATGAAACTGATAACAGCCACTTGTTCCCTTTGAGCCTGCATAGCTTTTACATCGGCACTTATTGGAAGCAGAGAGTTAAGCTCCTCATATATTTTCTTGAACTCCATGACATAAGTAAGGAGTGACCGATCTTGCTGTTCCCCGCGATGAAAGGACTTACAAACACTATAGATTCGAGAGATGTTACTTTGCCCAGAATACAGGAAATCAAGATAGACCATGAGTTCCTTCACATACTCACAGTGACCAACCAGAGAGGAGACAGAAGGTTCTATGGTATTAATAATTTGCAAATACAAACGAGCATCACTTTGTAACCATGAATCAGATTCATCACCTGAGAGGCCATTCCCATGCTCCGAAGATAGATACGGATGGTTTTGCTCCACTCAAAGAAGTTAGAGCCATTCCGCTTGTTATCAGTGAGTTTAGTGAGTTTAGCAATTACTGGAAGCATCTCTGTTACACGTGGACCACTGTTGTTGGCAGATGCTTTATCAGATGCCTTTTGTTCTCCAGCCATCTTAAAAGATCACAAACTAAGAAGAGAGATGGGGAAGCAGAAAGAAAGCAGCACTCACAGGGTGCTCTGCTAACTAAGAAGAAAGATAGGGAACCAGAAAGAAAGCAGCACTCACAGGGTGCTCTGATCGATGAACAATGTCAGGATTTTTTTCTCTCTCTACGGAAGTTCTCAAAACCCTAACCCTTGCTCTGATACCATGTGAACAAGAACTTGATTGGGACTGAAAGTCTTATCTCTTATAAAGAAAGGAAGGATACAGCAGTATATATAGAAGACAGAAACCCTATGAGAGAAACCCTAAAGGCCCATGAGCTTATTGGGCCTAAGCTAATAAATACAATACACTATTTACATTCTAACAGGATCCACCCTTCATTTTTTAAATCAATAACCCATTCTCTGCGGGTAAGTTTCAGGTGACCTGGAACATGCACGTGTACATCCGAAGTTCTTACATTCGAATGCCACTTCTCACAAATGGGCGTTTGGAGGTGAATTGTGTGTCCAGTTTAAGATACTTGTAGCAATTTTACTTCAATCTGTACATATACTGACAGGTCAATCATGTTGTCAATGCAGCAATTGCTGAACTCTTGGATAATGCTGTAGATGAGGTAGTCACCATTACATGTTTGTTTTGTCGGTTCACTTGCACAAAGTTAGCTGCTACATTTGTCTTATGCCATAATTTGCAAATTGCATACATCTGTATTTAGAATTTTCATCAAGTCTACCTAGTGACTTAATTGTTAGGAATCACCCATTCTTGCTTTTGTTTTTCCAGTTTTGCGCTCACCTTCACATGCTTTGTACTTTTGCAGGGTCCTATACTGAACGTGAATCTTATTAAAAATGAACCAACAAAATAAATATTTTCCCCTTGATTTTTATTGTTCAATTTCTAAGACGCTAAGTCAATAATTTTTTATTTCAATCTGCAAATCAACTGCTTTGTGGTATCAAAGATTTTACCATGCTGACCATTAGACCTTGAATTAGGTTACTGTTGAAATTTAGAGGCACAACACGTTAAAGTCCCCCAGATCTTAACACAACATGCCCCCCCCTCCCAAAGTTATTTTGTCTCATGGAGCTAATTTCAGACGTAAATGGATTCAGGTTTCTCAAAATATCTTACCAACTAATCACAGGATGTGATCACTGATCAGTTAACATGCAATTACACTACACAGTTCTTTTTCATTGAGAATTGTATTAAAGGAATCATTTAATACTTTGCTGAGAAATTAAACGTTTCTGAGAGTTGTATTAAATGAAACCATTTGCTACTTTGCATTTGAATAGAACGTTTGGCGTATGTATATGACATAATATATCTGGTTATATCTTTTCATATGTTTGCTATTGCACAAAAGTATTTCCTTAGTAGTTCCGCGTTCTTTGTTTTACTACTTTCCTTAACATACATGGAAAAAGACACAAATAGCTGTATGTGTAACTGAAAAACTAGCAATGCTATTTGTATATATCATTTATGCTGACAGGTTGAGCAGTAGATGTGTTTTGGCATCTGCTTTCAGTTAGGCTCACTTGGTTGTCTTTACTCGACGCCAGATAAACAATGGTGCGACTTTCGTGAAGGTTGATAGGATATGTAACGTGAAGGACAACTCTCCTGCCTTACTATTTCTAGGTGTGGTTCTTTTCTCCTGCCTTACTTCCATCATTTGCAATGGAGCCAAAGACTCACTATTTTTTGGCTTGGGAATATGATGGAATAAAGCAAAACGACTCACTAAACTGTCCGCGCTTTTTTTTCCATGTAATGTTTTACGCGATTTTCACTATGGGTCATCCGGAAACAGTCTCTTTGTGCTTTAGTACAGGGGTAAGACTGCGTACATCCGACCCCCATTACCCCACCGAAGGTGGGAGCCTTTGCGGCACTGGGGTAGTGATGATATGACTTTTAACTTAGTAAGCAAATCATCAGTCATTTTTCTGACCATCAAATCTTTGAATCTTTAAATAGATGATGGTGGCGGAATGGATCCGGGACGTCTTCGGAAATGCATGAGTTTGGGCTACTCATCAAAGACGAGCAACACAACAATTGGGCAATGTAAGTAAATAGTTATATGTTTTCTTTTATTTGCACTGCGGAGGGTCGTAAAGACTATCCATCCTTTTAGCGTCGGTGCATTAACTTTTAAGGCTAGAACAATTTTCTATTCATTATACACCTCCCTTTCATAGATGGTAATGGGTTCAAGACTAGTACCATGAGATTAGGTGCTGATGCAATTGTCTTTACACGGTCATCTCACGCAGGGTATTCTTCTCTATTCAATTCTATTTTCATGCAAGCTTTGTCACATTTTTTGCCATATAAATTGATCTTAGCCTCAAAATCCCCGAAGCTTTACTGCTGTTACATTTTATCTCACTCTGCATTTGTTGTAATATTACTGTATGCTTGAGCATTGGGAAGATGGATTCAGCCTTCATGAAAGAGAAATGTGGTGCCTCGTACTCCTGTTTAGCTTATTCCTTGGTGAAAATAGTAGTATGATATGTGTTTGAAGTTTCATTACATGAAACCTTTAATGCTATTGCCTATTAAAGTACTTGAAAGTGGAGTAGACTAAATAGTGTTTCTAAGAACTTGTTAATGCCTAATGGATACTATGACTGGCAATTCTGCCCATTAAGCTTAATTTTCTGCATGCAAGGTGTGCTACTTATTTTTGTCTTATGTTTGACATCATCTACAAATTTTCACCTTTAGCCGAGCAACCCAAAGTGTCGGCCTTCTATCCTACACATTTCTCTGCAAAACAGGACAGAATGATGTCATTGTTCCAATGGTAAAACCTGTTATTTCTCAGTGCTAAACTTTTGCATATCAATATCGTTATGAATTGAACACGACATCATTTCTCAACGTCATTAAAGTTCTGTTTCAGATTGATTTTGATATCTCCGGGCACTGGGCAGAGCCAATTATTAATACATCCCAGGTTGATTGGTCCACAAACTTGAAAACCATCCTTGAATGGTCTCCATTTGTGTCAAAGGATGACCTTATGCAACAGGTTGTTTGATAATAGGAAATTTGGTGTTACTTTATTTGACATTGTGACACTCTTAATACTTTTTAGAACAATAACTCTGCAATTTTTGCCAGGTGATACTTGTAGTGAAATGCAAAAAACAATTTTACTTGGTCAAGAGCACCTTAATACATGTTTTGTCATGCTTGATACTCATGAAGAAAATGCTATCATACTTGGATTTTGAGAAATAAGTATTTGTTAAAATGCTTTTGTACTATCAACTATGTTATTTCATCTAAGTGCTTTTGATATTACCTCTGAATTATTCTATACTCTAGTATAAGAGTACAAAACGACTTTGCAGCTACCAACTGGATGCAATCTTAGTAGCTTTGACTTCAGTGTCTTATATACTGACAGCTAGCACTCTAGATCCCTGGTTGACCTATCTAGGAAACTGGTTCATGCTTGTGATGTTAATACCTGTTACTAAGAGAACTTATGATACCTCTGCTGCATAGCCTTACTATTTTTAAACTTTAGGTATATCTTTTCCCTATAAATTGGCATGTATTTTCCTACACGCCACTATTGGCTAATTAAGAGTAATTTCCCAAAATCTACATCATTATTTTATTTGATATCCATTTGGAACAGTTTGAAGATATTGGCTCTCATGGAACTAAGGTCATAATATACAATCTATGGCTGAACGATGAAGGAATTTATGAATTGAATTTTGATGATGATGATGAGGTATGTTATTTCTGTATGATAATGTATGGATTTTACTTTTTTTATTTTGTTTAAGATGTATCCTTAATGACGAGCCAAAGGCTTTTGATTTTATTACTTTCTTTCCTAGCTGTGGAGTTGGTTTCTTGGTGGGCTCTTAAAACTTCTACCCTCAACATCGACTAGTTTAACTCTTTCTATGTAGCTGCTATACAAACTCTTTGTATATAGTTGCCAAAAGAATAACTCGTTCTATGTGGAATTGCGGATTTTGAACTTCACATTTTTATGATATTGTTTTTGTTAACTGTTAAGGTTTAAATGTTTAATTAATGTAATTATTGAACACTAATAGTGAAGGTAAGTAATAAGGCTTGAAATATATCCGGAACCCATTCTAATAAGGTCCCCAATTCACACCCTAATTTCTTTATTAGCTATCTGATAGGTAACATAACAATCACAGTAGGAATTGATGAAGATTTAATGAATAGAAGATAGAAAATAACGAGAGAAGAAAGGTGAGACTGTTAGAGTGGTCTCACACTCCCAAAATCCCAGTCCCGATCCCAAAAAATACAGCCTTCCCATCTACTCACCGCTCGCTCTTATTTATTCTATTTCTAATGGACCAGCCCACTTTTATTTAGCTATAGGGCCTAAATCCCTTTTATTGTACAATATTAAAAGACTTAATATTCTTATTCTAGTATTGTTTAGGTCTCTATCATCACTCCCCCCTTGAACTACCACCTTGCCCTCAAGGTGGGTAGTAAGAAACTAATCTGGCATTTGGTTTCAGCGGTTTTTCAGCTTCATCCAGTTCATATAGCTGATCTTCTGTTCCCTTCTTTTCTTCTGGCTCTTCAATCAAGACAAATTGATAATGTTTCATTCCACAAGCATGTTCTTTGCTCCATTTGTTTCCACATTTGAAACGTAAGCCCTTTTTACTTCTTTCTTCTTACTCTGCTTGTGTCAACCTTTGGCCTTCCTCCCATGTCTTCTTCGGTTTTGGCGATTCCTCCAGCTTGTTCTGTGAATGTGTTCTCTCAGTAGTCTGCTTGTTCTCTGAATGTGTTCCCTCAGAAGTTCGTGACTGAATATGAGGTGTTCTTCCCTTAACTGCTTCCACCCAGTTCAAATGCCTGAACATAGTCCCCCCTGTTCTTTCCAGCACCTTTTGTCCTCTTCCTTATGTATCCCTGATCTCATAGCAGTGTTTTTCTCTTCCATCAGCAGAGCTCTATTCATTAATTCAGATAGACAAGCGGATGGATACAGTTTCAGCTCAGCTCTCACATCCTCTTTTAGTCCGTTGATGAAAATTCCTTTCAGCATCTCCACATCGGTGTTCCTCATGGGTGCAACCACCAATTCAAACTGTTCGCGATACTCCATGACTCTTCCCGTCGGTTTGATACTCAACATGGGACCGAAAGGGTTCTGTACGAGTTCTGGTTGGAAACGACGGATCAAAGCAGCTTTGAAGCATTCCCAACTGCGTTCTTTGGTTTGCCCTTCCCACCACTGGAACCAGTTGAGGGCTTTCTCTTCAGTAGCTATCATCACCACTGATACTCTGTCTCCCTCCTCAATCTGGTTAAGTTTGAAGAAGCGTTCCACCCTGATGATCCAGCCGTGAGCATCTGTACCCTTAAATAATGGTAAATCGATTTTCTGTCCCGCTCGAATCATTCCCCGGTCACCCTGTGTCTCACACCGATCAAGACCAGAGTGATGACTACCTGAATTGCTCCTGGAAGAGAATGACGCCTGGCTCCTCGTCGCACTCCTCCGCCTTGGAGTTTGTGATCTACCTCTGGTCCGCCTGCGTCCACTCTGGCTTATGAAGTTCATCATCGCTTCACACATCTTGTTCTCCGAACATTCCAGATTGTCGATTCGACTCTCCATATGCGATCTAGTGACGGGTATCTACAGTCCTGCGATCGTTTGCTCTGATACCAATGATAGGTAGTAACAATCACAGTAGGAATTGATGAAGATTTAATGAATGGAAGACAGAAAATAACGAGAGAAGAAAGGTGACTCTTAGAGTGGTCTCGCACTCCCAAAATCCCAGTCCCAATCCCAAAAAAAATACTGCCTTCCCATCTACTCACCGCTCACCCTTATTTATTCTATTTCTAATG
The DNA here is from genome assembly GCA_945859915.1 of Cuscuta epithymum. Taxonomy (NCBI): domain Eukaryota; kingdom Viridiplantae; phylum Streptophyta; class Magnoliopsida; order Solanales; family Convolvulaceae; genus Cuscuta; species Cuscuta epithymum. The sequence continues at coordinate 428,231 of CAMAPF010000969.1, read as the reverse complement.
GGCCAGCCGACTTTTATTTAGGTATAGGGCCTAAATCCCTTTTATTGTACAATATCAAAAGACTTAATAGTATTCTTATTCTAGTATTGTTTAGGTCTCTATTACTATCCTTGTTTGCTACCATTGCTGCCCTGCAGAACCGTCCTTATCCACAAGTCTTGAAGTAATAAATCTGATTATCGAATGGGTGGCAGAAAGCTGTTTGTACTTTGTAGTCTCCAGGACGTGTAGCCCTTCGTGGGATCCATCCTATTCATCTTCTGCCACGATTAGAAATTACACAGATTTGTTGGGGGAAGTTATGCACAGGGATGTAGGGTTCTATGAGAGCAAATGCCTTTTGCTCTCATATCCACATACTCTTGATGTGAAATTTGATGTGCATTCCTTGGTGATTTTGTTGTAGTGGAGTTACTAGAACTAGAAGTTGCAAAAGGCCATTATTGAGGGCCTGAGGCTGGGATGATACATAGCTATTGGATTTATGACCAGCCTTGGATTGGGCTTCGTCATAATTTGGTGGGAGGTGGGGGCGGTCGGAGATCGTGGAATAAAAATGAACTGAGTTTTTTTTTATTTTATTGTCCATGGATCAGCCCAGTCAAAACTAGTGCATCCCTTATTTCTTCCATTAGCGTGTTGTTTCTTACACGTTCCACCAGATGAGACACCTTTATTACCGTATGTAAGTCCACAGTGTCGTTTGGGTGTAGCCAGACACAGATCTCCTCCTTTAATCCATTTAGCTGCTTCTGTTGATGCCAACCCATCCAATGAAGTCCTTGTCTTTCCAATGATGTGCCCTTCAAGTAATGTAGTAACCACTTGACTGCTTCCCAATACTCCTTGGATTTGACATAAATCTGTTGACTACTCCCCACTGCATGAGCAGTGTGGCCTTGTGCATACCATAACATACATCAAATTGCCAACTGCTGATGCATAAGGAACCTTTTCCATTTCTTCCTTGTCTATATCTGTTTCAGGTGATTGCTTCTTAGTAAGTTTATAATGACTTTCCAAGGGTGTACTTCTGACTTTAGCATCTTTTAGATTGAACTTCTCTAGCACCTTTCTAATGTATTTTTCTTGAGATAATTTGAAGGTACCTCCTGCTCTATCTCTTGTGATGCTCATACCAAGAATCTGCTTCGCAGCTCCTAAGTCTTTCATCTCAAATTCTTGAGATAACTGTTTCTTCAGCTTGTTGATTTCTCTCATGTCTGGTCCCGCAATCAACATATAACAACAAGAGGATTTGATTTTCTTCAAGTAGCAGCAATGATCCATAAGACATTTCGTATATCCACTCCTTTTCGTAAAGTGGTCAAACTTCATGTACCACTATCTTGGTGCTTGCTTCAACCGGTACAGACTTTTCTTTAGTTTGCAAACCAAGTTTTCTTTCCTTGCTATCTCCAAACCCTCTGGTTGCATCATGTAAATATTTTCACTAAGATCTCCATGTAGAAAGCTGTCTTGACATCCAGTTGCTCTAAATGCAAGTCTTCAGCGGCCACGATACTCAAGAATGATCTGATCATGGTCATCTTCACAACTAGTGAGAAGATCTCATTATATTCCACTCCTTTCTTTTGTTGGAAGCCTTTGACAATCAATCGACCCTTGTATCTCTTGTTACCGTCAATCTCATCTTTGACCCTGAATACCCATTTATTCTGCAAAGCTTTCTTTCCTGCTGGTAATCGGACCAATTTCCAAGTCCAATTCGTTTCAAGTGAGCTCATTTCTTCATTCATAGCTTGCTCCCACTGTACATGTTCTTTCATCTTCAAAGCTTCTGAATAATATTCTGGTTCACCATTATCGGTCAATAGCAAATAATTTGCTTAGGGGGAGAATCTATGAGGACGTGTAGTAACTCTGGTGGATCTTCTAACCCATGTTATTGAGTTCCACTGTCAATAGTCTCAGTATCTGAACTCTTAATATCCTCTGTGTTCCCACTGTTTCCAGATCTCCCATCCTTATCTGAGCTCCAACTATTTTTTGAACTCTGACCAATTTCTGAAGTACTGAAGGTTTCACAATGTCTTCTTTTGAGATAAGATCAAACGCCACTTGATCCTTTCTTTCTGGCATCTTGCTTTGGCTGGGGTTGTTGCCAGATCATCTTTGTACAGAGCATTCTCAGAATCTCATTTAATGTCACATCTTTGCTTCTAATAACCTTTTTGCTGTGATCATCTCATAAGCAGTAACCCATGTCATCCAAACCGTAGCCTATACAGACACACTTTTTTGCCTTTGCCTTGAGCTTGTCCCCACAACCAAATACTTTCAAGTTTCAAATGAGTAAGTGATACCTCTCGACCTCGCCATTCTTCTTCACGAATTTTGACCCCTATGGGAACTGAGGGTCCACGATGGATTAAGTATGCTGGCGTGTTGACGGAATCTGCCCAGAACATCTTTGGCTGGCAGTCCTGCGTGTAGCCTCATGCTCTTTGCTCTCACAAAGGGTTCTGTTCATCCTTTCAGAAACCCCATTTTGCTGAGGTGTTTCTGAAACTGTTTTCAGCATTCTGATTCCATTCTCGGCATAATAATCAACACAATCTCTGCTGCTATACTCACCCCCATTATATGACTTCAAAAACTTGACTTTTACACCAATTTCATTTTCAACAGCAGTTTCCCACCTTTTAAAGGTAACAAATACATCGGATTTGTTCTTTATAAAATAAACCCATACCTTTCTGATGGACTATAGCGCGCTATTAACATCACTGCTATAGACCTTGCCTTCTCAAAGCCTTATGGTTAAGCTTCAAATTGTATGATCTTATTATTAAAGTTAAACCCCCTTTTAAACTATTTGCAATTGTCTTGGCAAACAAGTAAATAGAGTCCTTAATCTATTGCAGCATTTTCAATAAGGATATTAACTAAAACAAAATACCAATACTAACATGTAACTATTAGTAATAGTAGGAATCTGATGTTAATACTATTATCACTACTACCTCCGTTCGATTGAATTGAAACACATAAATATTACCACATATGGTAATATATGTGGGGAAGAGGAAGTAATATGTACTCCGTATAATATATCATATTAGACATGTATCACTTACCATGCTAACATGATCACCAATTTGCTCCATAAATTCTCTGATTAGCTTTCCGTGTTTGCTTTTAGCGTATGACCAAAATTCTGCCATAGGCTGGCATTCTTCAGAAATTCCCTGTGGTAGTTGGCACATAAACAACACATCGTAGTAGTTGTAAGATATGCTACATAATATATCTCTTTATGTCTACTTTATGTCGTATATTGATCTTCACTATTTAGTAGTTCATTCCACCACCTTCGTTTTCCGTTTAGATAATGCTCATGTCAAGTGCCTTATTTCCAGCTTTCTGATAGTTAATTATAATCATGTATGAACTATAAAATGGGTTTTTGTTTCATTTTCTGGACAAGCCTTTCATTTATCACGACTTTAGCTTATGATTTTATTTATTTATTTAACTACTTGGAAACATAGGATATAAGGTTGAGAGATGAAGCTAATCAAGGAAATGTGTCCAAACAACACAGGAAACAAGCTGAATTGCAATCCCATATTTCCTACCGCTTCCGTTATTCATTAAGGGTAACAATTTAAGTTTGTATTAGCAACACAATAGAGATACAGAGTACTTAGTTGTGCTTCCCTAGTGTATCTAATAATCTAAATGACTCTAACTTCATTCTTCTCAGGCATATACATCAATTTTGTACCTCAAAAAGTTTAAAAATTTTAGCATCTTATTAAGAGGCAAGGCTGTGGAGCAGTATAGCATTGGTGGTGATTTACAACACTCAAAAGTAATATCCTACAAGCCACAACTTGATGTGACATCAAAAGAGGTATATATATCATCCTTTAATCATATTGCATATCTCTGTTAATGAGTAATAATAGTGATTTTCAATTATATTGTTTTTATACTATTATGAGTTCTCAACTCATCCAATGATGGAACGTTTTAGCACACCTTACATATTAAGTTATAACTATTGGCTTTAAATGCTCTCCTTTCCTGGTAGGTGACTGTAGAAACTACTATTGGCTTCATTAAAGAAGCACCGAACCTTCCAGTGTCTGGATTTAATGTTTATCACAAAAATCGTCTAATCAGGGTATGCTTACGGTCGTTATACAAAAAGTTTATCATGAAAGTCTAGAACTTGGTTAACCGGTAAGAAAGATGTGGTATCTTCTTTTAATTTGCACAATTTAATGGATTCAGCCCTTCTGGAAGGTCACTGCAGATGGTCATTCAAGAGGATCAGGTGTTGTTGGTATGGCAATGAATTTACCTCCCCTACGACATACATGACATAATCTACAGTTTAAGGTTTCTCCTTTGTGTAATTACTTATTTGCAAAATCTCCAGGAGTCCTGGAAGCAAATTTTATAGAGCCTGCACATGACAAGCAGGATTTTGAGAGATCTTCAATTTTTTACAGATTGGAAATGAGGCTGAAGAATATGATAATGGAATACTGGTAAGTAATTTTGCTAGGTCTATACACTCAATTTACCATAAATAGTCCATGTCTCTAGATTGCTTTAAAAAAAGTGTCACATATCCTACTATTATGCAAGTGAAATTGGAAACCTTTCTCCCTTGCTTGCTAGTAATTGAGTTTTCCTCCGCCGGTCTATCGACCCACCCTCTTCACCTAGGCGTCGTCTTCCTGTTGCTTTGCTTAGCAGGATAGAAAGTCAACTAACAATTGCAATAAAGCATTTCAACTCCCATTTTTTTGTAACTCGGTCCAACTATTCAGCTTTGAAAGGCAATGCAATTATCCATTAAACTTGCCAAGTAGGAGAATGATAGAGCAGAGACAGAAACCAAGAGTAAACCTCAATAGCAGATACTCTGTTCTTTGTTCCGGAAATAACGAAGTACAACAATAGACAAGGTATACCTAAATGGCAACCTCCAAGCATGATGTCTTCTCTAATCAATTATATATAAATGAAGTTTATAAATGATTGATCTCTCCAACTGTGCTGCTTCTTAAATTACGCTTCATCACCGATTGCTCTTTTGATTGTTTTCCATAATTGGTTGGTTGCCTTTCCATTGTCTTACCAATATTCTGCCCAATGCAAGTGCTTATCTGTTACGGGCAGCTTGTTTGCAAGATCTCGTCACAGGCCTTCGGGTGAGTGGGAGGGTAGACTGAGCTTTGGAAGGGTTGGCTATGCTTACTGTTTGGCAGAAAACTAGGAAGAATATAATGATGCAAACTTTTATGACAACTTGGATTTTTTTATTGAGAATTCCACAATCTCCCTTAGACTTTCCTTGATGAAAACTTGCATCCCTTTTTCCTGCATTCAACTGGCCTTTAAATAGGCTTTAAAGAGTTTGGAAAGTAAAATAAGGAAAAGAACTAAAAAGAAAACAATAATTCAAAGATGGGGTTTTGTCAAAAAATAATACTAAAATAAATGCTTTGGACAAAAATAGGACTACTTTCAAAAAATTCCAAAAATGAGACTAAACTAGTACCACTTACTGTGACCAATCCGACCAGTTACCAATCTGCAATGACCAAACCAATCAATGACCAACCCGACCAGTGACTATGACCAAACGCACCAATGACCAATCCGGCCAATGACCAACCCGAACCAAGGTAGTCAAAAGCGAGCGCTTGGGCGCTTAAGTGCACATGAGGCTCAACGACTGAAGAATGGCCAGGCATAGCTCCCTGTCTAAAGCGCAGTTTAGGTGCAGAACCGCTGAAGCGCCGAAGTTGAGAAAAGCGCACTCTTAAGTCGTCTTGGCTGGAAAAGGCTTATCAGCCTATTTTTTGTTTGATCCTACTTTAAATAATAAGCCCATATCAAATCCTTCTTAGTCGTGGGAAATGTCTTCTATCTTGAGTCTTGACTTCATCGTTACTCGCCTATGCTGCTATGTGCTCTACTTGCGCAACATGCTCATCGCTAAAACACATTAAACGAACCCACAGAAGACAGAAACCCATAAGGTGTCTTCTTTCATCATCATCTTCCCATGTTCGTTTTTCTTTCTTTTTCAGCTTGAAGTTTTCATTTATTATGTCATCTTCTTGGTGATCCTTTCATTTTGTTCTTTCAGTCTATCTTCTTCTAAACGTTTATCAGTTCCAGTCATCTATGCATACTTTATAATTCTTTTTGCTTCTAATATATTCTATACCACTCAAACATATTATATGTACCTGATTACCAGTTTACATTATGTGTACTCCATATTGTTTCATCTTATTATACAATCTATAACTCTATATCTTCCTATTATCATTTCATATTTTAACTGTATAAAAATTTCGTATAATCTAACTCACTTAATAGTTTCATACACTATAATTATGCTATTCCTATTGCTAAAATTGCAAAATCAACAAAGACAGACCCCCACTTGTGTTTTTTGTGAACCATGACTTTATTTTGGTGAATCATGAATTTATTTTTTAGAAACATGACTTTTGATGCATTTAGTTCAATATACATAATATTTTCTAAATAGTGCGCCAGACCCGAGTCAGGTGATCGCTTTTTTGCGCCTTTTGCGCCTCAGGCGATACAAGTACTCTAGCGCCTTAAGTGCGCCTCGCAACTTTGACTACCTTGACCCGATCAATGACCAACCCGACCAATGACCAATTACCGATCAGTGACCATGACCAACCCGACATTGAACAATTACCGATCAGTGATCATGACCAATCTGACCAGTGACCAACCCGACTAGTGATCAACCCACCCAGCCCCAACCCGTTCAATGACCACCACAACTTCGATAGTGACCACCGCTCCGGCAAGACCGTCGCCGCCTTGGTAGTGACCACCACAACTACCACCGCTTGGTCCGCCCCAGTAATTTTGACTCATCACTCCCCCTCCACTCCCCACCATTTGGACAGCCTTGCCCACTCGCCCAGCCCTACCCCGAGCCTCCCAAACCTCCCCTTCCAGTCGCCGCCCAACTCACCCCACAAGCCGCCGCCCAACCTTTAACGCCCTGCCGCCCCATTGTCCCGCCATCCGCCTGAAACCCTAGCCACTGTTGATTCAAACCGGCGAAGCACTGATCTAGATCCCAAATCGGTAAAGAATAACCCGTCCACCGTCACAAATCTAGAGAAATAGAAGAAGATGGCGGTCGACGACAGAGGACAGGGGCGGCAGGCTGTGATGCGCAGGGCGGAGGCGGACACAAGGTGTCCTTTCGCGGAAGAAAGTGATAGGACTCCGGCAGATTAGCACTGATAATAATAAATGAGAGTAATAATAATATTGTAATAGTTAGTATAAATAGTGGGTGAGGATAGAATAGAAATGATGTTGGAATTATCATTTGGGCTTGGGACTTGGAGAGTGGGCACTTTTAAACTGCCTTTGTATTTCTCTTCTATTTTCTGTAATACGACCCCTTTCAGTTGTACGCACATCTCTGTTCTTCATCTTGTTTCTTGAAATTCATTGTAAATTAGCTAGTTACTTAACATTGGTATCAGAGCATCGTTCTTGCACCTATTCATGGAGGAAAGCGAGTCTGAAACGATGGAAAGTAGACTGGAGATCCTGGAGCGCAATTTTGAACGTTATCGCTAGGAGATGTGGAACCATCGCTAGGAGATGCGGAACCATCGCCAGGAGATACTACGGAACCATCGCGAGGAAGTGCGGAAAGATTTCGCTGAGTTGCGCAAAATGATACTACAGGGGAACACTCGACACGAGCGAGGAGGATCGTTGATCATAAAGCGCTGTCGGAACTCGAAAAGAAAGAGCAATTCGCAAACAGTTCTTCAGCGTTTGCATAATTCGTCGAGTTCGCAGAGTTTGTCGCTACCTGATTCGCTGAGTTCGCAAACTTTGTCTCAGGCGATAACTATAACTGTTTCATTGACGACACCAAATCTTGAGTGGAAGCTGGCTGAACCCTCAGTTCCGGAATCGGATTCAGACGAGGATACTAATCAGTCTACGGGATACTCACCAGATGATATGGAAAAGTCCAAACCTCTGAAATCTAATATTCCTTACAAGAAAATTGTACCTACCATACCGATCCTGTCTTGGAACTGAACAACATTACCACAAGGGCTTATGAGGGGGACCTGTATCACCCGCCTATCCTTATCTATGAGGGTCAGAGGTATGCTCTTGTACTAGAACGAAACCTAGAATATTTTAAATCTTTGTTGGGTAGAGTTCAAGAACGCGAGTTGGGTGTTATAGGGAATATTGTGCACCTTCATTCATCAATTATGTTATCATAACTTGTGGTGATATGTCCATTCATGATCTTCTCTCGGATAAAATGACAATCAACTTCAATATTCTTCGTCCTCTCATGATATATCATATTTGATAAAATGTGCATTACGGCTTGTGTTGAACCTATTTTGTGTTTCCTTATTTTAACTAGGAGGAGATGTTTCCACCATAAGATTTCAAATGTAGCAAGAGCCATTGCATGATATTTTACTTCAGCACTAGATCTAGCAACCACTTCCTATTTCTTAGTTTCCATGAAATTAAATTTCCACCGATCAAGACACAATAACCCGAAGTGGATCATCTATCAATAGGACATCCGGTCTGGTCTGCATCACAATATCCCACAGTATCATGGTGACCTTGATACTCAGAACTTGGATAGCTGCATCCCAATGTCCATTACGTGGCTTATCAAGAAACTGAGTAAAGACACTTACCGCAAATGAATTATCTAGTCTCTTGATGGTAAGGTAATTCAATTTGCCAATGAGTCTTGTATATTTTTCCATGTTGGGCAAAAGATCCCCTATTCTGACAAGAGTTTGACGTTCGGATCCATTGGTGTATCCACTAGCCTACACTCTAGCATACATGTTTCCTCAAGAATGTCCAAGGCATACTTTCTTTTTGAGAGGGAAATTCCAGTTTGAGACTGCGCGACCTCAATGTCAAGGAAATATATCAACTTTCCCAAGTCTTTAGTTTGGAATTCGCTAAAAAGATATTGCTTGAAAAGTGCAATTCCTTATTAATCACTACCTGTAAGGACAATGTCATCAACATACACAACAAGAGAAATACATGTATTGCCTACGGAATGCGTGTAGAATATAGAATGATCGACATCACTGCAAACCATGCCAAAACTGTGGATGACGACACTAAATCTCCCGAACTGTGCATGTGGAGGTTGCTTCAAACCATATAACGAACGACGTAATCTGCATACCAAACCAGACTCCCCCCGAGCAACAAATCCAGGTGGTTGCTCCATATAAACCTCATGCTGATCATCATGAAGAAATGCATTTTTAATATTCATTTGGAACAATGACCAGTGGCTCATTACTACCATAAATAAAATCAAACAAACCGATGCAATCTTTGCTACATGAGAAAAAGTGTCGGTGTAATCCAATCCATAGATTTGAGTATACCCTTTCTCCACAAAGCCTTGAAACGATCAATTTTCTCATCATGACCAACTTTAAGCAACAACTGATTTTCCCATCAACGACACCCAACAACTGATTTGCCAGTGGGAACGAAAACTAAGTCCCACTAGAATGAAGAGCCTCCATATCTGCCAATATGGCTGTATGCCACTCCGAGTGTGTCAGTGCCTCATGTGTGGTTTTAGCAATGCATATATGAGACAAGTGTGAAATGAAAGCAAAGTAAGGGGCAGAGAGGCGGTGATAACTCAAAAATTTATATACGGGATGTGGATTCAAAGTAGAACGCATACATTTTCACAGGGCACTGAGCAATTCATCTTGAGTATTTTCTGTTGTTGGGGTAACTGATGGTGATGATGCGGGATCCGTCATCTGGGAACCAACAAACACAGTCACAAGAGGCTCAAGGGGAGGAGGTGGAGGACGTAGATAGTATACTTGTAATGGACGGTATTCCATAAGATAGCATTTTGGGTGCTCAGCAGATGGGGGGTTAGTAGGAGTCTCTGGATGGATGGGTCGGAGATATGAGATGAAGTCCCAATATGATGGGGTATCAACGAAAGATAATGGATAATAAAAGGAAGACTCAATGAAAGTGACATCGGCTGAAATAAAATGTTTCTGAAGTAATGGAGAATAACAACAATAATCTTTTTGGAGTCATGAATATCCAAGAAAGATACTCCCTCCGTCCCGCTATGATCGTCCCGTTTTACCTTTTCGGTCCGTCCCACTAAGATTGTCCCATACCTTATTTGGCAAAATTTGTGTGGTTCTAAATCATTCTTACTTTATTCTTACTTTATCAATTCAATATCAACCACATAAACCTACTTTTATTAAAAACCGTGCCACCTTCTCTTGTCCCAAACTTAGGGGGACAGAGGTAGTACATTTTATTGACCTAGCCAAGATTTTAGATAATTCAGGCGCCCTGTCATGGACGAAACACACACACCCAAACACATGAGGTGGTAATGGAAATAACTCACGAGCAGGAAACAAGATAGAATAGGGAATTTCATTATTAATAACAGGGGAAGGCATTCTATTTATTAAATGATACATGAGATGGTGTATGTGAATGTAATAACAAGGTACGAGTAGTATCAACTAAGCCTCGGTTCTTGCATTTAGCAACCCCATTTTGTTGAGGCGTGTGAACTCAAGAAGATTGGTGAAGCATACCGCGTGATGTCATGAATTGATTAAAGGGTGCCACAAAAAATTCTTTAACATTGTCACTACGTAAAATTTTGATAGAACAACCAAAATAAGTTTTGAGTTTCGGCACAAAAAGTTTGAAAAATATTATATAATTTAAAACGTTCTTTCATTAAAAACAACCATATGTAACGGGAAAGTCATTCACAAAAATAACAAAATAACGAAGCCCAGAAGCCCTAAAGTAGAAATGACTCGATACAGACCCTATGCATCAGTATGAACTAAATCAAAAGGGGACGCAACTTGTTATTAGACCCGCCGTGAAAAGAATTTACGAGGTTGCTTTTCAATGTGACATGACTCACAATCTATAGATGAAAGATTCGAGAAACTTGGAACCATACGCTGAAACTTTAAGAGGCTAGGATGACCTAGACGGTTATGTAAGGTAAGTGCAAGTTCAACCGAGACACAAACGATTGGATCAGGAGGATGGAGATGATACAAGCCTTGAGATTCATGCCCGACGCCAATCGTCTTCCCCGTACAACGATCCCGCATAGTCACACAATCAGCAGAAAAGGTTATAAAACAATTAAGAGCATGCATGATTTTGCTAGCAAAGACAAGGTTAAAAAGGCTATTAGGAACATATAAAATTTAGTCTAATGATAAGGATGAAAGTAGGAGTGCTTTCCCAATACCTATGGCCGAAGTTTGAAGGCCATTAGCGAGAGTAATTAAAGGAAGGTGTTGGTGCTTGGTAATACGGGATAAAAGACATGGATTACTAGAAATATGGTCTGAGGCACCTGAGCCAATGATCCATGAGCCCGTGGTGTTTGAAACACAATCAATAGACGTACGAGGTGTAAACAAGCTATATTAATCGACTTAAGTTTCTGATATGCTGCAGCCTGCATATTCGACTGGAGGTAAAACATCTGAATATGGCGGGATCTGAGCAACATTCGCTGAGCTGGGAGGTCTCCCATGTAACATCCAACATCTGTTTTTGTTATGACCACTTTTATGACAGAAGTCACACTGAACACGATTTCACCTCGGGTATCTTTCGTGGTTTCCTCTGTCGAGCCCCATACCTTGGTATGCGGTAGTGAAGCAGTGGGCATTGGCTAAAAAAACAGTGGGAATTTTTCTACTTTTTTAATTTTTTTTAGAAGAGTGAAAAGTAAATTTTAGCAAAAGAAATTAAAAATAAAAACCTGCTGAGAGATCAAAGCAGCAGCCGTCTGCAAATAATTGAAAGGTAGAGAGCAGCAGGCAGTAGCAAACCAGTCGCGACAGTAGCAGCGTAATAGACAGCCGGGGGCCAGTACACACACCTGTCTTCGATGTAATAGGTAGGCAGTGGCGGTCGGATAGAGCGACGGTGACGGCGCGATCAAGCTGCAGCGGCACGTGGGTCGTCTGATGAGTGCCTGGTTTATATTGTTTTGGTCCTTAGAAATCCCAGATCTTCAGTGTCGGCCGTGTAAGCTCCAAATGAGTAGAACGGAGTAGATCTGCAAAACATGCCAGTGAGCCGTGGGTAGAGGTGGTGCTGCGTGGAGGCACGTGAGAGCTTTTGTGCCGGTACTATTTCCGGCGGTTGGTCGCGATGGTGTGCTTAGCAAGGCAGTAGGATTTATTAGAATGAAGGCAGAATCTATATTAATATAAAAAGGGAAACCAAGGGAATAACTTTTCCCTCATCAAAGTTACAACTGTTCGATTAAGTATTGGTGCTTCCTGATTTCTAGCTTTGGCAACGGTTGGGAATTATTTGACCATCACGTATTTTCCAAGTGGCTGGAAATCAAACAAGAATGTGTGGGGTAGCCATATGAGTCCATAACTTATTTTGTAATAAAATAGTCCGAAGTTTGCTCTTCCATTTCCCAGGATTCCTATGGGGGATGACAATGTTTTTTTTTGTGAGCAAGTTCAAGTTTGATTGCGCAAACCTCGGTATGCTTTACTCCTAACCCCATAGATTTCAAAGCCAAAGTTGAATAAGATCTTTTCATATGTTTCTCAGACCTTACCGTTGTTATAGATTCTTTCAAAGCATAGACTCCCCATTTCTTTGTCTTATTAGCTCAAGTGTTCGTAAGCGATGAAAGCCGCTGAACTTCAGACCCCCGGAACAACCAGACCCACCACCATTTGCAACTCCTTTCACTCCCATAAAACATTTATGTGATCTCCGCACTAGAGAGAAAGAGGAGTATTGGGCTAAAAACAGCATGAACCGGGTAAAAAATTACAGAGTACTAATTTAATTTAGTGTAATAATTTCAAGCACACATAGGGTCTGTTTGCAACAGCTTCTGCTTTTAAAAAAGTGTTTTTTTTAATGAAATGGGGAGAAGTGATTAAATAAAAGTTGATAGTGTTTGAGAAAAAAGTGATTTTGAAAAGTAAAAGTGGGTAGTGTTTGATAAAATAAATGCTTTTTGTGTAATAGAAAAAGTAAAAGGACTTTTGACGCGGAAGCCGAGAAAAATAAAAGTTGTAGTGTTTGGGAAAATAAGTGCTTTTTTAAAGCCAAAAGTTGAGAAGTGCTTTTTTAAAAGCGGTTGCAAACCAACCCATAGTATAGTTATCTCTTGATGCTCACGGCTTACCAAAACGACAACAAATAGTAACTAGCGGTGCATGGCCATCCATAGGTTTTTAAAATACATGTAACTAAAAATAGTGAAACTGGTATTATTAATACCTCTTTGACTTGACACGATAATTAATGCAGTAGTTGAAAAAGTACAAGTTCTGGTTGAGGTTTGAGTATAATAATTAAACTGAAATTGTGTAGGCCACATATTTCTTTCAAAAAAAAAAAGAAATGATACATTTATTTTGGGACAACTCAAAATGAAAAATAGGACATGTAAAACGGGACAGAGGGAGTATTAGACTTTTTGACTTTGTATAGAAGTTTTTGTTCGATACTTTTCTTTAAGTTTGGCCTTACAATAATTATAACCAGGGCATATAGAGTTAAGAGGGCCAACTTAGGCTACGTCTCATCCCAAATTTTAACATTATTTAATAGGTTGTGTAAAATGGTTTAAAGTATATGATAATATGCTATTTTATCATTTAATTTATTACTTTTGTACATAATAATGAGTTTTTTTATCATATCAACTCATATTTAAGACAATTGATTATTAGATCTTTTTCCTAATCATCATCATCATCATCATCATCATCATCATCATCATCATCATCCCAGTGTCACAAAGGCGGGAGGATAAGGGGTCGGATGTATGCAATCTTACCCCTGTAGTCCTGTACTAAAACACAGAGAGATTGTTTTCGAATAACCGATAACGAAAATTATATGGACTGGCTGTTGCTTCATAATAAAGAAACGCATATATTTAGTGAGCCTTTTTGCTTTATTCCATCATACTTTCAAGTCTAAACTAGCGAGTTTTGGCTTCATTGCAAATGACAGAAAAAGACCTTTTTTCCTAATAATATAGTAATTCAAAATAAGTATATGTTTATAACTACTTCCAATGCAAATAATTGTTTAAAACATACACAAACTCCCTTTGTTTCACAAAACTTGGTCAATTTTTTTTAATTGTCCCAAAAAAGTTTATAATTTTAATGTAAAGTACTACGTACGTAATATATTTGTATTGAAGTAGTATTTCAATCTTTTACACAAATCTAAATTACACAATTGTTTATCAACAAAAATGCAAATTAACTTTGGCCAAATTTAGTCTAATGGAGAATATTATTGTCCCGTGCATCGCACGGGTACAATACTAGTAGAAGATGGAAATGAAATCATCTTAATGAGAATAGGAAGATTACAGAGTATTTATACAGTTGGTGGTTTAACTAACTAACAGCTAATCTAACCGAAGCCTAACGGAATGTAGTTACACAATATTATAAAGGAATACATGTGTAGAGAATATATAGTACTCCTAACATTCCCCCCTCAAACTGAGGATGATTGTTTTGGAAATTCAATCACACTCAGTTTGTCTCGAAATTCAAGAAAGGTGGATGCAGATAGAGGCTTGGTCAGCACATCTGCAATTTGTTGAGGAGCTGGGATGTGAAAGACTTCAAGCTGCTTGAGTTTTACTTTCTCTCTGACAAAGAAAAGGTCAATCTCCATATGCTTAATGCGAGAATGGAGTACAGGATTATGGGAAAGATGAACTGTACTGACGTTGTCACAGTAGATTTTAGGAGTGAGAAAAGGAGCTTGAAGTTCTTTAAGCAGAAATTGAACCCATAAAATTTCTGATGAAGTGTCTGCTAGGCTTCTGTACTCGGTTTCTGCTGAGGATCTGGCTACCCTTAGTTGTTTCCTTGACCACTAAGAAATGATGTTGGGGCCTAGAAAGATGCATGACCCTGATGTAGATTTCCTGTCTGTAGGATCTGATGCCCGATCAACATCACAGAAGGTTGAGATAGGTAGAGGTGTAGTGGATAAATGAAGAGGTTTGATAATCAGTCCATAAGTAATAATACCAGACAGATATCTGAGTATGTGTTTCACAGCTTTCCAGTGCTCTTGTAAAGGTGCAGCCATAAACTGACACACTTTATTCACAGAATAACTAAGTTCTGGTCTAGTTAGGGTAACATACTGTAGGGTTCCAACAATAGATCTATAGTGAGAGGGATCAGGAAGAAAATCATTCCCTTCAATGGTAAGTTTAGAGCTACTCACCATGGGTGTTTTCACACCCTTGAAATCTGACATTCCAGCTTGGTATAAGAGATCCCTGATATACTTTGCTTGGGATAAGTGTAGACAGCCACCAGGAAGCTTTCTAACCTCAATGCCTAGAAAGAAATATATGTCTCCGGTCTCCCAGATGTTTGAGAGAAAATGAAGAGTCCAGCTTCTGAATAATCTGTTGAATGATAGTGGATTTGTTCCCAATGACCAGAATGTCATCCACATAGATTAAGATATATATTTGTATGCAAGAGGTTAGGTACATGAGTAGAGAAGGGTCACACTTGCTTTGTTTAAACCCAGCACTGTATAAAACTGAAGTGAGTTTCGGAAACCATGCCTTGGGAGCTTGTTTGAGACCATACAAAGATTTGTGTAGTCTGCAAACAAGAGAAGTGTCCTGATGCTGAAAACCAGGAGGCTGTGTCATGTAAACCCCTTCCTAAATTTCCCCATTGAGGAAGGCATTATTTTCATCAAGCTGCTGTATGGACCATTGATGAGAGACAACAAGTGTTACAAGAATTCTGATTGTAATAGGTTTAACTACTGGAGATAATGTTTCCCCAAAGTCAAACCCAAACGTTTGATGAAACCCTTTGGCCACCAATCTTGCTTTGAACTTGTTAACAGAACCATCTGCATTTTCCTTAATTCTAAACACCCACTTGCAACCGATTGCTTGTTTTCCTGGGGGTAGAGATACTAAGGACCAAGTGTTATTTGCTAACAAAGCATCATATTCAGACTGTATTGCTGCAAACCAAGGTGGAGAAGAAAGAACTTGCTTAACTGATTTAGGCTCAACATGAGCCAACGGTAAGATGGGATTAAGTCTAGGTTTAACAATCCCAGATTTGGATCTGGTTTGCATGGGATGATTATTATGGATAGGAACAAAAGAAGTGGAAGAGGATAAAGCAGATGGAGTAGAAGAGGAGATAATGTTGGTATTGGTTTGAGAGTTGAGAGAAAGAGTGTTATTTTGGGAGGAAGTGTGGTTATGAGTGTGATGGAAAGGAGTCTGAGGTGAAGATGAAGAAGTAGAATTCAAATTATTGGAAGTAGTATCAGTAACAGAGGTTGGAAATGAAGTAGAAGAGGGGTTGAGTATAGTGATGGGGGCATAAGAAAATGCTGGGACAATTGGAGATTTAGGTGTAGAAGGGAAAAGTGTTAGATATGGAAACTTTGTTTCATTAAAAATAACATTTTTAGAGAGATAGACTTTTCCACACGGTGAGAGGCATTTGTAGCCTTTATGATGAGAGGAGTACCCTAAAAATATACACTCTTTGGAGTGATAGTCATGTTTATGTTTATTATAGGGTCTAATGAAAGGGTAACATGCACACCCAAAAACTTTAAGAAAGGAGTAATCAGGAACAGTGCCATAGAGTTTGAAAAATGGGCTAAGGTTTGCAATGGATCTTGAAGGCAGTCTGTTGATAAGATGGACAGCTGTAGCAAATGCAGTGTCCCAGAATTTGAAGGGTAAAGATGAATGGGCTAAAAGACATAAACCCTTGTCACTTAGAAATTGTGTGAATTTTGTGAATGCATCAATGAAAGAAATGTAATTGGAATAGCCATCAAAAGACTGAATAGGAGCTGAGCCCCACAGATGGATAAGGTTTTCAAGACAGCATGCAGAACAAAAATCAACACCTCCTTTATTTATAAAGGAGATATTACACATGTTCAGTACAAACTTAAGAGCCTCTAAATGAGGATGACCCAATCTTAAATGCCAAATATTACAAGAGTCATTTAACTGAGACTTATTACATGTAGATACAAAAGAAGTAGGACACATAGAGCTATCTATTGACTTTTTGGATTTTTTGGCAGTAGAGTGATGAGAACCAAGAGCTGGAAAGGACATAAACTTGTACAGACCATCTGCACCTAAGTATGCCATAAAGCAGGATTTGTTTAGAAACATGGGATTTGACAAAACACTCGTGAGGATGAAATTCAGAGAATGCATTATTATCCTTGGCAAACTGACCAACACTTAATAGATTTTTAGTTATAGTAGGAACATGTAGGATGTTATTAAGAGATAATGAAAGAGATGATTGATAAGGAGAGGGAAAGGATGAAAAACCAATAGACTTAATCTCCAAACCTTGGCCATTGCCCATGAAAAGCTTATCAGTTGTAGAAATAGGTAGCAATAGGTTCACTGTGTTGCAGATTGAGCGGGTCAGCTGTGACATGATGTGTGGCACCAGAAACTGAGAACCAATTTTGAATATGAGGTGGAGGTCCTAGCACAGAGGTGTTTGCAGAAGCCCAGGCTGCAATTGGAGTACCATTAGCAGGAGATGATGTGTAAGAAGAAGAGGGTAACCCCCACATTGAAGGATGGTGTGGCAGAAGAATTGGGTGAATATCCTGGTGTAGAGGCTTGCTGGTTTTGATTTGGATATTCACTAGGTGTTGGAAAAGGGAAATGTGGAAGCTGGTTTGAGTATGGATAAGGTTGTGACTGATAAGGTGCATAAGTTGGATTAGGGTTAGGAGCTGTATAAGCTAGGTTAGGGGCAGCATAAGCAGGATTGTATCTATGGTAGCATACAAGTGCATTATGGCCATTTTTGCCACAGACTTGACAGATTATTGAGCTTCTACCACCTGAACGACAACCTCTGCCTCTGTGAAAACCTCCTCGACCTCTGCCTCTGTAGGAAGAGCTGCTATTAGGGTTATCAAATTGAGCCAGTTGAGCTGAAGCCTGTTCTGAATTGGTCTGAGTCACAGTTTCAGTGTTTTGAGAGTGAGATTCAGCTTGAGCAACATTAGCAGAAAACATTGTTTGTTGTGAGGAATCACGAAGTTTTCTCAGTCGTAATTCCTTCGCCAACAAGAGACCTTCAAGTTCAGAGATGGTAACAGGATCTGAAGTACTTCGAGAGGTGACAGATGATATTAGTGATTCGTAATCCTCAGGAAGACCTTGGTTGATCATTGGTTGATATAGGCTCACCGACAGACATTAGGTTATCAACTATTGTCTGGATACAAAGCAAATAATCAGAGATTGAGCGATCGCCTTTTCCGGTGTTATAGAGTTCCGATTTCAGTTGACCAGGTTTTGCGATAATACTTGATCGGAAGAGTTTCTGAATTTCACTCCAAAGCTCATGTGGATGCTTGCGATTGATGACACAAGCATGAAGCGATTCAGAAAGCGAGGCTAGGAGCCAGGAAAACAACATTTGATCTTGTTGCTCCCAGATACTGCATGCTTCGTTGATTGTCTTTCCTCCATTTTCGTCAACTGCGAATCGATCTGGTATCTGAGGATTCTCTATGAACTTGAGAAGTTTGTGAGCACGTACAACAGATTGAACATGATGTCGCCAGCAGGAAATTGTTGGAATCAAGTTTAACAGGTAGAGGATGGTGAGAGATTACAGAAGAATTTTGCGAGGCAGCGTGAGAAGATGATTGCGAGGAAGAATCGGATGAAGAATTCGTCATGGTTGATCGAGCAAAGCTCTGATACCATATTAGAATGAAGGCAGAGTAGAAGATGGAAATGAAATCATCTTAATGAGAATTGGAAGATTACAAAGTATTTATATAGTTGGTGGTTTAACTAACTAACAGCTAGTCTAACCGAAGCCTAACAGACTGTAGTTGCACAATATTATAAAGGAATACATGTGTAGAGAATATCTAGTACTCCAAACAAGGTTTGATATATCACTATTGGAAGTGCTCCAATGCCAATTATGGCTACTGTTCATGGCGTAAACCAGAATCCTAACTACGGTTTGCCATATATATATTGTTGTATATATTATTCTTGTTATCAAATGCTATATAAGAAGCTATATTTAGAACACTAGGTTTCGTATACAAAGATATACAAAATGGGCTAAGCCCAATACTACTAGGGTTTCCACAAGAATGAATGCGTAGTGGACGGAGTACATATGGGGCTAAGATGCCATACTCATTTTTTTGCCAATCGCTGGTCGGTGCATTGGCACCCACACGTGTTGAGTGGAATTCTTCCCAAGAGCTTTAGAACCGAAGGAAAAACGGTAGGAGAACCATTAGACCCTAACCCCTAAATGGATAAACCCCTTACCCCCGACCCTGAAGCCTAACCCCTAAACCGAAACCCTACACCCTAAATCCTAAATCATAAACCCTAACCCCTAAACCCTAAGGGCCATTGTCTGATTTGTACCAACAATTTTTAAAATGTAAAGGCTGTTTAGTTAGTGAATGCAATCTAAGACATGTTAGGGTTAGATGAACCGTGAGCGTATCTGCGTATGTCTTTGGAGAGTGCAAAGTGGAGGGCGGATTGATCATTTATTATATTTTTTAATATTTTTATCTTTTTTATCTTTCTTATGTTTTTATCCTTATATCAATTTTTATTATATATTTAATTTCCCTTTTTATTTTTATCACTTTTATCTCTATCTCATATTTATGTTTATGTATATTGTATTTTCTTTATCTTTTTTTACCATACCTTATCAATTTCTTTTATCTTATCTTTTTCTTTTCCTTTTGGCTCTGATATCATGTATCGATTCGTATTAGCCGACCCCAAAATCTTTTAGGACTAAGGCTTGAATGTTGTTGTTGTTGTTGTAAGCCCTTAACCCTTGGGAAATGAATCAAATCTAATAATCCAATGCATAGTGAAATAACTTTAGAAAGCGAAACCTTGACGCACCGGTTAAGGTTTTGTTGTGTGACCAAGAGGTCTCATGATCAAGTCTTGGTAACAGCCTC
Source organism: Cuscuta epithymum (assembly GCA_945859915.1). NCBI lineage: Eukaryota > Viridiplantae > Streptophyta > Magnoliopsida > Solanales > Convolvulaceae > Cuscuta > Cuscuta epithymum. The sequence continues at coordinate 408,083 of CAMAPF010000969.1, read as the reverse complement.
TTGTCAAAATTTGATAGGGAAAGAATTGCTCCTTATACACCCTTGTGGTGGGACCTTTTCCCGGACCATCGCCTTGCGGGGATGCCTTCGAGCACCGGGCTGCCCTTTTTTTAATAGTGAAATAACTTCCATGGAGTTCTCGATGCAGGAAATCTTATTGTCACTTGGTAGGGCACAAGCCCCCTGGCGTGCCTAGTGTGCCAAGAGAAGCTCCTGCCCAACCGCAAGTTAGAGTTGTGAATTCACAAATGCAGTTGCCAACCACTGAACATCAGCCAGTTAATAGTCTTGTTGATGACAGATCAGCAGATATGATATCCGAGGAGAACATTCATCTCTTTATGAGGCAAATGTTTTTTATTTTAGGATTTATTGGTGGACCTTTGCAGTGCTCTTTCTACACCAGGCTTATTATAACTGACTGATTCTACATATCTACAGATGTGAAGCTTATATACAAAAAGAAAATGAATTGAAGCAAACGGTGAGTAACCTTGCAGAGCGTGTTTTTGACACATCTGCTTTTTTCTTTGGACCTGATTGGTTATGAATTTCTCTATGTGCTTTGATTACTCAAAGAATACTTTCAAAGTTCATCTACTTATTTTGCGAGGATGGAATAGATTGAAGAATTAGAGAGGGAGCTGGATGATACAAGAAAGAAGTGTGCTGATATTTCATCGCGCCTGGAAATGCAGAAGAATCTCAAAGCTATGAGTGGAATGCGAAATGTTTAATGAGTCTTCTTCCTGGTGACCAAGTTGATGAATGTATATGATGTGGTTTATGCGGTATTGGTTGATCTGTTTTCAGCTTAGGAGTGTATCTTAACGAGTAGCTGAAGTTGCTAGTCATGTGTGTGGACGTGTGGTATGTTAAATATAGCGCATCTATCAGCGATAAAAAATTAACGGAGTTGTTCAGTGTTTTTTTTATGACTGACTCATTGCTTCAGTTGCTTGTCCTATAGACCCATTGATGCCACATCCGGCTGTCCCTATTTTAAAATTTATACTCGGTTTATTGAGACTAGACAATGTGCTCTTTCAAAACACTCTACAGTCTATAGTCCATATACCACGTCGATTCTTCAAAATGTTTAAAAGCCTAAGGATGTTTTTACTTGGACTTTAATCCATCTTAGACCGGTTCAGACCAGACCAGCAAATTACAATCCAAGTAAAAACATCTTAAAAAGGGTAATTATTTGTTAAAATAATTCAGAATAGAACTTTGAAAAATCAACGTAGTAATTATATAATGATGAAATTCACAAGAATAATCTATACTTTTATGGATTCTACAATAATAATCCATACAAAATTGGAAGACAGAGATAAATCCAACAAATTCAAAACAATTATTTACAACTTGACTTTAATGATGTTGGAGTACGATTTTATGCATAACTTATGTACAACACCGTGCACACAAGAAAAAACTCATCAAAGTCAAGGGAAGTAACATTATCAAGTATCAACATATAATTATAAAAATCATTTGAACAAGGCCGGCAAACGGTAATATGAACATGTAGTGCGAATCAATTCAATTAAAATATGCTCGACCACAACACACGGATAAAAAGAAGGAATAATGAAAAAGAAGATAATGCCAAATGATATGAGAATACCCGATTCCATGGCGTTCGATGACATTGTTGGGAGATGATTAATTGTGAAAGTCATAATCTGACGACGAAGATCAGCGCATCGATGGAAAACTGGATCGATTGCAAAAGTGGAAGGAAAGAAGAAACGGAAAAAGTGGTAATGGGAATGGCAAGTAACGAGCGAGATTTTCTTTCCATAATAGAACTTGAGTAAAAGACCAAAACACCCCAACTTTTAATTACTTGGCTTCCAGCAATTAAAATGACACGGACGCTAATCTCCACTAAACGAACGGTGATTATTAGTTTGTAGATTAGCATGTTAAGCCTAGTTTGTGTTTGATCTCCATTATATATATATATATAAAATTTGGATCAAATAAAAAAAAGTTTTGACGTGTAAAATGAGAATTAATCTCAGTCGTCCAAAGTGTCGATCTGATGCACAATAACCCATAAGGTCTAATCAAAAGTGCATCAGATATGGATTATTGTGCATCAGATCGACACTTTGGACGGCTGAGATTAATTCTCATTTTACACGTTAAAATGTGTTCTCATTTGAACTCATCCATATATATATGGGTGAGATCTAATACAAAGAGGTGTTCCCATGAAAAGTGAGAAATGAACTAAGCCCTTTATTACCTAAAAATGAATGGAATAGATCAAAACACATGAATGAGGTATATAGGGGTGAGATCTAATACAAAGAGATATTCCCATGAAAAGTGAGAAATGAACTAAGCCCTTTACTACCTAAGAATGAATGAAAAATGTGTAATATATAATAGTAAAAGTGCATATGCGATAGGTAAAAGTGCACATTCACCTCCTGAAAAATAACACACATGATTTGTGTAGTCTTATTTTTTCCCGAAAAGTGATGCACATATGTGCTACTCCAATGCACTTTTTGTATAGAGTCATGCACATTTATCACATTCGTTTTCAAAAAAGTTTCTAATACTTACATTATTGGCACCAAATTTTCCACTTTAAAATTGATCCAATCCACTCATTTTTTCATTTTAACGTCTAAGATTACTTCTCATTTTTCATATAAGAAGTACTTTGTAGTGAACACACACCCACACACATATAGGGGGCATAGGAGATGGTTCAAATATAAAGACATCTTCCCATGCAAAGTAAGAATGAATCTTGTGCATTCTTTTCCACATCTAATGGTTCAAAATGAGCCAAAAATGCACAAAATTTCGACCAAATTCACGGTGGTAAATTCGTAAATATGTTGCACTCTTTCGCCACCGCGAAAAAGTGCAACAGAAACACGAAAAAGTGTAAGCGAAACATGAAGAAGTGCATATCTTCGCACTTTGTACGGGGACAAGTCTTTTTATTTGAACTCTTCCCCATATATATAATTTGTTCTTTTTAGATAATTTATGTTATATTTTGGTATGTATTAAGGAATGTTAAAGTTATGGGTTTCAAAAATCATTAATGACTATTCATTTCTAGTAATATAGTGTGTATGATTTGTTGTTGTATCATGTTTGTGCAATTTTACAACTTAATTAATATGATTTAAATCTGAACGCTCCCACGATTCAAGTACAATTAAATTAGATTAGAACTAATATTTAATCTAAAACAAAGAACATTGAATTTTTCTATTATATTCAACAATTTGGTGATATTCTTTTTATATTTATGAAGTTAGTAAATTAAAAATGATATTCATCTCGTGTATCATTATTTTGTTATACTTTTTCTTAGTTGTGTTGTAGTACACAAATGTTCCTGTCAGGTATACCTGACTGGAGCCGCCGTCCGGCCTCCTCCTTTTGGGGGCCTTCCAGGTGGTATTTTATGCTCAAATTTTTGTGTATGTTCCTCATCAAGTCTAGTTCATCCATACCAAATTTCAGCAAAAACTTCAATCGGGAAGGTCGTCAAATGATTTTTGCAAGTTAACTGGTCCGGAATACACCCGTTAACTTGCAAAAATCATTTGACGACCTTCCCGATTGAATTTTTTGCTGAAATTTGGTATGGATGAACTAGACTTGATGAGGAACATACACAAAAAATTTGAGCAAAAAATACCACCGGGAAGGCCTCCAAAAGGAGGAGGCCGGACGGCGGCTCCAGTCAGGTATACCTGACCGGAAGATTACTCTGTTGTAGTATTTGTGAATTTTAGTACTACATATGCAATTTATTGTATTTATATCAACATTTAATGTGAGTTGGTTGATGTAATGATATCTACTTATTGAGTAATTGCAAGATTTGTCCAAAAATTTTAGCATGTGTTTGACATTATACCATACTGTTTTGTACCGTTCTGAAACGACGTGGCAGTGAAGAGTTCCGTCCTCAGAATCAGACCGTACCACACGGACCGTGCCCACCCGCAACTATACGTAAAAACCAAAGGTTCTGTTCCAAGTCATTTTCGGATTTCCGGTTCAAAAATCCCATCGCGTGTAGGCGTTACAAGCTTGCAGCGTAGGTGTAGGCCGAAGAAGAGACAACCTAAACTCCTCACTGTGTCAACACTCGCACCAGTGTGAGCGAAGAAGTTGAAGATGAGGAAGCGCGATCTAGCTATTCTAATGCTCTCTGCTTTCTCCATCTTCTTCTCTCTTCATGTACTCCTCTACTTTGAATCTCCGAGGAAAACATTATAAACCCTAGCAATCTCCACTCGCAGTTCCTCTGTCTCTATTTTTTCTGTTAAATTTCTACTCCATACTTAGTAATGTTTTCAGTACATACACTTTGACTTTTTCTTTTCGGTTTCTCTCTGATCTTAGCATGAAGGTGATTTTTCATTCAGAGAGGCGTGGTTTCATCTCTCCGACGAATATCCTATCAAATATGAGGCGGATCGTCTTCCTCCGCCTATTGTGTCTGATCTCAATGGAGATGGCAGAAAAGAGGTCCTCATTGCTACACACGATGCTAAAATCCAGGTAATTCATCTCAAGCATCCTACTTTTCATTCCCTATCATGTGCTTTTATTTTTATGATGATGAATATATCTCAACAATAAATTGCCATTTTCCGGTTTTCTGGTTAACTGTTACTTTCATAGACTAAACATAAACAATATTAAGCTTGGGCTACTTTTGTGGAGGAAATATCAGAGAAGGTGATCTAAATGTTTTAGTTCAATTAATTGAGATCCTTACTTTCTTTAAACGGAAAGTAAAGGTACATAATCAAACCGATTCCCTCAAAACTCTTCTAAATATGTCATATGTTCGGCAATTTCCCTGTTATTTTGGGATGCTGTGCTCTTATATTCTTATTTTGCTCATGATTATAATGGTAGGTCTTAGAACCGCATGCTAGGAGAGTGGATGAAGGGTTTAGTGAAGCACGCGTGCTTGCGGAGGTGTCCCTTTTGCCTGATAAAGTTCGTATTACATCAGGAAGACGTGCTGTGGCAATGGCCACTGGCGTTATAGATAGGAATTACAACCCCAGGGAACCTCGGAAAGAGGTTTTGGTTGTTGTTACATCGGGTTGGTCTGTAATGTGTTTTGATCACAACCTCAAAAAGCTATGGGAGGTGAACTTTCAGGTGCGGTTATCATTATTTAAAAAATTACTGATTTCAACATCTAGTGAGAAAATCACACCAGTTTGACTTTTTCTGTGAAGAAAATTATTATTATCAATGAGGTTTATATTATTATTGGTATTGTTGTTATGATTATTATTACTATTATTGTTTTTAATTATAATAATAAGATTATTAATATTATATTATTACTAGTATTATTGTAATTCTTTTTAACTTATTCTTATTTTTGCTCAACTTGGGGAAAATAACTTATTCTTTACAGGAGGATTTTCCACATAACGCTTATCATAGAGAAATTGGAATCTCAATTAGTAATTATACCATTAGGCATGGAGATTCTGGATTGGTGATTATAGGTGGAAGAATGGAAATGCAGCCTCATGTATGTGGTCTTATGTCTAGTAGCGTTATTAATATTTTATCACTTTTTCTGCACTTTCAATGAGTTGTTTTTCTCTTACATTTTTGCAATTGCTATATATGTTGTACTCTCTTTATCCCGTATACAGTATTCAAGTAAACAGATTCTCTCTCTCTCTCTCTCTCTCTCTCTCTCTCTCTCTCTCTGTTTTAACGATTTGCGTAGTATTATAATTACCATCTTCGTTGTGCGCGCTACTCATGCTAATATAAATTATGTGTCATGGACTGTCAAATTGTCATCATCATCATTACCCCCGTGCCGCAAAGGCTCCCACCTACGGTGGGGTAAGGGGGGGTCGGATGTACGCAACCTTACCCCTATACTAAAGCACAGAGAGACTGTTTCCGGATGACCCATAGTATGGACTGTCAAATTGTAAACAATTTAATTCATGTTTTGATAAATTGGAATGGAGTCTAGGGAGAAGTGTAAGTAGTTTTGAATGGCGTCTTTCATGAACTAATTTGTAAGCATATCATTTCTTGGATGATCTGAGGAAGCGGTTCAGCCCAGCTGGTCGCCGACTCACTCTCCCTCATGGGAGGTCCCGGGTTCAATTCCCAATGGAGTGAGATTGATCCCAGTTTACCCCAGGCTCCCCAAACCCCCTTCCCCCTGACGCCCCCTAGGGTACAAAAAAAACTTTTCTTGGATGATCTTGAAAACAATTCTGTACATATTTTCAGATGCATATGGATCCATTTGAAGAAATTGAAATAGCAGAGAAAACTGCAGAGCAACACCGCAGGAGTGCCACAGAGGGTGAAGTAAGTGTTTTCTTTGCTGTTGGAAATTTGTATTGTGTCTATTTGCTCTCTAATTCTGTTCACTTGTATATGCCTTGTTTTAATCATTGCCACCCAATGTAGAACTTTGTAATCTTTAGGTAATAAATAATATACACAAAAAGTTAGGAAACTATTTAGAGGCGAGAGAAGATATCTTTTGGTTGGTATAGATTTAATATTAGGTGGGTGGGTCTTTGTTAAAGGGCAGCAGGGAATAGGGATTGTATTGTGTTGGGCCATTTGCAAAAGGAAGTCAGACAATTAATATTGAACAACCTCAAATGAAATTGAAAGTAGTAACTAAATAGTTACTGGCCAACTAGTACTGGATTTTAGTCCAGATAGGCAGATATATGATAGGAAATCAGTAGATATAATATTGCTATCTCTTTTTTCAGGCTTCCGAAAGTTCTGGGACAGTTGATTTGCGTCATTTTGTATTTTATGCATTTGCTGGCCGAACTGGGGAAATTCGATGGAGCAGAAAGTCAGAGGTCTATATTACTACCCTTGTCTTGAATATGAATAGTATACGATGTTCATTCTCAATTCCTTGAATGCCTGTTTTTATCTCTCCTGAACCCAATCTTTTCTCCTATTTATATTCCTGTTAGGTAGAGTAAAAAAATAAAAAAGCAACTGTGATCCGTTTGGATTTTTTACCTGTGCAACATCTGAGACCATTGCGATGTGTTTCTATATCCTTAGTTACCTGGCATTGTTTATCTGTTTCTTGACTTCTTTTATGTTCTCCACCCTCATTATTTTTTTTAAAGAAAGGCTGAATTAGCAGACTTTTGTAGTTCTATACGTACCTGGATGCCTTTTACCTGATAATTTTATACCAGCCTTATTTTAACTTTGGCTGATTTAGCTCTTGTGCTTTTTCTAGAGTGTCCAAGCGCAGTCATCTGAGGAATCTCTCATAATTCCACAGCACAACTACAAGTTGGATGCTCATGCTTTGAACACTCGTCATCCTGGAGAGGTATAGTGACAAGATTGTTTCTTGGGATTTTCCACAGCATAATTTGCTTTTTTATTCATCTAACCAAAAAAATTATTGCATATTTGGGAAGAGCGTTAAATGTAATTAGGTTTAGAAGAAATCTATTTATGAGTTCTGGTAGCATTAGAGGTGTTTTGGAAGTCCGGCATGCATCCTGAATATGTTAAAACACCAAATATCTCTATTTGTCTTGTGAAGGAGTTAATAGAGATATAGGCAAGAAGCCATTGCTAACTTGGGATTTTAGATACCTGAAAAGTGTGCAAAGTTGATCATATGCCACTCTGCAATCTCTCATGCTGTCTAATTTCAACATGTGTTCCTTCCAGTTTTTTAGGTTTAATAGTACTCCTTCAGCTCAATAGTTAATGCCCAACTTAAATACTACAAAGAGAAAGGGGAAGGGAAATTAGTGAATATGACTAGGTTGACTTCTTGATGAAAGTAGTGAATTAATTAGTTTGTTTCTGGTACGATGAAACCATGGAAAAGATCTTTAGTTAGATACTAATTCTAGGTGAAGTTTAAAATAATAGGTGGATGTCTTACTATGTGCTGGAGTAGATTAATTTCTCAGAGCTTAAAACCTAATGATCGATTTTATATCCTATGCCTTCTTACCCAAAGCCATTATGTTAGCATGTTTGTGTGAACCATATTCACTTATAAGATTTTGTTAAAGGTACTCGTAAACACTGCTATGCTCTGCCTGCATTATAAGAAACTTTAGTTCATTGAACTCCCTGCGTTTTGCAGCCGGAGGGATGGAATAAGATTGCACTATTTCTAAATTTATGGAGAAAGTATACACTTATTCATACATCCACTTAATTGTTCTTCAACCATAGTTTGAATGTAGGGAATTCAGAGAATCCATTCTTGGAGTAATGCCACATCGCTGGGTATGTCACTTAATTTTTATTTGTTTTTATCTTCCCCGTGTTTTATGCTTTTATATTGCTCTCATCTTTCCACACAAAATTTTCCCAGGATCGTCGAGAAGACACTTTATTAAAGTTGGCACACTTCCAGAAGCACAAAAGGAAAACATTGAAGAAAATGCCTGGCAAGAGCACCAACAGTAATCCTCTTCACAAGCCTTCGGAAAACCACCCCCCTGGTAAGGACACCACTAAAAGGATCTCAAATATGATTGGGAAGGCTGTGAACTATGCAAAGTCTTCAAAAACCAAGAAGGTGAGTCTTTTTATTTTTTATTTTTTATTCTTGATTGTGAGAGTTGAATGAAATTATTTGAGCCTTTCCTTCATCATAGTTTCTTAATAAATAGTTTTAGTTGTGTGCTAGTATTCAAAGTCAACCCTTTAGTTGGTGTTCCTTTCATGTATAAAGAGCTCAGAGTTGTGGAATTTCTAATCCTATAGAATTTAAGTGTACCAATGTTTTTGCAAATCTAAAAGTAGAAGTATTTTTCAAAAATAAGATTATTCTTAAAGAGAAAGCATAACAAAAAAGTACTACCCCCGTCCCAAAATTCTTAGCCATCTTAAAAACTTTGACGGCTTGACCAATTATATATATTTATTGGAAATTATTTATAATATAAAAATGATATGAAAATGTTCTTTGTTAAAAGTACTTTCACAAAAATATAAAATTTATAAGTTCCATAATATTATACTAATCAAAATCAGTCCAAATTTTAAGATTTGGCTAAGTATTTTGGGACGGAGGTAGTATTTGATTATGTTTTAGTACAAATATATGGAGTACTAAACCGATTACAAATGGATTCCTTTTAATAATATAAATAATATTTTAAAAGTATGGTTTTGAAAGGGTACAAAGTACACACTAACATCGGTCTCCTGGGTGGCATTTTATTGCTGACATGTTTTTTTTCAATTTGATCTTATGTGGGACTAATGTGCTAATATGCACCTGTTTTGACTTTTGTAACTATGGCTCACGACCACCACCGCTGCTGCAGGCCAGCCGTCGGCCACCAGATATTTTATTTTAATTTCTATATACTCCCTCCGTCCCGCTAAGATGGTCTCATTTTACCTTTTCGGGAAGTCCCACTAAGATTGTCTCATACTAAATTTGGTAAAGATTGTGTGGCTCTAAATCATTCTTACTTTATTCTTACTTTATCGATTTAATATTAACCACACAAACTCACTTTTTTTAACAATCGTGTCACATTCTCTTGTCCCAATCTTAGTGGGACGGAGGTAGTAATATTTAACTTGGGGCGATTATTGTAACGACTTCAAAAAACTTTCTTACAAATAACAACATCCAAGCATTAGTCCCAAAAGATTTTGGGGTCGGCTAACATGAATTGATACATGATATCGGAGCCAAAATAGCATTCTTATCACCACACCCTTGCATATTTAACGCCACCCCAGACGGAGGGATAATGCGTCGCTTACGGGCCTACCAGAACACTGTCCTCCTTTATCCAGTGGTGATATTCATTTTCGATCCATGTTATGTGATGGACTAAGCCATGAGCCTACCAGAACACCCTCCTTGATCCTGGCTTGGGACAAGCATGATACCAAAAATGATCTCATGGCAGAGTTTAAAAAAAATATTAATGTTACTTGACCCCAAAATCTTTTGATTATTTAATGTTGGCCGACCCCCAAAAATATCATTAAAAAATTTCTTAATGATTTAAAATAACTACACTAAACAAACTCACTTGCTCTTGATTATTTAATAGTAGTATTAATTAAATATTTTACGTAGCTTTTACTTTTTTAATGTAATTACTGATTTAGTACCTAGTTAATATACTTTTGCTGAGTTAAATTTATATTTATATACATTAATGTGTGAAAAATGGTCGATGACAATGAAAGTAATATACTTTTGTCTAGTATCGATTTATCTATATTTGGATAAGCAAAATAAGTTGGTGATCGTAAGTATTCGCCCACAAGTCGTAGGCATATGACTGGTGCATACAATGTATCAGACTACCATTTTGTTCAGCAGTGATGACCAGTGGGTGATCAACAACGACGGTGGCGGTTGTACACTGTAGCTATAGAAGTCACAACGGTTGCGATTTAGCGGTAATAGACTAATAGTTAGTAGTTACCACTTTAATTGCCACCTGGTGCCACGTCGGATTGAAACAAAAAGAATCCAATTCAACAAAATGGGCCACCTAGACATCACACTGTCCCATGAGTATATGGGTCAAGACCCCATGACCCACATACTCAGCGGTCCAAAAGGCACCAGCAGGACGCCCACGTGACACCTGCATCGGTCAGAGGCCCGCAACGTCTAAAGAAGAAGATATCACCTGGGCCCCTTAGGACACGGCCCAGGGGCCGCATCGTCCATGGACCGCATCGTCCATGGACCACATCGTCCAGACCTCGTCCAGGCAGAATGTATTTCTTGTTTTATGTACTAAGTATTGTACTCAGCCCATTATTGGCCCTATTCGCCCAAAGAAGGCATGATTATTGTAATGGGCCTCCTAAGCCCAAGGCTAGGGGCCCAAATCCACATTTTTACCTATAAATAGACCCCAAGGGCTAATTATAGGGGGTTGAGAAATATAATTACTCACTTTCTCTCTCTAGCTCTCACATCTCTCTAGAATTACTCTATCATTTGGTGCTCTCGTTGAGAGCTTAGAACTGATCAAGTGAGGATTCCTCGTCTCTACCAAACGCAACAGGATGACTAGAACCAGGTCAAAGAACACCGGAAGGAATGCCCCCGTAGTAGTAGTAGTAGTAGTAGTAGTAGCTCGCACAGCGCGTCCTCACCCACTTTGCCGGGAGGAAGCGCGTCAAGAAGCACTTCGCCCATCTCCTCACCATCAAACAACACCCTGAGGAGACGCTCCGAGCCTTCCTCGACCGCTGGACAAAGGAGGTTGACGAGTGTGAGGGAGCCGATGAGCGCACCCTCTTGGCTTTTCTCCGGGGAGCACTTCGGCCCAGCCACTTCGCCTGGAGCTTGTTCACCGAGCCCCCCGTCGTACATTTCCGCGCTGCGGCGTGGAGAGAGGCATGCTGAGGCCGACGAGCTCCTGAGCCAGAAGAGGGGTGGGGAGAAGCCACAAAAGAAGGACTCCTCGTCCAACCCCCACCACGTGCCGGCCAGCAAGGAACAAGGCCAACAGAGAAAGAGGCACCCATGGTCCGGGGGCAGCGCAGGGACGACCGATCATGGCGCCCGAAGCTGGAGGCGCCACTGATTCCCCTCACCCACCCGGTCAGTTTCATCCTCGATCATGCCGAGGATCACGGCCTCATCGCAAAAGATACCAGGCCCGAGAGGGAGATATTCGCAATCCACAAGGGTGGGACATACTGCAAGTACCATCGCCAGACGTCCCACAAGACCGATGACTGCACCACTCTGAAAAGGCACGTTGACAACCTCATCCGGCGAGGAGAGCTCTCCCAATTTGTCAAGGGTGCCCAACAGACAAACACATGGGTTAATCCCAACAGGATGGGAGAGGGATCCTCCGGAAAAAAGAGGGAGATCGGCGCCCTGAGTTAGGACGAGGATGACGAGACACCCCGCCATAAAAAGCATCACATCCACGTCATTGTGGGCGGGAACACAGGGGGGACTCGGCTACCTAGCGGAGAAAATGGGTTCAGTCCCTATACGTTGGTGAGGTGTCCCACATTCCCCCCAGCCTAAGCGACAGCACGTGGAGGCTATCACCTTCACCGACAAGGATCTCCCCTTCGGCCCCTTGCCCCACAGAGACGCCCTCGTCATCAAATGTGAGATCGGCAACAACGTTATTCACCGCAACTACATCGACACCGGCAGCTCTGTCAATGCCATGTATGTTGACACATTCAGACAGCTGAAATTGAAGAAAGCCGACCTCAGGCCGATATGGACTTCGTTGTTCGGCTTCACCAGGGACTCTATCGACGCCGAGGGCACGATAGTGCTCCCCGTTGCGGTCGGAGACGGTACTTATCAGGCGAAGATCAACAGGGAATTTATGGTCGTGAACCTCGACAGCGCCCACAACATGATTCGGGGTCGGCCGACCTTGGAGGATCTTGAGGCCATCATCTCTATGAAACATCTATGCCTCAAGTTTCCCACCAAGGATGGCATCGGCTACGCCAGAGGAAACCAGAAGATAGCCAGGGCCTGCTACCTCAAGCTCACCAAGATCAACGAGGCCGAGGAGCGGATTGACACTATCACCACTGCCTCGGCCAAAGAAGACATACCAAGGGCCGAACCGGTCGGAGACGTGGAAGAGGTTCCGCTGGACGACTCTCGGCCGGAACAGGTACTGAAGATAGGGACACAGCTCCCTCCACAAATCCGAAGGGACATCCTCTCTGTCCTGAGAGCGTACGCCATCGTCTTCGCATGGAGACCTGAAGACATGCCGGGCATCAGCCCACAAATAATCACGCATCGGCTCTCTGTCGACCCGGCCTTCTCCCCCATCAAGCAAAAGCGACGCTACCTCTCAGCCGAGCAAAGGGAGTTCGTCAAAACTGAACTGGCTATGCTGCTCTCCATCAAGCACATCAAAGAGGTGAAGTACCCCACGTGGTTGGCGAACGTCGTCCTCGCCCAGAAGCCGCCTACGTTCAGGATGTGCGTGGATTACACCGACCTGATTAAGGCGTGCCCGATGGACCCGTTCCCTCTCCCCAACATCGATCAGTTGGTGGACGAGACGGCAGGGTGCGAGTTGATGTCGTTCTTCGACGCGTTCAGAGGGTACCACCAGATATCAATGCATGAAGATGACGCGGAGAAGACTGCTTTCATGACCCCGGAGGGAATTTTTTGCTATCTCATCATGGCCTTCGGGCTCAAAAATTCCTGCGCCACTTATACACGGATGGTAGCCCGGGTTTTTAGAGCTGTCTTGGGCCGGACGATGGAAGCATATGTCGATGACATGATCGTCAAGGGCAAACAATCCTCAATACATGCCGACGACCTCCGGGGCATCTTTGAGATTATGAAGAAATACAACCTCCGACTCAACCTGAAGAAATGCACCTTCGGTGTCCAGGGAGGCAAATTCTTGGGGTACCTGGTCAGCCGAAGGGGCATTGAAGTGAACCCGGAAAAGATACAAGCCATCATCAACATGGAGCCGCCCCACAACATAAAAGAGGTACAACGGCTGACGGGACGCCTCACGGCCTTGAACCGTTTCCTCTCGAAATCTGCTAAGAAATCTCTCTCTTTTTTCCAGCTTCATACAAGCACCTGCGGAAGGCCACCAGCTTCAAGTGGACGACGGTGCCAACAAGCCTTTGAGGAGCTGAAACAATATCTCGCCTCCCCACCCGTCCTATCCAAGCCCCAACCCGGCGAGACTCTTTTCCTCTACCTATATGTGAGTACGTCGGCCATAAGCTCCGTGCTAATCAGGGAGGATGATGGGGCCCAGCTCAGGTACTCCCCCATCGAGAAGACGGCGCTGGCCATCGTCCACACAGTGAAGAAGTTGGGACACTACTTCCAAGCTCACCCCGTCCATGTCCTCACACATCAGCCATTGGGCGCCCTCATGAGGAGCTCAACCAGCTCTTCAAGGATGATCAAGTGGGCGATCTTCCTCAGCCAGTACCAAATTGAGATCAAGCCAAGGCCGTCCATCAAGGGACAAGCCTTGGCTGACTTTGTCACAGAATGCACGGCAAGGGAGACGGCCGTCGCCAACACTAGCCCCGAGACAGAAGCAACATGGACCCTTTTTACAGATGGGTCCTCGGCCAGCAAGGCATGTGGAGGCGGCGTCGTCCTCATCTCCCCTGAAGGTTTCAGAGCATACTATGTAATCCGCTTCAATTTCAAAGTATCCAATAATGAGGCCGAGTATGAAACGCTCCTCAGCGGCCTCAGGCTAGCCGATGGTCTCAAAGCGCGCCACATCAGAATCAGATGCGACTCAAAACTTGTGGTGAGCCAGATGGAGGGCTCATATGAGGCCAAAGAAGGAAGAATGAAGCTAGTACAAGGATGCGGCTGCAAAATTGCTCAAGGCGTTTGAAACCCACGAGATCACCCAGATCCCAAGGGCCGAAAACGCCGAGGCCGACATACTCTCCAAACTCAGCTCCGACACCCCTGAGCACATCTCCAAGATAGCGAAGGTAGAGGAGTTGAGCATGTCAAGCATTCATGCCAGTCCCATACTTTGCATATAACACCAGCCGGAAGATTGGATCACCCACATCGCAACCTACATCACCTCCGGCACATTACCTGAAGACGAGGAGAGGGCCAAACTAGCCAAGCTTAGGGCTCCGAGCTATGTCATTGAAGGTGACAAGCTTTACAAGAGACCATACAACGACACCCTCCTCTGATGTCTCCACCACAAAGTGGCCGAAGTGGCCATGGAAGAAGTGCACTGCGGCGTCTGCTCATCACATCAAGGGCCCTTCAGCATGTCCCGTCGCCTCGTCGTCCAAGGCTACTTCTTGCCGACGATGGCGCGCGATTGTGCTGAAGTCACCCGCAAATGCACCGCGTGCCAACACTATCAAAGGGCACCTGGTCGGCCAGCTGTCAACTACGCCCCGGTCAGCACAGCCATCCCGTTCTCCAGATGGGACATCGACCTCGTCGGACCACTCCTAAGGGGCGCGGGCAACAACAGATTCATCATCGTCTACTTCACCAAATGGGTCGAAGCCGAGCCACTCGCCAGCATCACCGGGGCGCGATGTCGAAAGTTTGTCTACAAAAACATTCTCACCCGCTTCGGTGTGCCTCAGGAAATCATGTCAGACAACGGCACCCAATTTGAGGCCGAACTATTCCAGACCTTTCTCCAAGAATGGGGCATCAAGCACCGTTTCTCCTCCGTTGCCTATCCTCAGGCCAACGGGTAGGTCGAGAACGCCAACAGAACCATCTTGGAGGGGCTAAAGAAGAAGCTTGAGGAAGAAGGTGGAAGTTGGGTCGACGAGCTCCACAACGTCCTATGGTCTTACCGCACTGCGCCAAGGAGGGCCATCGGGGAGACACCATTCTCCCTTTGCTACGGCTTCGAAGCCAAGGCACCCACAGAGGTGACGCTTCCTAGCCGACGGGTCACCCAATACGACCCTGAGGCCAACAAGGAGACCATGAAGATTGACATGCACCTCATCGACGAAAGGCGGGAGATAGCTTACCTCAGGGCAGAAAACTACAGACGACAAGTCAAGTCATATTACGACGGCAAGGTACGCTCCCACGAATTCCAAGTGAAGGTGGGAAGCTCGCCCTCAAATATGATGGGCCGTACATCATCAGCGCCGTCATCAAAGCCGGCACATATAGATTAAAGAACCCCAATGGGTCCACTGTACCACGATTGTGGAATGTACACCATCTGGTGAAATTTTATCAATAACTCGACAAGCGGTGCAGTGGGCAACGTCGCCCACCCCTCGGGTTACTGATTGAATATACACCCTCGACCAAAGAGCCATTTATTGAATATAACATCATGTTCCGCTTAATCATACAAAAATCTAAGGACAAACAACCAGAAAGCGCATCGGCCAGAGCGGTGAAATGCCCAAAATGGGCCGATGCGCCCCTTAAACCGTTGCCCTAGACAACGTACCCAAGGCCGTTGCGAATCACAACGCGCCTACGCCGTAATAAGGCACCTAAATACCACATCGGCCCGGTCGGTGAAACACCCAAGAATGGCCGGTGGTATGTAGGACGAAGGACCTGTGTGCATGGTCCGACGTCTTCAAACGGAGAAGCATACCGCGTCGTTCGCGCGGAAACCGCAGGACGACAAGCCTAAATTAAGGCCGAGGTTACAAAAACTCCCCCCGTCAGTAAAATTTGTCAAGGACCACCAAAGGCGACCGTCGCGAGACGCCAACTAGCTGATATGGAGCAGGATTGGGCAGTGGGCCCGCAGGGGGGTGGCGACTAAGGTAGAGCAGGGCCCAAGGCCCTTGATAGTTTACCGAAGGCGGGGTCGGGCCTGAGCCCACCTACGTGGGCTGTGTTATTTGGTTCTTTAATTAATTAATTAATTTTGTTTCCTAGTTTATTAGTTTTAATTAATTGTTTCCTAGTTTGAGTTGTTTAAGAGTTTTACTTAGATTAGGACATGCAGTCTATTTATACCCTTAAGAGGGTTATTCAAACTATGTTTTTAGAGGAATAAAATTGGTGTTTAAGCTTTAAGCTTTGGGCAACGATTGCTATCGTTGATTGTTGAATTTCTGTTCTTATTAATTGGTCCGACCTGCCGGATCCCCGCCCCGCCACGATGACTAGATCTCAAAACGACCGTTTGACCGAGTTGGAAACTGAGCAGAATCGTATGGGGGAAGAACAAGTGCGGTTGAGTGCTGAGCAAGCCAGGATGGCGTCAGAACAAATAGATTGAATCTCACCCTGGATGAACACAGTTTGAAGTTGGCTGCAATAGCCGCCTCTTTGGACGCGCTGACGAGAGCCATGGTGCCGCCAGGAACGCCGGAATCCGCCGCGACAAGAACTGGGGCTATCGTTACCCCCCTCGACCGAAGACGGACTGGTGCGCAGTCCGGTTCCCACCCTGTTGCCTGGGTTCGACGGGGCAGACCCGATCGGTTGGATAGCCCGTGCAGAGCAACAATTCGAATTGCTTGGAACTCTACCAGAGAAGAAAGTAGCTGCTGCGGTGGTGGCCATGGAAAGGGGGGGCCCTTTATTGGGTGACTTGGTTGAAGGCACGCAGACCCGGTATGACTTGGGAAACTTTCAAACAGGCCATGGTATCCAGATTTGATTCTCGATTTCAGGGAAATAAGTTTGAAAGATTATCCGGAGTCAAACAAACTGGTTCTATTGAGGACTACAATACCCTATTTGTTCAGTTGGCAAGCCAGGTCCCGGGATTGACCAATGATCACTATTTGGGTTACTACATGAGCGGTATGAAGGAGGCAATTTGCAGCTCGCTGCGTTTACTACGGCCGGAGAGCCTGGAAACAGCTATGGCGTTAGCCGGTGAGGTTGAGCACAATTTGGCAATTCAAAATAGAGGAAGAGCGGGTACCAAGTTATAATCCGTCCGAATCACGAACCAGCAATTATCCACGGCTCAATTCGGGGGTTTTTTCGGGTACGGGTAGCAGCGGTGCGCGTAACCAGGGTGGCAGCTTGCCACGAGCCACTGGACAGAACATGGGTTCCACTCCGCAGGCAGCAGGAAGCACTTCCGGATTATCTGGGCAGTCCACCTAACGTTCCAGATTTACCAGACTTCCTCCAAGGGTGCTCGATGAATTA
The DNA here is from genome assembly GCA_945859915.1 of Cuscuta epithymum. Taxonomy (NCBI): domain Eukaryota; kingdom Viridiplantae; phylum Streptophyta; class Magnoliopsida; order Solanales; family Convolvulaceae; genus Cuscuta; species Cuscuta epithymum. The sequence continues at coordinate 390,439 of CAMAPF010000969.1, read as the reverse complement.
CGTGCCAAAGGTTTATGCTTCAAATGTCGAAAGCCTTTTACACCGGGGCACGAATGCCCATTTAAACAACTAAGAGTAATGCTTGCAGAAGAAGACGAAGACAACCCCGAAGGAGATAGTGGTGATTTTCCGGTTTATGCAATGGCCGGAATTTTTAGTCCACAAACCATGCGGCTCCGGGGAGTAGTCGGAGGATGCACGGTCACAGTATTAATTGATAGTGGTGCCAGTCATAATTTTGTATCCTCATCATTAGTGTCATTGCTGTGCTTAAAACCCGATAATACAGGAAGGTTCGGAGTGCAATTGGGAGACGAACATAGGCAAGAATCCGAAGGGGTGTGTCGTCAACTACCCATATCTTTACCGGGATGTGCGATCAAGGCTGATTGTTTTGTTTTTCCCTTAGCCGGTGTGGACCTCATATTGGGGGTTGCTTGGTTAGCCACATTAGGGGAAGTGCGAACCAATTGGAAAAATCTTACCATGCAGTTCAGGCTAGACAACAAGAGGGTTGAGTTAAAGGGTGATCCCTCCATGTGCAAGAATGTAGTCAGCCTCCGAACTTTACTCAAAACAGCCGATGATGGAGAATTTAGAGCCATTGTTCTTGTGAGGGAGACTGGCCAGGCAGAGGAGGCAGCCGCGGATACTCTGGAAGGTGTTCTCGGCCAGCATGTGGAGGTTTTCAAAAAATTGCAAGGGCTGCCACCACACCGCACCATGGATCACCGCACCATGGATCACCGCACCATGGATCACCGCATCGAGCTAGTTGCCGGGGCAAAACAGGTTTCGGTTCGGCCATACCGGTACGGTCATTTACAGAAGGATGAAATCGAGAGACTAGTCGACGAGATGCTACAGGCTGGCATCATTTAGCCTAGTTCCAGCCCATTCTCCAGTCCAGTTCTGTTAGTTAAAAAGAAGGATGGAAGCTGGCGATTTTGTGTGGATTATAGGGAGTTGAATAAATCTACCGTGGCAGATAAGTACCCGATTTCAGTAATACAGGAGATGTTAGATGAGCTGTCCGGGGCTATGGTTTTTTCCAAAATCGACTTACGTTCCAGATATCATCAAATCGGACATACATAAGACCGCTTTTCGTACTCACAGCGGGCATTATGAATTTTTGGTAATGCCATTCGGACTGACCAACGCACCGGCTACTTTTCAAGCCGTCATGAATGACTTGTTCCGACCATACTTGCGGAAGTTCGTGCTGGTGTTTTTCGATGATATTTTGGTGTACAACAAGACATGGTTTGAACACCGAGAGCAGTTGGGTCAGGTACTGGACCTCCTCAAGAAGAATCAGTTCAGGGCAAACAAAAAGAAGTGTGCGTTCGGCCAACTTCAGGTGGAGTACCTAGGGCATATCATCTCTCGGGAAGGGGTAGCTATGGATCCAGCGAAAGTTAGTGCAGTAATGGAATGGCCGCGACCAAGGTCCGTCCGAGAGGTTAGGGGATTTTTGGGATTGACAGGATATTATAGAAGATTTGTTTAAGAATATGGACTGATTGCACGACCGTTCACGGGACTTCTTAAAAAAGAAGCTTTGACACGTTTCCAGTGGACTGAAGAGGCCGAGAAGCCTTTCCGTCAACTCCAGAAGGCCTTGACCGAAGCCACTGTTTTAGCCATGCCCCAATTTGACCGCTTATTTATAGTAGAGTGTGATGCGTCGGGAACTGGGATTGGAGCGGTACTCATGCAAGAACAAAGGCCGATTGCTTATTTTAGCAAATCATTAGCTGATAGGACGTTGTCCAGATCAGCCTACGAGAGGGAGATGATGGGATTAGCATTAGCTGTGCAACATTGGCGGCCATACTTGATCGGACGGAAGTTCATAGTGCGCACCGACCATCGGAGTCTCAAACACCTACTTACGCAACGCATAGCGACTCCTTCTCAGCAAGTTTGGGTGGCAAAATTACTGGGTTATGACTTTGAAATTGAATACAAGACCGGCGTCTCTAACGCGGCAGCGGATGCTTTGTCTCGAAGAGGAGAAGAAAGTGACTTGGCCGCAAGCAGCATACCTGAATGGATGGGTCTGGCCGACGTGGACGAAGAGCAACGGAAGGACAAGGCTTTGCAAGAAATTAGGGAAGCACTGACCACGGATCCAGCAAGGGTACCTGGTTACGAAATAGCAGGACAACGGGTTGTTTTTCAAAGGTCGTTTGGTCCTGCCGGCAGATTCCAAGTGGATACCGCAATTAATGGAGGAGTTTCATGCCACACCTTCAGGAGGGCATGCGGGGGCCTACCGGACATACAGGAGACTGGCCATGAACGTATTTTGGAAGGGAATGTTTCGGCAGGTACGCGATTACGTCGCACAGTGTTTAGTATGTCAAAAGGCCAAATATGAGACTTTGTCACCCGCGGGGTTACTGCAGCCTTTACCAATTCCAAACTTAATTTGGGAAGATATTTCCATGGACTTCATCACTTGTTTGCCCAAATCAAAAGGATACACTTCTATTTTAGTTGTGGTGGATCGTTTGTCTAAATACAGACACTTTATTCCTATAAAAAGTCCTATAACAGCCCTCTCGGTGGCTGAAGTTTTTGCTAAAGAGGTGGTAAGGTTGCATGGTATTCCACTCTCAATCGTTAGCGATCGGGACTCACTTTTTGTTAGCGCATTCTGGAAAGAATTGTTTCTTTTATCGGGTACCCGATTGAAATTTAGCTCGGCATATCACCCGGAGACGGATGGGCAGACAGAGGTGCTTAACCGTGTGTTAGAAACCTACCTGCGTTGTTTCACAAGTGAGCAGCCAAGGCAATGGATGTGTTGGATAAACTGGGCAGAATATTGGTATAACACCGCATTCCAGACTGCAGCCAGTATCTCCATTCGAGGTGGTTTACGGCAGGTCACCACCAACCATTCAGAGGTTTCTGCCTGGAGAAAGTAGGGTGGCAGCCGTGACAGAGGCTTTGGGCAGCAGGGACGTTATGCTTAAGCGACTCAAGGAGAATCTACAAAAAGCTCAACGTAACATGGCGACACAAGCTAATAAACATCGCCGAGACATAGATTTTCAGGTAGGAGAAAAGGTATTTTTAAAGATTAGGCCTCATCGGCAAACAACTCTATTTCGCCAACCCTTTAACAAGCTGTCCGCAAAATTCAATGGGCCATTTGCTATTGAGGCACGGATTGGGAAGGCAGCATACCGCCTGGCACTACCTGTTACTAGTCGTATCCATCCGGTATTCCATGCATCACAATTGAGGAAGGTAGTTGGTGATCACCCAGTGGAAAGTGAGTTGCCAGAAAGTTTGGAGTTACCCATGGGACCAGTGTTCGAGCCAGAAGAAATATTAGGCACAAGAAAAAGAAATGACAAAGAAGACGAGTTGTTGGTTAAGTGGGTGGGTCAGTCTACAGACGAGGCAACTTGGATAAATAAAGCAAGCTTCTCAAGCCAATTTCCTGATTTCAACCTTGAGGACAAGGTTCTTCCAAAGGAGGATGAAATTGATATGGACCAGGATAGGGCAGTGGGCCCGCAGGGGGTGGCGACTGAGGAAGAGCAGGGCCCAAGGCCCTTGATAGTTTACCGAAGGCGGGGTCGGGCCTGAGCCCACCTATGTGGGCTATGTTATTTGGTTCTTTAATTAATTAATTTTGTTTCCTAGTTTATTAGTTTTAATTAATTGTTTTCTAGTTTGAGTTGTTTAAGAGTTTTACTTAGATTAGGACATGCAGTCTATTTATACCCTTAAGAGGGTTATTCAAACTATGTTTTTAGAGGAATAAAATTGGTGTTTAAGCTTTAAGCTTTGGGCAACGATTGCTATCGTTGATTGTTGAATTTCTGTTCTTATTACTAGCCCGGTCCCTCGTCGCCGATAGGCATGGAAAGGCCCAAACATAGAGGCCACTGACATGCCAAATGCGAAACGGGAAAATCCCATAAATGGACGAAGGGACAGTAACCCTTCGGCCACAGCTTCCAAGAGGCGACATTCGCCCAAAAAAAAAAGAGGGAAGCCGACGGACCGTGCACTCGCCGGCCTCGTGCACAAAATAAAATCCCCACAATCGAGCCACAATATGGCTAAATACATGTCTTAGAATCCACAAGCTAGCCGACACGATTGCATCGGCCCAACGTGAGGAGGGAACACATACTTGTATATGCCCCAGGGATACATATCCAAGTCAGCCAAACAAGGGAGATTGAAAATCATACAGCCGATGGGACGCATCGTCCCCAAGGAGCAACTATATTAATGATTAATGACACTACTCTTCGGCTACATGCAAGATAACCAAAGGGGATTTGTGGTACTTGGGGAAAATCCTAGAAAGTTTTTCCTAAATACACAACACATCAGCCGAAGCCGCTACACACAAAAGGCGTAGCGTCACATATCAGGAAAGCTTTGGCACTTGAAAAATTCTGAAACAAGTGGACAATGCAACATCTCAGACGAAGGGGCGCCTCGTCCCTAAATTGAGCGAAGATCCGACACGGACGCCTACATCATCAGAGCAAGTTTCTGGCACTTAGAAAATTTTCTAAGAATTACTCTGCTACAAAGACGATATGCAGAACGAAAGACGAAACGCACACCGGCTCCACGATCAGCACTCAGCGGAGACATCGCGTCGTCCCAAACGCATAAGGATGAAACGGGTACGCCGCGCAATGCCCGACAGAGGGCTCGCTGCGGCCCGATCTGGGGAAATGACCAGGCAAGGCGCATCGTCTCCACAGACAACAATGTAACAATGGAATGTTACGTCTTGCTCATTGGAAATTGATATCCCCAAAACAAAGTCTTGATACTTAGGAAATTTTCGAGTACAAGAAAAAAAAAGCATAACTACAAGGACGAAGAAAGACTTGATAAAAAAAGAGAGTTATCATTAATCAGCCCTTGAGAAATTACAAAAGGAGGGCGCTTCGGCCATTACAAATACCAGAGCACTACGGCTACAAAAAACAAAGACTAACTATAAGCCTAAGCAACGTCCCTAGCTTGGCCTTGGCCAGCATCAACAGCCCCGCTGTCAGCATCATCATCATTATCCACGACGGCCTTCGGGTTGACCGAACCCTCAAAGAGATAGTCATCACTTTCCGTCCAGGGCTCACCTTCCTCGTCGGAACTCAGAATAGGGCGCTGCCTCTCGGCCAAAGGGAGTTTCAGTTCCTCTTCGGGGTCATTCATCAGCCTGGGAAGGCCGATACCCCTCGGTTTCAAATTCTTGACGCGCCAACGGAGCCTCCTATAGATCAGAGATTGCATGCGCCACTGGCCAAGGTCATAAAAGACCTCCATCTCCTGCTTCCAGAATTCCTGGTCGGCCGGATCTTGTTGCGACCATGCTTGGAAGCGCTCCGCTACTACCCTGAAGCAGAAGTCTCGGTGGACGTCGTCCTTTCACCCCTCAGCCATGAAGAGGTCGATGGCTTTCTCTGCAGCTTCTTCCGCTCCGGCTTTCAGCTTCACAGCCTCCTCAGCTTTCTCCTCGGCCAGCCTACGAGCGGCAGCCTTGTCGTCCAGTTTGGTCTTAAGATGCTTCGCCTCCTCCTAGGCAGTAGCGGCCCTCTTATCAGCTGCGTCGGTCTTCTCAGTCAAGGAGACCAACTCAAATCGGAGACGCTCCAGCGAGATCACCGCCTCGTCGGCCGAAGCCGCTTTCTTCTCAGCCTCCCGCAAACGGGCAATCTCTTCTTCTTGCCGGCGGTGCTGTTCCATTAGCATAAAGGTGCCCTACAAAGACAGGACCAAAAGTTAGAAGGGAAAGGAGACAAAAGTACAAAGTGTAAAGTAACAAGCTTACCTGGACGACGTAGTCCAGCCAACCGTCAAAGAGGTGCACATCTTTTCCCTGCCGACACAGGTACGCCTTATCCTCTTCCGGGATAGCCTAAAACAGGACGTCATGCCCAGACACCTTCTCATTGAAGAGCCCGCCCTTCGTCGGGTACCGCACTGTCACCTCGTACAGGCCCGTGGCCACATCATGGCCGGAGCGGGTACTCTCCTTGGCGACAGTGCCGAGTTTAGTGGGAACAAGGACAGACGAAGCCACGTCCAACGTCAGGTCTTCCACCACCGGAACCTCAGATACATGGTCCCCTTGCGCCGAAGCCTACATAGCGTCCGCAGCGGCACCACTAGAAACGGGGTTTTGTTTCGTCTTTTTGGCCCCTTGGGCCGACACCAACCCCGCCTCGGTAAAGGTTTGTTGACCCTCAGCGGGCCTCTTCTTTTTCTTGGTAGCGGCAGCCTTCTTCACTGCATCGGCCTGAGATTTTGAGCCGTCGCCTGAACCCTTAGACGCCTCGGATTGCTGAGCAGCCTGCATCTCCTTGTCAACCATCTTTTTGGCTTGGGACATAAAGAGCTTGCGACTCATCTCGAATCCTGCAGATGCGACATAGAACAAAGTTAGAAACAAAAAATATACAAAGTACACAAAGGATTAGAGAGGAGCTATCAACCTTCGGCCTCGGCCGGAATTCCGAAGTACGGCCCGTCGGCCTGCTCAAAATAGCCAGACATCTTCGGTCATAATCCACGATCGGGGTCACCCGGTATGTAGTATTGCATCATCCCAAGAGCTGCTATCTTGAACTCAGTGATATACGTGTTGACACTCCTCGGCCCACCTTTTAAGAAAGCTTCCACCTGGGCATCCAATATGGCGCTCTTCGGCGGATTGTGCAAGTTAAATAGGCCACCGTGGCCTTGGGAAGGAAAGAAGACCCCGTCGGCCAACTTCAAAAAGCAGAACTTGCTCTTCCACCCCTGGACGAAGGGAGGTCTATGAAGGACCTCTTCTTCGGCAACTGTTGGAGCGCAGCATAGCCGGCACAATTCTCGTGGCTCCCTCGGCCGATCCGGTACAAGTTCATGAACAAAGCCGTCGTCGGCTCGATCTTCAACTCATCGCACCGGATGAGGAACCCGACGATGAAGGAGTAACTATTCGGCATTAACAAGGTCGGTGGAAGGCCCAACATCTTCAAATACTCAATCACGAAAGGAGGCAACGGAAACCTCAAGTCTTGGGAGAAACTCATCGGATACACTCCGAAATAACCAGGGGGAGGGTTCAGGACATGGTCCGTCGGCCTCGGCGCCCTCACCTTCCCATAGGGGCCTACGTACAACTGCGCCACTTGATATTCACCCTGGGTGCTCTCCGGCCTTATAATATAAAGATTCGTCAAATCCAATTGAGAGAGCCCGCCGTACACCCCTTTCCGCCGACGCGATGCACGTTTTTTCGCCGCCCCAGATGACGATGCCTCACCCGGCACAGACGAAATAGGTGGAGGACAGGGGATGGCAGCCGATGAAGCATCACCCGCTTCGTCTCCTCGAAACTTAGGTTCGGAACTTGCTTCGTCCCCACCAGAGGGTTGAGAGCCTGCATCATCACTCAAACGCTCCTCGTCCACAGAGGTGCGGTAATCCGCAGTGTTCTCCATCTCAATCTCGAAAGCCTCCACAACTCTTAGATCAACCCCAGGGGATGTGTCCTCGTCGTCAAAAGGCCAATCAGACTTGTTCAACGAAGTTGTTAAGTCAATAGGGGAGGGAACGCTACGGCCGTCTGGGAACGGCATAACAACTATTGCTACGTCCTAAGGGTAGTTTTCGGATCAAAGTGACTTTCCTAAAGAACACTAGATCTAACACCCTAAGGAGCAAAATATGAAGAAAATACAAGAAAATTTAAGTATCTGACCTTTTGAAGATTTGAAGAAACACTTGAAGATTCTGGGAAGCACTTCTCTCTCTACAAATCTCAGCAGCAGTTCGACTCAAAAAAGCGCAAATGAGGAAATGGCTTCGGAATAAGGGGGTATTTATAGACGCCCCTCTAACGGTCACTACACGTGGCACTAATACATTGGCCACATCAACGGCCACCTCTTCTACAGCCAATCAAGGGGCACCAGTTCAAAATCACTTACGGAAGCACCCCCTACGGCCCAACTCAAATTTAAAAGGAGCAGGGCATCGGCTGCATCCTGCTACGGACCTACAACTACAAAACTCCCCGGTAGGCATCGGCCCAAATTCTCTCAAAGGCATGGTACCCTCAAGAACTACGAGCAACGCTACGGTTGTTTATTATCGGGACCCGTATCGGCTTGGGGACATCATTACTCCCTTGAACCTCAGTTACTCTTCGGCCAAAGGAGTGGGGGACTAGACCGGCTACAAAAAAAAAGGAGAAAGTAAACGCTTCGTCTTCATAACAGACAAAGCGCAACGTCCCTCAACACACACAAAGGGTGCGTTTCGGCCATAAAATCCCAAAATCCACCGCACAGCATAGAGGAGCGCGCAACGGCTTACTCATTAGCAGTGTCGCTACGTCCACCAAACACGGGGGACCGCATCGGCTAAAAAGGGGGAAATAGAAAACAGAATGCAGCGGTTTCAATGAAGAGAAACCTAGACAAGCAAAGGAACCGCAATGTCCAGGGACATCGCATAGTTGCGCATCGGCTACTGAAGCTATGCGCAAGCATGCGGTACTACGCTTTGTCTCGAAAACCAAAACAGCACTCAGAACTTGACACGCAACGTCAAGAAACGCATCAAAACAAAGCAAGCGTCTCTACGGCAGCAAAGTTAGAACAAAATTACTCCCTTTCGCTTCGTCTACATCTCAGCTCAGAAAGTGGGGTACTCCTGATAGAGTATATGGGCCTGGACCCCATGGCCCACATACTCAGCGGCCCAAAAGGCACCAGCAGGACGCCCACGTGACACCCGCATCGGCCAGAGGCCCGCAACGTCTAAAGAAGAAGATATCACCTGGGCCCCTTAGGACACGGCCCAGGGGCCGCATCGTCCATGGACCGCATCGTCCGGACCTCGTCCAGGCAGAATGTATTTCCTGTTTTATGTACTAAGTATTGTACTCAGCCCATTAGTGGCCCTATTCGCCCAAAGAAGGCATGATTATTGTAATGGGCCTTCTAAGCCCAAGGCTAGGGGCCCAAATCCACATTTTTACCTAAAAAAAACCCCAAGGGGCTAATTATAGGGGGTTGAGAAATATAATTACTCACTTTCTCTCTCTAGCTCTCACATCTCTCTAGAATTACTCTATCACCGTCATTATTTAACGTCATTAGTGCAGTAGTCTCTTCGATGCTATCAACGCAATAATACACACCATATGTTCTAATTGAACTGCAAAAGTCAAATTTGAATATGAAAAAATTTGCCACACAAATTCGCAGATGAAAAAGGAGTTGAGTAGTGATAGAGACCTATAAGATGGGACAAAGCGACTAAGGGAGTAAATACTAAAGTTATGTACTTTGAGTTTGACTTATGAATGTAAAGACAGATACTAATATGAGGTAGTTGATGCGTGTCGCGCCATTAGGTGTTTCTTTCAATACCCCACAAACCCACCCATCATTGGCAGTGGTTGGCCGGGAATCTAAAGCTGTGTGCCTGTATCTGATTCTCTCCTACTAGCATGGATCAGGTAAAAGTGAGTGCTCATAGATTATATTGCCATCCTGCATCACAATTATATTTTATTGTGATGGGGAAGATGGGAAGTTATGTTTTATATGGCGCCACATGAAACACATGAATGGTTTTGTGACCCCGTTTATATTTTCTCATGTTATCTTCCAATTGCCTATGGAATGCTATTACTTCTTTACCATGCATGTAACACTGTATATTTGCTTTCTTCTCATTTCTTTACCATGTTCATGTATGTAACCCTCTATATTTATATTGCAGCCCTTAACTTACATACCCACAATCACAAACTATACTCAACTATGGTGGGTACCTAATGTCGTTGTTGCTCATGAAAAAGAAGGGATAGAAGCTATTCATCTGGCATCTGGTCGCACTGTTTGTAAGGTATACCTTAAAGGCTATGGAGCATGGGCATCAGTTTTTGTTTAATTGCTCACAATATAAAGTGTTACTCCTGTCCCGCAAAGGATTGACCACTTTTTTGTCTCACAAGTTAATAAATGATTGTTAACAAAATGTAGCCAAAGACTCACTATTCTTTGGCTTGGGAATATGATGGAATAAAGCAAAATGACTCACTAAACTGTCTGCGCTTCTTTATTATGAAGCAATAGTCCGCATGCAATTTTCGACGCGAATTTCACAATGGGTCATCTGGAAACAGTCTCTCCCTGCTTTAGTACAGGGGTAAGACTGCGTACATCCGACCCCCCTACCTCATCGTAGATGGGAGCCTTTGCGGCACTGGGGGTAATAATGATGATGAATTTAATAAATGATTGTTATGTTAGTTGGAACAATTAATTATCTATGCAATTTTTGTTATCCTTTGTAAAGCTTACAATATTTTATGTAGGAGTTGTATCTAATCTTAACAATGGTGATTAAGTAGGGGTAAACTAGAAAATAAATAGTTAAATGCACATCCAATTATTAAACTGGACTATTTTTGTCAGACGAATCAAGATTGAGAAGTGTACTATCTTTATGGGACAGAGGGCTATCATATCATATTTGGCTATCGTACCAATTGCCAATGCTTTTGAAGGACTGCAAAAGTAATTTAATTGTGGCAAATTTTCTTTAACTGATGGGTCTCTCTTAAAGTAGATAGCAGGCATATTTCTATGCCTTGTCAACACAGTACACAAATGCGCTTATGCCATTATTTTATATATTTTATTTTATGTTTTTCTGCATATCGAAGATGCAATTTATGTGGCTATCTTTTTATGTCTTCTTACTGAAACGAAACAACATATGCTACATGAGCATGACACATTTATAGTTTCATTTTATTTGTGTACACACATGCAATAGTGTATTTATCCAAAACTGTGAGTCACTATAAAAGAAATCGTACAAGATAGTAAACAAACAAAGAGCTGGGCGTACCGCGGAACCTAGTTTATGAAATCAAGGGCTTCAACACTATATTGTTGCAATATTCATGCTATTCTATGTTGTTAATGCGTAGACATGCCGTGTCTAAATTCTTGAGTTCGGACAAGTTTTAGTTCTAATGTGAATACCTAATCCACCAGCTTCACCTTCAAGAAGGTGGTCTGCATGCTGATATAAATGGAGATGGGGTTTTAGATCATATCCAGGTATCCATGTTTTTTTTTTTGTTTTTTTTGTCAACTGAAGTAATAAGGTGATTCGACTACAAATGAGGTGTAAAATTTAGTTTCACGGGTATATTTTGCACTCAAATGAGTATTTGTTACCAAAATCTATACATCAAGTTGGGTAAGGAAAAAGTAAAAACTGACTGGGAATTGCTTCATTCGATGTTGAAAACTTGTCCAGGCTGTGGGAGGGAATGGAGCTGAACAGACAACTGTCAGTGGATCCATGGAGGTTCTGCGCCCCTGTTGGGCTGTTGCAACATCTGGTGTGCCGGTGCGAGAACAGCTTTTTAATGCTTCTATTTGTCGTCACTCTCCGTTTAACTTATTCCAGCATGCGGAATTCACCAGAAGCATAGGTCAACATTTTGATGCAAGTTTCTTGGAGGTTGCAACACCTATTCTCATTCAGAGGAATGGTCATCGGCATCGTAAGGGAAGCCACAGGGATGTGATCTTTCTAACAAATCGTGGCGAGGTAATATATAGCTCCCACATTCCCTACCCCCAAAGTATGAGTATAAAATGCTTGGAGATGGGTGACACATAGACCTGTGTAACTTTGTGCTAGCCCACTCGTCCCCACCCTTCTGTAAAAGCTGGCTTGTATTGATTCGTAGTAACACATTCTTCCGGGCAGGACTTATGGACGGGTATGGGACTATGGGCTTTGTATTTGGCCCATGAGATACAAGCATGGCCCATACTTATGGGTAAAAATGGTAAAAAAAAAAAAGCCTGGCCTGAGCACCCCCATTTATGGATATCTAGTAACAATCATCACACTATTTGTTCACAGGTGACTTGTTATTCACCTGGCTTGCATGGACATGATGCAGTCTGGAATTGGCAGCTATTGACTGGCGCAACATGGTCAAACCTTCCATCTCCATCGGGCATGATGGAAGGTGGCATGGTGATCCCTACTCTGAAGGCATTCTCATTACGCGTGCATGGTGATAATCAACCTCTGATCCTTGCAGCAGGAGATCAAGAAGCCATAGTCATATCTCCTGGAGGAAGTATACTAACAACCATTGAACTCCCCGCTCCTCCCACCCATGCATTGATCACTGAAGACTTCTCCAATGATGGGCTAACTGACCTCATCATTGTTACATCTAGTGGTGTTTATGGGTTTGTTCAAACCAGACAACCTGGTGCACTTTTCTTTAGCACATTGGTTGGTTGCCTTATCATTGTCATGGGAGTGCTATTTGTCTCTCAACATCTAAATTCAATGAAGGGAAAGCCTCGAGTTTTATCTGGTCAATTCTAGCTAAAACTCATGATTGTTCATGCAAGCAAATGTTTATTTCTCTTGGCCGCAGGAAAAAGTCGTGGAGACCACTGAATGATGATAACCATGAGATCGGTTGGACAGAAGGAAAATCTAATTCTGTAAAGCTGCTAGCTGACAGGGCAAACCATAGCAAACTCGGCAGGATTGATGAAAGTGAGTTTAGTCCTACTTGTAGGGAGGCACTGTGCTGAACCCATGACAATACTGTATATATACATATACTATCAGTATACATTGAATTTTGTGCAATTTGACATGAAATGAGATTATTTGCAAGGCAAAACTGCATGGTTGCACTTGGCTTGAAAGTAGAAATCTGGATTGGGGGATTCACAGTTGGGGATCAATTCGAACTACTGAGATGACTAATTTTTCTAATGCATAACCAATGTTCTAAAAAGCGCTAGTCTCTTGTCCTAGGCCCCGGTCCAGAAATGGAACTGGATTGGGATTCCAGATCAGGTCCGGATTGTCTGGTTCACATATATTGGTATATTGGTACTGCTCTTACAATTTAGATCCCAATGCTTTTTCCATTTTATTTAACTTTCATTCGTTTTCATTTTCCTGGGCTGATTTGCTTTCAACGATCAAAGCCAATTTTCCCCTGTTCCTATTTATTGAAGCCCGGAATTGACCCGGGTATTACGGGTATTGGTGCGGCCTTGGATGGGTTCTGACTATTATTATAATTTTTTTAAATATTATATTAATACAAATAAAGAACTATATACATTAAGAATGAAATACGGAGTATAAGTTTATTTGATACATTAAATAGTCTGTTACAATTGTAAAAAAGCTACTTAATTAAGTGTGTTGCACAAATTTTAATTAGAAATAATGTCCTACACTTTGGAACTTCCGCTTTCGGCGTCAATTGTCGTTTCCCCATGAATCCCATGATGGCCATGAATTGGCAAGGAGTTCAAATTAGTCAGTTGAGTTCATCCGTGGGCCTTCAAGCAATTGTGGAAGGAAATGAGCATCTTAAACGCTCAACCTCGTTATATAATCAATAAGGATGTTTTCAGTTTCTTAAAGTTCTTGCTCCATGGCAACCTTGGTGTTTCGATAAGAGTCCCGCCATTTGTCCGTCCGATATGGCATCTCTAGGGTCATAATTGACACCCATCATCACGGGTTTGGGATGAAGGTGTTACTCGAACTTAGCGTTAACCACGGGACCGTGAAGGATAAAATTGCAAAATCTCCTTACGCTTGCTTTGGAAATTACCTAAATTAACAAATTTTTCATTGTTAGACATTTTAAATTGTGCTAATATTAAAATGTAGCAAATATTAAAATGAGACTAATATTAAAATGTAAATAATATGATAATGTAACTAATATTGGGTTGTTCTTAGAACGGAACCACATATCTTAACACAATACGAGACATGACTCTCATTTTTCTCTCTCACACACACACCCATATATATAGAAATGCTCAGGTCCAGCCGGAGGGACGGGAGCCGCCATCCGAATTCTGTTGTTTGGGGCGGTTCCCGGTGAAATTTTTTGATGAAAATTTTTGAGCATGTTCCCCATCGACGGGAGAATACCTGAGTTCGGCCTCCCGGAGGGTTTTGCTGACGTAGAAGATGGCGTGTTGGACGCCGTCATCCTCCCGGATTAGCACTGAGCTGATGGCAGCAGGGCTAACACCAAGGTATAAGTATAAAGTCTCCCCCACCTTTGGTTTGGAGAGTACCGGGGGGGGAAGACAGGTACCTTTTGAGCTCGTCGAAGGCGTCCTGACATTCAGAAGTCCATTGGAAGCCCGCTGTCTTCCTCATGATCTGGAAGAAGGGGAGGGCCTTCTCAGCAGATTTGGAGAGGAAGCGGTTGAGGGCCGCCAGGCGACCCGTCAACCGTTGAACTTCTTTGACGTTGCGTGGAGGCTCCATGTTGATGATGGCCTGAATTTTCTCGGGGTTGGCCTCGATACCCCTTCGGCTTATCATGTAGCCTAAGAATTTTCCTCCCTGTACGCCAAAGGTGCATTTCTTTGGATTCAGCCGGAGATTGAATTTTTGCATAATGGCAAAGATCTCCCGGAGGTTGTCGGCGTGAGTGCTTGCCTTCTTGCTTTTGACGATCATGTCGTCGACGTAAGCCTCCATAGTGCGTCCTAGGACGGCTTGAAAGACCCTAGCCACCATACGGGTGTAAGTGGCGCCTGAGTTCTTGAGGCCGAAGGACATCACAAGATAGCAGAAGATGCCTTCGGGTGTCATGAAGGCAGTTTTTTCAGCGTCTTCCTCATGCATATAGATTTGATGATACCCGCGGAATGCGTCGAGGAATGACATGATTTCGCATCCCGCGGTCTCATCTACCAGTTGATCAATGTTTGGCAGGGGGAAGGGGTCCATAGGGCATGCCTTATTCAGATCTGTGTAGTCCACGCACATGCGGAAGGTATGGGGCTTCTGTGCGAGGACCACGTTTGCCAACCAAGAAGGGTATTTCACCTCCTCAATGTGTTTGATAGAGAGGAGCATGGCCACCTCCTTCTTCACGAACTCCCTTCTCTCGGCCGAGAGGGGTCTTCTCCGCTGCTGTACTGGTTTGGCCGAAGGGTCCACCGCCAGGCGGTGGGTGATAACCCTTCGGTCAATTCCTGGCATATCCTCCGGCCCCCATGCAAAAACAATGGAGTAGGTTTGTAGGGCTTTGGCGATGCCAGCCTTCAGGTCTTCGGGGAGCTTGGCTCCAATCTTCAGGACTCTCTCCGGCTTGGCCGGATCGAGTATCAAGTCTTAAGTCTCCTCGGCAGGCTCAGCCCTCGGCCTACCTTCTTCTTCCTCCAAGGCCTTGGCGGTGATGGTGTCAATCCGAAATTCGGTTTTACTAACCTTCTTGGTAAGTTGAAGGTAGCAGGCCCTGGAGAGCTTCTGATTCCCCCTCGAGTAACCAATGCCGGTAGGCGTGGGGAATTTGAGGCAGAGATGCCTCATGGAGATGACGGCTTCCAAGTCTTCGAGGGTAGGCCGACCGAGGATGATGTTGTGCGCGCAGTCGAGGTTGACGACGACGAATTCCACTTCAAGCTTGGCTCTATGGGATCCGTCACCGAATTCAACCATGAGGGTGATGACGCCCTCGGCGTCTATGCTGTCCCCCGTAAATCCGGAGAGGGGGGTGTTGATGTGCCGAAGGGACCCCCTGTCGAGTCCCAACTCTTGAAAAGTGCTGAGGTACATGACGTTGACAGAACTCCCCGTGTCCACGTCATTGATCTCAGTGCGGATGACGAGGGCATCCCTATGTGGCAGAGAGCCTGAGGGGAGGTCCGCATCTGTGAAGAAGATGGGTTCCCCCCTCGGCTTCTTAGTTGGGGGCATGTGGTTGACCTCCCCAACGTAGAGGGATTGAGCCCACTTCTCGCTGGCTGGTGGAGTCTCCACCAGTGTTGCCACCATTGATCATGTGGATGTGGCGTTTGTACTGCTGATGGGAGCCTTCTCCCTCGTCATCCAGACCCCCAATTTCTCGCTTCTTCCCCTGTGGGTTTCCCATAGTGCTGGACTCGGGCCGGGCGGCCCGGAACCGGCCCGGCTACTATTTGGCCCGGCCCGGCCCGGGGCCCGGTGGGTCCCTCGGTTCGGTTCGGCCCGGCCCGGCTGCTGGGCGGTTCGGGCCCGGGCCCAGGTTTTGGTGAACCGGCCCGGCCGGTTCGGGCCCGGTCCGGGCCGGGTTTTTTTTTTTTTTTTTTTTTTTGAATTTTTTTTAAGTTTTAGGTTGGATTAGGTATTTTGGGCCATTTGAGGTGGTTTGGGATGGTTTGGGGTTGAGGGGGAGGGGTAGGGGATTAAATAGGAGAACAAAAAAAAAAAAATTATTGGGCCGGTTCGGCCCGGCCCTGCCCGGCCCGGCCCGGCCCGGTTTGGCCCGGAACCGGGACCGGAACCGGCCACCGGCGGTTCGGGCTCGGGCCTCCCTTTCCTGGCCCGAGGCCCGGCCGGGCCCAGGCCCGAACCGGGCCCGAACCGGCCCGAGTCCAGCACTAGTTTCCCAAGGGGATAGTATTCGGATTGACCCATTTATTGGCCTTCGGAGGTGGCCCTTGATGATGAGGGGGGCCCATAGGAGGGCCCCCCCTGACGAATTGGGACAGGTGGCCCGCCTGTATCAGCCTTTCAATGGCGGTTTTCAGCTGATGGCAGTCGTCGGTTTTGTGTCCATGGTGGCGGTGAAAGCGGCAATAGGGCTCATCAGGGCCGATGGCATAAATCTCGAGGGGTGTACGGGAGTCTCGCTCAATGAAAGCACCAAATGATGGACGGTCTACCCGGGGGTATATTATCCGAGGGGTTATTGAGGGAATAACTAGAGAGAAGTCAGAGCAAAATAGGAGGAGAGAGAGTCGATTTATTAAATGAACTCAGCGTGTAAGAGTTCGATCTGGGATCGTTTACAAGTAGAAATGGACTGCTATTTATAGCAGCAATAAATGCGATGAGAGCACACGTGTCAACAATCCAATGGCCGAAGGGTCACATCAATCGGGTGGCACCGGCTGTGGCATGTTCACCGCATTGAATGCGGTTGGCGGACGTGACGTTGCATTAAATGCGGTGGTTGGCTGTCTCCAAAAGGAATCTTCGATGATTGAGCATGTTAGGCCAAAGGCTCTTTGTGTAGCCGAGGGCTCCATGTGACCGAGGACCCCTGTGTAGCCGAGGGCCCTGCGTGACTGGAGGCTTGGTTCAGCCGGAGGCTTCTCTGATGCCGAGAGCTTGATGATGCCGAAGGCTCCTGTTTTCCGCTGTTTCCTCCCAGTAGCTTCGTATGCCCAAAAAGGCTATCCACTGAGTTTTGGAGCCTTCGGCCAGGGAGGCCGAAGGCACCCCAGTGTGTATTCTGGGCTTCTTGGATGCTTGGGCCGTTGTATTTGGGCCTGAGATGTTCTCTGGGCTCAATGGACTCGTGTAGGAGAAGTAGGAGTCTATGGGCCGGGGGTTCCTGGGCCATATACTCCATCAATATAGTAGAGATCAAATGTAAACTCATCTTAATATGCTAACCTACAAACCTATTCTTAACCATCCATCACATGTGATCTTACGCGCGTTCAATATCAATGAGCGGTTGTTTAACTTATCAATTGAAGGGTCTTTAAGTCTTTTTAGTTTGTTTTAATTTTGAAAAAAACATGTTCTGTTCTATTTCCATAACTGCTTCATCATGATTACTCTGTATTATCTTTTCTTCTTTCTTCCGTAATAAAGCTTTAGTTCATTACCATCTCAAGATTTTTGTTTCTTCTTCATCGTACAAATTTTCTTGGGGTATAACTTCTCCACTATCATTAACAAAGGGTCCATGAATTCCGTTATTAAACCCTAGTTTCTTGAATTCTTTTTTTAATTTATATCCATCTCCCACTCCTTCGTCCCCATAAAATTTTGCATATTAGAAAATCTTTGTTTTGTGTTTTTATATGATTAGTCATATTTTAACATTTTGATTTTCGTCTTAATGTTCATGAAATTCATCAAATTCGTATTTATACAAATTAAAAAATGTTTAAGTGCTACTAGCTTAATCTGCATGAAATAGGTATGATGTTCTTGCGTTGGTCATGTATTATGCATTATGTAACATCATGAATTTAGTATGCATGTCATTTGACTATAGAATACAAATGCCATAGTGATAAGATGCAGTAACTTCTAAAGTGAAAATGGGAGCTCATCTGACCAAAGTATATATATATATATAGGACTTTTAAAATGCACAAGTCATAATGATAATAAAATGCAACATATGAACTCCTAAAATGCAGATGCCATAGCGTTAAGATGCAGTATGGACTTTGAAAGTGCACATAACTTTCTAACAGAGTGCAATACGCAAACCTCTAAAATGCACATATTATAATGATAAAATGCCATATATGAACTACTATAATGCAACGTTGACATATTTATGACTATATAGTTCAAATATAAGTTATGAAAATATTATAAATATATAATGCATATCTCTTAACCATAATATGCACATCCATTAATCTTATCATGCACATTGTGTAACTTTAATATGCAGACACTTCTTACATGTGTTAAGTTCTTACAAATTTAATATGTTAGAAGTTCTAATATAAACTATGCACATGTTATCGATATATAATGCGATTTCCATAACATCAATATTTTAAGTTTAAAAAATAAAAGGTTAATTAAGAATTGAATTATTCCCCCATATTTAATTGTCTATTTACTTTTTGTGAAATTTTGAAAAAATTTCAAAAGTGACAAGTGAATATTCCCAAAATAAAGAATAATTGGATTGTTATTGCAAGTTTCGTTGATGGATAAAAATTCCAACGTTAATCCTTGCATGTCTTCCCCCCTGGTACTCTCCAAACCAAAGGTGGGGGAGACTTTATACTTATACCTTGGTGTTAGCCCTGCTGCCATCAGCTCAGTGCTAATCCGGGAGGATGACGGCGTCCAACACGCCATCTTCTACGTCAGCAAAACCCTCCGGGAGGCCGAACTCAGGTATTCTCCCGTCGAGAAGATGGTGCTAGCCATCGTTTGGACCGTCAATAAGCTTGGCCACTACTTTCAAGCTCATCCGGTCCAAGTGCTCAAACATCAACCCCTCGGCGCCCTCATGAGGAGCCCCACAAGTTCTTCCCGAATGGTGAAATGGGCCATCTTCCTTAGCCAATACAACATAGACATTCGCCCGAGGCCTGCCGTCAAGGGCCAAGCCCTGGCAGACTTCGTTACGGAATGCACGGCAAGATCGGCGGTGGATGAGGAGCCCTTGGCACCTCTTGATGAGTGGTGGACACTCTACCGATGGCTCCTCAGCCACCAAAGCATGCGGAGGGGGGGTAGTTCTCATTACACCCGAAGGCTTCCGCGCCTACTATGCCATTCGGTTCTCCTTCAAAGTCTCCAACAACGAAGCCAAATACGAGGCCCTCCTTTGTGGCCTTCGGCTGGCAGCAAATCTGAAAGCTAAAATGATCCACGTCAAGTGTGACTCCAAACTTGTCGTGGGTCAGATTTCCGGGTAATACGAAGCCAAGGAAGGAAGGATGAAACAATACAAGGAAGCGGCCTAGGAGTTGCTTAAGGTATTTGACGCACATTCTCTTACCCAAATACCGAGGGCTCAAAACTCCGAGGCCGACATTTTATCCAAGCTCTCGGATGAGTCCCCCGAGCACCTCTCAAAAATCGCAAGAATTGAGGAACTCAGCCTCTCAAGCATCCATGCGAGCCCCGTCATGAATATTCACCTAAGGCCGGAGGATTGGATCTCCGACATCATCAACTTCATCACCACAGGGCAACTCCCCGGGGATGAAGCCCGCGCCAAGTTAGCGAAGCTGAGGGCTCCCAGCTACACCCTCGAGAATGGGCGGCTCTACAAGAGATCTTACAACGGCACCCTCCTTCGGTGTCTTCATCAGGATGAGGCCGAAGTCGCAATGGAGGAAGTGCACAGTGGCACTTGCTCAGCTCACCAGGGACCCTTCTCCATGTCCCGAAGGCTCATAGTTCAAGGCTACTTCTGGCCCACGATGGCTAGAGATTGTGCTGATCTAGCCCGAAGGTGCACCGCTTGCCAACACTTTCAGAAGGCCCCCGGCAGACCTGCGGTCAACTATGCCCCCATCAGCACCGCCATACCCTTCTTCAGATGGGGTATTGACCTAGTAGGCCCTCTGTCGAGGGGTACCTCCAACAACAGGTACATCATTGTGGCCATTGACTACTTCACCAAATGGGTAGAGGCCGAACCCCTTGCCAGCATCACTGAGGCTCGGTGCCGCCACTTCGTCCTCAAGAACATTCTGACAAGGTTTGGCGTTCCCCAACAAATAATTTCGAAAATGGCACTCAATTTGAGGCAGCCCCCTTCTGTGCTCTCCTCGAAGCATGGGGCATCAAACACACTTTCTCATCCGTTGCCTACCCCCAAGGCAACGGACAGGTAGAGAATGCCAACCGCACCCTCCTCGAAGGGTTGAAGAAGAAACTGGAAGCCGAAGGGGGAGGCTGGGTAGAAGAACTCCACAACATCTTATGGGCCTACCGCACCACCCCTCGGCGTGCAACAGGTGAAACACCCTTCTCCCTATGCTATGGCTTCGAGGCTAAAGCTCCAACAGAAGTGACCCTTCCCACCCGAAGGGTGGAACAATATGAACCTGAGGTCAACGACGCCAATATGGCCCTCGACCTTCACCTCATCTCAGAACGCCGGGAGCAAGCCTTCATCAGGGCTGAAAACTATAGAAGACAAGTCAAAGGCTACATCGACGCGAAGGTCCGCTCCCGGGAATTCCAGGTGGGAGACTACGTCCTCCGACGAAGGGAGTCCAGCCTACCCACCGAGGGCGGCAAAATGGCGCCTAAGTTTGAGGCCCCTACATTGTCTCAGCCATCATCAAACCGGGAACATACAAGTTAAAGCGTCCTAATGGGACAGAGGTTCCTAGGCATTGGAATGTGCATCACCTTGTCAAGTTCTATCAGTGAAACATGAGTGGCCAAGCCCTCACCCTCAACAAATGTAACTGATCTATGGCCCAAGGCCCCATTCGTTTTGAAAGAATAACCATAAGGTCAAGCCTTCATCACCTACATATTGTACAAGCGGCCCAAGGCCCCCCCCCTCCCTTAAAATGAGTGGCCAAGCCCTCATCTCCTCACCAAAATAGGCCCAAGGCCCCCTCTCTTCACGGGAAGGACAAAATACGACTTCACCAATCAAGGTACCAAGTGTGCGGGTTACCCCCACCACTATTTAAAAACACCAAGTGTTTTTAACTAAACCGTACCCCACGAGGGCGCCCTCATGCATACATTATGCATATCTCTACACTAAAAAAAAACCGGGGGATGCAACACCCCTCGGCCCCGGCTGGTACCAAGTGCCCCCGGCTATTTGTGTTCCACACACAAATAAAACCCTTCCCAGGAACGCTTTCCGCGCCATCCCCCAAGGGGAGGCAGGCAACGGACCATGTCCTGGGCCCAGGATTCGACTTCCACAAACGAAACGCTCCCCGCGCTATCCCCCAAGGGGAAGCAGGCAACAGACCATGTATCGGGCTGAGGGGACGACTTTCAAAACCGATGCGCTTGCCGTGCTATCTCCCAAGGGGAAGCAGGCAACAGACGATGTCTCGGGCCGAGGAAACGACCCTCAAAACCTTCAGGATATCGGAAGGTCATTCCCGAAGGGGGAGCCAACGGTTTGTTCCGTTGCCTCCCATATAGGCCAAGCCTTTCCTAGAAACCAAGTTTCTTGATGCCTCTCCTATACCATCTTAAAAAAAAAGATGTGTAGGGGGGAAGGAACTCCCCGGATATTATTCTCCTCGGAGGCTCAATACTTCGGATATACATTCCTGAAGGCTCCCTCAAACATACAAAGGAATCTCTCAACACAAAGTCTTTCGGCTACTTGCCCGAAGGCACCCTTACTTGAGGGATCTCCCCGAAAGCTCAAAGCGAAGGCTCACTAGCGAAATTTCACCAAAAATTGGCTAAGTCTATATAGGAGGAAGTAGATCAACTATGCTTCATGTCGAAGGCTACACGAAGTTCTAAGGCAAGCTAAATCTATATCTACAGAAACCGAAGGCTTCACACCGAAGGCGGAATGCTACCAGACTCACTCGATAGTGGAAAATTTCCTAAGTCCACGATTGGGAACCTTTCGGAACGCATTCATCAAACTGGGGCTACTCACAAGATCTGTTGGAGACAAATCTCAGAATTTCACCAAGTCCATAATCTTGAATCTCTCGGCAGATATACACACCGGAGGCTCAGGCAATTCTCACACTCGAAGGTTCACTACAGCATGTATTGAAACTTTGTGAAAGAATGACAAAGTCCACAAATAGGGAACCCTTCGGAGGCAAACCAGGGCACTATTTTCAATAACAAGCTTACAGCCAATGCCCCCCTGAACTACTCAAAGAGAACCTAAAGTTACACTGCTAATCAGAGGCTCAGCATTTCCGGGGGTATAAGATGCAATTTCACTTGGAAAATTTCCTAAGTCTAGTTCCTCCTGGCCCTCGGTGTTACTACTACAACCCGGAGGCGATAACAATGGTTCATTGCCGAGGGCACACAATGGAATCCCACTCCGAAAACTTTCTAAGTCCACAACTACAAGCCCCCGGTGGCTCCACACCGTAACCAAGGGCTTGTCGCCAGGTTTTACTTAGAAATTTTTCGGAGTGCACAAACTTATGGAGCCTCCGACAAACATACGAAGAAAAAGAAAAGCATACATTCAAAGACAAAAGGACGAAAGCGTAAATGAGGAGTCGAGGCATTAGCATAAAATCCGAAGGCATTCATCCATCACCAAAAAATTGTTAAAGTACAAAAACATGTTTCATTACATGTTTGGCCGAAGCCGGAACCTACAATCTATTACAAAACTTGTACTTTGAGGAATTTCAAGGTTGGGCATTTTCAGCTCCATCATCCTTCGGCCTCGAAGTGGCGTCCTCCCTGACTTCCTCTTCATCATCCTCGCCCTCTTGCATGAGCTCGGAGTCCTCCAAATCTGGCCTCTCCTCACCCGGGGGGAGGGGTACCCTGACATCTGGCTGTAGAGGGGGAAAGCCATAGGTCGCCGGATCAAAATCTTTCGGATCAATTTTCAAATGCCTAGCCAGCCGACGGTAGACCAGCTTCTGAGTGAAGAATTCACCACCGTCATAGTAATCTTTACCCTTTCGGGCAAGCCATTCAACCTTCTGCTCCACCACGGAGGCCACCCATCCCTCGTGGTCCAATGCCGTCCAGCCCTCGGCAAGGAAAGCCTCAACCGCTTTCTTTCTGGCATCAGCCACCGCTTCGGTCTTCTCATTTTCGGCGGCCTCGGCAACGGTCCTGGCAATAGCAGCGGCGGTTTCCTCGGCGGCGGCCTTCCCCTTAGCTTCGGCGTCTTTCAGCCTCTGCTCCACGGTCTCCCTCTCCAGCCGAAGGGCTATCTCCGCATCAGCAAGCCTCTGCCGAAGGGCCACCTTCTCTTCATCAAATTTCTTCAGAGCCTCGTCCGCCTGGCACTTGGCAATCCTCAGCTGCTCGACCCTTCGGGCCTGCTCGGAAGCAGCCAGGGCAGCCTGCAAGTGAACGCATATGGACAAAAATATAGCATCAAAATGAGCCATCGGGGGCTATTGTTAAAAAGAAAAAATGAAGGAAAGAAAAGGGGGAAGGCGACTCACCATAGTACTGTAGCTTGCGACTTTATAATCGAGGATGTCGTCCCCGAGGCGGGCCAGCACTGACCTATCCTTCGGCGCCATCACCCCCCTCATGAAACCAACGGGGTGAAGGGTGCCGTGCATGACTGAAGTCCCCGACTTGACGGGGAATTGGATGATCTCCGCCGGGCGGACTTCCTCGTCTATAGGGGATGGAG
Source organism: Cuscuta epithymum (assembly GCA_945859915.1). Lineage (NCBI taxonomy): Eukaryota > Viridiplantae > Streptophyta > Magnoliopsida > Solanales > Convolvulaceae > Cuscuta > Cuscuta epithymum. Next base: position 366,558 of record CAMAPF010000969.1, on the reverse strand, counting down.
GGGAACGAGGAGGAGTGGTCGCCGAGGGATTCGAGGATGGCTGCTCCTCGACTATCACAATGGGGGCATCCTTCCTCCCGGAGGCCCCCTTCCTCTGCTTCTTGTTCTCCGGGGGAGCGACACCCTTCCCGGAGTTCTTTCTCTTGAGCTCCTCCCCCTTAGAGCCCCCGGCACCAGCACCGGCATCAACAGCTTTGGAGGGTCTCTCACCCTCCGGGACCTGAGCAGCCCCATCCTTCCAGAAAAACTCATCAACGGGTTTCTGGCTTCCCGTCTCCTTTTTCTTGGGCTCTTTTGCCAGCTTTTTCTTGAGGGTTGCGAAGTTGGAGATGTCCATGCTAACACCTGCAAAGTGACAACAATGGTTAACCCGAGGGTACAACTACGAAACAGAAAAGCAATACAAAAAACCCTGAGTACAACAATGAGGACCCTTCGGAGACTACCTCCTATACTACCGAAGGCTCCTTCGAAGATAGGGTACTGTTCGTCCCTTTCCCCCAAGAAACGGTATCGCCGGAAGCCAAGGGCCAGCAAGTCCTTTGGGAGGGTCGAGTCCTTGACGGTCACGTGCTTTGTCGCCCCCTCCGGCAGAGCAGCTATCTTCCTCCCCTCTCTATGGAGTGCGGCACTTCCCACCTTCGGGTGCCGCCTGAAGTGGTTGCGCAGTATCCTCGGGAATGGGTTTCCTGCCATCTTGATATAGCAGAAGCGGTCCTTCCATCCTTTGTGGGACGAAGGCACATCATCAAAAAGCCTCCAGGGGGCAAGCTGCTGCAGGTTTGCAAACCCCTCGGAATTGGTGTGGCCCCCCCGGCACAAGTTGAAGCTCTGAAAGAATAAATCGGGGGTCGCGGTTACCCCCCCGGGATCGACAAAGCTGCAGGAAGCCAGTGATATAGGAGTGGCTGTTTGGGGTGAGCTGGTAGGGAGCTAAACCCACATACCTCAGATACTCGAGGAGGAAGGGATGCAGCGGAAACCGGAGGCCCATGGCAACCGACAACACATCGTCCGCGAAACACCCTTCGGGAGCTTGGGACAAGAGATGGTTGGGCCCCGGTTCAATCACGGTGGCCGAAGGGCCCACATGCAGCTGGGTGACGTAGCACTCGGCCCGGTCAGCCCTTGACTTCAGCGCGAGGGCGGCAGTATTCAGCCACGAATGCCCCTCGGGTATTCCCACGGGCTTCCCACAATCCACGACGGTTTGCTTGTTCTTCTGAGGGGCCTTCGACTTCTTCCTCTTCTTCCCCACGGCAACACTGAGGGGTTCCGGATCTAATGACCGGGAGGTGCTCGCTTCGCCGGCACCGCGAAGTGGGAGGACAACGACAGTAACTCCTTGCCTCTCCTTCTCCTCCTCTTCTTCGGCTACCTGGAGCGCGAGGGCCATTTCTTCGTCCTCGGCCACCTGCTCGAACTCCTCCGCCTCCAGCTCAGTGCGAAGGTCATTTTGGACCTCTTCGGCAACAGCCGAGTCATTGTTCGCCGAGGACTGCTCGCTTGAGGACTCCACATCTGAGTAGCTCTCCTGCTGGACCGACGGCCCTTCCGATGCGTTCTGGGAGTCACTTTGCGAAGACATTCTTAGACGCTAAAGGCGGATGTTTGGAAGAAGGAGGCTACCTAAATATTCAAGCCGAGGGCTCCTAAAATCGCTAACACTAGATCAAAGCGAAGAATAGCGAAGTATGCTAAGGGAACAAAGAACAGGTGAGGAACTGACCTGGGATTGAAGAAAATTCTTGGGTTTGATCGAAGAAAAGACTTTCTCTCTCTAGAAAACAAAAGGGCAGAGCTTCGCTTCGCAATGAACGCACAAGGGGAATGACTCCGGCTTTGGGGTATTTATAGGCTCATGACCTCGATATATGGGCCTCGATTTGAAAAGCCCATCATTACGGGCCGCCGGTTCAACCAATGGATGGCTCCCGCCCACCTTCAGCCAACGCCAGCCAGCCACGTCGACCCCTCCTCCAACGGCTATATTGCAACGGCTATATTTCAGAGCACCCTCGAACGATAACCCCCGGCTGTCACTCACCGCAGCCTTCAGACAACGAACTCCACCAAGCGCCTCCGAGCTCGCAGCAGCATAAGCCTTCGGCTTATCAATATTGCCACCCCTCGGGAGCTCATCAGCACATCATAACTCCTTCAGCCCGAACTTGCCTTCGGCCTAAAGGAGTGGGGGACTGGCATACACCCCTCAGGAATCACGCAGAACAGAATTTCCTCAGGCAAAATTTACGATTGACGCATACAGCCTCTGGGGCAAACATTAAAGTGGAACTCCTCGGGTACAAACCTCAAAGTACCCTTCAACAGAAGCAAAGCATCAAAACACATGCAGATGATACATTTCCCTCAGAAAACCCTCGACATGTGAGGGACTGAGGGGAGCCTCCGGCAAACCTGCGAAATGTTATGTATATTTTTTCAGGAAACCCTCGACATGTGAGGGACTGAGGGAAGCCTTCGGCAACCACCAGAAGACAAGTTCTCAAGCAGAGGCACCGAACGAAATGAGGAAGCCTCCAGAAGAATCAACGCAACTACTCCTTTTTCCTCAAGTACCTTTCGGCAAAAGGAGTGAGGGACTCCTGATGGAGTATATGGCCCAGGAACCCCCGGCCCATAGACTCCTACTTCTCCTACACGAGTCCATTGAGCCCAGAGAACATCTCAGGCCCAAATACAACGGCCCAAGCATCCAAGAAGCCCAGAATACACACTGGGGTGCCTTCGGCCTCCCTGGCCGAAGGCTCCAAAACTCAGTGGATAGCCTTTTTGGGCATACATAGCTACTGGGAGGAAACGGCGGAAAACAGGAGCCTTCGGCATCATCAAGCTCTCGGCATCAGAGAAGCCTCCGGCTGAACCAAGCCTCCAGTCACGCAGGGCCCTCGGCTACACAGGGGTCCTCGGTCACATGGAGCCCTCGGCTACACAATGAGCCTTTGGCCTAACATGCTCAATCATCGAAGATTTCTTTTGGAGACAGCCAACCACCGCATTTAATGCAACGTCACGTCCGCCAACCGCATTCAATGCGGTGAACATGCCACTGCCGGTGCCACCCGATTGATGTGACCCTTCGGCCATTGGATTGTTGACACGTGTGCTCTCATCGCATTTATTGCTGCTATAAATAGCAGTCCATTTCTACTTGTAAACGATCCCAGATCCAACTCTTACACGTTGAGTTCATTTAATAAATCGACTCTCTCTCCTCCTATTTTGCTCTGACTTCTCTCTAGTTATTCCCGCAATAACCCCTCGGATAATATACCCCCCGGGTAGACCGTCCATCATATATATATATATATATATATATATATATATATATATATATTTACGTTCAAATGAGAACAAGCCTTAACGTGAGAAGTGAGAACAAATCTCAGTCACTCATTTATAACTTCCGATCTGCACTCAACTTAACTAAATAGGAGGGTATTTACGTATTTCAATCTCAATAGGTTTGTGTAACCGACTATGGCAGTTAATATCTTCATGCGTCCCACTATTGTAAACATTAAATGACATATAATATTAAATATTGATTTAATTGTCACGTACTCATGGCATTGACCATTTCCATGTAGAGAACTTTTTGCATGTTTTTATGGAATGTTTGTTAGTAAGCAACGAATAAAGGAAGTATAATACCACTCCCTTTTTATTAAATTATTCCTTCAATAATCTATCTCCTTATTTATTAATCATCATGTCATGGTTTTATTTTTCAATACATATTTTCATTTTTATGTTATATATGAAATGTGAATTACATACAAGATCATGTGCATTACATAAATGAGTTGTGATTCGGATACCGGTTCATGTGCATTACATACTCGGGGTTGTGTGTTAGATACCGATTCTTGTGTATGACATACTTCGATCTTCATACTGTGTGCTAGATGGAAGTTATCTAACGTATATACATATTGTGCTTTAGGTACTAGTTCATGTGTACAATACAATGATTTTAGTTATATGAAATCTTTGTGTGTCAGATATTATGGATTACTTCTTAATTATTGTGCGCTACATACTGATTTTTTGTGATTGAGATACTTATTTTGGTGCTTTATATACTATTTTTCGTGTGTATTAGATATTGGTGATTATGTATTAGATACTCGTTATTGGGTGTTTATTCGTATTGTGCATTATATAATTATTCTTGTGTATTATTTATTAGTTTAAGTTGTGTGAAATCCTGATATGTTGATATTAATTACTCCGTAGTTTTTAGTTTTGTGTGTTAGATATTGTTCTTTGTGCATTAGACATTGGTTTTTGTGATGAAGATACTTGTTTTAGTTTTTCTTATACATATTGTGTGTTAGATAACGTTTCTTGTGCATTAGATATTACTGGTTGTGTGTTTGTTGTGGCTGAAGATAATGTTTGTGGTGGTTTGTTGTATACATATTAGACAATTTTTTTAACAGAATTATATATGACATATTGATCTCATTTGAAAGATCATAAAGAGTTATTTAATTTGATATATTTTTTGTAAAAATGAGATTACAATTTAAAAAGTTAAATCAATTTTAAAACCAAATCATTTTATATGATTTGACATTTAATCTCTTCCTAATTTTTTGGTAGGTGATAGCCTTGAACCGATTCTACCTTAAATGATCTTTGAAAGGTTGACAATTTTACCCTATGCACAAGCCACGTATGGTTGTTTTAATTTGCTAAATGTGCTTCTATGTTACGCAACGTACGAACTAATTGTACACCTACTCATTAATCAACCGTTCGATTCTCTTAATTAAAGGCTAGGATTTGTTCTCACTTCTTACAATAAGGAATGTTCTCATTGGAACCACTCCCTATATATATATATATATATATATATATATATATAGAGAGAGAGAGAGAGAGAGAGAGAGTTTGGTTCAAATAAGAACACCATCTAATGAAAAAAATAAGAATGAATCCTGGCCATTAGAGCAACTGATTTTCTAATATACTCACGTGTTTGGACGCAGGTCAAATAGGTCATTCCAATTTCTCTTCCCTTTTGTACGTAGCTATCCTTCCCCTTCCTTATATATGTATTTCCATTTTCTTATAATCAAATAAACCTTTTATTCCTTTCCTTTTCAGTTACAGATGATATTTCCATCTACGTGAAATCAATTCACGTACGTTTGAGCAACTCAACGTTCTGAGTGCCTCTTCCTCCCCAAGAGCTCTGAAGCTTCATTAATGGATAAAGGTCTGTTTTTTATTCTTCTTTCGTTTGTACTACATTTTTTTGTTTCATTTGTTGTTTTATATTCTTGAGTAAGTTTCATCATTTATGTTTCATGTCTTGTAGAAGTTTTACAAATATCTCATGGGTTAACTAAGTATTGGAACCCTGAATTTGATGAAACGTTTAATTCAAAGCTTGGCATGGTATTCAAAAATCTTTGAGGGTATTGAGTTTTATAAGAAGTATGCAGCTGTTTGTGGGTTTGACTCTCATATCGGTTCTAAACCTAAGGACCGCGGGCGAAGGACGCACACAGTTATATGGAAATATGTTGTGCGCAATAGACAGGGTTTCAAGAATGTTGCTAAAGGCAATCCGCCAGAAATCAGCCATGCTCCCGTAGTTAGCCCTGTTTGCACAGCTTTTTTCATTCTTCTTTTAATAATTTTACCTGTTGAGCAAGTCACAGGTAACCTAAACTAATTTGGGAAGGCTATGGGCATATTTGAGATTATTTTAGAATTACACATACAAGGGATTAATATTGGAATACCTCTAATAGTTGGGATTATTGTTGTGAATTTATGAAATCCTTATGTATTCGATATTAGGTTTTAATTGTTGTGCGTTACATTCTGCCCTTTGTGATTGAAATACTTGTCCTGGTGCTTTATATACAAACTATGTGCGAAATACTACTTTTCATGTGCATTAGAGATTGGGGGTTGTGTGTTAAGTACATGTTCTTGTGTGTGTGATAGCTGGAGATGCTTATAGTGATTTATTGTATACATATTATACTTATTTAAAAAAACAAAATTACATATCCAATATTGATGTCATATGAAAGATAATAAAAAAAATTAATTTGATATAATTTTTGATAAAATCATATTATAATTTAAAAGGTTAAATCATTTTTAAAGTAAAAACATTTTATATAAATTAGGTTTTTACTTTTACCTACTTTTTTGGATAGTGGAAGCCTACAACCGTACAACATTAAATGGTTATTTAGAATGACTCTAATGACCTTTATTAGTTCCACGTTCCTCTTTTCCTTTGTACGAGACATGCTATTATGTGAGGATGTCCATCTTTGTATTGTGAGCCAATTACTTATGGCCATTCATTTAATGAGCTTATGGGTTGGGATGTGTTCTCATTTCAATTCTCACAATAAGGGGTGTTCTCATTATTAGAACCACTCTATATATATATGTGTGTGTGTGAGTGTGTGTGCGCGCGCGAAAAATGAGAGTCTTGTCTCGTATTGTGTTAATATATGTGGTTCCATCCTTAAAAAAATTGTAGCCTTATTGTTACATGCATTTAGGAGTAATTTTACTCCTATTTAGGGCTAATATGCGATTATTTTATGGAAATTACCATAAATAGGCGTAAGAAAGTTTTGGAATTCTAAAATATGACACCTATGTTTTTTCTTCTCAAAACATGAGTCGTTACTGTCACGATTGAAAATTACTGTCATTAATGACATTAAATATTGTCATTTTAATACATAATACTGCAACTATTTTGACTATAATGACTCCAAGATGATAATAAATATTGTCATGTTACTCTTATTTTGATAACAAAAGTATAACAATTCATTTTGTAATTTCAAAAGCCGTTTATTCATATATATTCCGGGAACTTTCCAGTATTTTATGATCGAGGAGTAGATCGACTAAGGTAGTTATATGTTAATTGCGATTCATCTAGCCAGGATATGTACACAAAATGATAGGACATTTGTTCTTGTTTAAAAAAAATCCAACGGGCCATGTTAGTGCTGCTCTTAGGACTCATTAGGATTTAGGAGTAGTCCCAAATTCAACCAAGTCAGAAAAAAATACCAATATTATATAACTAAAAAACAAAAACTACTGGAATATTGATTTATAATAAAATATATATAAAGAATCAAATTGAAGAAGATAGTCAAGATATAAGATCGGACACTTTGATGACCAAAACCAACCAGTGCTAATTATATTCAACCTATGAAGACTATAAACACGTACATAATACACTCAATCATCATATATTTATATTATACCACACACAAATACAACAAAATTAAATGAAATCACCCCCATAAATATATACTATGAATGTACCCATTATATTCCAAAAGCTAGCTAGCTATTTAATTAAGTGAGACTGTACTTTAATTTAATTCATAAATAAATACTACGGAATAGTATATAATTATGTACTTCCTCTGTTCCCTTTTAATCGCAACAGTCAACATTTCACGTTTGCCAACGCACAAGTTTGACCATTAATTTCTTTAATTCCGGCCTTATTAGTAAAAAATTAAAAATATTCATGTTTTGAAAATTTAGAATGAGAAGAATTTAACAATATTTTTTTAAAATTTAATTTCTAATACATTAATTAATAAAATATAGTCAAAGTAGAATATGCAAATAGTACAAAAAGTCCAATGTTGCAATTAAAAGAGAACGGAGGTACTATATACTTTTGTATTTCACATACAGGTTATTTCAACGACTCGATCGCTGAGATTTGATCATTTCATGTGGAAATATAATCAAACCAGACAGAAGATCCGCGTTTCTCTCCTTTATTTTGTCCAACCCTGTAAAAAATGGAAGCGTATACCATACAGCCGGCTGTACGGCTGGCACCGTACAGCCGGTGGCAGTTTTGTAATTTTCATGAAGTTCGTGGTTTCTCGTAAATGAGCATTGATGTAATTTTGATGAGCATCGAGCCTGTTCTTCTGAGTATTAAAAGCCTAACAATGAGCACCAGTGATCTCTGCTTCATATTTTCTAATTCGGTTTCTTTTTATGATTTTTTCATTTATAAAAATTAAAAATCTTAAATTATGTTTATAATTACTTTCAATATGTGAATCTAATGTAGTATGATATGTTTGATATGTGCATCATTTTAAAATGAGCATAAAACAGTACCGAATGAGCATACATAATTTATAAAATGAGTATAAAAAAATTCAAAACTTTATTTGTGTATGCTCATTGATTTTGGGCGTATATTTGATATGTGCATCATTTTAAAATGAGCATAAAACAATACCAAATGAGCATACATAATTTACAAAATGAGTATCAAAATATTAAAAACTCATTTTTGTGTGTTCATTCATTTTGGGCATAATACTCATTTGAATTTAACTTAAAACTCATTTTGAAATATGCATGAATATGACATTTTAAAAAGAGTATTGTATTAATATCAAATGAGTATACATAAATTACGAAATGAGCGTTCAAAAAACTCATTTGAGTATGCTCATTCATTTTGGGTGTTATACTCATTTCAATTCTACATGAAACTCATTTTCAATGTGTTCAATATTAGTTTGTGTGGGTTCATTTCTTTTAGGCGTATACTCATTTCTTTTAGACTCATTTAAAATCACCACCATGCTCAAACTTTTATTTGCGTATGCTCATATCTTTAGAATTACGTACAACCTAGGTTATCCCTGACCCAAAAACCACCAAACTAAAATAATCAGTGTGAGAAAAATAGAAAAAGGAAAAGAAAGGAACAGAACGTGCGAAGTTAAGGACGAAGCTGAAGGAGAGCTGCTGAAGGGTTGCGGTTGTCGAAAAAGGGAGAGGTGCTAGTAGGCGGCGAGCAACGGAGCAAGGATGATCGGCCATGGAAGCCTGCGAGGGAAGCCCTACGATGACGGAAGCCTGCGATGGAAGCCCTGCGATGACGGAAGTCTGCGATGGAAGCCTGCAATTCGCGAACTAAAAGTCCGGCTGTACCGTGCGCACGGTACAGCCGGCTGTACCATATAATTTGCGGTAAAAAATACTCTACTAATTAATAATACAATTTGTTTGTATGTATATATCGCATGTACGTCGTGCTACAACCGTTGTACAATGCGATGACTAAAGTCAACGGCGGTGGGGCCCGGGCTAAGATCTTGCCGGAGGCGGGAAGAACGTACCAGCTGCCATGAACGGGTCCGGATAAGTTGATGAGGGGTCCACGTACCCGGACCCTCCGTGATGATGGTCCGGGTCCGTGGCAGCTCTCGAGGAAGCGGCGCCGGCCGTGCTAAGGAGTAAGCTGCTGTGGTTTTGCTGGTGGTGCGGTTGAAGTCCGCCGCCGGCACTTCCGCAGCCGGAGGAGGCCTCCCCCGCCGGTGTCAAGTGATACTGAGCCTCCTCGGGGCCTTCGTCGTAGAGGATCCCCTTGAAAAGATGGCCGCCGATGGTGACGGAGGCTTGGTAAGCGTACTGATCGTCGCCTCCGTCATCCACCGACCTCATCCTCACGCACTGGAACGCCGCTGTTGTGCTCACCTTCCCCGGAAAATTCCCCAGCTCCAACCCTAATTCAAAATTCTTAATTAGCATTCTTCATCATATTATATTTCTCCTTATTAATTATATTCACAACAAAATAATGTGGAATTTTAAATAGAAAGACAATGGTTTTCATTCCCTCAATAAAATTAATTGCTGAAACATCATACTTGCAAAGTCCTGATAATAGTAAAAATTTAATACTCCTATTACGTACGTATGACAATAAGTTACGCCTTTTAAAAAAAAAAGTTACTCCTAAGAAAAAAATACCTTAAATAAATTCAACAGTTCACTTTTGACATTTATTAACACATAACTTTGACCATTAGTTTATTTAAATTTCTATTAGTAAAAATATTACAAAATTCAGATTCTGAAAATTTTTGATGAGACAAATTTAACAATTTTATCCCCAATAAAATGTAGTCAAAGTAGAACATATGAATAGTGTAAAATTCAATATGTTGCATTTATTTAACAACAGAGGTAGTACATAGTAATACTCGTATTTTTAGATTAATTTTATAATTGTTTTGAATTTTGAATTCGTTTTTCAGAATGTTCCCTAACAACATTAGTAACAATTATAATAATAACAATCATGATGATGCCTCCATTCACTTTTATACGACATTTTTTGTGTAAGTTGTTCATGAGAGTGTTATGGGAATTTACCTAAGTAGGAGTAAATATGTTTATCTACCAATCTATTTCAAAATAGGATTATTCTGTTTTATTGTCTAAATAAGTCTAATTACCGCAATGTTTTGACATTACCAGACTTGAAATATGACATTATTTTCTAAACTTGACAGTAATTACTCTTATTTAAAGAATAAAAACATGATAGTTCTGTTTTGAAATTCTCAAACATTTGTAGTAACATTTCGAGAATTTTCTCTGAGTGTTACTTGCTCCACTTTCCATATGATTTTAACAATTACGGGGTACTACTATAGTAATAGACATAAATATTACTTCCTGCATATATCATTATAAGTGTTGCAATAGGTTTTTCACGTACTTTAATACTACCCATCCCAAAAAGCTAAGATTGGTCAATGGTGTTAAAGTTTAGACCACGATTTTAGATGTTATATTTGTATAATTCATAAGTGTTATACTTTTATGAAATAGTTTTTCATGAAGAATATGCTCATATATTTTTTATATTTAAAATAAATTTTTATTAAAAAATATCATTGGTCAAATTTCAATTTTGACCAATGATATTGAGTAAGAAATGTCAATTTTGCCATTCCTTTTTAAATGGAGGGAGTATGAGATTTTCGGTATTGTAGTTGTACAGTATATTAGAGTTGTACTGTAACTACTTTTGAGATAAATTTATTTTCAAAAAGGGATATGTGACAATTTTTTGATGCGGTCTGAAAAAGGAATATGTGACACTTATCATCCGAGAAAGTATCACTCTTGTTTACATTTTCTCCTTTTTATCTCATCTCTTTATTTTCTGCATTTCTTTTTTTTATCACAAATGCAAATGTGTTCTTAAATTTAGTAAAATCTGCTAAGGTAAAAAATAGTGAAGAGACTTGAGAATGCTATTAACAACCGTAATAGTGGCAGCGTGCAGTAGTAATGGTAAAAGTACTACATAACATATGGATTAGTATTTTCTTGTAAATCCGTCCGTTTGTGATGCTTTGATACTCCATTTCTTCCATTTAAATCTTTACACTTTCCTTTTTGCAACGTCTCATTTACTTCTTTACATTTCCTTTTTACGCAACTCCTTTAATATTAAATGTCTTAACTACCCTTTACCACTCACCCACTTTTTACATTTGAGTGGATAATATTAATTCCCCTCAAAACTCAAAGTACATGCAAGACATTTGCAATTCTATTAATTAGGCTCCTAAAACATCATGCCAAAAACAAACGTCAAGATTCAACCGGGATGAAGGGAGTATGATAAATACTGAAGCCAAAATTGTATTGGCCGGCAATCTTTATGAAAAGAGAAAGATACAATTATTAAAACCCCAAAATGATTTATTTAATTATTTCGGGGAAAGTGGTATTTTTTTGGGAAACTTGAATACAAAAAGTTAGAAAACTTTCAAAGACAGAGAGCAATAATAATAATAAGAATAATGATAATAATAGTAATAATAATGATGCATTAATTATACTCATTTGTCTCGAATTAACGTTTCTCGTATTAATATAACATTTTCGGTTTTATCGACAACGGATGACTTATTTCTGATAAAACTACATTAGCTTCCTCTAAGAAATTTTAAAATGGTATAAACAATTAAAGTTTACATCTGAATAGAAACTTTGCTGGACATTAAAAACGGGATTTAATGAAATTAAAAAGAAGTAGGTATGAGAAATCTTAAAGTACATTGTTAAATTAATTAAGTACATGAATAGTGTTGAGACACTTATTCTTGGAGATATTAATAATATAATACGGAGTAATAATAATTGTAATTGGTTCGATCAATTGAGATGGTGTTCATAAGTTTTACAATGATTCGTTTAATAACATGATATAAATCCAATTAAATCCAATGAAAATACACGACCATTTTTTTTAAATAAAATACACGACTAATTTGGTAAAGTATATAGCTAGGGATTGAGTTACGTTGTATTTAAAATAATAAATATATATTCCAACAAAATAAGGACGTTTTCTTTTGGACTGTTTTCATTCCCAGACCAGACCAGACTTAAACAGACCAGACCAGACTAGACCAGACTTAAACAGACCAGACCAGACTTCCGTAGTTATAAAATACACAAAGACCAGACGTTTAACAGACCAGACCAGACCAGTTCAGACCAGACGTTTACCAGACCAGACCAGACCAGACTTAAACAGACCAGACCAGACTTAAACAGACCAGACCATCAAATTTCAGTTCAATCCAAAAGAAAACATCCTAATAAACAAATAATGAAATGAACAAATTACCTGCGGTTGTAATTGCGGCTGGATCATCGTCCTCTCTGTGTCGTCTTTTTGGGGTTGATAGTAACTCTCTACTGCTACTGCCGCCGCCACCGCTATCGAGCCGAAGGCTTTGTTGATTATTATCGCTGTGGTGGTGTCGCTGGTGCCGTTCGCGGCGTTTGGCGGCGGGGACCCACGTGCTCTTCACGTGAGTGTGGCAGGGAAACCCCCGGCTCTTGCAGCAAGTCCTGCACCTCATGTGCGAGCAGTCCTTCTTTGCCTGGTTTCCGCAGTCCTGGCAGCTGATCCCGCCGCACCGCATCATCGCCACGAACGCGGCCGACCTCGACTGGTTCTCGGAGGAGTAGAGATCCTGCACCAGCGGGTAACTGTTGTTGAGGTGGCGGCGGACATGCGGCTGATCTTGCCATAGCTCGAACCCTTTATTGTTACTGTAGGCGGCGGCCGCGGGCATTTCCTGGACGTCGTCGTCATTCCTGTAAATAAACCAACTTTCCGGGTTGATTTCCCGGTGATCTTGGCCGTTGGCGGCGCTTTCCCGGTGATCTTGGCCGTTGGCGGTGGCTCCTCCTGTCCCCCCGCCAGCTAAAGAGAAAAAGCCGGCCATATATATCTATATATATATATGTTGAATTCAAAATGGCGCGCAGTTTAACTAAGCTAACTGGATGGGTTTTAATTAATTATCTTTCTTGACTCATCATCTATCTAGCTGGATGGGTGTAATTTAATGGTTTCTATTCTATTCTATTCCGCGTAGATGGATCGGTTGCCGGGGATGAAATGAAAGAAAGAAAGATTGCAGCTTTTTGGTTTTTCTTGGACAGAAGAAAGTGAGAGTAGACTTTTGGTTGGTGATATACAGTATATGGGAAGCATTTAAGGAAGGACGTACGAAGACCGGCCTTAATTAGCAGCTAGCTCTGCCACGCCGCACCGCCGCCATGGCCTTAAAGCAGCAGCAGCAGCAGCTGATCATGATCGATCTTAAAGATCTATCTGTAGCTAGCTGGCCTGGATGGTTTAAAGATCGATCGATCAATTCCTAGCTAAGCTACTTCCTCTATCTCCGATCCTGTCTACTATACATATATAAATTTGAGAAAGAAAGAAAGAAGCCAAGCTAGCGATTGAAACTTTAGTTTAGTGTGATAATAATTCAATTTACCACGCGCTTGGTTAGGGTTAGCGATAGAGGTTACCTTTGTCATTGTACCAAGTATCACAATCACATATACAACCAAAACATATTCTTTTCATTCGTATGTATGTAGATATATATATATATATATGCATGGTCCGTTGGTTCTTAACTTTTAGGTAATTAAGTTGAAACCATCTACACTATATATGTATAGTACTATAGTTTGGTACTCCGTGCATCCCATTATTAACTAGCCTTTTCTTTTCAATAGCATAATTAAGAATATCAATTTTGACATAAAGTCAACTTCTATCACGTCGAGTAAAGAGTAAGTATATTACATACTTCCTTCGTTCTTAAATAAATGCAACGGTCAACATTTCACACTTGTCGAGACACAACTTTGACCATTAATATAAATGATTTTGTATTAGTAAAAAAATTAAAAAAATCAGATTATGAAAATTTACAATGAGACAAGTTTAACAATATTTTTTTCATAAAATAATATTATTACATGAATAAATAAAACGTAATCAAAGTAGAACATGTGAATAGTGTAAAAGTCAAAGTGTTGCATTTATTTAAGAACCGAGGTATTATGACATTTCTATGTATATAAACTCAGTTGTTTAGTGTTAATTGACTACAGACGTTAGATACATACGTCAATACGACCGATTCGGCTAACAGAATGCTAATAAGTTGACTACTTTCTCAAAGTTGACGCCAGTCCCAAGCCCATTGGTCTTTGCTTACTAGGACACTGGTGATTTTACTGTCACGGGAAGGAGTACCCCCGGGGAAAAGTGAGTAAGCTCGTTAGCATACCCCCCAAGTGTGAGCAGCTCAAGACCACGGTGGATCTTCTTACAACGACCCCCCCCCCCCCCCCCCCCGTGAGCGCAATGCTTCGGTGAGGCCCTGCCCCTGGACTCTTACGGAAAGTGAATTCGGGCGGTTGTTGAGGTGTTGGTGCCCATCCTAGCTAGTTCACATGGCCCGCAACCGTTCCTCATTTCCGAGCACACCCAGGATAATCTTATGTTGAGGGAGGCCGACAAGTGTTCCAAGGCCCAGCAGCGTGCCGAGGCGATCGCCAAAGGCAAAGATGTCAGGCCGATGAGACCGATGTGATGGTTTTGGTTCTGATCTCGAGGACCGGTACGTTGGTAGAGTTCGGTCCATCTTGGATAAGGTTTTGCATGGTAAGCTTGGTCCAAAAGAGAACTTTGGTTCTCATCTATTACTTGTATTATCTTAATGATGTACTTGTAATGGTTCAGCGATGATAATGAGTCTCCTCACAACCGTGTATTTGTTACTCTACACCACCTTACAATGGCTTTGATACCACCGTAAGGTATGTGTTTCAGCTCAGGTCTCCAACCCAATCAACTCACACACACCACTCTAGGATTGTTTAGCCACTCCGGCCATTCACCTTATTCAAGCCATAATAGGCAGACATTTATAATAGGCAGACACCTATTATTGGATCGGAGTCACGGGCAACATGGGCAAAGAAAAGGGAAGCCCAATACTTTGGCAGTGGGCAGGATAACAAGTACATGGTCAAATGCCATGTCAGATAAGTAATGAACGGACACAAGAGGGAAAAATAGGAGTAGGGCTAAACTCAGGGTGCAGGCATTAACACGAACAAGTGGACGGGAGGCCTTGGTAGGACTAATAGCTCCAACAATCGAAGATGAGGATGAAGACTAGATTGGGCCCCTCCCTTTTTTTCATTTGCCCTTTTCCTTCACTCTATAATTTCTGGTTGTTAGCCCCAAAGAATTTAAAAGCGAGTTTTCTCTTCCATTGTTTGAAGTTATTCCCCCACGCGATCTTTTAATTTTGAATAAATGTACTTGTAAGGCTTCCGAACTTTAATTAGTAAAATCCTTGTAATCTAAACTTGCGTCCTGCACGGGTCGCAGTACTCGTAAAGGCTTCCAAACTCTAATTAGTAAAATACTTGTAATCTAAACTCGAGTCATGCGCTCCAACCCTATCTTCGGCGGATATCCATTCCACCGCCTTGGGGTGCTGGCCCTCGGGGAAACGTAGGAAGAAGAAGTGGTGTTTCCGGTCACGGATAGATGAAGGGGCCCCATGGAATAATCTTTGTCCAGGTCGGGCACTGATACTCAAGAATCTATCCGAGTTTTGGGGAGAAAGCTTAAAGAAATGGTGAAACAGGTCTAGGCTCAGATCTACGTCCCTATCTGAGCATCCCCTTGGGTGGCATTTTCTTGAACAATGTCCTCCAACATCATTGTGGGGAACGACGTCTCCATCAACGGCATCAGCGATAACTCCTCCGGTCGTGGTCGAGGACCCAGAGCTGCCAGAAGAACTCGTCTCTCCCGACGACCGGGATTCAGAGTTGGATTCGAAGAACAAACGGGAATCTGTAGCCACCTCCCTAAGGGCCGATATTGGGCAACTGACGTGCACTTTGTCGTGGTGTGCACTCAAAATAAATATTCAATACAACAATTATACGTAGTATAATGAAGTAAGGTTCGTATCCACAGGGAAAGGAATACTTCTCTTTTTATGTAACTAGTAAGAAGGGGGATTTAAAGTTTGATTTGATTTAATTAATTAAATACGAAGATGAACGACTTATATGAGTTTAATTAATAGAGACGAGGACTTCGTTTTGCTTTTATCCACTTAATGAGATGTTCGTCGATCCCGGTTATATCTTTAACTATCTTCCTCTCGAATACTCAATCGAGGAGTATATCCAATTCATCGAGGGTAGTTATTAATAACGAGACGCGTTCATTAATAAAACTTACTACCGCGTCAATATAGATCGCGCACCGTATATTAACCCGATAGTAGCAATAAACTTAAGATGAAAACGATTGAGATTGATAACCTCAACACAAGCGGTTTATTGGTTTAATCAATATAATTAATTCCCCTTAGATTATCAACCATGAGACGCATGCATTAATAATCCAAGTTTACTACCGTGAAACGACCGAACGATTAACAAGTGTATTCGTCGATCAATTTAGTATTAATTAATATATGAAACAAAACTAGTTGATCCTTTAAGTAATGCTCAATATATTAATATGAAATATGAATAAGAATTAATTAATATTCAAGGAAGAATATTAAAGAAGATAAATCCTAATATAACTAATGTCAAGGTGTTAACTAATTGTCATCTTAGCAACACTCCCCAACATTAATATAGAGAAAGAAAATAAATACTACTCTAACTAATGTCGAGATGTCAACTAATTGTCATCTTAGCAACACTCCCCAACATTAATATAGAGATAGTATTAAGGGAAAAATTAATATTCAAGGAAGAAGATTAAAGAAAATAACTCACAACTTACAATTCATTAAGCTTCAAAGTAGCAAAACCAAGATGGAAGAGTTTAGCTCCTCATTTGGAGACTAAGCATGATAGAAAATATAAAGAAAACACTAATCTAAACTGAGCTAAAGAGTATATGTGAATTGATGATTTTATTGGGAAGGAAAGGGGTGTATTTATAGGCTTTTGGAGCTGCAGGGTCTGATACCCGACCGGGTATATAGGATACTCGGCCGAGTATTTTAGGAAATTGCCCAGAAAGTCCCTTTTCTGGGCATACCTGATCGGGTAAGGGTATATACCCGATCGGGTATGTGACAAATCTTTATGAAAATTTGCTCCCACGATCATTTGTCTTCGGATTTGATTTGGACAGTCGAATCAAGCAATTACCCGATCGGGTATAGGCAATACCCGACCGGGTACATGAGTATTTTTTCCAAATCCAAATCTTTCTTGCCTCCTTGCACTTTTCTTGATCTTTTAAGGTCCAATCTTGATCCCTTGGATGATCTTTGACTTGTTTAGCTCAGAAAAATCCTAATCTAACCAAATTACAAATAAAAATGAAAATAAAGTATTACACCAAAAGTGTGTAATTTCCACAACTAGAACTAATAAAAACTAGTTAAAAATACAAACATACAATTGGAAATTACATGAATATCAGAAGCCAAAGACAAAATAAAAGAGAAAAACGGGGAGGGAAATTACCTAAATCACGGAGGCACGAAGAACTGGACCGAAGAGTTCGAGCGGGATAACAACCAACACCCGAGAATAGCAGAGCAAGAATGTGGAAACCCTAATCCATCCATTCTAGCCAGTATTTATAAAGGATTTCCACCATCCAGCGGACTAGTAAACCCGCGACAAGTGGTGAGGAGCGTATTCCAGGACACGTGTCACGCGGAGCTCAAGAGACGTGATGAGTACGCTCACCTTAAGAGTTGATCCGGCCACCGTAACCGTCACCTAGGGTTTCATGTAACACCCCGACCCCGCAGGACCCGAGGTAGTTACTTCGGACCAATAGTATTATCCCCACAAACCACCACAAGCCTTTACCGCGCACTTTGTCCTCACTCATGCGCGCCCTGAGAAACTTCCCAGGGGGTCACCCATCCTGGGACTACTCCCGTGCGAGCACGCTTAACTTTGGAGTTCTTGGGTAATGAGCTCCCTTAAAAGGAGATGCACCTCTGTTTGTATGAGTACTACTATTAATCCGTTTATATTAAATCTCGGGTATTACAATCACCCCCACTTAGGATCGCAACGTCCTAGTTGCGCCCTTATACAAATCTCAATCAAATCCCAGAATCTTTCCCCCGCTAAGTGCCCGCCCGATATCCAACGGGTCATCACACTGTCGCGGGGTTGCTCTGATACCACCTGTAACACCCCGGCCCCGCAGGACCCGAGGTAGTTACTTCGGACCAATAGTACTGTCCCCACAAACCACCACAAGCCTTTACCGCGCACTTTGTCCTCACTCATGCGCGCCCTGAGAAACTTCCCAGGGGGTCACCCATCCCAAGATTACTCCCGTGCGAGCACGCTTAACTTTGGAGTTCTTGGGTAATGAGCTCCCTTAAAAGGAGATGCACCTTTGTTTGTATGAGTAGTACTATTAATCCGTTTATATTAAATCTCGGGTATTACATTTCAGGAAGCCGCCTAATAACCGTCATATCGAAGCGTCGTGAGGGCTCGGCTCAGATGGAGCATTTATACTTCTTCATGTCCCATGCATGCTCAAAACATCAGAAGTGGGGGACTTGTTTTGGGTTAAGGGGTAATGGACTGATCCGTCATCGGACCTATTAAACAAGATTTACAAATATTTTGAAAAAAAACACCACATTTTTCCAGATTAGCCAACGATGGAAGGGACCCATCAAGAACCTGCCAGATAAAATATTTAATTTTTGGTGGAATTTTCATCCCCCAAAAATCTTTCCAATCCCCCCATTCCTCCTCATCAATTCTTTACATGAGATCTCTATGGCAGCTTCGGACAGTAAAAATCCCATTCTTCTCTTTATTCCACCAAACGTTATCCTCCTTTTTCTGCAAACTGATAGGAATACTGCAGCCTTCCGCTACTCCGATGTGAAAATAAAAGAAATCCTCTCCCCATTCCACCGTTTACCGGCATGATCCCGCATAGCCACTACATTCATGTCCGCCACGTAAGGTGGTTTGGCCGAATGGATCCGGCCATCACCCATGCCCGGTAGCCATGCATCACCCCAAACGTGAACATCTCTCCCATGCCCGACTCTGCATCTAGTATTTTTCCTCGGAACCTCCTGAGCCTAAAAAATGCTTCGCCAAATGTAAGAAGGGTTATTCCCCAGTTTAGCTTTAAGAAACTCAGAATTAGGAAAATACCTCGCCTTTAAAACTCGTCCCATAAGACTCCTTGGATTATTTATCAATCTCCACCCTTGTTTAACTAGCATAGCAATATTAAATTCATGAAGTCTTCTGAATCCCAGTTTGCACATGAAATCTGTGGTTTGTGCAAGTCTTCTTTTACAAGCTAAAATTTGCTGACGAAAGCCCCTTTTCTTGCCTCTATCCCACCGTAAGAGCTCGGTGCCACAAAAATAAATACGCTCATTTATATGCATATGAGCAGCCACACCCCAACTTGTAGTAACAATCAACCGACAGTCATCTTCCTTAACCCAAATATTTTCAAACTTGAACCGTCTAACCTTTCTGGTATCATTTGCCCTCCTCATCTCCATAAATAAGGCCATATGATCACTGACCGAAGCCTCCAACGGTTTGGCTTGAGCTCCCGTGAAGAGGTCCCACCATCCATCATTGACCAGGAACCTGTCTAGTTTCTCCTCTACCCAGTAGTTCGTACCCTTACCTCTATCCTAGGTCCATTGATATACAGCAAAAGGAAAACCCCGCAACCCACAACTATGCACCGTCTCCCTGAACCCGCGCACCCTCCATGGTGGATGAGGTATACAACCTTTCTTTTACGAGTCATGAAGTATATCATTGAAGTCGCCCGCCATCATCCACGGACCACCACCATCATCAGCTAGATCTTCCATAAGAGCCCATCCTTCCCTCATTCTTCGGGTATCGGGAAAGCCGTAAAAACCAGTCAATCGCCAAGAAACATTGTTCGGCTTCATGGTGACCGCAGCAGAAGTGAGGACCGCAGGTGGGGTGATTATCGAAGATGGCAACATTTCCTTGAAGGCTTGGTTGCAATTATTCTTTTCGGGCCAGATAGGGAGACAAGATGCAAAGTGGCAATGTTGTTATGGGGAATTTGGAAGAGGCAAAACTCCATTGTTTGGAACGACGAGTGGCAGCAAGCTTCCGGACTAACCAATTGCTGCACGAGTATGTTGATAGCATGGCGTGACGCGCAGCAGGTCTCAGCGACAGGGAGCAGCAGCCCGGGGTCAGGTAATGTTGGATGGGAGAAGCCGCAGGCGGGGAGAATTAAAGTGAATGTTGATGCGGCTCTGGATTCATCTAAAGGTGTCCGAGCCAGAAGCAGGGTGGCAAGGAATGATCAGGGAGAGTTTGTGAAAGCAGTGGGAGGGTCGCGCGAAGGAGATTGGTCTCCAGAAGAGGCCGAAGCATTCAGACTTAGGGAGGCCATCCGAGCAGCCATGGGGGGAAACTGGGACCTTCTTGATTTTCAAACAGACGCTCAGGTGGTTGTTCGGGGGATCGAAAAAGGAGGAGGATTGGCATATATGGATCTACTTCTTGATGATATCCGATTCTTGCTACATGGAAAAAGTTCTTATAGTATCTCTTATTGTAGACGGTCTGTGAATCATGTGGCTCACGCTTTGGCGAGAGGGCATGTCTGTATCTTAGATCATAGTTTTAGTTATGAGGTTATTCCGGATAGTATTGTAAGCCCGATGGCTAATGATCATTTATCAATATAATGGATGGTTGTTCGTTTGCAATATATATATATATATATATATATATATATATATATATATATATATATATATATATATATATATATATATAGATATATATATAGATAGATAGAGAGAGAGAGAGAGAAAGAAAGAGAGAGAGGAATGATCCTGTCCAGCAGCCCCCGGTCCGAACGCCGTCCGAACATGGCCATTTGGGGCACTCCTCGGTGGAATTTTTTGATGAAGTTTTTTGAGCATGTTCCTGATCAAGTCTAGTTTGTCCATACCAAATTGTAGCTCGAAATTTGATTGGGAAGGCATTCAAATAATTTTTTTAAGTTGACTGCGTCAAAATATACATATAAAAATGCAGTCAATCAAAAAATTATTTGAATGCCTTCCCGATCGAATTTTGAGCTGAATTTTGGTATGGACAAACTAGACTTATTGATGAGGAATTGCTTAAAAAAATTCATCAAAAAATTCCACCGGAAACCGCCCCAAACGGCGGTGTTCGGATGGAGGCTTCCGTCTGAACGTTTGGACCTGAACATTCTTGTATGTGTGTGTGTGTGTGTGTGTGTGTGTGTGTGTGTGTGTGTAAGCTAAATGATGGATCAGAAATAGTAGACGATCTAGTTGTTCTAACCATGCATAACCAATGGGCATGAAGGGTAACTATTACACTCATTGCGGCATGCGGCCGGTACGAGCATAGGTGTAATATATTCTTGTTGGAATTTTTGAGACATTTCAAATGAATTAAAGTTTATTCAATTTGTGAGAAATCTTTTAAGACTTAAAACAATTAAATTGTAACATTGATTTTATCTTAATTAGCTTGGCCGGTCATATGCCTAATGATAACTTGTTTGAATTTTCTGTTAAAATTTTACTGTTATTTTATTACTAATCGTATGAAGCTTTAAATGTTGTTTTATCTTCCACTTTCAATTCTTAATTTCTAGTTGGCTGGTCTATATAATATAACTCTATAAGCATCAAAACATCTCACTTGCTTTTCCTAACGTTAAGCATTTATACTGCAAATAAATGTTTTGTTTAATTACCTGTATCTTTATTATTCATATGAAACCATTTTGGGTTTAATGTTGTGACTGTATGTATAAAAACATACGTGCATGTATCTCACAAAAAGGGAAGAGAAAGCGAGAAAACAATAAGAAAAATCTGTTTGCATACACTTAGTTAGTGGATCGATCGGAGAGTCATTATATTAATGTGGTGGAGAATGTTTCCAAAGATTCATGCAAGGAATAACAAAGAGTACTCGGGATATTTTACTTTATACTCTCCGGAAGAATTCTTCTTCACAAAATGATATACTGAAATCATATTTTTATTATTGGGTTCATATACTAATTTTCTTCTCTTTAGTTCTGTTATCGGTCTCGAACCGAAGGGCTCATTATATCTTGGGGGAAATTTCCGTACGCCAGAAATAATTCCTTAGGACAACGTCTGACGCGTCTCGAGCCACTAATATACTTTTAGTTCTTTTATAGAGCACTGATACACTTTTAACGTCTGACTCTTGTTCCTTGGAGTGATCATACTCCTATTTGTAAATGGCTATTTCGCGTAAAGCGTAAACCTGATGGCTCAGTCGATCGATACAAAACTCGATTAGTGGCCAAAGGTTATGCTCAAGAGGCTGGTCGTGATTATTTCGAAACATTCAGCCCTGTCATGAAGCATGTCACTGTTCGTATCATCCTTACCCTTGCCCACATACATGGCTGGTCTCTCCAACTCGACGTCAACAATGCATTTCTCAATGGCACTCTCAATGAAACAGTCTACCTTGAGCAACCACCGGACTACGTTGATCCAGTATACTCCACTCACGTATGTTGTGTATAGAGAGCTCTCTATGGCCTCAAACAAGCGCCTCGTTCTTGGTATAATGAGCTATTTGCCTTTTTGGTTAAGTCTGGGTTCTACAAGTCACGTGCCGACACCTCCATGTTTATTTACACCTCTCACAATGTAATGATGTACTTCTACAAGCCTTCTTTACCATACTTCTTCCTTTTCAAAAAATGTTGTCATATAAACACTACATTAATATTAGGAAAAATTGACAAGAATAATCCCACCTTTCACTGGTCTTCTCATAATAATCCCACCTTTAAATAATCGCAAAATAATCCTACTTTTGCACCTCATCTTCTTTCATTGGACCCTAACCAAGTTTTTTACCTTTTTTAAAAATCTTATATAAATAATCTCACATTTATAAGGATATAATTAAAAAGTGAAAGGTGAGATTATTTGTATAATTTTCAAAGAAAGAGTTAAAAACATGGTCAGGGTCCAATGAAAGAAGATATGGTGCAAAGGTGGGATTATTTTGAGATTATTTAAAGGTGGGATTATTACGAGAAGACCAGTGAAAGGTGAGATTATTCTTGTCAATTTTTCCTTAATATTATCCACAATAGACCTCCGGGGAATAAAAGCACTCCGGTTCTCCCCAATTAAAGAACCCAATATCCCTCTCAGTCTATTAGCCAACACCTTTAAAAAAAATTATATACGACATTACATAGGGCTATAGGTCTCCAGTTCCTATATTATCAGGTTTCTCCTTCTTGGGAATATACCTGTACAAAGCCGAACAACCTCTGGACCCACAATATCCCATAACTTCTGAAAAAATGCCGGATTCATACCATCTGATCCTGGCGCTTTTTCGGGATGCATACCGAGAATTGACGCCTTAACCTCCTCCGGTGTAATAGCTCGAAAAAACCATTTGTTTTGCTCATTTCTCACCCTCCGAACCACAGACCATCCTCCCTGTGCAAACCCACCATTTTGTTTTTCCTCCTCCGAGCTTTAACTGCATTGTGAAAAAACTGAGAGTTAATGCTTTTGCTCTCTGCCTCCAGTAATGATTCTCTTTTTCCAGCAAAATATGTAGCACGTGCGGATCCGAATAAACTCAGCCGTGCTAATCGAATCATCTTATCCCCTCAACCAAGACAATCGTTTTTTATGTGCGTTAATCTGATGTCAAAAACCCTTCGAACGACAGCCATCCCACCGCAATAATTCTTTGCCGCAAAATAAAATCCTGTCACTGACAGTCATGCTCGAGCTACCACTCCAACTATGAACAACAATGGTGCAGCATTCATCTGGCCTCTTTCAGCCAGCTATTATCAAATCAAAACATTTTTGTTGTCCTTCCATGCAAAGTAGGAACATTATTTACCCATAAAGCCATGTGATCGCTTATGGGGGCTTCGACCGAAGTGGCACGAGCCGCCATAAAGCTATCCCGCCATTGATCGTTACAAAGGATTTGATCCAACTTCTCTTCCACCCAATTTATTGAGCCTTTCCCCCACTCCCAGGTCCACTGATATCCCGGGAAATCCCTCAGGCCACTAGATAAATCTGCTTCATGAAAACCGCGGATTTTCCATCCCGGGTGAGGTATTCTTCCCTTCTTCTCTGATCCGATTCATACAAAATATCATTCATATCACCAATGACCATCCATGGAAGAGAATTATTCTCGGCTAACCCCATACTGATGTTCCATGCTTCTCTTCGCCGTCTCGCCTCCGAGAATGCACAATAACATGTAAGCCTCCATGTAATTCCGCCCTCCACCAAACACATCTGGCAGTAAAAAAAAGTTTGGATGTTCCGCCGTGATAGTAACGTCGACTTCCTCATTCCATCCAATTGCTAAGCCACCAGCCCACCACTACGACCGTCACAATCCATCCCTGCCATATGATCGAGCTAAGCCCTGCGCCCTTAATAATTCTTTCGCTCGTTGACATCACATCTTCGACTCCATGAGGAAAATAATCAAATTAAACGTCTATATTGTTGAACAATATCCGTCAAGCCTTGAATCGTGGTCGGATTTCCCAGCTCTCTACAATTCCAACTCACAATGCTCATTCTTGAAACAAAATCAGAAGCAAAACAAACCGACCAAGCGATCAGGATGATCACCACCGCACGAGGAACAGAGGTGAAACCCTAGACGACAACCACTTTTTCTTCATTCCCTTTAAATATTACTACTTCGCTCGTAGTTAAAAAGAATATTTTGATTGCTCAAAGTAAAAATAGTATTTTTCATCGAAAACTGTCATTTATTCATATCATAAGTTCCAGGATCATTACATCAAGCAAAGGAAAAACAC
Organism: Cuscuta epithymum; assembly: GCA_945859915.1. Classification (NCBI taxonomy): domain Eukaryota; kingdom Viridiplantae; phylum Streptophyta; class Magnoliopsida; order Solanales; family Convolvulaceae; genus Cuscuta; species Cuscuta epithymum. The sequence continues at coordinate 341,432 of CAMAPF010000969.1, read as the reverse complement.
CAACTAGGCTCCAACAACTACGACTGTAAACCCTATGATCAGACTTAGAAACGGTCACCTCAGCAACACGAATCGCTAACCATGTAACGAGCTTGACACAGCCATCCATGTTCCCATAGACCCAAACATGCTCAATGACATAAAACCAGGCTAAATTCCCAAACAAACTGACAAACCTAACAACATAGACGACAACAAGAAAACGAATGACAAAATAAAGAAAACTTATTGGAAAACTTTCACGAACTCTAGCCTCTCGCACAACCCATGACGGTGATTCAGGAGAAGGCCGTACTATTGGAACCTCTCTTATTGATCCTCCATTGGCGATAAAAATATGGCCTATTCGAAACCCTTTCGACTCTCCTCGTCCCACACTCGAGCCCAAATCACCGCTAGCGGTCATCATCTTCGCCGTCATGCCCTACAACTCTCGCACCGCAAACCCTCGTGGCCACAGCCCTTGTGGTCGGGAAAACCAAAACCTGCACAAGAGGAAAAAGTAACACAAACTTCGTGGCCGCAACCTCCGTGATCGATTCTTCAACCCGAGAGAAACTGTGTGCGAAGCTCTCCCTTGCAAGACCTACGAACAGCCAATCTGCTCCTTACCCTCGTCTGCACAATGCTAATCGGCTGAAAATCGAATGACGAAAGCCGCACGACCCCAGGCGGCGGTCTGCGGAAAATCCGAATCCTAAGCTAAGGGACAACGCCCGCGGTGATTTGTCAAAGTAAAAATACTACAATACTCCCTGCGTCCCGCTAAGAAGTTACCGCTTTCCTTTTTTAGCAGTCCCAAAAAGAAGTTCCGCTTTCCTTAAATGGAGAGTTATCTACATTAAAACAGTGTCAAACAGTGTCAAAAGAGTGTCAAAACAGTAAAATTTAATCTCTGATAAGTTTATTTGCTTAATATGTGTGCAAGTCAAACCGGGAACTTCTTGACGGGACGGAGGGAGTAGTATTGAAAAGCTAATCCTATTTAAAGATTTTTTGAGTTATAGTTCTATTTAACAAATAAAGTTATACCATAAAAAAAAACAAATAAAGTTATAGTGCTGATGGGTAATTCTCCCTCTTTTGTATTCGTAAAACAAACGCTAGAAATAAAACACTCGAATTTCATCAACCTCAAATGTATCAATATTACGAGCATTCATGACATGCTCTGCTTTCATAATTCATGCCTCTTCCACCATCGCCTGAAATGCTCGTCGGCGGCTCCGTTCACATCTCGCGAAAGTCAGCCTTTGCAAACAATTATTTTGTTTATGCATTCGTTTTGGTGTTCAATTTTGCCTATAGTTTACTCGGGAAAAAACTGGTTTTGGCTCGTTTGAGAACTTTCGGGGTTTCATGATTAATTTGTAAAATTTGAAGCTTTAAAAAGAAAATTAGTGATTAAGGAGCTTTAAGTATCTTTTCTATTCCTAATCAGAAGCTTTTTGATGGCATTCGGTTTTATAAACGGGCTAGTAGTTGTCGTTATGCTGTTGTCTGCTGAAGAAAAAAAAACTACATTTCCATCCTTGAGTTCATGTGTAGATGACGTTTTCACAGTTGATCGGAGCATTTAATACCTTTGAATATGACTGGAGAATGTATAACTGTACGCAGATTCGTGGCAATTCGGAATATTAAAGGAATTGCACAGTACAGACAACCAAATCAAACTAGATGGAAAGCTAATTTCACAACATGCAGAATCCAGGAGAGCTTCTACAATCATTTCCAGTGTTTTCATTTGGGCACTCACAGAAGAAACAATATGGTAAATCATGCCCATCTGACATGGAAGAGGTTCCAAAAACAGTCTATGTATATGGGGTGGACTTCTCTATCTATAAATAGAATAGCTCAAGCAGTAAGCTTGGCTTTGAACCGCCCTTATGTGGCTTTTCCTGGTATCTTTGCATTAACATGTGGAAGAAATGTAGCACTGGCACAGGCAACACAAGACACAAACTTTGTCTCCAAAAGGAATAAACTGTATATGCATGCTCAAGATGGAAATGTTTACTTTACGTCATTGATACGGTCTATGTTCGATTCGCTTGTTCTGCTGTTGAGAGTAATGTATTTGGCTGTACTCTTTTCACCAAGTGTAGTAATGGCTCCATTTGCAGATATTTTTGGACCCCGTTACACAGAAATCTGGCTCCAGGTTGTTCGTCAAACACTTGAAAGAGCAGGCCCTGCATTTATAAAGTGGGGCCAATGGGCAGCTACTAGGCCAGATCTTTTCCCTAGTAATGTATGCACTGAACTGTCAAAGCTCCAAACAAGTGCCCCTGAACATAGTTTTGCCTACACAAAAAAGACCATTGAAAGAGCTTTCGGCCGTAAAATTTCAGAAATCTTTGACGAGTTTGAAGAAAAACCTGTAGCATCTGGAAGTATTGCTCAAGTTCATCGCGCTTTCTTGAGGTATCAATACCGCGGTAGGAAGATCAAGCCCATGGCTGTGGCCGTGAAAGTAAGACATCCTGGAGTTGGCGAGTCAATAAAAAGAGATTTCGAGATAATAAATATAGTTGCAAAAATATCAAAATTCATTCCTACTCTTAAGTGGTTAAGATTGGATGAAAGTGTCCAGCAATTTGCTGTTTTTATGATGTCTCAAGTTGACCTTGCTAGGGAGGCTGCCCATTTAAGCCGCTTCATTTATAATTTTAGAAGATGGAAGGATGTTTCTTTTCCAAAGCCTGTATATCCATTAGTACATCCTGCAGTGTTGGTGGAAACATTTGAGCAAGGAGAAAGTGTTTCATATTATGTTAATGAGCTCGAGGGGAATGAACGGATTAAAAGTGCACTTGCTCATATTGGAACCCATGCACTTCTAAAGATGCTTCTGGTAATGTTTTCTTTTCATTTTGTTTATTGTATATTTCTGTTTCAGTTGTATCTTTGCATTCGGAATGGTTTGCCCAATAATTCCTTTAATTCAACTAGATGATTGATCATAAGTCGCGTAGGAGGTAATGCTAAGAGAAAATGTATTCCTATGTTGGTTAAATGGTATTTAGGACTATTTACCCTTTTAAAAGATTTACTAACCTTATAGAAGGAGAATGAGGCAGTTGCTCTGCTGTGTTTACTATATGTTGGTTTCTATAAATTTGATTCAATTATTGAATTCAGAACATAGTTCTATAGTGACTGTAACATTTGGAAAATCTGTCATTTGCCACAGTGAGAATTATATACCAGGAGATGTTGTTTTCCTTAAAGTATTTTCCATTTAAAGGGGTGTAAGTATTTACTGCCAAAGGGCCTAGTTCTAGTTCAGTTCCTTCTCCTACATGTACTCCTAATAACAATTGTGAGTTGTGACCTTGATCAACCTAGAAAGAGCAAAACTGAAACTAACTTTGGTTCATATTTATATCATCCATCCATAGTAGTCAATGGCTAGATATGGCGCGCGCCATATGCGCCATCGCCATGAAAAAGTAGTCGTCGCCATAGCGCCATATGCGCTATATGCGCCGTTCGTATATGCGCCATCGCCATGCGCCATGAAAAATGCCTTTGAGCCATGGCGATCGCCATGCGCCATGACAACTGTGCATCCATCTCATTGGAGTTGGATGATATAGATAAACTAAATGAAGATATAGTTTCTCTATATATGTTGGAGGTGGAACCATTGTTTGTATTTGCGCAATGCAACTGCGCCTCATGGCGCGTCTCAACTAATTCCTCGACTTTGGCATAAAAGGCATTGCCTATGGCACTGGGAGTGTTGCGTACACAATATTGTAGTGAGGTTTACGTGATATTGCGTACGCAATAAGTCGTTGAGAGGCATACGCGATATGAGGTCAGGGTGTAAGGGTATTATTTGGGCTCACTCGGCCCATTTCTTAATTTTATAATTAACATATTCTGAATTTATGACCCCTATTTAAACTACTAGATAGTGATAATTTGATTTTTCCGTCATCAATCTTACAAACTTAAAAATTTAATATGTTGGGATTTTTTTACCCCGGGGGGTTGGGGAGAATTTTGGAGATGTTGGTTTTTGAAAATAAGCCAATAATAGTGAGTTAGATTACATATAGTCTAATAACATTTGGGATCTAGTTAACCTTTTTAATAGTTGTAGTCTAATTTGGTGAAAATGATTTTACTCAAACATTTCCAAAAAAAATCTTGTATATCTGTTCTGCCGTAGTGTGTGTGCCACAATAAAGACACGACTTGCTTTGGCATCCTCAAGTAATTTGGATGCTCATCTAGTGGATGATAAAACTACTTTTGTTAAATGGTGGTTTACTGGTTTATACGCAGCCATCTTTTTGTTGTGTTGCTTCTGGCCTCGAGAAATAGGTATTTAGGTTCAAAAAGTCTCTATACAGCCTTATACAAGCTCCATTATAGCTTACGGTCATCCATCCAACGATTATGTGTTTTGGTTTTATTTTGAATGGATTATGTTTTCTAGATCTCTTGACGTGTGTGATTGTATGCTAAGTAGTTAAATCGCTACCCGGTAGCAACTCGGTCAAGGGCCGAGTAGCGAGTAGGACCGAGTACTCGGGATTACTCGGTGAGTACTCAGCCCTATAATTAATTTTAAAAATATAAATGTCCGGAATTATAGTACTACGTAATATATTATTCCTATAATTCTTAGATATGAAAAAAAAACCTAATGAAGAAGAAATGAGAAAGAAGATAGAGCCATGGGGGAAAATAATTTACCTAGACTTTTTAAGGTTTATTTCCAATTTTTAAATACCCACTCATTATTTATAAATTCCATAATATCCCTCTTTAATTAAAACTTCTGAGATTTAACAAATTTTTATGCCAGGCCAAGTAACTCGCCGAGTCAAGATTTTCCATGAGTCAAGAAACTTTCCGAGTACTCGGCGAGTAACTCGAAAAAATGGGACAGGCCGAGTTAGATTGCTAATAGGAACGGTCACCCCCCGAGTTGCGAGTACTCGACGAGTACTCGCTGAGTACTCACCGAGTAGATAACACAAATTGTATGTTTATATCTAGGTATAGGCTACTTTTTGTGAATAACAGATGCTTTGAGTGCATCAAAAGTGTTCTTATCTTCTAAGTTTGACATGAAGTATCTAGGAGAAGCTGGTATAATTTTGTGAGAAAGACATTCCAAAAATTAGTAATCGAATTCATCCTATCCCACCTTCACATTAAAAGTTTAGATAACATAACGCTCAATTGCTTGGGTGCAAAGCAACATCTAATCTGTACGATTCATCCATGGCTTTGTAGAAATTTTACGGGCCTCCTTTTTCTCAAGAACAGTATGCTAAGCACATTCAAAGTTCAATGTTTTATGAACAGTATCATGTTATTTTTCACAATCATTTTTCTTTATCACATCACCATCATTTACCCCAGTGCCGCAAAGGCTCCCACCTACGGTGGGGTAAGGCCTAAGGGGGTTGGATGTACGCAGTCTTTCCATCAATTTCAATGGAGCCAAAGACTCACTATTTTTTTGCTTCGGAATTTGATGGAATAAAGCAAAATGGCTCACTAAACTGTTTGCGCTTCTTTGTTATGAAGTAAAATTTTCGACGCGATTTTCACTATGGGTCATTCGGAAACAGTCTCTCTGTGCTTTGGTACAGGGGCAAGACTGCTTACATCCGACCCCCCTTACCCCACCATAGGTGGGAGCCTTTGCGGCACTGGGGTAATGATGATGATGATGACATAAAAATTAATCTGCACTAGTCTTATAATTAAAAATAAATACAATAGTTCTAGTAAAATGTTTAAATTAGACATATGTATTTCCAACCAAATAAGTTTACACCATGCATCAGACTCTTGTTTTCTGTAGTGATACTATTTAAATTTATTCCTTATACATTATAGATTTATTTTATAACTTCTACTTTAAAACATAGGTTTCTTATTTCATTGATTATATTAAGCTATGTAATATTTTTATGACTGATGCTTTCAGCAAACATTATTATTTCATTTTGATTCTAATGTATGGTATTAACTTTTCGGCAACTAATTTTGATTTTTTCCGCAAAATATGTATGATACCTCACCAGAATACCGCTAGTGGTATCTAGAGAGAAGACAAAGCTAAAAAGTAGAGAGAGAAAGATATTTGATATATTAATGAAGTTTGAACCGTTGCATCTGCTCCAAATGGGGGTATTATACCAGTCATAAATGTTAGGTACATTATATGCACGTACAAGTGTAAGCTGATCTATGGATGAAGCCCTACAGCGTATGTAATGATGACGCGTGACACTGCTGATCTCTTCTGTGCAGTGGATGAGGTGCCTGATGGACATTGTCCCGCTTCTGTGAGAGGATTGTACTGGTATTTCCATCATGTTGTTTGGCGAGATCCCCGTTGGGGACGAGGTGCCCTAGGTCGAGGGGTCAGCCTGGCCTGTTCCGGATGTTATCAAGTTCTTTGTTATGCTGAGGTGTGTGAGCCGAGGGGTCCTAGCCGAGAGGTCGGCCTGGACGCTATTCCAGAAGTTGTTGAGTGCTTTGTTTGAGCTGTTCTCGAGGAGGACCCTCCTCAGGCCGAGGGGCCTAGCCGAGGGTAATGTCCAATTAGCTGTTTGGCCAGTGATAGATGTCCATGAGTGTGTGGGCCGTGGGCCCGGACTCATTGTTAATTGTTAATAATTGTAGAATAGGAAACAGTTAATTTTGATATTTATCAATTTTCAAAGAATTTTTCTATATAATACCACTAATTTTTAAATACTTGCACATTTTTCCTGCATGTCTAGCATTACATTTTTCAACATAGCATTTCTTCGCGTCAAGTGATATTGGCTTCTTGCCCATGTCTGTGCTACTTATATAAATACCAGTGTCATCCCTAGACAGAGTCGCAAATATAACATATACATAGTACAAACTAAAGGTTCCGTATTGATTATGATAAAAGTGCGGGGGTAAACTAAAACAAAAGAAAGTGCAGAGACTTCATTCTAAAAGTGCATGCATCAGCTTTCTTCTAAACTTCTAATAGTAGCAGTCAGAAAAGGATTTCCACTTGGCTGTATTAAAAGTGCACGTGGGGGGAGGGTAATTCAAATGAAAACAGAAAACTGAAGTGCGCAAGGCTCGAATGTGTTTGTTTTTATATAAACGCGCCATATTAGTAACATAGGAAAAGGTAAAGATTCTGCATGATTGTGGGCCTGTGGCTAGTCATAAATATGCAATATTGCAGACTTCTAAGAGTTTCATTCCATGCATCTTATAGGTGGACAATTTTGTGCATGCTGACATGCATCCTGGAAATATCCTCGTCCGGGTAACCCAGAGCAAGTCTTCAAGGAAACACATCTTCAAATCAAAGCCCCATGTTATTTTCCTTGATGTTGGCATGACTGCTGAGCTTTCTAGTAGTGATCGAGTAACATTCCTGGAGTTCTTTAAGGCTGTAGCTCGTCGAGATGGGCGCACAGCTGCAGAATGCACTTTGAAATTATCTAAACAACAGAACTGCCCTAATCCCAAGGCATTCATTGAGGTTGAATCTAACACTTTTCAAGTGTTTTTTATCTGGGAAAATTTGCATGTTTCTTTGGTTTTGTTGAGTTTAGGGTCAAATTGCTGACCCTTTCAGTTGGTATACACTGTTTTAACTCGAAATTAGTATTGAAATGATCTTCTACATCATTCATTAAAGGAATGGCATGGACAGTGGACACTATATGCCAGCCCTATTTCATTTGAATCTAGCTCTTGAAATCTGATATTGAGGTGGATGATTATCTTTTGCTAATTGTTGGAAACCTAGGAAAAATGAAATGAAAAACAAAAAAGACCGAAATGAAGAAGTGGTCTTGCAATCCAATGTAGTTGTGAATAGCCATTTTTGTTCCTGCAAGATGATATGCTATGCATGTAAGTTTATGATTTTATTACGTCATTTCTAAATTCTAGTTTCCTCAGTTGGGTATTGGGAGTCACCGAGTCACAGGGTGTATTATGTCGTGTCTAGCTAAAGTTTTGTTTCAAAGCGAATGTATTGGTTTAACTGTATTAAAACTTTAGGTTTTTCCTAAAAGGTCAATCGGATAGGTGGAGTGATTTGAGACCTCATATATTGCACCTTAACAAACTCCTATACCATATATTAAGTTTTTACTCTAGAAGGTCAAATGAGTTTTAGTCGAATTCATCATCAATTCATCATCATCATTATTACCCCAGTGCCGCCAAGGCTCCCACCTACGGTGGGGTAGGGGGTCGGATGTACGAAGCCTTACCCCTGTACTAAAGCACTGAGAGACTGTTTCTGAATGATTCAAGGTGAAAATCGCGTAAAAAATGCATGGACTGACTGGTGCTTCATAACAAAGAACCGCAGATAGTTTAGTAAGCCATTTTGCTTTATTCCATCATATTCCCAAGCCAAAAAATAGTGAATTTTTGGCTCCATTGCAAATGATGGAAAAGAATTTTAGTCGAATGATTGGTCTTTTTACTTTAGTAGGGATATGATACCATATTAAGAATGAAGGCTCCGTCTCAAAAGGTTAACTTAATTGGAGAGTTGTCAAAATCCTTAGATATGAGTTTGTTTGTTTATATTTTACTAGTGTGGGATAACTTAACAAACTGAAACCAGCCTTTCTAGCGCAACCTTGTGTTTTTGAGCTATGTGGAATTCAAGTAAAAAATTTCCCCTTTTGATGGACTTATGGAGCATCTAGTAACTGCTAGTTTGTGTAATGGGATTTTTCAACAGGAGGTGAAAGAGTCATTTGATTTCTGGGGTACAGCAGAAGGCACTTCAATCCATCCAGCTGAGTGCATGCAGCAACTGCTTGAGAAAGTTAGACGCCACAGAGTGAATGTTGATGGGAATGTGTGCACTGTGATGGTGACAACTTTAGTCCTTGAGGTATTTTCTTTATTCTTCTTGCTGTTCTTTGATGATGAACTACCATAATGGAAAGCAGAGTCCCTTAATCTATGTTTGATCAACCATGTCAAAGGGTGGATATCAGTGTAAGTCATTAAGGAGTAGGGTTTTTAATAATCTTTAATAATATTCTTTTGCGTTCAACACTTTCCCGTGTCTTGTGATCGTTGGAGAAGGTGCTGCTGCCAGGCATGATGAGGGGGGAACTCAATGCCGTGGTATTAAGGAATATAGCTGAGATATCTAATTACATTAGTCACATAAAGAGGATATAAATACAGTATGTTTCACATTCCAAAAGCTTTTAAAACATATAAAAAAACTAAAAAACATAGGCGACATACACATGAACTTGGCTAGGCGTCTATACAATATACAACGAAATAATAATAGTAATAAATAGGGGTTTTCATATAATATCACTAAAATAAAACTTATGGACAAAATTATGATAATATGGTCACTACAACTGCAAAAACACCATCATTTCCACTATTTAGTGAAACTCAACATCGCTATGGTTATTAATTATTACCGCTACTGAGAAATATTAGCAATGACTAGAAAAGCCAAGTTTTTGTCCCATACAATTAGTGCAGTTGTATCACCACCATCATCCAATACTGCAAAGGCTCCCACCTACAGTGAGGTAAGGGGGTCGGATGTACGCAACCTTATCCTTGTACTAAAACACAAATAGACCGTCCGGATGACTCATAATGAAAATCGCATTGAAAATTGCATGGATTGACTTTGCTTCATAACAGAGAAGCGTAGATAATTTAGTAAGCCATTTTACTTTATTCCATCATATTCCAAAGCCAAAAAATAGTGAGTCTTTGGCTCCATTGCAAATGATGGTAATAATTAATGTAGTTATATATTTGTCATTATTTGTAATCTGGTTAAAGAAAGACAAGATTTTGTGAAATTTTCATCTTTGAGCATAGTATTTAAACAGAAATAAACAATTTCAGTTTTTAGGAATAAGTTTCCTTGATTTCATTGAGTCATTCAGCAAGAATATAAATAGTATTTACAAGTAACAACTTTCCTGTGGAGATCCTATAAAATAGGATTTAGCTAACTACAAAGCTTATTTAATAATCAATGAAAGCAACGACCTCTAAGACTTATCTACATGGCTACATATGTACTAAGTCAAATAATTAACAATTAATGAAACATTTTTTTCACTCCCCCTCAAGTTGGTGAGCATATATCATACATCCCCAACTTGCTTATAAGTAGTTCAAACGCTGGTTTAAATAGTCCTTTGGTGAAGATATCAACTGTTTGATCTTTGGTAGATATGAATGGTGTGCACACAACTCCAGCTTCATTCTTCTCTTTAATGAAGTGTTTGTCCACTCCAATATGTTTAGTACGATCATGTAGTATAGGATTATAAGCAATGCTAATGGCTGCCTTGTTATCACAATACAACTTCATAGGTATTTCCATCTCAATTTTTAGTTCTGTGATTACTCTCTTGATCCAAAGCAGTTCACAGATTTCATTAGCCATAGATCTGAATTCTGATTCTGCGCTACTTCTAGCAATCACATTCTGCTTCTTACTTCTCCAAGTTACCAGAATTCTCCATTAATAAGTAAAATATCTAGAAGTAGACCATGATTGAGCCAGCATAGTCTGCATCAGTAAAGGCCTCAACAGTCCTGTTGCCTCTTTTGAAGAATAACTCTTTCCCTGGACAATATTTTAAGTACCTAAGAATCCTGTAAGTGGATGGTGCATAAACTGACTCACCATGCTAACTGCAAATGTAATATCTGACCTTGTATGTGCCAAATAGATTAATCTTCCCACCAATCTTTGATATTGTTGAATGTTGACTGGAACTCTCTCTTTGACATCTCCCAACTTCTAATTAGGGCCATTTAGAGTATCTGCCGGTCTACATGCATTAATTCATGTTTCTGGCAGGAGATCTAGAACATACTTCCTTTGTGAGACAACAATTTCTTTCTTTGATCTAGCTGTCTCCATTCTTCAGAGAGTACTTCAACTCTTTCAGGTCTTTGACCTCAAACTCATGAGCAAGTTTCTTTTTTAGATTTATAGTCTCTGAAAACTTCATGAATAGTGTATGATCAGCTTGAGCCTGCCTGAACCCCTATCTTTTTACAAATTGAGTGAACTTGTCAACCCAAGCCCTTGGAGACTGTTTGAAGCCCATACAGGCTTTTAGTTTGCATACCTTTGAACCGAACTTGTTCTCAAATCCAGGAGGAGGTTTCATATATACTTGTACTTCTTATTCAAATTTCCCATTTAAAAAAGCATTCTTCACATTTAACTGTTGAAGTAGTCAGTCTAGATTAGCATCAGGTGATAAAAGAATTCTTAAAGTATTCAACTTTGCAACTGGTGCAAAGATTTCAATGTAGTCTATGTCGTAGGTTTGTGTGTCCTTTGACAACTAATTTTGCCTTATATCTCTCAAGAGTTTCATCTGCATTGAACTTGGGAGTGAAAATCCATCTGCATTCTACTGTTGGTTTGTTTCTAGGTAGCTCTACAATCTTCCACGTCTAATTCTTTTCAAGAACCTCCATCTCTTCCAAATCAGCTTTCTTCCACTCAGGTTTGGAATTTGGATAGAGCTCCCTGTATGGTTGAGGGAATAAAAATAGAAGAAACGCTAGAAATGAATGTTGCAAATGATGATGACAGTTTAGAATAAGAAACATGATTTGAGATATGATATTTGACACATGTTCTTCTTTCTTTTCTGAGAGCCATTGGTAAGTTAAGATCACTGAAATTGTTACCTTTTTCACGCACTATCATTGAGTCAGATTCATGGACAGATGTAAGTTTAGGGACTTCCTCTATGCTTTGATTTGAAACTCTCTTCTCATAAACTTTGCCAAATAACTTACTTGTCTGTTGGTCTTCTTTTTCAATCGGTTCAGTTGTATTTTTCTCATTATTTGTTAATTCTTCACTATTTTTTAATGCACCTCAATTTCTAATGAGATGAACATCTAGATTAATGTCAAGAAAATCAAGGTTTTCATGGATATGTGGCACTTTTTGAGCATCTTCACTTAAATTCTCCCCCTTAAGATGAGTATAAAAAAAGGTTGATCTTGAACAAACATCTTTTTTGAGTTGAGGAAACCCCTAGAAAAACACATTTTGTTCCTTTAGGATCAAATTTACTTGCATATTTATCAGGATTTATAATGGACACTGCTACGTTGTGCAACCAAAAACTTTCAAAGGAAGATAGCCAATCAATCTGTTTGTAGGAAAACAGTTTTGAAGTGTGTTAGTAGGACTTTTAAATCCTAAAATCTTTGATGTTATGCAATTAATTAAATAAGTTGCAAGTAACACAACCTCTCCCCACAAATATTTTGGGATTTTTGTTGAAAACGTGATTGCACGAGTTACTTCATGTAATTGCCTATTTTTCCTCTAAGCAATTCCATTCTGAGCAGGTGTATTTATACAAGAGCTTTGATAGTTAAAAACCTTGTTTAGGTTTTGAGAAAAGTATTCACGGCCATTATCACTTCTTACCATTTTAATGTTAGTATTGAATTGAGTTTGGACCATTGCATAAAAATTCCTAAACACATTTTCCACTTCAGATTTTTCTTTGATTAAAAACATAGTAATTGCCTAATAGGATTAAAACTAGCCTAAAATCACAAATAGGACTACAACTCTAAATCATTCACAAATAGGGCTGAACATTAATTTTATACCCTAAATACACCCGAGGGTATTAATTCATAATGAAATGTTTTAATTCATAATAAAATCGTAAAAATTAATAAAAATCGTAAAAGATACTACCTCCATCCCACTAACATTGGGATTGGGAACATGAAGGAGTGGCACGATTATTAAGAAAAGTGAGTTTATGTGGTTGATATTGAATTGATAAAGTAAGAATTAAGTAAAAATGATTTAGAGCCACACAAACATTACAAAATTTGTTATGAGACAATCTTAGTGGGATTTCCCCAAAAGGAAAAATAGTACAATCTTATGGAGGGAGTAATAAAAAATGTATAAAATATTTATAAAATAAAAAATTAATTGTTGTTTTACAAAGAAAATTAATTAAAAAATAGTAAAAACCCATAAAAAAGATGGATGCCTTTCCCAACGCCTCTACTGCCTCTCCGCACCACCACCTCCGATCGGTGTAAAAAACTCTTGGTTTTGCAAGAAAAATCCCATTTTTTCTGAAAATGTCATTTAACTGTTTGATAATGCCAAAATTTTCATTGAAACTGCCAATAATATGGCATTATTAGTGCATGTGATATTTTTTCGGTGGCAGAAGGTGGTGGTGTTGGGGGTGGCAGAGGCGGAGGAGATTTTTTTCACGTGTTTTATTTATTTATTATTTAAAAAAAATTATTTTTTAATTTTTTTTTAAATTTTTATTAATTTTTAATATTTTTACGGTTTTTTATTATTTTTTATGATTTTGTTATGAATTAAAACATTTCAAAAGATACAAGGGTATATTTGTCCAAACACACATAATTAGTCTTACTAGTAGAATTAAAGACAATGTAGTCCTATTTGTGACTTTTTTGACTACCTTTTACTCCTATTTAGTTAATTAATCCTTAAAAACACCCAGGTGACTCGTGTATGATCATCTATGATTGTTCTAAATCATCTCTGTTTTTTTAATAGTAGCTACTCTAGATTCACTCCGAATATCACTATGCACAAGAGTAAAAGGACTAGTTGGTTTGTAAGTGTGAGGGATATAAGAATTTCTATGATGTTTTGCAAGTTCACACATATCACAATGAAACAATGAAGGATCTTTATTACTCCCTCCGTCCCGCTAAGATTGTCCCATTTTACCTTTTTCGGAAATCCCACTAAGATTGTCCCATACCAAATTTGGTAAAGTTTGTGTGGCTCTAAAATCATTCTTACTTTATTCTCACTTTATCAATTTAATATCAACCACACAAACCCACTTTTCTTAATAATCGTGCCACCTTCTCTTGTCCCAAACTTAGTGGGACGGAGGTAGTATTAAATAACTGAGGAAACACCTTTTTCAAATAATAAAAACAAGGATGTTCTAGTCTATAGTGAAGCAAATACAACTCTTTATTATTGGAAAAAGTAATAGTTTGCAAACAAGTATTTCTTTATCTCTTTTATTTGGTTGAGTCCCTTCATCAAAGATATAGTCCATCTTCCTCCCCTAGCCCGATGCCAGATCCTGAAAAATGAAATAAGATGGGTAAAAAATAACACAACATTAAAGGTCTTTGGTTACTTAAATGACATAAGCAAGATTGAAAGGTTACAGGGCAGATTTGGGACATGTAGATTGATAGATGAGGAAATTTTGATATTTCCTATCCATGCAATGGGTGATAGAGAGCCATCTGCAACTTTTCCTTTTTTGTCCCCTACACAGGGTTTATATGAAAAGAAAAGATTTGAAACAAAGGTCATGTGCTATGTAGCACCTGAGTCAATGAATCAGGTATTTTTTAATTTTCCAGAACAAAAAATGATGCAGTGGTACTATTTTGGGCATAAGAACAAGAAGTTTTTGGATTGGAAGGAGTTGCTCCATATGTTCCTTTGTGAATGAAGGCTGCTTGAAGTTGACTTGCTGCTTTTGTTGAGAGTCTCCATCACAGTAGTATGAAGAGCTTTCACAAACTTTTTCTTTCTTGCTACTGATGGCTTCACATGAATTTTCCAGCAGGTTTCCCTTGTGTGTCATAGTTTCTTGCAATGATCACATCATGGTTTCTTCTTTTCATCACCTCTAATCTCCATTGCTGAAAGAGTCTCCAGGTTCATCGTTATGTACTGATTTGTTGTACATAATCTTCCTCCTGCTTTCTTCCAGTCTAATTTCAGAGAATACCTCTCTGATTGAGGGTTGAGGCTTCTTTCCCAGAATCCTTCACTTCATCCAGGCCTTGATTAACTCATGCGAGAAATGTTGACTCTGTCATTCTCTTCTCTCTTTTTGTGCTTGACCAGATCCTTTGCACTTTCCCATTCATCATCATAATATTGATCCAATTCTTGCCATAGAGACACCATCTCATTATAATAAGTGGTGACATCTCTAT
The DNA here is from genome assembly GCA_945859915.1 of Cuscuta epithymum. Classification (NCBI taxonomy): domain Eukaryota; kingdom Viridiplantae; phylum Streptophyta; class Magnoliopsida; order Solanales; family Convolvulaceae; genus Cuscuta; species Cuscuta epithymum. The sequence continues at coordinate 326,402 of CAMAPF010000969.1, read as the reverse complement.
CTCCTTGTTTGGACTGCTAGAGAATGGTTTTCAATTCCAAGATCTGAGAAGAGTTTTTAAGATCTGAATATTTTTCTCCGATGGAGTCCCACACCTCTTTTATTGTCTTCATAAACATGTAGAGTTTGACGATTGATGCCTCTATGGGGCTGAGAAGCCAGGCTGTCACCAGTGAGTTTTCTGACCTCCTCCATGAACTGTAGCCATCCTCACCAGGCAGTTTTTCTTTGATTTCTCCTATTAGATAGCCCAGTTTTCCCCTTCCATCAATGAGCTTGACAGATTGAGACCATTATAAATAATTATGTCCATTCAATCTATGACTAGTGATAAACATAGATGAATGCAGAAAAGACTTGTAATGTGTCATAGGGCTAATTTGAGAGGTAGGGTTACTGGTCCGGTATTGTTCATAATCAAGGTTTTCACCATTGTGATGTTAAATCGAGAGCTCTAATACCATGTAAGTTTTGGGAATAAATTCCTTGATTTCATTGAACCACTCGACCAGAATATAAATACGGAGTAGTATTTACAAGTAACAATTTCCCTATGGAGATCCTATAAAATAGGATCTAGCTAACGGCAAAGCTTATCTAATAATTAATAAAAGCAACAATCTTTAAGACTTATTTACATGAATACATATGTACTAAGTCAAATAATTAATAATTAGTGTAACATTTTCTACAAATCCCAAGATTTATTACCAAAGGATGTTAGGGTCAGCTAACATGAATTGTATTTAACGAGACATGAGTGAAATAATTGTTTGTTTTTCTGGTTCCATTTGTGTGGGGTAGGGTTGGCAGCGGAAGCTTGATCCTGGGTATGATGTAATGCACACATTACAGACGCTGCTGCTCAAGGCAGATTGGGCAGAGTCGCTTTCATATACAATCGAAGGACTCATGGCTCCTTGAAGGCTTCCTGCAGGATCCAACAAACACTTGCACAGTGTACCAACGGAAGTATGTGTTTGCAGGATCCAACAAAAAGTTCTTTAGGTAATAGAGTAATAAAGTCTTTCAGTATTCATTTTTTGTGTAATCAAGTAATAGAAATCCAAAGGCATCAACAGGACAGGAAAGAGAACAGAAGTTAAGAAAACATTTTTCTCAGTTTTGCTTTGTTTGTAATTGTACTTATTTTCATTGGGATAAAAAATAGGGAAAATGGAAACTAATAATCCAACCTTTTAGCGGTCTTCTTTTAATAGTCCGACCTTTTCGTTATTCATGAATAATCCAACCTTTGCACCCCATCTTCATTGATTGGTCCCCGACCGGTTGATGACCTGCTATTCCGAGTTATTTTCTTATCTCTGCAAACTATTATACCATAAATTCCACCTTTCACAAAGATAATATTTTGCAAAGATAAGAAAATAACTTGGAATAATAGGTCATCAACCGGTCAGGGACCAGTGAATGAAGATGAGGTGCAAAAGTTGGATTATTCACGAATAACGAAAAGGTGGGACTATTAAAAGAAGACCGCTAAAAGGTTGGATTATTAGTTTCCATTTTCCCTAAAAAATAAACTTTATAAATCCACAGCCAATGTTTCCTTCCTGAACAAGTTGGCAAGGCGTTTTTTCCTCCACAACCAATTCCCAACAATATATAGGTTTCAGGTTAAGATTTTATTTGCATTTTACTTCGTATTTTGATAGGGATCCAACCTGTAACAGAGTTATCCGAGCAACACAAAGGAGAAAACAATGGCGCAAAGGAAAAATGAATAGTAATGGGAGTTCGTATAACAGACAAGAGAGAGAAACAATGTCTGGCAGTTTTAAGAGATGCCCCTCTCCAAGTCCCAGCCCAACAAAAACCAGCCTACTTCTTATTACAATCGTTACCTATTTATAGTAATACCCCAAACCCCTTATACAAAAGGTTATTTAATACTCTTCTTACTCCTTCTCGAGTACACCTGGTCATAATAGTCAACGCTATTATTAATAATGGGCTGACTGCCCTTATCCCTATCATCACTCCCCCATGAAACTACCACCTTGCCCTCAAGGTGGAGACCAGGGAATTGTTGCTGCAACTGCTGCGCGTCTTCCCATGAATCCTCAAAGTCTGGCAAGTTCTCCCAATGCACCAACACTTCAGTCTGCCCTGAAGAGTTTATTCTGCTCTCCTTGATAAGTTCTGGCTTGACTTGTAACTCCCATTCTTCTGTTAGGCACTTGGGTAGAGGTTGGGTTGGAGTGGAAGTGGGTACAGCTTTCTTCAGTAATGACAAATGAAAAACCGGATGCACCCTACAGTCTTCTGGTAGCTTCAGTCTGTAGGCCACAAGATTAATTTGCTCTATGACTTCAAAAGGCCCATAGAATCTGGGGCTCAGCTTTTGATTCATCCTCTTAGCCAAGGTTTTGAGTTTATAAGGTTGAATTTTCAGATACACCCAGTCACCTACCAACAGCTTGACATCCCTCCTCTTCCTATCAGCCAGTTGCTTCATCTGGTTCTGTGCAGTTGCCAAATTATTCTTCAATTCATCTATCATTTCATTCCTGGCAGCTGTCAGTCTGCTTACCTCCTCCACAGCTGTTAAGGTCACATCTCCTCTAATCAACACCGGTGGATCCTGCCCATATAGCGCCTTGTAAGGGCTATTCTTGGTTGACACATGATAATTTGTGTTATACCAGAATTCTGCCCATGGTAGCCATTGAGGCCAATGCCTTGGTTTCTTCCCCGTCATGCACCTGAGGTAGGTTTCCACACATCTATTGACTACCTCTGTCTGCCCATCCGTTTGGGGATGGTACGCAGTGCTGTACTTTAACTTGGTACCCGCTAATTTAAACAGTTCAGTGACTTCAGTCCAAAACACACTTAGAAAGACACTGTCCCGATCTGAAACAATGGTCTTAGGAAACCCATGCAATCTGACCACCTCCTGAATGAACACTTCTGCCACACCTTTAGCATTGTAGGGGCGAGTTAATGCTATAAAGTGCGCAAACTTTGTTAATCTGTCCACCACAACCATAATAGTATCCATCCCTTGAGCCTTAGGCAGTCCTCCAATAAAATCCATGCTGAGATCTGTCCAAATTTGATTAGGAATGGGGAGAGGATGAAATAGTCCTGCTGGACTTAGAGTCTGGTATTTATTTCGTTGACACACATCACATTGCTGCACATACTGCTTAATATCAGTTCTCATTCCTTCCCAATAAAACAATGATGATATCCTTTTTATTGTTTTAAAGTTTCCAGCATGCCCCCCTATAGCAGACTCATGGAACTCCTTAAGAATGCTATCAATTCTCACAGATTTCTTAGGAATCACCAGTCTACTCTTATAATATAAAATCCCTTGACTAACCTTGAAATGAGGAATGGAGTCTAGTTCAGTCAATAACTTCTGCAGCATAGCTTTATATTTCTCATCCTCCCTCAACTCATCCTCCAGCCCTTCCCACTCCTGGCCATAGTCACATGGTTCGCGGTACGATTCGATACGGGAACGAGGAACGGGAACGCGGTACGCTAGATCTAGCGTATCCGATACGAAGGGGGGTAGGTTCATTTCGGTACGCGTTCGGTACGATGTGCCATATGTTCGGTACGTTGTACCTTATATTTTGGTACTATAATAAAACTATAAAACTGAATTATAGAATACAGATTTCAACATTGAACAAAAACAAATTTCATAACATGATTTCATAACATTAAGCAAAAGCAAAAACATTAATATTCAGAAACATTTCAAGCAAAACAGAAAAATAGTACTACAATCATTGATTTAAAGTTCAAATTCAAATAAAAAAGTACATGTCTAATCAACTCGAGGTCTCTTTCCTCTCCCCTTGTCCTCGTCTTCATCTTCAAGATTCTCCCAAGCCATGTCTTCGAGTCTTGAACTTGAGCCTTCTATGTATGTGCTCTCGGGATTGATGTCCCAATATTTGTGTGGACCGGCTTTATATGACTCTGAAAAGCGTGACTGGAGTCGAATGTTGGAGTGAATGAAGACCAATTTGTCGGCTCTTTTGCAATTCAACCGGTTTCTCTTCACACTGTGAATGTAAGAATATGTACTCCAATTTCTTTCGGCCGAAGAGCTGCTAATCGGTTGTGAAAGCACCTTCTTTGCTACTTCGGCTAATTCCGGTGTTTCGGCTCCATAGGTTGACCACCAATCAATTGCATCCATTGTCACAGAATCCGCTTGTGTTGCCACCATTGAATAGATCCCCTTCTTCATATGGAATGTAGCAAATTGCTCTCGTAATAGCCTTTCCTCTTCGGGACTTTCTGCAATTCTTTTGAAAGCTTCCATAACACCAACCACGACCTCTTTATCTTGATTCGGTGCTTTTCTTGCAATACCACCCGGAGCCAATTTTTCAAGATAGAATTTATCATAAAACCTTGGGTTTAATGCAAACCCCAAACAGTGAAGTGGGATTGTCATCTTCTCCCATCTAGCTACAATTATTTTCTTAATATCCGGGTAATAGCAAGAATATACATTATCCACCATAATGTCCTTTATCTCCCCCAACATATTATCCATTCTTTCATATATTTCACCCATTTTTGGACCATCACCATCACAAAACTTGATAACTAGAAAAATAGGCTTAGTAATTTTCAAAACATTCCTCACATCATCCCAAAACTCATCACTCTTAATGGTTTCAGCAACATTAGCACCATTAATTCTTGCATTTTCATCTCCAGTTCTCACCCATTCCCTCCAAGAATTGCAAAAAATAGTTGAGGCAAGAGCCTCTCTACAATCCATCACCCTTTTTAGCAAAATGTAATGCGATGCAAACCGGGTTTTTGCAACCTTTAGCAACTCTAACTTTGAGTTTTCACGAAAGATAGCTAAAGCATGGGTATGGTTAATAAAATACTTAACTATATCCTTGCCTTTTCTATACGTATTCCGTAACCATTGGAGTTCTTTTGCCATGTCTTTGAAAATTAAATTCAAAGTGTGTACGCAACATGGAGACCAAAAGATATGCTTGTGTACCTTCTCAATCTCTCGCCCGGCTGCCTTACAATTAGCTGCATTATCGGTGACAACTTGCAGCACATTACTTGGTCCAACCGTGTCAATACCTCCAAGAAGAAATTTAGAAATTTCTAGTCCAGATTTCTCAACCCCAGAAAAATCTTCCGCGTACATGAAAATCGCACCACGGGAATTCACCGCTAAAACATTGATAAGTGGCCTATGCTTCACGTTAGACCACCCATCCGAGACAATTGACACCCCTTGAGTGTACCACGTGTCTTTCACCACCGTTAGATCCTTCTCAACGTCCCTAACGCATTCGTCGAGCAACACCGTTCTCGCCTTTTCACTAGAAGGAGGTTTGTATCCTTCCGGTGCCTTTTTGATAGCATTCACCATTTCAATAAATTGCGGGTTGCGTAAGACGTTGAATGGAATCCCATTTGCACACAAGCCCCTAATGATCTTTAAGTCAACTGCGTTTCTCTCCAATAGCCCAAAAGACTCTTCCAAACGTTTCTTTGATGACACATTTCTGGACAGCAGTGAATTCTTCAACGATTTTGCAACGTCACCAGCCTCAGCTTCTTTTACTTTGTTCCAAAGACTTTCATGCTTCTGCCTATCTTTGAGGAGTGCAGGACACCTTTTGATTTCTGCCTTTTTCCCTGCTGCAGGCCCAAAAAAATGAACATGAATTCTTGTATAAGAACTGGTGTACTTCCCCTTGCAGTGTTTGCAAACCCACTGCTTTGCACCTCCTGCGTTTTTACTTTCACCCGTGCCAAGGAAAGTAACTTCATCGAGCAGTGGTTTGGCTTTGGCATTTGCATCCTTAGTTTGCGTAGCAGGTACAACAGCAGCTTGTTCACTTTCTTGAGTTTCTGGAAGAACATACTCTTCTGTGTCACTGTCCACTAAATTATAAGTGGCTGGAGACTCTGCTCTAGAAGATGAACCAGACCCAAAAACCATTTTAAGAATTTAGAGTATAAGTGAGAAGAGAATGGAGAGTAGAAAGCCAAGTGAGGAGTGCTGGACGATGAGAGTTGGAACAATTTCCACCCCATTATATAGGCTGGAGTGCTGGACGTAGAACAAAGTGAAGAGTAGAAGAGGAAGACTGAAGCGTGAATTCGTTCTGCAGAAATCGAAGAGAACGCGTCTGAAGTCTGAACGACGATTCAGAAACGGCGATTCAATTTTCGAAGCACAGTAAACGACGAGCCTGAACGACGCTCTGGTACAGAGTTCGCGATTTAGGGCGATCCCTTTTGGTGTTGCGATCGACATCAGGTACGTTTGCGCACGTCTTGTTTAGCGATGCGGAACGATCCGACCGGCGATTAGGATCGTTTGGCCAAGCGATCCGACCTGCGATCCAACCTGCGTCTGGTACGCGTTCGTACCGCGTTTGGGTACGGGACGTTCAGATCGTAGATCGCGGTTATCCCAGCGATTTATGTTTCTATGCTCCTGGCAAGTGACCACAGACAAGGAGTAACAAAAACCCTTCCTAGACAAGGCATCTGCAGCTTTGTTTTCCACACCCGGCTTGTATTTGATGACAAAATTGTACCCCAGCAACTTAGTCACCCATTTCTGTTGGTCTTCTCCCAAAATTCTCTGCTCAGTAAGAAATCTCAAGCTCTTCTGATCTGTATGTATTTCAAACCTTCTGCCCAGCAAGTATGGTCTCCACTTTTGGACTGCCAACACAATAGCCATAAGTTCCCTTTCATAGACAGATTTTACTTGATTTCTATTAGATAAAGTTTTACTCATGTATGCTATAGGTCTTCCTTCCTGCATAAGAACAGCCCCAATACCTTTCCCTGAAGCATCCGACTCAATTATGAAAGTTTGGTTGAAATCTGGAACTTTCAACACTGGCAGCTGAGTCATTCTTTGTTTTAACTCATCAAAAGCTTGCTGTGCTTCTTCAGTCCACTTAAACCCATCTTTTTTCAGTAGGTCATTCAGTGGAGATGCAATACTGCTATATCCTTTGACGAATTTTCTGTACCAGTCAGCCTTAGAAAGCCCCTCAACCCTTTGACATCAGTAGGATATGGCCAGTCTAGCATGTCAGCAATTTTACTGGGATCAGCTGCAACACCTTCTTTGGAAATAATATGTCCCAAATAAGCTAATTGCGCTTGCCCAAATGAGCACTTCTTTTCATTCACCACCAGTTGGTTAGCTTTAAGTAATTGTAACACCCCTTTCACATGCTCCCAATGCTCCTTTTCTGTTGAACTATATATCAGAATGTCATCAAAGAAGACTAGCACGAATCTTCTTAAGTAGGGCTTCAAGACTTTATTCATCAAAGCCTGAAAGGTGGAGGGTGCATTACTGAGCCCAAAAGGCATTACTAAGTATTCGTAATGACCCTCATGCGTTCTGATTGCTGTCTTATGTACATCCTCTTCTCTCATTCTTATTTGATGGTAGCCTGATTTCAAATCCAGCTTGGAAAAAATCTGAGCAGTATTTAATTCATCCAGCAGCTCATCTATGACTGGAATGGGAAATTTGTCCGGCACTGTAATTCGATTAAGTGCTCTGTAATCCCCACAAAATCTCCATCCCCCATCTTTCTTCTTAACCATAAGCACAGGGCTGCTGTAAGGGCTGGTGCTAGGCTGGATGATCCCCCCATTTAACAACTCCTGTATTACCTTCTCCATCTCATTCTTTAAATACTGTGGATATCTATAAGGTCGTATATTAGGAATGGTTGAGCCCACCTGGATGTTGATAGAGTGATCACAGTCCCTTTTGGGGGGTAAACCCTCTAAGGGCTTAAAAACCTCAGGAAATTCTGCCTTAAATCTCTGAATCCAAACCAAACTGCTTTGATTATCTTCCACCCTTTTTAGTCCCTCAGCTTGATACAAGTAATATCCCTCCTCCTGTTTAGGCATAGCTTTGACCAGGCTTTTCAAAGATACCTCAGTTCTGCTCAAATGTGGGTCCCCTTTCAACTTCATGGACTGACCACCTTCAGTCCACTTGACAGATAATTGATGGAAATTAAATTCCACATTGCCCAATCCAGACAACCATACCATACGCAGCACCATTTTAGTTCCCCCTAACTCCAAGGTGTAGAAATCTTGGGTTATAATGATCTGCTGTACCTTAACAGATAAAGCCTCACATCTGCCATTATTTGTGATCTGATCCCCATTTCCAATTTCCACCCTGAACTCAGGAATGTGTAATACAGGAATCCCCACTTCATGCACCACCCTAGTTGATACAAAGTTGTGAGTGGCCCCACAATCTATCAATATCACTACCTCTTTTCTTCCCCTGCAACCCTGAATCTCCCCTTTTAATTTGAAAGTTCTGGGAGTGGTCAGACCTTCTTTACTCATTAATGATAGCTGCATTTTTGAGGGTTCACTGGTTTCCCTCTCAGGTGAAGCCTCTAGACTGTATTCTCCTTGTTCATCCTCATCCTCAGAATCATCTAACATCACAATCTGAAAGTGTTTCATCTTGCAAATGTGGCCTTTTCCCCATTGTTCCCCACACTTGAAACAGAGCCCCTTTCTGCTCAATTCCTGCAACTCAGACTGAGTTAGCCTATGTGTTCCCTTCGTTCCTGTACTCCTATTAACTGCCTCAATGCTCTTCTCAATATTGGATTTGTCCATACCAGTCTGGTTGGACAAATTACTCCTCTATTTGTTCTCTTGCAACCATCTTTGAGACTGTGAGGAAACATTCCCCTTTGGTCCACGTCTATCCTCATCCTTGTTCCTTATTGTATTCAGCGTGTGGTTTCTTTCTTCTACCCTCAGAGCCTTATTCATGACTTCTGTCAACGTACTGACTGGATTCAGCTTCAACTCAGCTCTAACTTCAGCTTTCAGTCCCTTCATGAAAATTCCTTTGAGAAATTTTACATCAGTATCCTTCAAAGGGGCTGCCACTAGCTCAAACTCATCCCTGTAATCCATCACACTCCCAGTCTGCTTCACACTAAGCAATGGGCCATAAGGATCCTGTTCCAGACCAGGTTCGAATCTCTGTAGCAAGGCCTCCTTACATAGTTCCCAGTTTCTGACATTTGAGTGTTCCTCCCACCATTGTACCAATTCAATGCCCTTCCTTCCATGGCTAAAGTAATTAGCTCAATTTTATCCTCCTCAACAATACGGTTTAATTTAAAAAACCGTTCCACCTTAATGGTCCATCCATAAGCATCGGTTCCATTAAAAAGTGGCAAATCCACTTTCCTTCCCGACTTCTCAATCAATCTACTGTAGTTTCCATCACACTTAGAAGGTTTCGGTCGATGATTACCTGCAGATGAACTGGAGTCGCAACTACTATTTCGCTTACTTGCTTTGGAAGATTTAGATCGACTGCGATTCCGCGTACTTGTTTTAGAAGACCTGGATCGACAGCGAGAGTTGCGATCGAGCTTTTGCATCACCAACTCGAATTTGCGGCTAACCTCCTCGCTCCGGACTCTAGCCTCCTCTCGATATCGCTCCAGTTCGTGTTCCAACATCTCCAATCTGCCTTCCATTTTCCTTCGGGTAGCAACCATAAACAAGTCTCACGATCGAGCTCTGATACCAATGATAGGGATCCAACCTGTAACAGAGTTATCCGAGCAACACAAAGGAGAAAACAATGGCGCAAAGGAAAAATGAATAGTAATGGGAGTTCGTATAACAGACAAGAGAGAGAAACAATGTCTGGCAGTTTTAAGAGATGCCCCTCTCCAAGTCCCAGCCCAACAAAAGCCAAAAACCAGCCTACTTCTTATTACAATCGTTACCTATTTATAGTAATACCCCAAACCCCTTATACAAAAGGTTATTTAATACTCTTCTTACTCCTTCTCGAGTACACCTGGTCATAATAGTCAACGCTATTATTAATAATGGGCTGACTGCCCTTATCCCTATCATATTTGTTTCTATTTGATTTGTTCTTGAAAACTCTGATGTTTCTTAAAACTAGTGCAATTAGGGGTTTCTGTCTGGCTAAGGTTATATAGTAGTATGGAGCACTAGATGATCAAAACTGATTAGCGATTAAAAAAGGATGACACATTATCCCCGAGGACCCCAAAACATACCGGACAATTATTTGAAAGGATGTAAATAAAGCTTTGATCACATAGAAAGAGAGTGTAGTTTCGTTTCATGTTTTGCTTGGAGTTGAATTTAAGACATCTCCCTTCTAGCGCCATCTTCCAATGAGGAAAGCTACACCCCTTGTTAATTAGCGCTTTGAGTGTGATTTCATTGAACTGCGAACACTTTTACGGTCTGTTTGGATTGAGTGTTAGGAGGTGTTAGTAATGGAAGTGTTAATAAGTGTTGGCAGGGGTCCGGAAGGGAAGGTAAGTGTAAGTGTTGAGGATAAACTTGCCCTGTTTGGGAAAGTAAAAAAAAGGAGGTGTTAATAATGGAAGTGTTTTTTGTTAAATTGACAATAATATCCTTATTCAAATCGTAAAAGCAATACAAATTGGAAGCCCAAATCAAGTCAATCCTCGTCTCAGTAGTTGGAAGTCAAGGAGTCTTCACCGTTGGAATCTTTACTCACTCCCTTTAATTCAGAAACTACCTTTTCAATTTATATCCTCTGCATCTACTCTATATCATTTACATTGATTAATTAACAAACTAACAAACAAATAATAATAGAATAATAAACAAATAAATTGTGGGATAGTTTAATTCTGATAAAAATCTCAAAAATATGAGACTTGGGAGGCAAAAAGCAAATCAGAGAAGGCTCTCCGCCATCGGTATCATCCGTCCACCTGGGGAATTTGTGACTGAACATTCCCTGCAGCCTCTCCGTCGGCGAAGAATCTGATTCCGGCGAGGATAGTACCGTCACTGAAGGTATCACTGAAGCAGCACCAATCCGAGCTGATTTGAGGAAGCTTTCAGCAACACAATTGAGGCTATCAGAAGAAGACCTCAGTTGGTGAAGAACCGAAGGTGGGGTGGAGGGAGAACAACGGCAAGAGGAAAGGGACAAGAATTGTCCAACACTCCAAAACACTCCAATTTGGGGTGTTAAAAAGTCTATTATTGAGGTGTTAGGGAGGTTTCCCTTAACAATTTAAAACACTTACTAACACTCCATTCAAAAAAATAAAAATCTCCCAAACTAGTGTTAAGACAAACACCCTTCAACACTTCCATTACTAACATCTCCTAACACCCAATCCAAACAGGCCGTTAGTGTGTTGTCTGAGATCATAACTTTGGTTGTTTTATGAGATTAATATAGGTCATTTCTCATGCAAAAATAACTGATTCTAAAAATGATATGCACCTGTTCTTTTTAACTTGGTAGTTGCGGTTGAAATGAACACATTAATTCAGTCACATATTAATCTTAATGGGTCCTGGTGGACATAAGGGTGGAATGGGCCGGGGCCAGCCAGGCTCTGGGCCCAAAAACTTCAGGCCTGATACCAGTTTGGGTTTGTACCAGGACTGGGTCGGCCCCGGACTGGGTCGGGTTGGACCCGGGTCGAGTCGGGCCTTTTTTTTTTGTCTTTTCGAATTAATTCCAACCCCCACCCACTACCAAACCTCTCCAAACCGTCCATCCCCACCCACCTAGCAGCCAGCCCAATGGGAAAAAATTAAAGGGAAATTTTATTTGCAACCACATAATTACTATTTACAGCCACTATAATAAGCAAATGTCTGGTTTACCCTTATAACAATACTCCATACAACAATACTCCATATAACCAACGCATAGCGTAAATAATTTACAGCTGCGATCCAAACTCAAAAAGGTCACGGAAGGATTCACATGTTTAAAAAGCAATTAGCCAATTATGAGGCGTTGACAATTCAAAAACGATAATTGGTGTTGAACAAGCCATCTTTTCCTCGCTTCTCAACGAGGCATTTGACAGCGTCAAAGTCTCCACTCCGGTCGGCGCTGTTAATGAGGTGGTCGTATCTTGATGTGCTCAGTGTCTTTGGCGGTTTATCGGCGACGAATGAGCTTGCGGTGTAGAAATGGCAAACATTTTGGGATTTTGTGGAGAAACTTGGATAGAGAGAGCATTTCTAAGGAAAAAGTTACCGGAAGGCAACTCTAAAGTCCAAGATTCCAAAGGTTGGACTTTCCGATTTGGAATACCAGATCTAAATCCTCCCATCAAGTTGCTTATTTCTTCTTCTTCCTCTCAAATTGTCACCCCTTCGGTTGTTTTCGTTTGAGGAGAGGTTGGTTGAAGAAAGGGATGTCCTAATCTTTCCCTAAAGGTGGCCGATTATTTGAAAGGGTAAAATAGATATTTAAAAAGTTATGTAGCTTTGATTAGTAAATTGGTGGCTGTATATAGAACCACCCAAAATTAAAAAAGAAAACATTAATTGGGCCCGGCCGAGCTGGTCCACCATATTTTGATCTCATAGCCTGCCGGTTGCATTCCTCGGGTTGGGCCCCAGTTCCGGTACCTGATATCTGGGCAGAGTCGGGCCTGCACATTATCGGGCTGGGTCGGGTCCCTGATCGGGCTGACCCGTCCTAGTCCATCTCCCTAGGTAGACAACTGGATTGAAATATACTACGTGCTGAATACTGATGACTTTCCAAAGAAAGCTTGGTCTAGCCGTCTAGGCCAACATATTATTTCTTTATCCGCTGGTAGTAATAATAATGAACTTGGAACTTATAAAAATATATACGGAGTACTTGCGAAAACCACACCCCTAATTCACTAGAAAAAATCATTTACAGTATAACGACACGTAATTTCATGTCATTTGATTGAATTGCATTTTGTAGGGGTGATAGGAAGCAAGATAAGATCAACATGATTTTATACGTAGGAAGAAAACAAATAACCTTTTTTTTTATAAACGGTAAATTTATAACTATATGAACAGGTTACACTATAAAAGGGGCATACCCCAGTTTTACATCACTCCAATTCGGTCAAATCCAGTCAATACTAGACTACAAAGCAACAAAAACCAGCATCAGTGAACAAACCAGTACAAATTAGTACTCTTAATACAAACTTCAGCCACCAAAACACTCCATTAAAAAGTCAAGCTAAGAATTAAAACCCCACTCAAGCAGACAAATAAGAAACAGAGACCAAAGACCAACCTCAAACTACCACAAACTCATTCCCCGGATAATATGTCAAAAAGTCACCATTTCCTTGGGATAAAGTTTATACAGAATTTTATAGCAGCCGATCTTAATTTGTTTGATCACTTCAAGCGGTGTAGTAATGGTATATGCAAATAACCCCTGATTCCTTGCTTTCCAGATTGTGTATACCGTGCAACTCAAAGCAATTCTTTGAAACCAGTGGATAGAGTGATTTCCTCCTTTTCAAGTCCATAGACCCCTGCAATGAATATTTCAGATTTTTTGGCCATACTTACACTAAGTCCAGAAACCTCTCTAAACCCTTCCATGCAGTTTAACAAAATCTTGATAGACGTCAAGTCGCCTCTAGCAAATAACATCAAATCATCGGCAAAAATAAGATGGGAGATTCTCATTTTGCCACACTTAGGATGGTATTTGAAATCATCATTGGGCGCTTCCTTATCCACAACTCTAGAGAGGTATTCCATACATATGATGAATAGAGAAGGTGACATTGGGTCTCCTTGTCGTAGGCCCCTTTCTCCTTTAAAAAACCCATACCACACCTCATTAATAGCAATTGAATATGACACGGTGGACACCTATGTTGCACCGATACTTCACTTCGATGCCGTATCCGCGTATCCGATACGTATCCGTATCCGATACTCACCGATACCCGTCCTGTACGTATTGGGTCCGTATCCGTAATTTAATAAAAGTATCGGGCTTAATTTTAAAAATACAGATACTTCCGATACCCGTATCCGTGAACCGATACGCGTATCTGAACCTATAACCCCTCATTTTATACACGACATGACGAAAATTTAGTAGCCAACCAAGCGACCACAACATGTGGAACATTGATAAAGATGGTTTCGGGAGTATGAAAAATAATGGAATACTATAATTTGACATTTCATTGCTTGATGATATTTAATTGAAACAAGACTTGGATGTAAATGCAAATAGAGAACAAAAAAAATTATTTGAATTTAAATCAAAATATCAATACTTTAGTTTTTTAGACTAATCTTTGAAACTTTATTATAATAGTTAATTTTTGTACTATTATTATTATTTTATTTATGAACCCCTGAATGATATATATTTGCAAATTATACCCTATATTTTTATTATTTATAAATATACCCCCGTACCCGTATCCTATAATTTTTGAAAGTGCCGTATCGCCGTACCCGTATTCGCGTATCCGCGTATCGGCGTATCCGTATCCGTGCAACATAGGTGGACACACATTCCATAACCCAAGCCACGAAAACATTAGAGAAACCAAGCCCCAGAAGCATAGATCTCAGAAAGCCCCAATCCACAGTATCAAATGCTTTTCTAAGGTCAGCTTTGATAAGGCAACGAGGAGACACCCATTTTCTAGCATACCCTCTCACAAGTTCCTGAGATAACAAGATGTTGTCCGAGATCCCTCTTCCATCAACGAAAGCAGCTTGGGCTGGGTTAATCAGTTCTGGAAGCACACTATTCATTCTTGAGGCGAGAACCTTGGCGATGATTTTATAAGTAACATTTGTACAGGATATCGGCCTGAAATCGCTTACCCTAGGATTATTAGAAGTCTTAGGGATAAGGGTCACTATGGTGTGGTTAACCTGTTTAAGAATCCTACCGGTTTGGAAGAATTCCATAATTGCATTAATCACGTCATCACCCACCACATCCCAGTTCTTTTTAAAGAAACTTGCTGAGAACCCATCCGGTCCTGGCGCTTTGTCATCCTTAATACTAAAGAGAGCAGATTTTATCTCTTGAGTGGTGATAGGGGTTACTAAAGAGTCACCCAACTCGAGTGAAATCATCTTCCCTTTCCCCATAACTTGCTCATCTATTGGTTTACATCGGTTAGCCGTTCCCAGCAGTTTCTGGAAATAATTGATAAACTCTTCAAACACCTCCTTGAGGGATGTGGTTGGGGTACCATTATCCTTTATGGTATAAGTTATCGTACTCTTAGAAGAGTTTTTTTTGGAGATAGAATGGGAATACTTGGTACTCTTATCAGCTTCTAATAGGTGAATGGCCTTTGCTTTATGCTGGAAAAACATCCTTTCTGCCTCAGCCAAATAGATAGCTTTCTTCCTAGAATTGGTTACTGTCTCCTGTAGGATGGTATTGTATGGATCTTGTAAGAGTTTCTTGTGGTGACCTTCATAGTCTTCTTTAGCTTTTCTTTATCTAGCTGAGATGTGAGCAAAGTCAATTCTATTCAGTTCCTTTAACGGAATCTTCAAGGATTTCAGTCTAGTGCACAAATTTTTTTGTTTAGTACCATACTCAGGCTTCTCCCAGACATGAAGCAGAATTTCCCTAAATTTTGGGGAATTAAGCCACATGTTGAAGAACTTAAAAGGTCCTACCCCTCCCATTTCATTCTGAACTAACGAGATGATCACCGGACAGTGGTCAGAAGCCACATCAAATCCCAAGAAATCAGCATGACATAACAACCTTTGATCCCTCCAGTATCGGTTAACAAGTACTCTATCTAGCTTTGCCCACTTATGTTGCCTCCTCCAAGTGAATAAATCTCCAGAGACAGGTATGTCCTCTAAATCCAAACAGTTCCTGCAATCAACAAGGTCTGCCAACTGGTAAGCCAATGGCTCATCACTCCCCAATCTTTCATCCGGTGAGCAAACACAATTAAAATCTCCCATTACAGTCCAGGGCATAGCGATGTTTTCTCCCAGATCAATGAGATGATTCCAGAGCTCCCGCCTCTCTCCTCTCTGTAATTGTATATACAGCATAGACAATAGTAACAAAGAAAGAGAGCTGGGAGATCAAACATTTGAGCCTACAATGGATGAATTGTGGCCCCACTTCCATGAGATCACACCTCAGCCTTGACGGATCCCAACAAATAACCATTCTGCCACCTTCCATATAGTCAAAATTGTTCTCAGACACCCATCCTGTCAGCTTACTATCCACAAAATACCTCAACTTATCCTTTTCTCTAATTTTAGTCTCTAATAAAGCACAAAAAGCTATATTGTATTTCCTAATATAGTTTACGATAGTGTTTTGCTTAGAGGTCTTATTCATACCTCTGACATTCCAAGAGAGTAGCTTCATTTAAAACAAGATTTGGAGGTCGTACTTCCTTCCCCTCCCCCTTCAGATTTTCTAGATTGAACAACCTTAGGCATAGTCCTAGGTTGGATGCCCGAACAACCATTTGAACTACTAGGTTTTAGGTTTCTGATATGTGAAGTGTTACCACTACTCCCTCTGCCATTTTTCCATTATGAATATGTTATTACGTCCCTATTATAAAGTTTTTTATGCTATATCATCCTTTTTGAGTAAATTTTTCTTTTAAAAATATTCCATTACTCTTGTTTAATCTACTTTTAATCTTCTTGTTTATACTTTTTGACATTCACTCCTTTTTTCTACATTATTCGTTACTCATACTATTTCACCCTTAAATGTTGTGCCCAAATCTATTGTAGAAAACTTTCAAATACGGAGGGAGTATATTTAAACTAAATTACGTATGTTCATAAAAATAAATAAGAATATGTAGAAGAAAGCATAATTGAGAAAATGATATACACATTAATTAATAGTATGTGGCACTGTATCTCATAAAAAGTGAGGGTGCCTTACCGCCTATGTGTTTGATTCGTCCAAATCGTCATTTCATCATTTGCTTCTATTTGAATTACTTAAATTAATTGTAGTGTTTCAATTATACGATATGAATTGATTCTGCGCTTCTACTTTTTTAATAATTAGCGTTAAATGCTTCTAAAATTTGCTTTTAGGAGCATTTTGGTGCACCTAGACATTTCAATATGTGTTTCTTCTTGAAGAAGCACAAACAATTCCAAAAAGTAGTAGATCCAATCAATCCCAATCTATCTCTAAAGCACACGTCAACGCGCTCTAAAATATTGTGAGCCAAAAACTTCTATAAGCTTAAACAATTACAAGGAGTAAGTAGAGGTAAAACGTAATTGAGTGGGCAGACATATTGGGTGTTTTTTTTACTAAACATATTGGGTGTTATTATTGTCATAACTCATAAAGTAACAAATGTTTAGCTGGAAAGTGCGGTTCGAGTCGGATAAAAGTTTTCATTGAAAAGGGCCTTTAAGAATGGACTACTTAAAAAAGGCCTTTGAATAATAATTGGGAAAACAACCTAAAAGTGAAAATAATAGGAGTATTACTTTTTTCATTTTTTAAAATTTCTTTCAAAAATAGATTCATAGCATTTTCCTTTCACGAGTTATATTGCTACAACGATTAATTCCGAATCTGGTTCGAGGATGACGTTTATCAGTTTTCTTTTTGTCAGTTGACTCATACTCTGAACTTTTATTGGTTATTTATCTAAGCCGATTTCAGTCAAAAAAAACATTTCCCTTTCACAAATAGACCATATCTCTTTATGAAAAATACAATATTAAGAGACATAAATGAAATGCTAACCCCAAAACAAGACCATACGGTCCATTACCACACAATAATTCCCATTACACCTAAATTGTTTTCAAGAATGCAAGTGTTTCGTATTTAGGTAGTTTTATTTTTGGGAAAAGTGTGAAAAATGTATCATGTGTTTATATTTCATTTTCATTGGAGGAAGACGATCATCAATAACTCCTGTTTTCAAAAGTGTTCGAAAAATTGAAAGAAAAATATTGGGAGGTGTGCCTCGTCAAAGAGACCTCCAAACCATCTCCCTCTTTTGATTTTTCGGCTTTGTTTGAATTATTTTTTAAAAACATGTTTAGTGATATCACTTTTTCGGTGACAAGTGTGGTTGGAAAGAAAAACAAAGATGGTTTGAAGGTCGTCTTGATAAATGCACCTCCTAATATTTTTTCCTTTTAATTTTTCGAGCACTTTTGAGAATCGAGGTTACTATTCATTGTCTTCCTCTACCAATTTTTAATGGCTAGTTAGGAGCCAGGCTCCTCCGTTGATAACAAAATTTAAACAAATGGTCTACTTTGTTAAAAAGTAAAACACAGGCACCTATATGAAAACGTGTCCAACCGCATATATTTTTTTTCATATTTTTCTCTTTATTTTTTAATTCATTAGTTTTATCAACTAAATTTTTATGAAATAATTCCAATGCATTATGAGGATATGCATAGTGGACAAAGGTGTGACTTAGTCATTTTTACTGACTATAATTAAGTTCAAATAATACAATCTTAATGACTATAAAAGCATGCATCTTATTGTCGAAGAGAATTACTTTAGTTATTTTATACGAAAAACCTCGAATTTTATGGAGTGTTTTCAAAAACAATGTAGTACTAAAGGAAACTCATGACACAAATATGAGAATTTTCATTTTTTATGGAAAAGTGACTAATAATACATTTGTGCCCCCACTCTAGTCTCAGGTGACTCCAGTCACTCAATCACAGTTACACCAGCCCTAGTGACATGTTCTGCAGTGACCTGCAACTATCAATAGCATCGCCGCCAGTGACTCGTCCCCCGCTGTCGTTAGTGACTACGGTTGGTCAGTGCCAGTTGCATGGCCGTCCAAGTGACAGTTATACAGCAGTCCGAGTGACCATCGTCGATTGTGACGTATTTTTCTCGATAACATACCGCTCAATAACCCGCCACCACCCACCCTATAACTTCTCTGAAGACTCCGCCCCTACCATCTGCCCTCAACTTTCTGCCCTCAACTTTCTGCCAGATCCATTGCCCACATTAGCCTCCATCCCTAGCCAAACCACGAGTCCCACTAGCCCACACTAGCCCTTAGATCTGCCCGTCAGTCCACCATGGCCTCTAGCTCCCAGCCCCGCCAGCCCACCCCAACTCCCCAAACCCTGCACCGCCCCATCTCCCAAACCGGCATCACCCCACTCCGCCTCTCCAACACCCTTCACCAACCTACCAACCTCGCACCCCCTCCCCAGCTCTCGCACCATCAGAAATCCTAGTTGTGGTGGTAGGAGATTGACGAGATGTGAAACCGTAAAATTCTACGCACCTGATTATGAGTAATGTTTACATTGTATTCTGCCTCAAATGAAAAATGAGAATAAGCATTTCCTATCAAAGATGATGACTTACTAGGAGTATTATATATAATCTGGATCTAATCGGTTGATTATGCAGACACGCTAGAATGCACAAGACACTTTATCAAAGCCATTTCACTTTTTTTATATTTACTTCTGTTATATGCATTTCCTCCGTTCCACCACACTTTATCAAATTTCTCTTTCTGGATTTAATCGATTGATTATGGAGAGAGTTGTATTCTGCCCCAGATGGAAAGTGAGAATAAGCATTTCCTATCAAAGATGATGAGTTAATAGGAGTATTATATATAATCTGGATTTAATCGCTTGATTATGGAGACAAGCGAGGATGCAAAAAACACTTTATCAAGACACTTCACTTTTTTGTATGGAAGAATGACAAAAATAATACTAATGAATTCTAATTTGACAAGAATATGACCGGGGATCAATACGGACAAAAAAATGATCAACTTTAAATGAAAAGCCCATATTGTCCTTGCATTACAGGCTGGATCCGGCGCATCTTCCTAGACCTCTCCCTGCGTTTCTCCCCCAGCGACCTTCTTCCTTCCCCCTCCCATATCAACGCCCAACTGAATCTCACCGCCGCCAACTTAAAACCCCATATTCTAATAATCCATTGTTCTTCTCATTAATTGAACGGCGATACTGTTCGATTTGAGTTGGAGAGGGCGAACGACCGTGGCGGTGGCTAGCAGAGGCGGTTGCGTGATAGACGGCGATGGCAAGCCGACGCTGGTGGAAGGTGCAAATGCCGCCGCCGAACTTCTGCTATTGCCGCCGCGATCATTACTAACGCCACCACCAAGCATATGCAATCGCTGCTCTTCTCCTTGTATCCAGCAATGGCGAAGATCCAGATTTGAAGCATCTCGCCGAAATCCCTTATCTTCTTCGATGGAGAGGTTATTCGGCGGCTAAGTTGCGTGGAGGGAAATTCGAGGCTGTGGCCAGGATTACGGCGTTGGCGGTGGGCTGGAAGTTGGCCGCTTGGGAGGTGGTTGGGGGTTAGGAGGGGCCGGGGAGGTGGTTGGAGGCTGGTAAGGGTTGAGGAGGTGGGCCAGGTGGCTGGAGAGTCGATTTGGCGGCGGCAGTACGTAGGCGGCAGCGCTAGTTTGCTACGGCAGTGGTTACTAGCCGGACAATGTTGGTTACTGGGCGGAGTAACTATGGCCAGAGTAATTGTGGTGATGTCACTGGGAAATGTCACTATGCGAAGGTGTCATTATGGCCGGTGATGGTCACCGGCCGGCGGCAGTCCCCGGCTGACAGAGGCGGTCCCCGGATGGCAGCGGCGGCGACACTGTGACCGATGTCACTGCGGTGGATGTCACTGTATAGTGTCACTGTGTCGGGTCATGTAACTATAAGTAAGTAACTGTAAATTAGGGACAATTCAGTAAGTGTAAAACTCTTTGGTCACATTTCTGGAAATTTTGAAAAAAGGTCACTTTTTTGTTAACGGTCCATTTTTAGTAATATTTTAGGCAAAACCCCTTTTTGTATCAACCTCAGCTCTCATTCCTGCTTATGCGTGATATTTTCTGCTCATCTAGAAACTCTGACCCCTCAGTCCCCCAGTCCCTCACTCCTTGAGGCGAGTGAAGACGAGGTGAAAATGAGTAAAGTCATCTTCGTACCTACACATTTAACATACATATAATTTTTTTTCTTGGGATTTATGTTTCCGATCAGGAGTTCGTCATTTGAAACAAGTGGAGATGTGAATTGTTAATGTAATGATAAAATACTTAGTAGAATGAATGTGTGAGCCATTCGTAAGCAATGGTCGCCACTCGAGGAATGACTAAGACCGGTCTTCGTGCCCGCCTTAGTCGGGGCTTTGTCTTCGTGCCCGACTTGGTCGGGGCTTTGTGCCTGATCTTGGTCAGGACTTTGTGCCTAATCTGGGTCAAGGCTATAAATCCTAGTGATGGATCTCAAGCCACACTCTACTAGGCATTTTATCATAAGTGTGTGATAGTGTGACATTCACCCGACAAAAAAATGATTTAAATAAATATAATAATATGAAAATTAAAGAGTGCTTATCTTTTTTAAGTGGGCTGAAAATTAGACTGCTTGGGATGAAACATGTTGCTGAGAAAGAGTCTGGCCCAACTAATAAACTGGCGTTGGTGTAGCGCATCATGCTGAATAGCTTTGGGGCCAATTGTCTAATAAGGAATCGAAAGATTACCAATGCTTGACAACCATGAGTTTCTGCTTTCTCTTCCTCGCCAGACATGAGGCTGGAGCCAGGCCTTTCACCTGCGTGTCGTGGATAGAGATGGCCCTCGGAGAGATCTGCCGGACAAGGGAAAACTCACCGGAAACCACCGCCTCAGAGGGGTAGTTTGGATCTGGGCTGTGTCGACAAGGGTCTCACCGTAGTTCGTCGTCTCTCTCTGCCCTTAGAGTGGGTGAATGATTCATGCTTGTTCGTGGCTTTCTCCGGTGGGGGGGCTCCCATTTGTTACTTCTGGAGCTCCTGACGGCCATTAATAGAGGTCATTCGAAGTTGAGCTCCAACAATTGTCGGAAATAAAGAGGTGGAGTGTGGCGGAAAGCGCTGACACAGAGGCGGCGGACCCTAGCTCATGGCATCCACGAACAGTGATATTCCAGATCAGCGGCTCAGATCTTCCCAGCCGTGAATGGCCCATGCGATTTTGAGGTTGGCTTTGGCTCGAGGACATAGCTTCCCAGCGGCCATTAATGGCGGACACTGTTCATGAAGCTAGAGATGCATGAAACTGGAGAGACCTGTGGCAAGTGAGGGTGCTGTGATGAAGACAGGAGGCAGTGCCACGCTGGAGGATGAGGAACGAGCTGCTTGTCGTCGGAATGGGTCGGATCTGGTCCCTTCCCTGACTGCGAGCTGCTCCGGGCGACTGGTCAGTTCACATCTGGCCAGAAAATAATCTCAGATCTGGAAAAAATCTGGATTTCTTCCTTTTTTGAATTTTCGAGAGCACTTTTTTGTTGATTCTTTATGATTCGGGTGAATTTTTGGGTAATTGGGGAGGGTTTCTTACTTGATTGTGTTCAAACCTCTCAATGAGAGCACCATTTGTTGGATAATCGATACCCATACTGTATAATAAGGAGAGTTTGAACAAGAATAAAGAAGAGTAATGGAGAAGAAGAATGTGTATAATGTTGAATGAATTGTGAGTTATGTTTACATGCCTCCTATAAGGAGTATATATAGGGAAATCCGGGTCTGGGCGTCTAATATGGGTCCGACAGACTCGGTTACATATATGGACTGATAGTATAAAAAGCTAATCTAGTACATACAATGAACATGTAAACTATACAACAGCACAAATGTTGTCTGCTAGTGTATGTGAATCGCTGTCCAGGCCCAATAGTCGGCAGACCGGGGGGTCGGAGTCTATATACTCCATCACTTACGTTGAATAACATCTTGAGGTTTATATGATCAACAAACATTGCAATATAAATTGTTCCTTGGAACCATAAACATGTAAATTATTGAGAATGAATCTTGTGCATTCATTTCTACATCTAATTGTTCAAAATGAGCTAAAAATGCACTACATTTGATCAAAATAATCTGAAGTTTTTTGTCACCGCAAAAAAGTGCATCGGAAGCATGCAGTAGTGCAACACGGTGAGGGAATAGTAAATCCGTTTGGGACGGATTAAGTTTAAATATAAATCATTGATTTAGTGAGTAAAGATATGTTCAATTCAGTCCATTTTTAGTGTTAGCAAAGGGCGGTATATTGTACTCCGTAGTAAGTAAACGGGCTTTACAGGTGCGTAATTGGAGGACCCAAGGCCGCGGAACAAAACGGTGAAAACGACCACGAATTCAACTGCCATTGTCGACTCTCTGTTTCTCTCAACTCTGATCTTCAAAGAAAGTGGCAGAGAGTTCGTCAACCTTTTGACCAATACATACAATTGCTTATAACTTTCAATCGACGAGTCACATCAACCTTCCGACCCAAGGGAAGAATTTCCCCCCATATACATACATATACGCAGGTGAATACAGGGTTTGATTGCACATAAAAAAAAGAAAGAAAAGTTGAATGCAAACTCAAAATTGTCAATCTAATCTGCCAAATTTCTTGTGTGCCATGGAACGTTCATTAAGAATCAAGACACTTGTGACAGTCTGTATTTGGGGACCAGCGATTTCCATCATCATAAACAAATACAGAAAATCAAATCGAATATACAAAACATTGCATATATTTGAAGTGAAAGGAAAACAACCTTAAATTTAAATGCATACGACAAGGAGGGCATTATATGTATATTATATTAATTATTACCTAAACAACGAGGAGAAAAGCTTCATGCTTGGCACATAATTTTGGCAACTTGTTTATTGACAGTGATTATATTGTCAAAATCGTGGAGGCCCATTTCCTCAATAAGGATGAAAAGCTACTTTTGATGCTCCGGGAGATTGGGGCGCGATGGAGGGGGGACGCCAGGAGAGGATTTTGGTGTCGGTGCGCCTCCGTCCTTTGAATGAAAAGGAGATCTTAAGGAACGATGTTTCCGATTGGGAGTGTGTGAATGGCACCACCATTGTCTACAAGAATGCTCATCTCTCAGCCTCTGAGAGGTCTATGTATCCCGCAGCCTATGTATTTGGTAAGCAAATCTTCAAATCCCCCCATGTTTCCATTCTATTTGGGGATTTTGGCCATCAAGCCTTTTGGATTGTTCATTTGCGTTCTTGGGTTAAAGTACTCTTTTGTCTATTCAGGAGATTATAAGCATTATACTGACATAATAGAATTCAGAATTGCATGAGTGAGTGGTAAGAAACTTGGGTTAAAGTACACTAAGAATTTGAAACTAATCTATTCATTGTTCAATTCAGGATCTTTTCAATCCATCATTTTCTCTTTACTTATAAGATGTGGGACTCTTCACAAGATTTCTTGAATCATTTTAGTTTGATTTATGGTGTTTAGTTCTAAATGCAACAGAACCTTCTACGTAGTCATTCTTAGCTTTTTTTTTTGGTGGGGTGTGGCTTCTAGACAGTGTATTTAACCATGGTTGCTCCACAAGAAAGGTGTACGAGGACGCAGCGAAGGAAGTGGCTCTATCGGTTCTCGACGGATTTAATTGTGAGTTAAAAAAGACTTGGTCTTGGAAAACAAATTTGCACTAATCTACTCTTTTATTATTGATTAATGTTGAATGTACTTGGTAGCAAGTGTTTTTGCATACGGACAGACAAGCAGTGGAAAGACGTATACCATGTCTGGAATTACTGAGTATGCCATTGCAGATATATATCAACATATACAAGAAGTAAGTCAAATATTGGGCTAGTTATGGTTTTTTCTGTAGTTTCACTTCATTGTTTGCTTGTTTTGATTTTATTTTAGTGTTACTAGCAGCAAATGTTAGAGTCCTACATTGGACATTAAAAAATGAAAGGATATATCAATAAGACCTTGAGTTGAACTAGCTAATAGATTTGATTCAATCTCTTAGAATTGTTTGAACCAAGTGCCTCATTGCGTAGTTGAGCGACCCCAATCCAAATTTGAATAATATCAGATATAATATGGTGCACTATTTTGTTTTTGTTTTGGCAGCAAGCTGAGAGAGAATATGTTTTGAAGTTCTCTGCAATGGAGATATACAATGAGTCAGTGAGGGACCTTCTGTGTTCAGATAATACTCCACTTAGACTTCTGGATGATCCAGAGGTGAGTTATCTTTCCCAAAGGCGGTACACAGAAATATATTTGCATGATGATGACATATAGGCCGGCTATCTTACCAGAGAGGGACCGTTGTCGGGAAACTTATAGAAGAAACTGTGAGAGACTGGGAACATGTCATGAATCTTCTTTCCATATGTGAAGGTAATACGAAGGAAAAGCTTCAATCTAGTGATGATTTTCATTCTTCATGGTTGCAATGTATTTTTTTCCCCTCATTTTTTTCTTCTTCTTGTTTTTTTATCCTTTTATCCTTATATATAAACATTATTTTTGTCCTTTTTATTTTTGTCCTTTTCATTTTATCATTTTTAGGTATACTCATCTCGTTTTATATTATCTTTTTATATTAGCTTATTTTTTTAATCTTTATTTTCTTTCTTTTCCTTTTGGTGGTGATATCATGTATCGATTCATGTTAGCCGACCCCAATATCTTTTGGGACTAAGGCTTGGATGTTGTTGTTGTTGTTGTATGGTTGCAATGTATTTTGAACCTGTGGACTTTTCAGCTCAAAGACAGATTGGGGAAACCAACCTAAATGAAACAAGTTCCCGATCTCACCAAATAATCAGATTGGTACGCATTTTGGACAAATTAAAGTTCCATTCACATGAAGTCATTGTAGTTTTCATTCTTGAGCTTGTGCTTTGTTGCAGACTGTTGAAAGTTCTGCTAGAGAGTTCTTAGGGAGGGAAGGCTCTAACTCTCTTGTAGCAACTGTGGTATGTTTGCATCTCTTTTAAGATATGGACTTGCTTAATGTATGTAACTATCCTGGAAGATGTGTCAATTAGACCTCAGGTAGCATAGCATCTACACTCATAAGTGAATCCTGACAATCCTCTCATGTCTACACTCATGTGTCAATATGTACTGTTGTATGTTTTTCAATACAGTCTGGTCATCCCACACTGTCTAAATATAAAATTATAAAAACACTGAGGACGTGTTTACTTTGCTGCTAAAGTCACAGTTAGGTTAGTAAGACAAGTGAAGTAAACACACAGGCGGCTTAAAAGCTGTTTACTAATCGAAACAGGTGCTTAAAGTGCCGCTTACTAAGCATCTCACCCCCATTATTAATTAAGCGGCACTTTATTAAACTTTTTTAAGTTTCTGAATTTACCCTTGCCATTACCCCTTACTGTTACTCCTACCCAACCCCTACCCTAACCCTACTTCACCCGCCCCTACCCTACCTTAAATCATGTGAAGTAAACACGAGCTTATAGCACTGCTTATTTTACGTGTCACTTATTAACGCAAGTCTTAATAAGCACCGCTTAGTAACCCATGAAGTAAACGTATCCTAAGACTATGTTTAGTAACTCAATGCAATGAAATAAAATGGAGTGCGTAATGGAATCGATAATGTAATGTAATAGAATTACCACCGTTGTCGACTTATTTATCTTCAATCTATTTCTTAAAATTTATTTTACTTATTTTATAAATTATTACTCCCTCCATTTCTTAAAATTCTTCCCACTTCCTTTTTAGGACGTCCAAAATATTTGTGTGACTATCATTATTTACCTTTTGTTACTCAACCACAACCATACGTTTCCGCTTTATTCCTTTTTTCTTAAACTCCGATGCAAGTCAAACCGGGAGAATTTTGTGGGACGGAGGGAGTAATTTGTTATTCTAGTTATATTTGTTTTTGTTCTTTTACTTTTTTTCTTTTCAGAAATTGTTTTTTGTTTTTAATGTAATACGGAGTATTTTATAACACTTTGATTTTTTTTTTAAAATTTAGTTGTATAGATTTATTTAAATTTGTATAACATTTAAATTTAAAGCTATTTAAATTTTATAATATTAATTATATTTTATTTGTTTTATTTTGTATATTTTACTTTTCCAAAGTTAATGTTCATCTATTGTCTTTAATTGTATTGTAAAAAATCCTACAGCATTATTTTTTAAATTTTTTAATTTTTTATATATATATAAAAATACACACACACACGCATACTTATAGTAACTTTTAAATCTGTATGAATCGTTTTGCTTGTTTATTATATTATTTAAGTTTATAAATTGTACACTGTACTTTAAAACCTTTTTTCATTGTAATTTTTTATTTCAGTTTTTAATAAATTTTCTTACATTTTAATTTATTTCTACTTTCCTAGTTTAATAGCACTTGAAATGAGCCCATGAGGGAAAGATAAAAATGGGTTGTTACAATAGAAGAAAAGTGCGTCTATACGTTTCCAACACGGAAGCATCAAAATTCAAATCAGTTGAATACTTCAAAGCTTCTTGAAATCATTAAAGTCAAAAATAGTGTGTTCTTTTTTCTTCAAATGATATGCCTTTTCTCTTTAACACCATTGACGATGTACTTCCCTTTTTCTTTTTAATGTAGTTAAGCACTTCATAGATTCAAATGTTGTGCTGTTAAATTTGCTTGTTTATTGTCCATATTATATCCCTTGTTTATTGTTTCTGAATTATATTCTTTTTCATTCAAATATTTATATGGTTATGGCCAATTGGTATTGGTTCTCTAAAATATAATTTTCGTATTTTAAGTTTTTGATGGTTATGATTGTTTGAAAGGTCAAGGAAGTGTTAATGGAATCGTACATTTTTTCTATGTCCCCACCCACTAAGTCATTCCACTTCATGTACTCACTTAGGAAATAATAATATCATTCCCTAAACTATTCCTTAACTATGTCCATACGTGTTTGAATATTGTGCTTCTTGTCAATGTATAAAGGGAGAAATATTAGTCCATGAAAGTTCAAAAAAGCAATTGCAATGCCTGTTTTTTCTGTTTGTTTTTTTTATATAAAAACTCGAATAGAGCAATTGTACTTTGTGATTCACTTTTTTACTTTTCTATTTTAAAATTGTAATGTGTAATTTGCTATTTGGCCCAAACTGGATTCAAATGCTAGCATACATTATACCTAGTGCTCCTAATTTTCTAATACTACATATTAATAATCTCATGTACTTGACTATTCCCTCCCCTCCTTCTCCAAGAGTGGAATAAATAGTGGTGTTTTCAGGATTAATTAATCATCTGAGTTGGGTTTCCCTCCCATTGTAATCTAATACAGAACTTTGTTGATTTGGCTGGAAGTGAGCGTGCATCTCAATCTTTATCAGCTGGCACCAGACTGAAAGAAGGCTGTCATATAAATCGCAGTTTACTGACCCTGGGCACTGTCATTCGCAAACTAAGGTCATCACCTTTCTCTTTTACTCCCTATTCACAACTTGAAGGAGGTGCTTACAGTTAGTTAGATAGCTACAACTTTCATCCCCTTTTCCCGAGTTTTTGCCATTTTTGGTCCCCCAACTATTATGTCAATGAGATTTTTTATACTCAATTTCTAATTTTTCAATTTTTAGTCCTTGACTATTGTGGTAGAGACACTTTTAGTCCCCGACTTCAAGATTTCCCACATTTAGTCCCTAAGTATTGTCAAATTGAAACTTTTAGTCCTCCCATTATGATTTTGACACAATAAATGGAGGACTAAAAATGTCACTATTATAATAGTTAAAGGACCAAAAGTGTCACTTTTATGAATGTTGAAGGACTAAATATGGAAAAAATCAAAGTTGATTATCAAAAGTGTCAATGACATAATAGTCGGAGGACTAAAAGTGGAAAAAAAACTCCCTTTTCCCTCCAAAAACTCTTTTTTTTCTTTTCTTTTTCATTTACCTCAGTGCCGCAAAAGGCTGCCACCTACGGTGGGGTAAGGGGGGTCGGATGTACGCAGTCTTACCCCTGTACTATAGCACAAAGAGACTGTTTCCGGATGACCCATAGTGAAAATCGCGTCCAAAATTGCAAGGAACGACTGCTGCTTCATATCAAAGAAAAGATCTTTTGTCTCGAAGGGCATGCCTTAAAAAAGGACTATATTGTTTTACTACGTATATTTTATTGTTTTTTTGTGAAATAAGATGTTTTCTATGCTTCAAATGTACTACGTATCATTCTTACTTTGGGTTCTTAGTTGTAGGTCAACTTTTAAACCTAATAGGAATATGAAACTGCAATACTACTAAACTATGACAGCCATGTTACTTTTTCTATACTTTTAACAATATACATACATTAAATAAACAAATACTTGAATACATATTCTTATATAATCTTGTCTAGGTTCCTTTACAAAGCAAGCAATAGAATATATTCTTATTATACACTATCTTTATTCTATTCCTTGTGTGGTCCTTGTCATATTTTCATTCAGTGAACCAACAAACCATCCAAAAGATGGCCATTCATGTATTTAATTAACATGTAAAGGGCACCATCCACAATAAAAGATTTATTTTCTATGCAAGATGCTTTGACCAAAATGCCTATATTTCTTCTTCTTTTTCTTCTGCTGACTTATTTATGATGGGAATGTGTGACTGGAAACAGCAAGGGGAGAAATGGGCACATTCCTTACAGAGATTCTAAGCTAACTCGGATACTACAATCATCCTTAGGAGGGAATGCTAAGACAGCCATCATCTGCACACTTAGCCCAGCCCGGTCTCATGTTGAGCAATCCAGAAACACACTTCTTTTTGCTAGTTGTGCCAAGGAAGTGTCTACCAATGCTCAAGTTAATGTAGTTATGTCCGACAAAGTTTTAGTAAAGCATTTGCAGAGGGAGCTAGCAAGGCTTGAGAGTGAGTTGAGGAGTCCAAGATCTTCTTTTCACATGTTAGCAGATAATGGTGCAGTGCAAGAGAAGGATATTCAAATTGAAAAGGTAAATTCAATCACCACCTATAATTTAGCCCATGAACATCCTCATTTTGATTGATTTGATGTATACTAAAATTGACACACCGACACTTTGCAAAATGAAATGGAACGATTTGCTTCTCTCAATAACAGGTTTTGTATCACTGATTAAAACGAAAAATAAATTTCATGAGCTTCACATAGATCGATTGACAGTGATATATACTAATTCCTGCTCCTGTCTTTTTTATTTCTAGCTGGAGAAGGAAATAAAAGATTTAAAATTGGATCGTGACATAGCTCAAACTCAAATAAGAGATCTGCTGCAGCTGCTTGAGGATGATAGGAAGTCAATGTTACAGGTACATTTTGTTGAAGAGTTCTCCCACGCCGGTTAAATATACAATAATAAACTAGCAACATGTAATTAATCTAAAACTTGAGACTTATCCTCTGATCATGTTGAACTCTTTGGATGGAGAAGTCTTATGATATTATTAGGGCAGATTGAGTCATGATGTGGGCTTCCTTGCAATGAGTAGTCCGCCTGTGACGAATTTTGCACATCAGCTAAATTTAAAGTACTCAACTAACATAAAAGATTTTATACTATTCCGTTTATCTTTTATGATGGAACCCCAAATATTAATTAATAATACTAATCAAAACTATTGTTCACTAACCCTGATTTCCACTTATTCATGCTAACAGTTCTGTTTTTATACTCTCCAGGTTCGGGATGATGAAAGTTCTGTTATACGGGTAAAACATTCTCATCATAACTTCATAACCTATAAATATTATCCACATATCCATTCTTCTGTCTAAAGTTCAGTTGTCGTTCAGGTTGGTTATGGGCACTACCCAAATTTGCGAGTGCGGAGATCAGATGATGATCAGAGGCCAATGCCCATTGTAAGAGTTCCTGTCTCCCCTGATGCGGATGTCAGAACATGCTCTGATGGTCACAGCCGGAGTAGTTCTGAAGATCAATTCATACATGTCCCAGGCTTTGAACAGAACTATCTTCGCAGTAGTAACTCTTCTCGGCCCGTAGTGGTTAGTAGCCCCTCATCCTTCACCGAGA
Organism: Cuscuta epithymum; assembly: GCA_945859915.1. NCBI lineage: Eukaryota > Viridiplantae > Streptophyta > Magnoliopsida > Solanales > Convolvulaceae > Cuscuta > Cuscuta epithymum. The sequence continues at coordinate 295,664 of CAMAPF010000969.1, read as the reverse complement.
GTGATTCTTTTCGAGGATGGGATGATGTGGAGAAACAAAGTGATAGGGTTTCAGTGGACCTATGCAAGGAAGTTCAATGTATTGATACGGAAGAAGAAGAAGAAGAAGAAGAAGACGAAGAAAAAGAAGACGAAGAAGAAGAAGAAGCAGAAGAAGAAAAAGAGGAAGCGGAAGAAGATATTGGTGAAATACTTGAAGAAAAAACCATAGCAAGAATTTGTGTTGGAGATATAGGGGGAACAGATAGGGGAACTATATCTTCTCCACTTGAGGAAGATAATGTATTGCCAAAAGTTCCCTTGAAAGTAGAGTGTGGATTAGGATTGGTATTACTCTTTCAGGATGAAGAAAAACAAGTGCTTCCATCATCAGTTGGCGAGAGAGAAAGTTATCCAGTCAAAGAATTGTCACCACAGGAGATGGCAACAGATTCACCTGACTTGAGATTAACTATAAGTAGAAGCTGTGAAGAAAGTCTAGTTAATGACCCATCCTCTCCAAGGAATGAAGAAGTAGAACACCCTCAAAGTACAACACCTTGTTGTCTGGAGAGGAATCTGAATGTAGAACCTCTGGCTATTGAAATGGAAGTTTCTTCGTTCGACTCTGGAGCTAATGTAGAAGCATCTAAAGAAGAGCATTATGTTCCATCTGCGGATAGTGATGATGGTATTCAGCTTGAACCATCACAGAAAGAGAACTCTTCCAATGACAATAGTGGTGATACATGTGATGAAGAGACTAAGGAAATGGCCGTTGTCCCTCATGATGAAGTAGTCTCTCATTCAACTGTGGCAGTAAGTACCACCCTTAAACCCTAAAATACGCTCATCTACAAATTGTGTCTAGAAGTGAAAGGACAAAGACAAGATAATTATACAAGATAACTACCATAGTACCATAGGACTTTTATTTGTACACATATAGCTGCCTTGACAGCAGACATTTTGTAGTAAAGTGATCCAGCGGAAACGGTGTGGTTGAATTTGTTTAAAGAAGAGAGAAGCAGTATCAACACATATTTATTTTTTAAAAGGAAAGACAAGATAATTTATATGTGTTAAAACTCGTAATCTGAAATATGTATTATGAAGCATAAAATGGGGTGTGGGGGGTAATCGTTGTTCCATTTTCTATTTTTCGCAACTACTATCACATTAGAAGACTAAATGACCTTTCCTTAAATCAGTTTTTCCCTAAATTTTCATCTTCTCATACTTTTTTCATTTTTTCTACACTAAACACAACTCCTAAAATTTTACTCATAGATTCCATGAACAGTCTATGTAGCAACTAAATGTGAACAAAGGGAGTATGATTTTCCATGCACCAACAACAACCATGATTTTCCATGGTTGAAAAAAATTAATCTTATATTAGTTGTGGTCATAATTTTTCAGTAAAATTTGTGTTGTAAATACGAGATTGCATTAGTTATTATTATAGCTCAAACAGAAGCATTTCCTATGTTGCTTAATTAGTCTTAACCTGTTTCATCATTTTAGTTTAGCCAAAATATCTGCAAGTTCATGATGTATAAGAGATAAACTGGAAGCGATATTAATTTTGTCAAATTACCCAAGGACATGCAGCATATTTATGGATTTATATTCTTGTGGTTAGAACTTGATTCATTTTGGAAGTGTGAATTTCTATGTTTCTGTGCTACAGGTTAAGGAAACTGATGAAGAAGCAGATAAACCACCATTGAAGACCGTCAAAGATGTCGGCTTGGATCCAATAGAAGATGAAGTCAAAGGTCTTACAAGTTGGCCTTCAGAGTTCAAGAGACTCCAAAAAGAGATAATTGAACTGTGGCATGCTTGCCATGTTTCACTCGTTCACAGGACGTATTTCTTTCTACTTTTCCGAGGTGATTCTGCTGATGCCCTCTATATGGAGGTAGAGCTGAGGAAACTCTATTTCCTCAAGGACACGTTTGCTCGTACGAAGAAGAAGACAGTTTTCAATGGGCGTATCCTATCACTTGAGCAAAAGTAAGCTTTGCAATCCCAATATGAAAACTTTTTCTCATTCACTGTGAGTCTTTAACACACCCTGGAAAACTTCTGGTGATAAATAAGCCAAGCTGATCCTAAATGGGTTGCTTAAACATTTGATGTCAAATAAACAAATAACCTGACTCCAATCAGATTAGGATTTTCTACCATATTAAATTAGGTCTAACTTACTAAAATGTTGCTCAAATATGTGGTCTAATGTACACTTATGTATTAGGAGCCCGTTTGGTAACAATAAAATTATTGGATGTGTTGAAAAGGCTTAATCTTTTAAATTTAGAAACATATGAAAAATTGAAATGGTTCTCCTCAGCCAATTAAGCTAAAAAAGTACATTCATTAATAATTGGTTGACAAGGCCACTAAGCCAAAATAACAAGATTACTAAACGGGCACTGCATATGTATATGGTAAACATTTGATATGGGATACTTAACAAACGAGTATGTTGTTTTTTAGCATTAAGGATCTTCAAGTGGAGAAGAAGATGTTGACTAAGCAAATGCTCAAGAAGCTAACAGAACAAGAACGTGAAAGCCTCTACCTGAAGTGGGGAATCACACTTCATACAAAACTTAGGAGGGCTCAATTGGCTAACCGGTTATGGAGCAGGACGGATAATATTACCCACATCACTGACAGTGCCTACGTAGTTGCAAAGCTCGTTGGGTTTATGGACATCGGGCAGGCTCCCAAGGAAATGTTTGGACTCGACTTTGGATCTCGTGCTTCTCCAAACTACTATAGCTTCAAACGCAGCTTGATTTCTCTTTTATAGTAAAACCGTGTGTGAAGGAATGTATATTTTCTCAGGTTGATATATGATTATGATGTTACTATAGTGGCCTTCCTTGCCTTCGTTCTGTATATTAACTGCATAGAATATTATACTCCCGGTACATCTGTCTTGGTGAGTGAACCATTATATAGTATATCAATTAAAAGTTCACTAATTTATTTTGGCCTCACCAATTCTGAACTGAAGAGACTTATTTCACCAAGTTAATTTCAATAAAGCTTCGCATCTGGGCAGGGTTGCTGGTCGCACAACTGTTAGTCTTCTAGAGAGCCAGACAAACTGAAGTTGTCAAAGTTGGCAGACTCAAGTAGCCAATGGATGCTAAAACCTGTTGATTAAATTGTGTATAGACAATTATGACAGGAGGGAGATATTGGAACTTATAGCAGTTTTTTAGGTATAGAATGTATACTCAAATACACTTTCATGATTTCATGGATGAAACTGTTTGTTTTCTCTTTACTTGTTTTCTTCAATATTTTTGCATAAAAGCATCAAAAATCTGCAGCAAATATCCTCCTGCTTAAGAATGAAAGCTTCTGCCCAATCTGAAACGGAGTGATAATGTTGCACAGGAAGATTCCATTTCATCATCCCCAAACCTCCCTAGCAACCAGACAGGTACTGAACACATGGATGGCAGGCTCCCTCTCTTCTGCACAAAGACAACACACCTGCAAAGTTGCCACCTTCTTCAAAATCAGCTTGTGTGAATTTGGTAAACAATTTCCACATATTTGCCAGAAAACTATTCCACCTTTCACCTAATCCCTTTACTTGATAATCCTTTCCATCAAAAGCTATTCATAAGTCTTTCAATTTCTGAGCACACATATCTTGAGGCAGCAGAAAGGTATGTAAGATAGGTTATGTAGGAACCATGATTTAAGAAGGATTTCCCACCCCGCCCCATCTACGTACCCACCCCCAAGCCACAATCCTCTACCTAGGGGTGGTTCGGCAAAACCTAAAATTGAAACGACAAAACCCTAACCATAGTCCATAAGCCTTTCAAACCGAACAACAAGAAAATCGAAACCAAATTCAAAAAATCGAACCAAATTGTAGTTGTTTGGTTTTGGTTTTCACCAAATCGAGCTTTTTAAAACATGTTATTTATTTAATAGTCACCAGGTATAATATTTTGTTTACTTCTTAATTCTTAATTCAAGAAAGTTAATGTTCTATATTAGATTTATTATGATTTGCAAGATATTGACATTTGATACCTATGGTTTAATTAAATAAAACATGTGCACATACACTTTAGTCTATAATACTAATATGATGATATTTTAAATCATACTCCCTTCGCCCCTTTTTATTTAGCCTAATATGACTCTTCAAGTCAATGATGTTAAGCTTTGATAGATAATATATTTAAACACGGTAGTATTGATAATATGAAAATGATACGAAAATATTCTTTGTTAAAAGTATTATCAAAGTATAAATTTATTAATTTTCACATAAATATATTATTTTAAATGAAGGATCAAAGTTTACTATTATTGACTGGAAAAGTCAAATATGGCTAAATAAAAAGTGAGGAAAGTAATAATGTATATTTTGCATGTTATTGCATGACAATGATATTTTGTTGTTGTATTATTAAAAAGTACTTTAATTTTATTGAAAGTAATAAAAAGTGAGGAAACTGAAGTTAATCAGAAAAATTTGCTTTGGTTTGACATTTGGTTTTAGGTGAAACTCAACCATTTGATTTTACCATTGCCCCTCACTCCAGTTTGATATACAGCATCAAATGACTTGGTGTCTCTCCCAATTTCAATTTTAATTTGGTTCCATTTAATATGATTTGGAAGAAATGCTTCCAAATTCAAATTGAATTGTATATGTGATAGGATCAAGGTGCCCAACCCTAACTACAACGATCTACATTGATATAGTCATTTCAATCATTCTAAATGTTCCATAATGAATTTGGCACTTGTCTTACTCCAATTTAATGACAAGAAAGTAATGAATTTCTTACTAGTTGTATAAGTAAGAAGAATTTTACTTTCTAACACGTGCCATCAATTTCTAATATAGTGTAACCTAAACGGTTCCATTTCAACTGAATTCTATTTTCCCATTTTGCTACTACGATTGAAACGTTCCCACCGTGATGGCTACCGGCGGCAGTGACAACATCGGTATCAGATCCGAACCCACCGTAAACGGCACGGAAATGCCTTCCCCAACTCCGGCGACACTGCAAAAGCCGCGCAAAATTGCTCTGATCACTGGCATCACTGGCCAAGATGGATCCTACCTCACTGAATTACTCCTCGACAAAGCCTACGAGGTCCACGGCCTCATCCGCAGATCTTCCAATTTCAACACGCAGAGGATCAACCACATCTACATCGATCCTCACAATGCCAACAAAGCCCGAATGAAGCTCCACTACGCAGACCTCACAGACGCTTCCTCTCTCCGCCGCTGGCTGGATATCATCCTTCCGGACGAGGTCTACAACCTCGCCGCCCAGTCGCACGTCGCCGTCTCATTCGAAATCCCCGACTACACGGCAGATGTCGTTGCCACCGGCGCGCTCCGCCTCCTCGAGGCCGTGCGGTCACACATCTCCGCTACAGGCAGGTCCCACATCAGGTATTACCAGGCAGGATCATCGGAGATGTTCGGATCGACACCGCCGCCGCAGTCGGAGACCACCCCTTTCCACCCTAGATCCCCCTACGCCGCATCTAAATGCGCGGCTCATTGGTACACCGTGAATTACCGCGAGGCTTACGGGATCTTCGCCTGCAACGGCATTCTGTTCAACCACGAATCCCCCAGACGGGGCGAGAATTTCGTGACGCGGAAGATAACCCGAGCAGTTGGGCGCATCAAGGTGGGGCTCCAGAACAAGCTGTTCCTGGGAAACCTGCAGGCGTCAAGGGACTGGGGGTTCGCAGGAGACTACGTGGAAGCAATGTGGCTGATGCTGCAGCAGGAGAAGCCGGACGATTACGTGGTGGCCACAGAGGAGTCTCACACAGTACAGGAATTCCTGGAAGTAGCGTTTGGCTATGTGGGGCTCAAGTGGAAAGATCACGTGGAGATTGACAAGCGTTACTTCAGGCCAGCAGAAGTGGACAACCTGAAAGGGGATGCGAGCAAGGCGAAGAAGGTGCTGGGTTGGAAACCCAATGTGGGATTCGAGCAGCTAGTGAAGATGATGGTGGATGAAGATGTGGAAATGGCTAAGAGGGAGAAAGTGCTTGTTGATGCTGGATACATGGATGCCCAGCAACAGCCTTAAGAATAATAATAACAATCTCACCTTCTCAATTCACTACCCAAAGAGGGTTAGCTATGTATAATCAATACAGTTTGCTGTTTTGTCCTCCTTTTCCCAAACCAATCTGTTTTTCTTTTAATTTATATTTATATTTTTGAGATGATATATCTGGAGGATGTCTTCAATCAAAATTACATGGATTCATTTAACTGCAATTAATAAAAAGCTTTTCAACTTTTGATGTCTCTTCTTGTTCAGGCTTTAGAGCTGCTCATGACTATTATTAGGCTTGGACATGGCCCCCCTCGCACTAGAGCTGGGTCAATTTTTTTGCCTGTGACAAAACTGATGTTATAGTCTTAAATGGGTCTGTTTTCAGATGCCCAAAATAAGTGCCAGCCATTTCCAGTACTTTTTTTAAATAGATCACGAATCAGGCAAGAAACTAAGCCAGAACTAACTATATTCTATCAGAGCCAGAACCAAACTGGTATTACCCATTCTGTACCCAACAAGACTTTCCAAACACAACCAAATTAGATGCCACAAATCGCACTAACACCTCCTGTATTGATAGAAGAAGAAAATAAAACAGTATCTGAACACAACTAATTTCAAGTACATAGCATAATGGGAAGAAAAAACACCGAGTGCAAGTATTAGTAACAGTATCTGCAGAGTCTATTATCCTCTAAAAATGAGTGGCACATCTGTATGGAGGTGAGATATGGGGAAGTTACATTTGGTGTTACATAAGGAAAAGTATAATAAGTAAAAAGTTATGGCCCGTAATTGGTGTCAGTTTGTAAAGAAGAAGCTGATAAGTGAGCATCTACTACGTTTTCAGAGGCTGCTGTAAATGGTTTGACAGAAGATCGAAGCACTTCTGGTCCTTCCTCATCAATCCTCTTGCACAATGCATCGCAATTGCTGATTAACTCAGTCAATCTCCCCTTCAATTCTCCAAGTTCCACCTGCAATGAATGCACTGCCAATGTGCCCTCCAGTGAGAAGTATAGCACAAATAGTATAGATGAATACTTAAAGCTTTGACAAGAAAGGCATTTTCTTTTGTCCCCACTGGCATAAATCATGTGATTTACCAGAGATTTCCATTTCCATATATGATAATTGTTACCTCCTGAGAGATGTTGTGATGTAGCTTTCATTGCTGAAACTGAATAGTTGTATCGCTGTTGAAGCTTAATTGCAAGTGCATCTGCCACTTCTATTTTATTATCTATCTCTTCCTGCATCAGTCACCAAAGAGTCAAATAGTTATTACAGATGGATTTCTTCTCATAGAAAAAATCTATGAGAAGAAATGTACCGTAAATGGTTTGACAGTAATTGGTTCAACTACTAAGATGCACCAGGGTGTACCGCAAGTTTTTGTATTCCATAAAAATTGTGCCTAAATGGGATTAAGGGCTTGTTTGCAACCAATTAAAAAAAGTGATTTTGGCTTTTTTTTCAAACACTACCAACTTTAACTTCCTCGATTTTCATGTAGAATCTACTTTTTACTTTTTCTATTACACAAAAAGCACTTATTTTACCAAACACTACCAACTTTTACTACTAATCACTTTTTCCCAAAAAGTGCTTTTATTTAAGCACAAGTGGTTGCAAACAGAGCCTAAATATGGTATGGACTTTTTGAGGCAAGTTTTTTTTATGAGTTTTACGGCAAGTTATCAACTTTACATGAAACTCTATCATGAAAAACGAGTAAATAAATTATAGCTTTAGAAACTGGCGCATGACCACTTATTGTATGGCTGTACCCCTAAGACTTACTTCCAAGATTGCATGGAGCAATTCACAAAAAAACACTTGTCTCAAAGTAATTTTACTTTTAAATTTTGAATTTACTTTAGAAAACCAGACTCTTTGTTGGGACAAAAATAGGTCTGGAAAAAGAGCATATATGCAAATGCTTTATGCCTGTTTTGAAATTAAATGGGGCAATACAAGTTAGAATAAAAAGAGTTTTGAAGAGTTTTCTGTCTCTGGTCAAAAGAACCTCCCAAGGATGTGTACAATCACGCATCCAGACAAGAGAAAACAGTAACTATTAATCAGCCAGCTAATCTATTGTTTAAAACTCCTGAGTTCTCAAGGTCTCTCTGTCTCACTCACTCTAGATATGAATCTGGAAAAGGTCAAATCCTCTGTCTCCCATATCACCCACACCAAGGAAAAAACAGGCTTATTGAGATGCTTAGGTGTGTGAGTGTGTGACGTCTGTGTGTGTGACAAACCTGTTTTTTATTGATCTTCTGAATCTTATCCTCTTGCCAATTACGGTACATGCAAAAGAGATCCAGTAGCACTTTTGGGTCTAGGCAACCTATCACAAGCACATACCATAAGTATAGGCGTTCAATCCTGGCCAAAACAAGTGTTATCTTTTTTTATGAGTATATTTTGTTATACCATACCAAGGAGAGCCAAATGAAATGGAAACAATCAACTTTAGCAAGAGAAAACTTAAACATAACCACTACAATACTAAGCATTACACAATCATTGTCAGTAGCTTTTTCACAACCCCGAAGTCCTCCTTTATGAACCATTTCCGGTGACTCTCCCGTCCTCCCTCACAAAATTACATGAACGGACCCCTGGTATGTCCTAAAATTGCTTCGTTAAGTTATAAAATATAGAGACAAAAATATTTCCATTGCTGGTTTCTGACCAGAACATAACAACAGGGTACAGCTCCTGATCAATTCTAATTAGTGTTATCCTCTTGAGTACATAATAGATATGAATGGAAAATAATATTTAAATAGAATGCACTGCATAAGATCATTATGCTGCCTCTTGAAATCATAGTTGAATAAAATAAATGTGATCAAAGTGGGATGACCCTATGGTGTCTACCGGACCACAAATAAGTATTCATTCATAAATAAGAAACAGAACATTAATGAAAATGGATATTTTGAGGTTGTTCACTTGCTCTAAGGATTATGGACATTTGATGTGGTTCATTTATTGCTATAAAATCGAGTACAGGCTTAACCAAAATCAAGCACGAATGTTAGAAAGTATCACTGAAGGAAATATTCCACCTCAAGTTTAATTACGTATACATATTCCAAACAAGAAGAGGAACTGCAGAGAATATTTAATTAAATACCTGAATTTAAAGCAGATGGCGTCTTTCTCACCAGAATATCTGTCAAACTACTATCTGCAGGTGGCGCCGTCAGGATTGGTTTGGACTGCAAAAACAAGTTCAAATGAATTTCACACATTTGAACTCAACATCAGTTTAACTAACAGACCAAACCTGAAAAACCTAATGAAAGCTCACGATTTGGAGGGACCTCAGCCTCTCCAGGATCGGATCTGCACTTTCTACGCGCTCCGAAACCGTTGTAATATCATCGACGGACCTCTAAATCACAAAAACGCAAGATTACGGAGAAAACGTCAAATTCAATAGTGAGTTCAGAGGCTGAACAAGATGATCTACCTGTGAGCTTGAGAGAGCCGACTCGGATGCACCCATAGATGAGGTTCGTTTCAAGAAAGCCGTCTTCACTTCGGAAGATGGAGTGTGGAATGTGGAAACTGTCGCCCGTTCACTGGCGTAATTCAACCTAACCGATCGAGCTAGAGTAGCCAGTTCTGTCACCGTGAGAACGCCAACAATGCGGGTCGGGTTACGTTGCCAAATCCGATATCCGGACCCAAATTCTTTTTTCTTTTATGCAAAAATATCCGTTTCTACTCTTTTTTGTGCGTATCCTATTTTATCTTTGTACGTGAGTCATGTGTGTAAAGATAGATGTATAAAACAATGTACCTCTGATATCCTTTTTTGTGCATAAGTTGTGTGCACAAACAAGGGCATAAAACAGTGTACACCCAACAACACCCTTCTTTTTTAACCTTGTATGTTCAAAAACTCAATTGTGAGGTTGAAGATCAAGATAATATTTTAATTACTTATTTACTTCTATATTTGAAATGTCATTAATAATTACTACGGGGTATATAAAACGTGATAAAAACAAATGTAGGTATTGTTTGAGAAAAAATATTTTTGGAAAAGTAAGAGTTAGTTTTTGGTAATAAAAAAAACGAGTGGTAGAAAAGGTGAAAAATAGTTTAAAATTCTCTTTCTCGTGTTTTCATTTAAATTTAAAATACTTAATCTAAGTAGAAAATAACTGTTTGAAAACACTACAGAGTATTTTTAACTTTTAAAACTATAAGTTGAAACCCGTTTTTATAAGCAATGCAAAACACTCCCTAAAATACAAATCGCTGGAGTGTGAATTTCAAATTATTTGTAAGACACAAGTAATCGACACTAACTCATTAAGCTTGTATATTCATCATAAGTATATGAGAGTAGTCAATAATTGGTGAACACCTTGAACAAAGCGTCAACCTCAACTGATTAAGCGTTACCTGAGAGCACATTACTATTCTTTTGACATCGTAAAAAAATTTCACATCATCAATTTTAAAAGCGTGAGAGGATTTAAGTCTCCAATGGATTCTTTTATGAGTTCTTTTATGCTGACATAGAGCAAACACTTTCAATTCTTCTCTTGAAATCTCCAAAGTATGTTTAACACCATGATTCAGCCAAAATCAAGAGCAATACTTTCAATTTCAGAAAAAATAGTGTGCAAATTCCGAAATAATAATAGCATAACTGTGTAGCAAAGGAAGCTTTAAATCGCATCGCTTCCCATTCCGTTGCTCCATGCTTTTAGTTCATTTATAGTTTTATGTATATACATATATTGTATAATTTTATATAAAATATAATATATATAGAAGAATGTTGAGGTCCGAACATTCCTGGTCCGAACACCGTCCGAACATGCCCGTATGTGGCCCTTCCCGGTAGAATTTTTTGATGAAATTTTTTGAGCATGTTCCTCATCAAGTCTAGTTTGTCCATACCAAATTTCAGCTTAAAATTCGATCGGGAAGGCATTCAAATCATTTTTTGAAGTTTACTGTGTTATATGTATATTTTGATGCATAGAAATGATCCTGTCTAGCCGGAGGGACAAGAGCCGTCGTCCGGCCGCCGCCGTTTGGGGCGGTTCTCGATGGAATTTTTTGATGAATTTTTTTGAGGATGTTTCTCACCAAGTTTAGTTTATCCACAAAAAAATCGATCGGGAAGACTGTCAAATAATTTTTTGAAGATAACTGCGTCAAATTATACTTATAAAACGCAATTATTTTCCTAAAAATTGTTTGCCTGTCTTCCCAATCAAATTTTAAGCTGAAATTTTTTGTGGATAAACTATACATAATGAGGAACAAGCTAAAAAAATTCATCAAAAATACCACTGGGAACAACCCCAAACAGCAGGGGCCGGACGGCGCCTCTTGTCCATCTGGATGGACATGATCTTTTTCCAATGTGTGTGTAATTTTTTGGAAGTTTGATCCCGGGACTGCATGGGACCCTTAGTCGGTCCGCGACTGATAGTAGTATGTGACTTAAGTGATGGTTAGGCCATCTCCAACAGTTAACACCATTTTTTACACTAAAATGGTGTAAACATCACATCAAACAGTATTTTATCTCCAACGGTTTACACCATTTTTATCACAAAAAAGGAATATTCTCTTTTTATTCTTTTTACTAACTTTTTACCATTATTCTATTTAAGTATCTAACTATCTTATATTTATACATTAGCCCCTCATTTAATATTTTGACATTTCACACATTATTTCACACATACAAACTAAAATACATCATTTTAATATGTATTTTCACGCATTTCACTAATTTAAACACAATAATCAATATTTCACAAATACAAGCTAAAACCACATAAAATTAAACATTACAATAATATTATAATAATTTGTACGTCATTAGTAAAGTACTACTTAAACTTAAAGCAATAGATTAAATAAATATTCATAGTTTAGTTATTAGAATTTGAGAATTGTTCCCACAAATGATCATATAAAGCATTGCGGAGCTCAATATGAGCGTCTTTGTCGTGAATTTGGTTATGTCGGCTAAGAAATTGAGTGAACCGTGCCGCCTCATCAACTGCCACTTCAACATCTGGAACTGATGTATCTCTCACATCTTCAACTGGTGCATGTATATCACGTTATTCATTGTAATTTTAATTATGTTATTTTCTTAAGTACCATTTGTTTTCTGTTATTAAGTTGTTTGGATTTGAAACTTTATTTATAATATTGTGTGATTTAAATGTTATTATATTTTTTTTTATCAAATTAATAGTTTTTATAGTTGTTGTATAAGGACGATTTTACTTGGACTGTAATTTGTTTCAGATCAGATCAAACCGGATTAGACCAAACTTGGGTAGTTATAAAAATACAAAGAAATCAGACCAGACCACATCAATTCAGACCAGACCAGACCAAATCAGACCAGACCAACAAATTTCAGTCCAAGTAAAACTTCCTAATTTGCTGTTTTAAAAATGGGTCAAAACTATAATAATCAAAATTTTGGGTCACATTTGAAAGAAAAAAAATTACAAAAAGAGAATGGTGCTACAAATGGTGTACGCCATATATGGCGTAAGGTCATCTCCAACAAGCACCATCTTCAACACCAAAATGGTGTATTTGGCAAAAAAAAATGCTCCAACAATGACACCAAACTTTACACCATTACACCAAAATGGGGGAGGGGGGAAGGCTTTAGGTCATCTCCAACAAGCACCATCTTCAAAACCAAAATGGTGTATTTGGCAAAAAAAATGCTCCAACAATGACACCAAACTTTACACCATTACACCAAAATGAGGGGGGGGGGGGGGGGGGGGAAGGCTTTACGCCATATATGGCGTACACCATTTGTAGCACCATTCTCTTTTTGTAATTTTTTTTCTTTCAAATGTGACCCAAAATTTTGATTATTATAGTTTTGACCCATTTTCAAAACAACAACTTAGGAAGTTTTACTTGGACTGAAATTTGTTGGTCTGGTCTGATTTGGTCTGGTCTGAATTGATGTGGTCTGGTCTAATTTCTTTGTATTTTTATAACTACCCAAGTTTGGTCTAATCCGGTTTGATCTGATCTGAAACAAATTATTGTCCAAGTAAAACCGTCCTTATACAACAACAATAAAAACTATTAATTTGATATAAAAAAATATAATAACATTTAAATCACACAATATTATAAATAAAGTTTCAAATCCAAACAACATAATAACAGAAAACAAATGGTACTTAAGAAAATAACATAATTAAAATTACAATGAATAACGTGATATACATGCACCAGTTGAAGATGTGAGAGATACATCAGTTCCAGATGTTGAAGTGGCAGTTGATGAGGCGGCACGGTTCACTCAATTTCTTAGCCGACATAACCAAATTCACGACAAAGACGCTCATATTGAGCTCCGCAATGCTTTATATGATCATTTGTGGGAACAATTCTCAAATTCTAATAACTAAACTATGAATATTTATTTAATCTATTGCTTTAAGTTTAAGTAGTACTTTACTAATGACGTACAAATTATTATAATATTATTGTAATGTTTAATTTTATGTGGTTTTAGCTTGTATTTGTGAAATATTTATTATTGTGTTTAAATTAGTGAAATGCGTGAAAATACATATTAAAATGATGTATTTTAGTTTGTATGTGTGAAATAATGTGTGAAATGTCAAAATATTAAATGAGGGGATAATGTATAAATATAAGATAGTTAGATACTTAAATAGAATAATGGTAAAAAGTTAGTAAAAAGAATAAAAAGAGAATATTCCTTTTTGGTGATAAAAATGGTGTAAACTGTTGGAGATAAAATACTGTTTGATGTGATGTTTACACCATTTTAGTGTAAAAAATGGTGTTAACTGTTGGAGATGGCCTAAAGCCTTCCCCCCTCCCCCATTTTGGTGTAATGGTGTAAAGTTTGGTGTCATTGTTGGAGCATTTTTTTTTGCCAAATACACCATTTTGGTGTTGAAGATGGTGCTTGTTGGAGATGACCTTATGAGATATACAATGACCCTTTTCGTCAAACATTTATTAAACATTTTATTCATAATTCATTAGATTTAGGTTTTCAAAAAAAAAAATCATTAGATTTAGAGATAAGGCTTGGATGGTGTTGTGGTATTAGATTTAGCCAAAATTTCAGCAATTTCAACAAACCAGCCGAACATCGAACTTCAACATTACTAACACAAAACTTCCATCAATGTGTCAATGATGTTTAAGAGATGGCTCCACATCAGCTTATCGTGCACTTTATGTTTGCCCTTATGCTACTACTATTTGGAACCATTTTATACTAAAACATTCCTTATACGGAGTGGGTTAAATATTTAATATACAGCTATTTAATGTGATTTTGTGATAAAATTATTCTTTGGTTTATCTGGAAAGTATACTCCGAGGGATATGAACTGACTCCGGATTAAGGTTGATATGGTGATTAAGCAAATTCAGCAGTTCATGAAAACTGTTTTGATGGCCAGTTTATATTGCTGCTGCGCTTCCCTCTTAAGATCTCCTTAAGTCTGCAAGGTGAAGCAATGGTGCTCCCTATCTTGCCAACAGAAAAGATTTTATAAATTGATTCATTGCAGCTTTGGCAGATCATTTTGGCAAACAAACCCTTGACAACTGAGAAAATTATTCAAAACTGTCTTGCCCAATGGCTAATTTGACTGTGTCAATTCATCTAAAATGCAAAAAAAAAAATGGAAGTTGTATGTATTGTAAACAAACAAGGTGTGCAAAAGATGACAAAATCAGTTTTAGAGAAGCAAAAGGTCATCACAAACAGTTTAATCTCACTTGGATTCATTTGAGGAATTGCATAGTAATGTTAAAGGAGCTATCCTTAGTAAGTCAGAAGGTGACTCTTTTCTTGAGAGTACCATAAATGAAGTGCACTCTTCTCTTCAAACTGTGAGCTAATAAATTATTTTAGATAAGAATTTTCATTTTCATTTACATGCTACTTGATAATAGGAGTGCCAATTTTCTCTAAATTGGATGAGGCAAACTGTAAGAGAGAAATCTTGTTGGATAGAATAACTCATAGGACATTCTTTAATAGGTGTGTAGCCTACTTCAACAATTGATACAGATAGTTTAAAGGCTACAAGCCTAAAAGATTTGCCCAGAAAATTCAAATTTTAGATCCGTCGATCTCTGTTTCAAACCTTTTATGAACCCTTGAGCAGAGACTCTGGAGCAAGGGGAGGAGTTTCCAATTGGTAGAGGTTGAGGGCGGGACCCACGAACCGGAAAATAATCCATCCGCCAATCACGATGAAGATGGAAGCGTAAGCGAATTTGTTGAGCCAGAATAGAAAACCCTTCTCCCCCATGTACATTTCCGCCGCTTTTTCACTGAGGCTCATTGATTCCCACTCCTTGGGGGCCGGCGTTTTCGGTCTCATCCCCACCCCGCCGTTTCCGGTGACCTCATGTTGCTGCTGCTGCCGCCGTCTTCGTTTTCTGGACTCTCTCCGAAACCGTATCCCCGGACTGCTCGGTGGTGGAGATGGCGGAGGCTGATCGTTCCCGCCGCTGGCAGTGCTGGCTTTTATTGCGAAGGATCGGAAAGGGATATGGTGCGATTTGCAAGTGAATCGAGTGGGGGGGCGTATTGAATTGGTGGATGAGCATGATTTTGAAGGCGTTTTCTGCGGCTTTAATTTGCTGTTCAAGGCCAAGAAGCGACACGTTGTGTCTTATCCTTCAACTAAGATGATCCTTGAAAATTAAAAATAAATTGGCACCAATAATATTGTTAGAGTCATTCTATTCATTTTATACATTGTCTGTGTATATAGGCAACTGGGATACAAATGTTGTCTTCTTTTTAACGAATTGTCTATATACACAGGCAAAATAGGCGGTGGGTACAAAAATGGGTACAACAGATTTTTTTATATCATTAAATGTCATCTTTGTTTTTTCTACACCAAAATGTCATCTTTGTTGAAGTGTCTCTAGTTTCAATTCTCAAAATGCTCTACTCAAAATGCTTGACTATAAATATGAGTTATTAATTGATTTAGCTATTTCTTTTTCCAATTATAATCTCTTTACAATAATCCTAAGTTAATTTCCTTATATCCCACTTTTTTTCATCTGCATCTGTAGTCTTAGAACATCTTCATTCATAATCTCTAATAATCATTTTTTTTAGATTCTTAACATTTAAATATTGTTATGTAATTAATCTCAAAATTCGTTTATGTCTCTCAACCATCATCTTCAAATAATCTGTTTTTTCTTTGTCCTGCATTAATCTCTGTTACATATACTTTTCAAATAATTTTAAAATAATCCGGATTTATATTTTGATCCCAGATTATTGTAGCAAATAATCATGTTAAACAATTTATGCCATCAACGATAATTCTCTAAAAAACGTCATGCCACCAATTTAATCTCATAATAATCCTACCAATGACTAGTGAGGATGCCCTTATATCCATTTCTTGTCTCCGCTATCTTCTCTCCCTTCTCTCATCTCCCTTTTAGTATCATAAAAAATGGCACCATGTGTCGAAAGAATACTTTTACATGGAAAAACATGTCATTGTTAATATGTATTTGAAAAAGAATAATGTTTTATATCTTAATATCATAAAAATTACGTGAGAATAGCAAATATGGAAATTTCCAATTCGATTCAAAATATATTGATTGAAACCAAATATCAAAATATCTAATATGTAAGGTAAAATATAAATTAAATTTCAAAGGAACGAAAGCTAAAGCAAAATTGAAAGAGAAAACCGAAAAAACAATAGTAAAAAAATCTGATAAAACAAATCTGAAGACAAAGAAGAAAATTGAAGCAAAAATCAAGTAATAGGAAAATTGGTCCTAATCAAGCAGCAATCCAGCAATTAACTTTGATAGAATGGAACATGTTGCTCTCTAATGAGCCTTGGAAGATATATTTATGATAACATAATTCAACTTAAAATGCATAAATGTCTCTATACTATTACACTCCCTCAAACTGTGCAAGAAAAACAACGTGCAAATTGTCTTTTAAAAAAATGAAAACGTTGAGTAGGGACACTCTTGGTAAAGATATATGCGAGCTGAAGATGAGTAGGAACATATTGAACCACCATATCACCATGGGCTACACATTCTCGAACAAAATGATGGTCTATTTTGATGTGCTTACTCTGGGCATGCTAAACAGGATTAGCACTCAAATAAGAGGCATAAATTTTGTTCACATAATAAATGTACAGGTACCATGATTGGAAAGCCAAGTTCAAACAACACATAACAAATTTGAAGATTGTCTTAAACAATATAAGCAATAGCACGAAGGTCAACATCTCATGAAGATTTATAAACTTTTTGGATTTCCAAGACAAAATGTTAGGACCTAAAAATACAGCAAAACATGTAGTAAAGCGAGAGTTATCCATACATACATGCATGCATCCGTGCATGCATGCATCTATGCATGCATACATACATACATACATACATACATACATACATACATACATACATACATACATACATACATACATACATACATACATACATACATACATACATACATACATACATGCATACATCCACGCATACATAGATGCATACATACATGCATGCATACATACATCCATACATCCATACATACATATTGTCACGCCCCGGACCCACCAGCCACGTCAACAACTCGCCGTACAGTACGAATAGTCAACCGCAGTTCAACACATTCATGCTATACAAGGCGTCTGGAATATCGTTCACACGTAGTACATCCATAAACCAACATAATGTAAAACCATTCATTAAAGGAGCGGAAACAATATTACAAGTGTTCAAGACACACTTGGCAAATTAGGCATGCAAGCCCTCCAAGGTTATTTAGAAAAAATAATATTCATGAGCATTAAATGTAATTGTTTTAAAACAGGAACGGAGAAAGCGCGAACCACGTCTTCTCTCCCTCGGCCTCTATGAATCAATGGCAAGGGTAGCAACCTTCAAGTTCTACCTGAAACTGTGAGGTGGCCTCCCCCGTGAAGGGGCTGTCAGTACTTTGAAGCATTTGAAAAGTATAATGACAACTATACTAAGTATAATCAATGTTTCAACTTCTAAGACCCTCAAACTAGGGTGTTATTATATTGTAGTTAGCCTCGTTCATTTAATGTCAATTCACTGTTATCTACTACGGTCTAGAGCCCAGCTCATAATCACCGTTATCTGATCTACTACGGTCTAGAGCCGAGCTCATAATCACCGTTATCAACTACGGTCTAGAGCCCAACTCATAATCACCATTATCTACTACGGTCTAGAGCCCAGCTCATAATCACCGTTATCTACTACGGTCTAGAGCCCAGCTCATAATCACCGTTATCTACATCGATCTAGAGCCCGGCTCATAATCACCGATTCCCTACGTCGGTCTAGATCCCAGCTCATAATCACCGATTCTTTACAATCTAATTTCCTTGGATCTAATTCATCCATTATTCCAATAACATTTCCAACTAATATTTCAATACTAGTTATTTACTCATTTCAATATAATTCTTCATTCATGTGTAATTTGGTCTTAATATCAAAATATCACTTTTATACCTTCATGGCTTCTTCTCATGAAATAAAAGTATATTTATCACAAATGAAATTCATGGTTAATACAACCATCATACCATCATATTCATAACACATAAACATACACAATTTATTCATAAATTTGTATATTATGCATATTATACTTATAATCAATAGTAATTTCATTTAGGCATTATTAACCATTAATAATCCATGCAAATCACATTTTGTATTCATTTTGGAAATCTCATGAAATTAACCCAAAGATTATAAGCAATATAGTCGGTCATCCTCACCTCGAATTAACGCTATGAATTCTACCCCTCTTGGTTGAACTCCGGCGAAACTCCGACGACTTTTGACGAACTTCGGCGACAACTCCGGCGACTCTTTCAACTTTGTGAAAGACCTTGAAATACCTCGATCAAGTCCCTAACAAGGTTTTAACATCATAAAACCTTAATCAATACAAATAACCTCTTAAAGGTTATTTTCCGGTGAACCGGTCGTTTTATCTTCTAAGTCCGTTTTTGGACTTAGAACCACATTCCAACCCATTATTCCACACTCAAAACATGTAGAACAATCCTAAGGGTCCTTCATATGATATATATTCCATATGATAGTTAAAGAATAGAGGAAAAACTAATATAAGGTCATTACCTTAATCACCACACCTTTTCCTCTCTTTTCTCCCTTAAACTTCTTTTTTTCTTGTTTGAGCTTGAGCTCGGTTTGGTTATGAAAGCTGGGATTTCAGATCTTCTTCTCCTCCTCTCCTTCGTGCTGGCCGAACCACAATGATGAGGGAAAGGGGGATGGGTTTCCTTTTGTCTCATTTGGCAAATAAGAGTGAGAGGGACCCTTTTGATGTCAAAGGTGTCTCCCCCATCCCTTCAAATGTTTCTCATCCACTTTTTGCACTCATACAGCCCTCAATGGTTGACAAATTCGTGGGGTGGCCCCCACCCATGTGGGAGGTCCTCCTAATTTGTCCCAAAGTATATAATCGGCCCCGAAAGTTGTATTTTTCGAGCTGTTTTAAGTATATTTTATTTTATCGGGTCAAATAAAATTTATTACATGTTCTCAAACACTATGACCACTATAATGAATATACATCCCCAACTTAAATTTATAAGTATCCGAAATTCATTTCGGACTTTTATCTGTTAAATTACCGATACTGGTAATTGGGTCTCAATTGACCAATCGGTCAACTCTGGGCCCTCCCATGGCCCAAATGACATATCCACGACCATATAATTATTATCTAGACCAAGATGAATAAAGTATGTGGTCTCGGGAATATCGGGCGGTCCCCGCTCCCGGTGTGGGCCCCACGTGCAAATTCACTATTCACGCAAGGCATTAATAAAAATTCACAATTTCGTAACCTCATTAATCATCCCACAAGGTTCAAAAAATTATTTACTTAAAAGTAAATATATGTTGGGGACGGTGTTACACATACGTATGTACGTACGTACGTACGTACATACATACATACATACATCCATACATACATCCATACATACATACATACATACATACATACATACATACATACATACATACATACATACATACATACATACATACATACATACATACATACATACATACATACATACATACATACATACATACATACATACATACATACAAACATACATACATACATACATACATACATACATACATACATACATACATACATACATACATACATACATACATACATACATATGTACATATGTACGTACCTACATAACCAAGCATTCCAGCTGAGCTGGTTGTGAGGTTACCTTGCCAAGTGAGAGGTCTCGAGTTCGAAACCCGCTAGGCACATAAGGGTTCGAAACTCAATGGAGTGAGTTTTAGCCCTGATCCAGACACCCCCCAGACCCCCTGGAGTAACAACAAAACGTACATACGTACACGCGTACACGCGCGCACACGCGCGCGCGCACACACACACACACACACACACACACACACACCACACACACACACATTCTATTATCCGGTTCTTTTGGATAATTTATGTTTTATTTGATATTGATTGAAAGAATATTAAGGTTTTAAAAATCATTAATGACTATGAACTTCTGGTGTATGTAGTGTTACTAGTGTATGTGACTATTTGTTGTATCATATTTGTGTAGCTTTGCAACTTAATTAATATGATTTAAATCTTAGCTTTCATGATGCAACTATGAATTTGAACTAAAATTCAACCCAAAACAAAGGTGAAAATTGATGAGTTTTTCTATTATATTTGATAATGTGAATATGTGATGATATTTTTTTTTTATTTTTTCACGTAAACCAAGTGAAGATAATGTCAATCTTGATGTATCACCATTTATCAATATCTTTATTTAGTTTTTTTTTTTAAATAACATACTCCCTCCGTTCTGTAATACTTGCCTCTCTTTCCATTTTGGGATGTTCTATAATAGTTGTCT
Organism: Cuscuta epithymum; assembly: GCA_945859915.1. Classification (NCBI taxonomy): domain Eukaryota; kingdom Viridiplantae; phylum Streptophyta; class Magnoliopsida; order Solanales; family Convolvulaceae; genus Cuscuta; species Cuscuta epithymum. The sequence goes on along the minus strand of CAMAPF010000969.1, from coordinate 274,547 downwards.
CTCTTTCCATTTTTAGAAAGTTTTATCAATAAATATACCTTTATAACCTCATTTTCTTTCCTACTTTTTCATTCGCTTTCCTACTTTTTCATTTAAACACAACTCACTACACATTTTATCTTACCCCTATTAATTCCTTCTTAAAACTTGTGTCAAAGGCTATACTCTCATCTATTAGAGAACGGAGGGAGTATTTCCTTAGTTATGTTTCACTATTTGTATATTTGGAAAAGCTAAAGACAAAAATGTATGCCTCTTGAATCTTTCCTAACATTTAGACATTTAGTATGCTCTTTCTTTTATTTTTTTAATCAACATTTCATGTGAACTTGCCAGTATGATTGTAACTTCTAAAAAACTTAGTGTTGTTTCAAAATAGCATGATACCAAATGGTTTTAACCTTTCAACTGTACCGCACCAAACAGATAGAAATTTCACATTAAGGCTTTTGCTAATTTACCAAATCGTTATGGACTGCGCTCAGCCCTAGTGAGAAAGATCTAACGTAAAGAAAAAGAAACCTGACAAAATAAATTATGGAGTAATTTACAAAGAGGGGGTATAATTGAAAAAAGAAACGGACCAGTGATCAAATAAGTTCTATTTAAGGAATAAATCAATAAGACTCTTATTTAGAAATTTTGTCATTATTTTACTCCCACCAATTTAGGTTAAGGGAAAATTACTATTAACCCCTCGAGGTTCTGTCATAATTACTAATGCAAACTTGAAATTTTAAAAACCAACTAGTTACCCCCTGAGTTTTGATCAGTCTCATTATATGCCCCCCTCACGTTAATATTTGTTAAATTCAATGAAAGTTGTCCATAAAAATAATTTTTTAAAGTATAATATAATTTATTATCATAACTACAAGTCATTGTTGTTGACCATTATTTTTCTACTTAGCTACTCGATCGTTGAATAACTATAATGAGAGAGTAGTCAAGGGGAGGACTCAAGAGTACGTAATATTCATGGGATACATCAAAGAGAGTTGTTGAATAAATGTGTTATCAAAATTCTAGGTATTTCTTCATCATGAATGTAAGAGTCTCATTTGTAATTCATTTGATTGAATTAATCTCAATGACATCTCTTTTTAGTGTACCAAAGAAGAAATACTTGAAAAAAGTGGATTTTATCAGTACATGACCTAAAAGATAGGTCTAATATCAATAAGAGATCTAAAAGGTAAAATGTGCCGTTTTCCAGCAATTGTTTTTGGTAAACACGTTTTCTGTTTTCCTTTTTCTGGTTTTCCAGATTTATAAAAAACTGAAAAATGTATCTGTTAGTAAACGGACTCTTAGGTTTTGTTATGACTCGAGGTTCCATCCTAAAAGGTCAACCTGATAGGTGAAGTATCCAAGATCTTAATATAATGCTTAATTGTTTTAAAGATATTCGGTGTGGGACAATAACACCTCTCCTCACGACCAGACACGTTATCTAGATTGTGCCATCATTCATTTTTTCAATTCGGTATGGGACAACAACACCCCTCCTCACGACCAAACAAGTTATCTAGATCGTGCGGTCATTCATTTTTTCATCTGTTTGTCACTGTCATTTTTCATATAATTGTGTAGTCATTCTTCGTAAGGGGGCCCACCCCATGGATTGATTTGACTCTGATGCCATGTTAAGACCCGAAGTTCCATTCTAAAAGGTCAACTTGATAGAAGGAGTAGCCAAGATCTTAATATAATGTTTAATTGTTTTAAAGATATCCGGTGTGAGACAACAAAACCTTTCAATTAAAAATAAGGATTACAAGGTAGGGGGCTAAAGCCAATACCTACCCGAATTAACAACATACCGGTAACTAATTGCGTCAAGATTGAAAATATCAACAAACTTATTATAGACGTTCGGGTTACAATCAAATTTGTCGAAATAATTAGCAATGAAACTAGCACCATGATTACATGTTTTTTAATATAACTAAACCTTATTTTAGTATTAGTTTTATAAGATTAAATGATATTTGATTTTTTAAAATAAAAATACTAAAATTCATATTATTTTATATCTTACTCGTGAGTAATTTGCCTTAACACTGTCAATAATATTTATTTCATGATGGAGTAGCTAAATAAAAAAAGGCTAAATGGTCAAATAGGCCCCCGAACTAACTTAAAATGTCCAAATCACCCCTTATGTAGGAGACTCTGTCCGGCCGCCATCAATTGAGGCGGTTCCCGGTGGAATTTTTTTGATGAAATTTTTTGAGCATCTTCTTCATTAAGTCTAATTTTCACATACCAAATTTCAGATTAAAATTCAACCGGGAAGACAGTCAAATGATTTTCTGAAATGTACTGCGCTGTTTAACTGCGCAGTTATCTTCAAAAATTCATTTGACTACCTTCCCGATTAAATGTGATAGAGTATATGGGCCTGGACCCCATGGCCCACATACTCAACGACTCAAAAGGCACCAGCAGGATACCCGCATCGGCCAGGAGCTTGCAACGTCCAAAGAAGTAGATATCACCCAGATCCCTTAGGCCACAGCCCCGAGGGCCGCAATGTCCATGGACCGCATCGTCCGTGGACCGCATCGTCCGTGGACCGCGTTGTCCATGGACCGCATCGTCCGTGGACCGCATCGGCCGGACTTCGTCCAGACAGAATGTATTTTCATAGTTTATTTACCCAGTGTTGTACTCAGCCCATTAGTGGCCCTATTTGCCCAAAGAAGGTATGATTATTGTAATGGGCCTCCTAAGCCCAAGGCTAGGGGCCCAAATCCACATTGTTACCTATAAATAGACCCCAAGGGGCTAATTATAGGAAGTTGAGAAATATAATTACTCACTTTCTCTCTCTAGCTCTCACTTCTCTCTAGAATTAATACTCTATCATTTGGTGCTTTCATTGAGAGCTAGAATATATCAAGTGAGATCTCCCCACCAATAAAAAAAACACGTAAAAAACACGTGGTGCCACTTCGGCTCTTGCTGCGGCAACACACCCTATCCAATAAGGAGCTAAATGACACAACGGCTTGGGACAAACAAATGGCATAAGGAACATGGCACACTACGGCCAATTCCGTCACCCAACTGTTCAGGAACTGTGATGATAATTGAAGCTATCTCCTCGGCCAATCGTGCCCCTCTTCTTCAACGCCCAGGGAATAGTAAGGATCCAAAGCAGAATCTATGTGCCCCTTCGGCCAAGAGAAGCTCATCACCGGGCAACCGCACTAGCCCCATCAACACACTCACCCGGCAACCGCACCGGCCCCGTCAACACACTCACCAGCGCGCATCGACCAAACGGAATCGGCCGCACGTCGGCAAGAGTAGCGCTACGGCCACCTCTCCCCCTCGTCTAAACTCCTCGGCAGAGGCTCCACCATCGGCCGGCACCCATCGGTCGGCACACATCCGCCAATGCATCATCATCCTGCACACATCGGCCATGACGCATCGGCCGGCCACACCATCGGCCGACAACACCAGCGGCCAGAACCCTTCAGCCAGAACGCACCTAAAGTCGTTGCCCTGAACAACGCACCTAAATATCGCATCGGCCCAGGCGGTGAAACACCCAGGAATGGCCGACGATATGTAGGACGAAGGACCTGTGTGTATGGTCTGACGTCTTCAAACGGAGAAGCATACCGCGTCGTTCGCGCGGAAACTGCAGGACGACAAGCCTGAATTAAGGCCGAGGTTACAAAAACTCCCCCCGTCAGTAATATTTCACTCAGGACCACAAAGGCCGGCCGTCGAAAGACAATAGCTAGTCCGGTCCCTCGTCGCCGATAGACGTGGAAAGGCCAAAAAAGATGCCACTGACACGCTAAACCGAGGGTATGTTGACTCCCTCATCTTAGTATGCGCAAGAGCGGAGCGAAAAATAGACCGCATGTGGACGAAGGGACAGTAACCCTTCGGCCACAGCCTCCAAGAGGCAACACTTCTAGCTCGATCATAAGAAGCAAAAAAAAAAAGAGGGAAGCCGACGGACCGCGCACTTGCCGGCCTCGAGCAATAAAAATAAATAAATTCCCCAAACTTATTATTCATCTCAAGACCGGATCCCAATGCCAAAGCTCTTGCTCCATCAGCTCATGAACGGCCTCCCCAACGCCGTCATACTTTTATAAGACAATCAGCTCATCATCGCCTCGTCATCATACGGATCGGCTCATCATCATCGCCGTCCGCTCATCACGACCAGGCCCCCGGCCTCGGCGTGATGCTTTATCTCAAGACCGGCTTCTCAGCGCCAAGTATCTTGAGCTAGCGACTGGGCTTGTTATTCCCTTCCGGCGTAGCAACTGTCGCCTTTATATGACGATCGACTCATCATCGCCTCGTCATCATTATTGAGATCGGCTCATCATCATCGCCATCCGTTCATCACGACCCCCCCCCCCCCCCCCGCCTCGGCGTGATGCTTTATCTCAAGACCGGCCTCCTTAGAGCCAAGTGTCTTGAGCTAGCGACCGGGCTCGCCATTCCCCTCCTGGATGGCGACCGTCACTTCCATATGATGATCGGCTCATCTCTGCCTCGTCATCATTATTCAGATCAGCTCATCATCATCGCCATCTGCACATCACGACCGGCCTCCCAGCCTTGGCGTAATAATTTCTTCTCAAGACCGGCTTCTCATCGCCAAGTGTCTTGAGTTGGCAATCAGGCTCGCCGTCCCTTCCTGGATGGTGACCATTGCCTCTACATGACGATCGGCTCATCTCTGCCTCGTCATCATTATTCGGATCGGCTCATCATCATCGCCATCCACACATCACGACCGGCCTCCCAGCCTTGGCGTGATTATTCCTTCTCAAGACCGGCTTCTCATCGCCAAGTGTCTTGAGTTAGCAATCGGGCTCGCCGTCCCTTCCTGGATGGTGACCGTTGCCTCTACATGACGATCGGCTCGTCTCCGCCTCGTCATCGTTATTCGGATCGGCTCATCATCATCGCCATCCGCACATCACGATCGGCCTCTCGGCACGACGTGATTATTTATCTCAAGACCGGTCTTAGTCATCCCTTCCCGGATGGCGACCGTTGCTTGGATCTTTGGATCGGCCCTTTAATGCCGACGCCCATACATCACGATCAGCCCCCTCGGCCACGACGTGATACTATATCTCAGAGACCGACTTCTCATCGCCAAGTGTCCTGAGCTAGCGACAGGGCTCATCATCCCTTCCCGGATGGTGACCGTCGCCTTTATATGACGACCGGCTCATCATCGCCTCGTCATCATTATTCGGATCGACTCATCATCATCGCCATCCGCACATCACGATCAGCCCCCTCGGCCTCGACGTGATGATCTAGTTCAAGACCGGCTTCCTCAGCGCCAAGAGTCTTGAGCTAGCGACAGGGATCATCATCCCTTCCTGGATGGTGACCATCGCCTTTATATGACGACCGACTCATCATCGCCTCGTCATCATTATTCGGATCGGCTCATCATCATCGCCATCTGCACATCATGATCGGCCCCCCGGCCTTGACGTGATGATCTAGTTCAAGACCGGCTCCCTCAGCGCCAAGTGTCTTGAGCTAGCGACCGGGCTTGTTGTTCCCTTCCGGGATAGCAACCGTCGCCTTTATATGATGATCGGCCTTCACATCGCCTCGTCATCATATCTTGGACCAGCTCTTCAGCGTCACCGTCCTCATATTTAGACAGGCGCCCGTCGCCTCGTCCTCACGTCATGACGGGCTCTCACTACCTTATTTTCATATTACAGACCGGCCCCTCATCGGTCGTGCCATCCTCATATCATGACCGAAGTCTTGATCTAGCGACAGGGCTCATCATCCCTTCCTGGATGGTGACCGTCACCTTTATATGATGATCGGCCTTATCATCGCCTCGTCATCATTGTTCGGATCGGCTCATCATCATTGCCATCCGCACATCACGATCGGCCTCTCGACACGACGTGATTATTTATCTCAAGACCGGTCTCAGTCATCCCTCCCCGGATGGCGACCGTTGCTTGGATCCTTGGATCGGCCCTTCAGTGTCGATGCCCATACATCACGATCGGCCCCCCCTCGGCCACGACGTGATGCTCTATATTACAGACCGGCTCCTCAGCGCCGAAGTATGGATCTAGCGACCAGGCTCACCACCCCTTCCTGGATGGTGACCGTCGCCTTTACATGACAATTGGCCTATCATTGCCTCGTCATCATGTATTGGACCGGCTCATCATCGCCGTCGTCCTCACATCGCGGCCGGCCTCTCGGCCAAGGCGCGATACCTTATATCAAGACTCGTCTTAGCCATTCCTTTAATGGGTGGAGACCATTGCATGGATTTTCGGGATGGCCCCTCACTGCCGATACCTTATACCCTCGCATCACAGCAGGCCCTCGGCCTCAACGTGATCATATTCCTCAAGACCGGTCTGAGTCATTCCTTCATCGGATGGCGACCGTTGCCTGGACTTTTGGATCAGCCTCATAGTGCTGATGACCTTGCATCACGACCGGGCCCCTCGGCCACGACGTGATGCCCTATCTCAACACCGGTTTCATCATCGCCGAGTGTGTTGAGCTAGCGATCAGGCTCGCCATCCCTTCCTGGATGGTGATTGTCGCCTCTACATGACGACCGGCTCATCTCTGCCTCGTCATCTTTATTCGGATCGGCTTATCATCACCGCCGTCCTCACATCACGACCGGCCCCTCTGCCTCAGCGTGATGATCTATCACAGCACCGGCTTCCCAGCACCGAGTAGCTTGAGTTAGCGATTGGGCTCACCATCCCTTCTCGGATGGTGACCGTTGCCCTTACATGATGACCAGCTTATCATCGCCTCGTCATCGTTATTTTGGATCGACTCCTTATCACGGCCGTCCTCGCATCACGATCGGCCCCTAGGCCACGATGTGATATCCTATCTCCGAGACCGGCCTCTCATTGCCGAGTCTCTTGGGTTAGCGATCGGGCTCGCCATCCCCTCCTTGATGGCGATTGTCGCCTCTATATGACGATCGGCTCAGCTATGCCTCGTCATCGTATCATCAGACATGCGTCCCACGCCCCGTCCTCATATTTAGACAAGCGTCCCACGCCTCGTCCTCATATTGAGACAGGCGTCCAACGCCTCGTCCTCATATTCAGACAGGCGTCCCACGCCTCGTCCTCATATTCAGACAGGCGTCCAACGCCTCGTCCTCATATTCAGACAGGCGTCCAACGCCTCGTCCTCATATTCAGACAGGCGTCCCATGCCTCGTCCTCATATTCAGACAGGCGTCCAACGCCTCGTCCTCATATTCAGACAGACGTCCCACGCCTCGTCCTCATATTCAGGCAGGCGTCCAACGCCTCGTCCTCATATTCAGACAGGTGTCCAACGCCTCGTCCTCATATTCAGATAGGCGTCCAATGCCTCGTCCTCATATTCAGACAGGCGTCCCACGCCTCGTCCTCATGTTCGGATCTAGCAAACATCTTGCGGTCTCTGACTGAAAGACTAAAGGATCCCAGATGTCATCTATAGGCCCCTTGGCCATATATCTTGCTCTGTCATCTTTATTTGATGACGAAGAGCTCTCACACAGGCCCATCGGCCATATATATCTTGCTCCGTCATCTTTATTTGATGACGAAGGGCTCATTTGCAGGCCCATCGGCCATACATCGCCCCGTCGTCTTTATTTGACGACGTGGAGCTCTTATGCAGGCCCCTCGGCCATACATCGCCCCGTCATCTTTATTTGACAACGTGGAGCTCTTATGCAGGCCCCTCGGTCATACATCGCCTCGTCGTCCCTATTTCGACGACGTGGAGCTCTCATATATTCCTCTCGACCACTACTCCCAATCATCTTTATTTGATGACGTGGAGCTCATATCGGCCCATCGGCCTCATATTCTAGTCATCTTTATTTGATGAACCAGACATCATATTATGGACAGTCGTTCGACTCATCCCTTAGTCATCTTTATTTGATGACTATGACTACTGATCATGGCAAGATACCCACATCTAGGGATCCGCCTCGGCCATTCCCTCGGCAGACGGACACCGCTGCAGCTCCACCTCTAGGCCGAAGGGCTCACACCTTTTGCTTCGTTCTGGGGGCATTCGGTGTACTCTTTTTCCCTCATTAGGATTTTTTCCCACAGGGTTTTTCCTAATGAGGTTTTTAACGAGGCATCTCCCCATTGTGGATCAAAAGGTGTCAACCCTCGGCCCCCCGTTGCAGACATCATCGGACATGCATTACTCTACTCCCCTTCACCTCATTACACTCGCCTCAAGGAGTGGGGGACTGGGAGAGCGGGGGACTTAGCGCCTCCGTTACCAAAGAAGCAAAAATTCAAAATTTTTGCAAGGATTGCCACACACACCGACGACATCATCATCATATCACATACATATTCAGCTGTCACATCGGCCAGTACATATACATAGCTCCCCAGCCTCAAGACCGGTGGTGATGGTCTCTGGTCTGCGACCTTCGACTGAGGATTCTCCCACAGGGTTGCCTCAGTCAGGGCTCGCCAATGGGATCGGATCATCGGCTTGGGAATCCGGGCGAGGCGCTTCGGCGACGACAGCGGTTTACTCACCAGACGACGACGACGGATCAACACACAGTTCTACTCTCTTTCGCCTCGAGTACTCTCGATTTAGAGAGTGGGGGACTCCTGATAGAGTATATAGACTTGGACCCCCAGGTCTCACGACTATTGGGCTCGTACAGCGGCCCACGTACACCATTTTCCACTATTTATTCATGTGTATCCATTAGAATAGATTACATACCATTTATTAGCCATTTATTGGCCTTTTATTGTAACTGGGCCTTCCAGGCCCAAACCTGGAAGCCCAGCCCTCTTTTCTCCTATGAAAACTCCCTATGGGAGCCATGCAAGGGGATGGTTGATTGAAATTCATTATACATATCACTTTATCTCTCTAGCTCTCACTTCTCTCTAGAATTAATACTCTATCAAATAGATACATGTAAAATTAAACTATGCTCTTGAATACTCTTTTTGGGCAAGTTATAACCAAATTTAACATGACACCAAAAGGTGATTGGGTTGTTGTTTCCATCCCCTAATTTGTCCGGTTTAGATTGGGCCCCTGATTCGTCCAGTAGAGACTCAGATTAGGTTGAATGAAAGAGTTAAATATCACACATTGAAATGTTTACGTGAGGATCTTTTTGGGGTCAATTAAACTCGAATTAGACAACGATAACAAATTCAGGAGCAATCGTTTTGGAATAGTTACAAATGACTAAAGCTCAAATTTATGGCTTTTCTCGGGGGGAAGAAATGGTTAAACTCAAGGGATCGACCCTACAATCTGAAAATACCGAAGCATAACTAAAAAGTGCATTGAGGCATGGACTCTGAATCTCTGATCCTAAACTTTACAACTATAGACTCCCTCTTCTCTCATTTCTTCACTATATAGGGTTCATCATCTTATACATTTCAAGACTGGCAGTTTTTTTAAATAGATGAGGATGTACAAGCTACAATTTCAAACCCACTCACAAACACATCACCTCTTCATGGGCCTTTGCCGACTTCGACCTGAGGAGCGGGGCACTGAGCTCACTTCTTGCCTCACACCCTGTTTCTTCACAGAATGTTTAGAGTCTTCCTTGGGTTGGTCCTCTTCGTACGGTAGAGGCTGAATTCCCAGTAAATCAGGTTCAGGAGCATAGCCAACAGGTCGTTTAGATTCATCCATTCTCCTAAATGTAATTGAGATCCTTCATGAAATCAAAGTAAATAAGGTGTCAAAACATCATGCAACAAAACAGATCAGTGAATAAAATCAGAGGGAATTTGAGTTTGCACCCCATTTATTCATCCAAATTTGCACCCCATTTTTTCTTCTAAACTGAATTTTGCACTCCATTGTTTATACTAATTAACATTCTTTCTAAATTTGGGGAAAAAATATTGGGGTAATTTGAGTTTGCACCCCATATTATTGTCTAAATTGGATTTTGCACCCCGTTTTTAAAACTCTTCGTTTTTGCACCCCAACCCCATATGAAAAGACAAAAATGCCCTCAATCAGGAATATGTTGAAGGTCAACAGAATTATTAATGGAGGGGCATTTTTGTCTTTTCATATGGGGTTGGGGTGCAAAAACGAAGAGTTTTAAAAACGGGGTGCAAAGTCCAATTTAGACAATAATATAGGGTGCAAAGTCAAATTTAGACAATAATATAGGGTGCAAACTCAAATTACCCCAAATATTAATTATTTTGTAGATACAGTAAAAACTCGAATTTGGATAAAAACTAGGGTACAAAGTTTGATTTCCCCAACAAATTGTGACATAAGGTATCTAATTCTACCTTTTCATAGGAACTGAGGGAACACAATGTTTAGCCACATCAGCAGCCTTTCCATTTATGACAAGAACAGATCTGGAGAAACAACAATCTTCTAAATCCTGAAATATTAATGAAGGCTTAATAAAACATAATAGTGTAAATACACTTACCCTACTGGCAATGGAATCGCAATGGAGCCTGCAAACTGACCGGGACCCTCCACATTTAAATTCGACCCAAAAACTATATTGCACTCGCTAAGGAATGACACAGTACAAAAAGGGCGAACAAAATCATGATTGTCAATATGTGGTGGTATGCAATCTCCCTCTTCATATATGTTCACGATACAACTGTCAGGAATGCAGTTTGGAGGCATTACATGCCATTTAACAAGCCTTCTGATCATGACTTTAAAAAGCTCAGGTATGGGATCAACACTCCCATCTCTCAGGATGCCAGGAGGGTTGCCATTTTTGTCCTGCCACGAAGCAATTCAATCATGAGATCATCAATATGTGCAACTTCTTTATGGTTTGAGTGCGAAACAGAGTATAAACCATCCCCAAAACCCCAAGACAAACGAAGAGAGCATAATGAAAGGATAAAAACACATGGGAGACGCATTAGCTATGCTATTACCATCACATGAATCAAATTTGCAATATAGGGCCTTGAAAAGGGTAAAAATGCTGATGTAGAAAGTCTTACAATTGCATAGTTGTAACAGCAGCCAAATTGGATAGTTATGCGTCCTTTGCCTTTCATCCACTTCTGGGGTGCAGTATAAGTACGCTCTATTACAAACAGAAGTAAATAAAAGTAAGAAAACATCAAGGGCTGAAGTGCAAATAATGAGCCACCAACCCAATTATTAACTGATCAGTAGAAACATAAAAAATGGAAGATGTACTCTCACTAAGATCTACTATCATTAAAGCCAACACACATCTTAAGAAATGTTAAAATCTGAAGAAAAAATCTAATTACACGGCTAGTAATCAGAAAATATAATCCAACCAAATTAAGATATTATCTTCTTAGTTCTTATGGTTCTTGCCTTCTTGGTATAGGTATCACATCTCACATATCATAGGTTTTGCTAAAGACCAAAACATAGAATTAATCAATCAAAGCTCAAAGATTTTCAACTAGGGGAGTTAGTAGGGAAGAAAGCTGTTTCTCATGGAGGAAAATAGTTGCAACTTAAATAAAAAGTAACCCATTCAATAATATTCTGTTGTGGACTTCTTTTGGGGCCACACTTACAAACGACACACAAAGAAAGTGGCTAAACTTAAGAATAAGGATACTGTTTCCTAATACTATTATATTTCCTTATTCTGGTTAGTTAATATGGCTGAACTTGGAAACAAGGATATTATTTTCTAAGACTATTTCCTGAATCCTGATTCTAGTTTTGTTTCCAACTCTTATTTCCTTTCCTATATAAAGCTCTAAGCAGCCTCTCTCCGCGCCTCACGTTTCCTTGTTTGGGAAACTCAGAAGCATGTCAAAACTAAGAAACTTCGAATTCCTATTTCGGGTCCGTTTCCGTAATTAAGAAGAATTGTGAAACTCGTTTCCCTAAATAATTAGCGTCTTTGATGGAAAACAGTGTCTTTTTTAAAATCTTTAGTTAATTTTTGTGGTATTTCGTCTTAGCAACATTGTGACTTTTCAGAACACAATGCATTACTAGAAATGTATTGCATTTTGTCATTTTATGTTTAATTATGTGCTAATATGTAATAATTTATAAATTTGAGTCATGCATAAACAAGTTAAATGAAAACAAATTGTGGATACATCAAAAAAGTGATGTATTCACAAGTTATTGGGTCAAAAAACAAGTTAAATGAGAATAAATATGTGGTTATATATAAATATAAAAACTTGTGTGCAAATATGAAAATATATATATATAAGTATATCCTTATATTTTTAATATTTATGTGTTTTCCATACGCTCTGTATCCTATACTTTTTAGAAATTGCGTTTCTCACATTTCCCGTTTTACATTTCCGTGCTACTTAAAAGTGATGTTGTGGACTCCTTTTGGGGCCACACTTACAAACGACATGCAATGAGTCCAAACTCCAAAGGCCCAAGAGTCAACAAATGGAAGAGGCTGAGCTTGGGAATAAGGATATTGTATCCGATTACTATTATATTTCCTTATTCTAGTTAGTTAATATGGTTGAACTGGGAAATAAGGATATTGTTTCCTAATACTATTATATTTCTTGATTCTAGTTATATTTCTTGATTCTAGTTTTGTTTCCAATTCGTGTTTCCTTTCCTCAAAGCTCTAAGCAGCCTCTCTATATTAAGGGGTTTGTTATGGAATAAAGTATTTATTGGAGAATAAATTTGGGCGTCTTGACAAGGTCGGGCACCGCTTAATTTAACAATAAGAATAGCTTCATTTAATTCTACCGATTCTCTTTCTCTTTCCCAATTAGTCAATTACTCTCTCAAACGCACCCCTGGACTAGGGCTAGCTCTCGCTTCCTAAACTAATTCCAGGAGCAATATAAGATACAATATAGCTCTACAGGTTGTTTTGCGCAAGTAAGATAATAAATTTAGAGATATGGCCTAGCTGGGTGAAATTTATGGCTTAACCTACATCACAAAACAGATCCACACCCACATTCTGGGTACATGGAACCACTGACACAGATATTTCATTTATGTTTGCTTACATCTCTAATTAGAGGTAATTCAAAGTAAGATTCAAAAGTGGTGCACACATTATCAAACTAGGGCTAGCTTAACTTTACAGTTCAAACCATGCAGAAGCCTAAATGCCATGAGATTCATTTACATAACAAAAATTATATCCAAAGATGTCCATGCACTTATCAAAGTTTAACTAAATCCATGTTTAGGAAGAATGCATGGAAGATGTATGAACTAGCTACCATCTAGCATTCTAGAAAAACAAAAGATAGACTATTTATAGTTTTCTTGATAAGTTGAAAACTAAATCACCATTTGCGTATACATAGGGCAAGTTATTGAAAGTGATAACAAACAATTGCATCTATATAGAAGCCAAAACAAGGAAGCTACTATGTGCGTATCTAATAAAAATTAGAACAGGATTAATATGGAAAATAATGTAACATAAACTTCCACCAACCTTTTAGGTGTCCATTTTTTCCCTTCTCTCGAAGTGCTTCCACATAATCAACTATCCTAATTTGCTCAACAGCACTAAAAACTCCAGTGTGTAGTTCCAAACCACCAAGTATATTCACAATTTTCCCATTAACCTTTTCCAAACATATGAAATCCTTTTTCCTTTTGACATTATGAAAACGGATCTGCTCCCTTCTCTCCCTTGAGAGCTTTACCTTTGGCATAGACACCTTCTCAGTTGTTCCCTCCACAGCTGAAGTGTTCTCATTACCTAACAGCCCAATAGAACCAATTGACTTGGTCTTATCCTCTGCCTCAAGCTCGTCCTCTTGAGCCATATCTGCCCATGACATCTTTTCTTTCTGGCTACGCACTGACGCAGGTGAGCTTAATGTGTCACTTATTGATCCCTCAGCAGAAGTTTGAGGTACAGCATCTATCAATTTCCCACTCAAGCTTGCATTCATGGACACATCACTAGTCAGCTCCAGAGACCCATTTAATCCATCCTTCCAACTCCCCAGTGAATTGGTATCAGCTGTGTCATTCAAACCGGCATCTTCCTTCCAACTACCCAGTGAATTTGTGTCTGTTATACCATTCGAATCCACAACTTCCTCCCACCTTCCAACAGAATGCAAATCACAATTATGTTGATCTCTATTATATCCCCTCACGTGCGTATTCTCTGGTGTTGAAACAGCAAATGTATCACTGTCCTTCAAGTGATCTTCATCTGGAATGGCTTCTGCGAACATACAGTAGACTTACGATCAGAAAATACTCAAAATAGTACTGACGTTATTCATGTGATTTCCAGAAACGCTAAAGTAAACATGGTGGACTTTCAGAGAGAACCTTGGTCGAGTAAAATTGGGTGAAGTTAGATGCATATATTAAAATGTCTTTTGGAAAGTTAATAGTTCAACCCTGGTAAATGCAGTAAAATGATTGTTTGGGTGTAGGTTAAACTAGATGAACACATTAAAACCACTTATAAAGATAACTTAACATCTAAAAACATCAGGTTCTCCAAAATTATGTCAATAGGGGTTCTTGTTGTCCAAACTTTACTGAAAACCTAGGTTATTAAAAAAGCGGGAGAATCTACACTAAAGATGAAGAACCAAGATTCACACCGAAACCAACTATAGTTAAGTTCCTGCCCAATGTAAATGTACCAAACATGCAAAAAAAAACATTAAATATATGAAATTGCTTCAAGAACACGCGTTGTATGTATCGTGTATGGACCTGGTAATAAAAGAGGCAAAAATTACCAGGGTCAATTAATCGGATGCGATCGACGAGAGTCTGCGTACAGGAGTGACAGAGATCTCTGGAGAGAAAGGGGAGCCAATAAGAGAAGAATTCCGAAGCAATCCGAAGCTCGTCGGAGCAAAACTTCAGGAGGAATGGCTCATCCATGAAAGTTCTGTGCTGGCCAGCCATGGTGAACTCGGTCATCCCTGGAGCAGGTGGCAATGTGGCATCTTTTGCTGAATACGTAGTATAAACCGCTTTGCGGTTTCCGGACAGACTAGGTTTTCCAATTCAAAGCTTGTTTCTAACCGAAATACTCATGTACTCCATATTTATTACTAAGCTGAAAAGTTCGACTAAAACACTTTGAAAATTCTAAAGAGAAATTTGCTCATAATAGGACCAAATCATAGCTCTTTTACAAAAACAATACCTACTAATGTTTTTTTCATTCATATTACTTATTTAGTTCTAGATTAGGAAACCTATTTCTAACTTTCTAAATTTGCCCTTCAGGCCAAAAAACTTCCGCCCACCTAGCTTCTTCCGCAGGACCTCGTCGCTGCCGTAGCCAGACGCCGTCGCCATTGCCGGACCTCGTCGCTGCCGTTGCCAGACGCCGCCGCCGGTGCCGGATCTGCCATACTCTGATTTTGGGTCCGATTTGGGGAACGATTGGGGACCGCCGCTGCAGGTGGGGTCCGATTCGGGGCCGCTGCTGTTGGGGTCCGATTTGGGGCCGCCGCTGCCGCCGGTGGTGGTGTTATGGCTGAGGTTTGTGCGAACTGGCTGGAGAAGGACATGGGGGAAGAACAGGGGCGGGGATGGGGAGCAGGGGAGGAGGGTTGGGGACAGGGGGTAGGGCTGGATGTTGGGGGTGAGGGCGGGGTGGCTGGATGTTGGGGGTGAGGGCGGGTGGCTGCTGGTGGTGACTGGCGGTGACCACCGGGGATGGCTCTGTCACTGTGACGCTGGCGGCATGGATGGGAGGGTAAGGGGAAGTTTATTGTCTACTTATTGTCTATTTATTGTCTATTTAATGTCTGTTATTTTCTAAAAGTAAGGGTATTGTGGTCAATGTAGGTGTAGTTGAGTCTTACGCTAATCTTCGATCTTAGTTTTGGAAAATCCTTACGTTTTGCTCCTACTTGTTGAAATCTCCCAATTCTAAAATAGGATTATCATATTTTTATTATCAAAATAGAAGTAATTATTGTCAAATTTGGAAAATACTGCCATGTTTGAAGTCTGATACTGCTAAAACATGGCAGTAATTAGTCCTATTTTGAGAATAAAAACATGACAGTCCTATTTTGGAATTTTCAAATCTTTTCAGTCCTATTTCGGGTAATATTCTCTTACTAAAATAAAATAAAGATAATTTACAAAAGTGTAACTTGTGAGTAGAGCAATAATGGAATAATACTAACTTATATTCATTTTTTAAATTTAAGTTACTATGATACCACGTTATAGTAAATATTAATCATATTTTTGTACGCATGTCTTATTTCAGTAATATTTTTAAAAAAAAACCTTTCTAAGGAGTATAATTTTAGGGGAAATAACTTAAATGTACCGACCTTTAATGGGGTGTGAGATAAGTACCTCAAACTTGCATATTTAATATAGGGAAAAATGTCAAATAGTTTCTCGAATTTTCATAAAAAGGTCAAATAAGTCCTTATATAAGAGGTTCCATCTGGCCGTAGCGATTTGGGGCGGTTCCCGGTGTAATTTTTTGATGAAAATTTTTTAGCATCTTATTCATCAAATCTAGTTTACTCATACCAAATTTCAGCTAAAACTTGAACCGGGAACGCATTCAAATTAATTCTAGAAGATAACTGTGCAGTTAAATACTCAGTTATCTTCAAGAATTAATTTGAATGCGTTTCCGATTGAAGTTTTAGCTGAAATTTGGCATGAGTAAACTAGACTAGATGAATAAGATGCTCAAAAAATTCGTCAAAAAATTCCACAGGGAACCGCCTCAAATCGTGACGGCCGGACAGAGCCTCCTATATAAAGACTTATTTGACCTTTTTATGAAAGTTTGGGGACCTATTTGACAGTTTTCCCTTTAAATATATATACCGAAAACATTGTATAAAAAGTTATTTTTTCACCATTATTGTATGTTTTTTACAAATACAAATTTATTGGAGTAATTACATAGCTTAAAATACTCTAATCTTTATTAAAATGCAGTTAACATTCTAAAATTTCATTTGTGAAATAAAATATATTACGAAGTTGTTCTCTTCAGCTTATTCTTATTACTTATTGTTTATTCTTATTTTATTCAGATTAGATCAGATCAGAAAGATTCAGATCAGTCAGGTCAGATAGATTCTGATCAGGTCAGATAGATTCAGAACAGATCAGAACATTCAGATCAGATCAGACCAGATAAGAAAAATTCAGATAAAAAATATTCTAATGAAAAACATTCATACCAATTGGAAACATGCTAACATTATAATTAAGATTATTATTATTATTATTATTGAGATTATTAATTTTACTACTCCTACTATTATTATTAATTGAAGTAGGCAGTACTATAAATACAAAGCAATAACTAATGCATATTACTACTCATCTACTCCTACGTATGTAATAAGGTGATAACTCCGGTATCCTTTTAAAAATTGGGATACCGTACCTACCATACATTTGATTGGTCCAAATTATTCTATTCATTTTAATTTAGATTTAATTAATTCAACTGCATCATTCCTATTAGTCCATGTGGACAAAGGTATATTACCTTAAGGGTACCATATAATCTAGCATGTAATAAATTGAAGTGATAAGTACTAGCTCCGATCCTACCATATGTATTAGGGGAAAAGGGGGCAAATAAGACCATGTACTAAAAAAAAGGGGGTCAAATAAGCCCTTATATAGGAGGCTCTGTCCGGCCGTCGCCACTTGGGGCGGTTCCCGGTGGAATTTTTTGATGAAGTTTTTTGAACACCTTATTCATTAAGTCTAGTTTACTTATACCAAATTTCAGTTAACAATTCAATCGGAAAGACATTCAAATAAATTCTTGAAGATAACTGCGTTTTTAACTGCACAGTTATCTTCAAGAATTCATTTGAATGACTTCCAGATTGAAGTTTTAGCTGAAATTTGGTATGAGTAAACTAGACTTAATGAATAAGATGCTAAAAAAAATTCATCAAAAAATTCCACCGGGAACCACCCCAAATGGCGACGACCGGACAGAGCCTCCTATATAAGGACTTATTTGACCTTCTTTGGTTAGTACATGGGCTTATTTGCTCATTTTCTCCATATCTACATACATTTATTTCACCATATCTACATACATTTACTTCAGTAGTATTCCGGCCTCTATTTACTATTGCATATCGGTGAAACAATACATCACGATTTGAAGAACAAGTCAATAGTTGGAAAGCTATAAGGAAGAGGCATTGAGAAGAATATAGTCTGTTTTAAGGTAAGTTTTTATCCATTGTTTGGAATATGGTATTCTTATTCTTACATTTCAAAAATGCATTTCCCCAAAATTACTATTAGTCCACCTAAAGTAATGTTATACTTATTAATGAACCTTATATTTTCAAAAATTAATTAGCTACCACCTGAATTTGGATCATTCTCATTCCTTGCTTCCTCGCTCTTGAATTCAATGGAAATTGTCTATAAAATTAATTTCTCAAGTAAAACACAAATATTTATCATAATTATAAGTCATTGTTGTTGGTCGTTATTTTGTTTAGGCTAAAGGGTTAAATAGGCCCTCGAACTAACGTAGTGTAACACCGTCCCCAAATATATTTACTTTTATGTAAATAATGTATTGAACCTTACTAAGGGATTAATGAATTTACGAAGTTGTAAATTTTTATTATTTCTTTCGCGTGAATAGTAAATTGCACGTGGGACCCACACCGGGAGCGGGGGCCGCCCGACATTCCCGAGACCATATATTTTAGTCATCTTGGTCTAGATAATAAATATATAGTGGTGGATATTTCATTTGGGACATGGAAAGGCCCAGAGTTGACCGATTGGTCAAAAGAAGCCCAAATTACCGGTACTGGTAATTTAACAGATATCAGCCCGAAAATGAATTTCGGAGACTTCTAAATCAATGTTTTGGAATATATATTATTTCAAAAGGCCATTACGATTAAGAACACGTAATATATTTTATTTTACCCGATAAAATAAAATATGATTAAAACAATCCGAAAAATACAACTTTCGGGACCGATTGTACACCTCGGGACACAAAAGGATGACCTCCCACATGAGTGGGGGCCATCCCACGTTTTATTCAGTTCCATGTGACCCTTTGGGGCTGCAAAGACAAGGGAAGGTGGGAGGAAGGTCAACCATGAGGTAGAATGGGACCCTTTCCCCCCATAATTGGTGAGATGAGCCAAAAAGGCCATCCTATCACCCCCTCACCCCAATAGCTCGACCAAGCCACCCAAGAAGGAGAAAGAAAAGCTCTCCAACCCTCCTCCATTGCTGCAACTCGAGCTCAAGCAAGAGAGGTCCAAGGAGTGGGATTAAAGAAGGAAAAAGGCTAGGAAAAGTGTGTAAATTAAGGTAATGACCTCATTATAACTTTTCCTTTATTTTTCTCCTACCATATGAGATATATATCATGTGAAGAATCCTTAAGAGGGTTCCACATGCTATAAGTATGGATTTATGGGTTGGGAAGTGATTCTATGTCCAAGAACGGACTTAGAAGCCAAAACGACCGGTTCACCGGAAAATAACCTTTTATAGGTTATTTGTATTGATTAAGGTTTTATGATGTTAAAACCTTGTTAGGCACTTGTAAAGGGTATTTCAAGTGATTTCACAAGTTGGAAAAGTCGCCGGAATTATCGCCGGAGTTGACCAAAAGTCGCCGGAGTTTCACCGGAGTTCAACCAAGAAGGGTAGAACTTCATACGCTAGTTCAAGGTGAGTGGACGGCTTAATATCTTATAACTTTTGGGTCAATTATGAGATTACCTAAATAAATGTTATATGTGTTCATAATGATGTTTAAAAGATATTTAAACATGTGATTAGCCAACATAGTTAAGTGCGTATGAAAAGAATTAATTGTTTATGCATGGAATATGATATGAGAAATTATATATAATGCATATTTGCTTTAAGAGTAAAAGAAGCACAAATGGATTTTATTAACTTAATTATATGATGATTTAGTTAATAAGTGTAAGACTTGAGATGGCGGTCAACAACAACGTTGACCGATGGATAATGGATTAATTAATATCGATTGGTATTAATTAATTATACATTTATATAATTGCATGGCTTTGCATGGAATGTGATACATAAGTTTTATGTATTGAATTAGTTATGAATGACTAAATATGATATAGACCCTATCTAGTGTGATATGTGGTAAGTCATAGGTCGGGTGGAGTACCCAAGGATCGGGCGGTTATCCTCAAAACTCGGTTATATAGGGTGGAGTACCCAAGGATCGGGCGGTTATCCTCAAAACTCGGTTATATAGGGTGGAGTACCCAAGGATCGGGCGGTTATCCTCAAAACTCGGTTATATAGGGTGGAGTACCCAAGGATCGGGCGGTTATCCTCAAAACTCGGTTATATAGGGTGGAGTACCCAAGGATCGGGCGGTTATCCTCAAAACTCGGTTATATAGGGTGGAGTACCCAAGGATCGGGCGGTTATCCTCAAAACTCGGTTATAGGGTGGAGTACCCAAGGATTTGGCGTGTATCCTCAAAACTCATAGATTACATTTAATGATCTAGGACCGGGCGGTGTCCTTATGATAATTTATTTGAACAAAGAGGAGTTCTATACACTCATAGGTATATGGGTGGGTTGGGATTTAAGTCAGGGATATTGGCTACTATTATTTTCCCAAATAAACAATGACCTACGGGTCGGGTATTTCCAAGTGTATGTATACTAATATGTATTTCAAACTTGGGGAAAGGACTATACGTATATGTATCACCCTATGTTTGGGTCTTATACTTGAAACGCTAGTTATTCTATATTTAGCCTGCTACTCGCTCGGTACTTGTACTGACCCCTTCGGGGGGCCCCACCATTTTCAGGTTGAAGCTAGGGCTTGCTACCTGCACCTTTCTACGGGTGACATCAAATCAAGGAAGACGTGGTTCGTGCTTCCTCATTTTATTTCAAAGTACCAAACATTGCTCATGGATATTTTTATTTGTTATAAACTATTTTTGGGCTTGCATGCCCATGTTATTGGCCGGTTGTGGCTTATGACTTACCGTTGAATATTTCCGCTATTCATTGGTTTAAATGTGATGTTGTTATGTATGTTTACTACTGAGTATGGATGTATTATTTTCTCGAACGCCTTGTGTAATTAAGTGGGGTTGACTCGCGGGTGACGTCACTTGATTGTACGGCGGTTGTACACGCGCTTGGATTGCGGTCTGGGGCGTGACACGTAGAAAGTGCAAGTCACCCCTTATATAGGAGGTGTTGAGGTTTATTCCTTCAACCCCCGGGTCCAACACGTAAGCCCAAGGATTTCGAATGGAGTGTGTGTGATTAAACTAGCCCAACAAGCAGATGATATGGATTAGAAAAGCAGGAAAGTAGCAAGTGAATGATTAGGTATTATTATCTCTTAATAACTCCCTAATACAATACTTTTCGCTAAGGCTCCGTCGGCCGTTCGTCTTACAAGGCAGTAGAAGTGCTGCGAGTAAGAATGCTATAGCTAGAGTGCTAAGAATAGAAAGTTGTCAACCCTTTCCAATGAAATAAATGCTTCTATTTATACCCGCCAATGGGCAGGTGGCTGTGCTGACGTGGAGGCCTGTGGACCGCTTGTGCCCCAACCACCAAATCTTCAGCATTAAATGCACTTCCCGCCAGAATCTAGGTTTCCCGCCTAAATAATGGGGACGTTCGTCCGCCTGGGAAACGAGCCGGATCGCTCCAAGTGATCCTCAAGAGGTTTCGGCTGTTCGTCTCCTGGCCTTGTGGATTCTCTCCATGTGGACTGGATTTCCTCGGATGGCTATGGGCTTGCCATGGGGACGTCCGTCGTCATCCCCTGGTAGCCCGTGGTCCTGCTCCTTGTCCCTGCGTAGACGTTCGTCGGAATGGGCCGCTGGGCCTAAACTCCCAATCCCAGACGTTCGTCCCTCCCCAAGGAATATGGGCCTGCGGCTGGCCTTGTGATCTGATTGGACGCACGTCTGGTGAAGAAAGGGTTAGTGGGCCGGACCTCGGCTTGGGCCCTTAACCCAACACAAGTCCCCCACTTCTGATGTTCTGAGTATGCGCAGGACATAAGGAAGTATAAATCCCCTCGAAGTAGACGTTCGTGTCTTGATACTTATGTTTTATTGCATCTGGTGGAAGCGTACGCTCGTGGTCATGGTGCTTAACAGCTGTCGACGGTTCAGGAAACGAGGTGACGGCTGCTGTAGCGGCGGTGCATTTTCCGAGGAAATGTCATCATTACGCTTTCGCCCCACGCACAGCGCGTGAGCCGGAATACGCTCCCGGCCACGCGTCAGCCCCCCGTTGGCTCCCTCACTGGTGTTTCTCCTATAAATGCCGGGTTTTCCCTCTGGATTAGGGTTCCCAATTTCTGCTCTCCTGCTCCCGCATTTCCGCTGTTCTCCAAGCTTTCTCTCGCTTCCAAGCTCGGCCAATCCCTCTTTTAAGGTAATTTTCCACCCTCTGCTTCTTTCTCTTGTCTTGAATTCTCGCCGAGATGGTTTCGATGGAGATCTCGTCAAGTTCTGGTTCGGGTTCATCGGGCTCCTCTTCAGGCTCCTCTTCCGACTCCGGTTCACGCTCTTCGGGCAAGACTAGCACTTCCGGTAGCTCTGGCTCGGCCCCTACCGTGGGAACTGTTCAGGCTGGGGAAGCCGAAGGTGGTGTTGTTAAAACTGTCCCTGGTGAGGAGGGTGCTGATTCGGGAGAGCAAGACAATATGGCCCTCGATGTGGTGGACCCCGTGGCCGACGTCGGGGAACAGGAGTCCGCTAGTGAGGACGGTCGTCCGGATGGATATGACTCTGGGGTCGAGGCCCAGGATGGTTCTGACATCGAAGTCTTTGATCTTGGGCTAAAGATAGATGTGGAGAGGCATCTATGCCCGATCAAGAATGTCCTCTGCCACGAGCAGATCTTCTCGCCGGTAGACCTTAACAAGCTCAAGGTGTTCTTCCCCCCTCCGTCCGTATACAGCCTTCGTGGCGCAACCCACGTGATGAGGAGACGCCCAGGGATGATTATGGTGCTTCTGGACTCCATCGAGGCCGGGCTGCGCTTCCCTCTCCATCCGTTCTTTGTGGAATTCTTCTGTTGTTACCAGATAGCCCCCGCACAACTCATGCCGAATTCCTATCGGTGGCTCTCCGCCTTCTTAGTCCGTTGCAAGGACAATGGGGTCACCGCCACTTTGGATCTGTTCCATTACTTCTACCGGCTCACCCCCCAAAACTCCGATGGTTTCCTGAGCATCGCAGCCCGTCCGAAGCGGAGGTTGTTCAGCGGAGCACCGAGTTCCGTCCATGATTGGAAGAACCGGTTCTTCTTTGTGCGGTACGCGGATGCTCGTCTGCCACTACGGTGGAATGGCTATCCGCCCAAGATAGGGTCCCCGGAGCTGACCGACGATCTGGAGGATGACATCAGGAAGATCTCGACGGGCGGCATCCGGCCCTTAGACGACTTCCTAACTTTTGAGGCACTTGCCGCGGCAGGAATAGGTACCGCCCATACTCTCGGGCATCTTCCCTCCTACGCTCGTCTCGGGGTACTGGGCGGTCTTGACCTCCGAGGTGAGTCATTCCTGATGCTCGTCCGTCTAACACATTTCCCATTTCCCTTTCAGGTCTCCCCCCGACCCAAGAACAAATGAATCACGAGAAGCTCCTCAGGACGAGGAAAGGCAAAGGCGCCGCTGCTGATGCTGCCCTTGCCAAGGCCAAGATCGCCCAAACAGCAGATTCCAACTCCTCCGCCTCTCAGGCCGATCGTCGCACGGCGGAGGCGGAACAGCACCTCATTGCCACGGTGATGGCGCAGGGGTCCCAGGCCCCAATCCTTAATCCTGGCGTTCCCGAGGTCGTGGCACCTCTGCAGGCCGTCCATCCTTATGAGGGAGAGAAGGCGAAGGACAAGAAGTCCAAGAGGCCCCGGGGGGCTTCCTCCTCGGCCCCCGAAGAGCAGGAGTTGGTCCCTTCCTCCCTTGGGCGTCCGGCTCATGATGTCTGGCAGGAGATTGCCTCTCTGGTCGGCGCGAAGATGCCTCCCCGGATGTCTTCGGAGGCTTCTAATGCGGCTCTGGCCGCTGCTCTTCAGGTAAGACTTTACTCCGCGCGAGGTGCTTGATTACCTCACCCTACTGTTTTGAAATCTCACTTCTCGTATTTGATTTGTAGGTCGGGCTCTCCGTTCTGCAGTCTGAGGCTGCCCAAGAGGCCGAGGTCCTCCAGGCGAGGAATAAAGCAGATGCTGCCCTGAAGAAGGCGAGAGAGGCCGCTCGTCTGCAGGAGAAGGAGCTGGCCGCCAAGGACATGGAGCTGCAGGCCGCCCTGAAGGTAGCCCGCGAGTCCTCTGCGAAGCTCGCGGCCCTGGAGAAAGCCGGATTCAAACTCGTCCCGGCTCTTCCCGCCCCCAAGGATGAGGCCCCCGAATGGCTCGTCGACGACTCTGGGTATCACAACTCCGGGGCCTTCATGATCGCCGCCCAGAAGTACCTTGGGGGCGCTTTTGGTGACGTGTTCGCCGCTGAGTTGCAGAAACAGGCGCCGAAGGATCGGCTCAAATTTGGGGTCCGAGTTCTGGAGAGCGCGCCCCTGGCTGAGAAGTTCTTGTACGACGTTGGGGATAGCTCCTTCGTTATTGGGTACAACGAAGGGGTAAAGGCGACACTGCCGGTCTTTGCCGCTCTTCAGGGGCCCAGATTTGACCTGGCCGAGCATACCTCTGATCCGGAGCTGGTCCGGGCGGTGGGCAAGTTGAAAAGGGACGCCCGACGGGAAGAGGCCAGAGCCAGAGGTGAGGTCCCGGAACCTCCATCCCTCGAGCCGGAGCCCGAGGAGGAGGAAGAGACCATCCCTGGGGGGGTCCCGGCCCGTTTCTCCAAATTTTGTGTAATGTAACTTGTAGTTTTCTCGTTTTGATTTTGTACTTATCCGGCCAGTAGAGCCGAGGAATACACAACTCTTTTGCTCTATCACTGTCTCTACGTTCATGAACTCTTCCTATTTTCTTTTATCGTTAATACTATTTTGCTCTCATGGGGTATAGCCCAAGTTCGTGGGGACGTTCACGTCCACTCTTCCTGTACATATGAACGTATGCTTGGGAATACCCCACATATGTAAACCACTTCCCAAGACGTACGGGGTGTGGCCGTAATCTCCCGGATCAGAGTTGGTGAAGACGCTCGTCCCGTGGTTACAGGCATAACCATCCATGCCGCGCGCGCCCAACTTAAACTTGGTGGGGGGACGTCCGTCTGAAGAAAGATGTGGGGATATGGATGCACTCCTCAGAAACAATGTCTTGATAGAGAAGTCCGTCGCGTTAGGAATAACATAACCCTTTACGCGTGTTGTGGTGGTACGAGCATACCCCGTAGATACGCACGTCTTCCCGTGAGTACAATATGTGGATGTGGTCTCTGTGTGCCTCCATGGGGGGGGACGTTCGTGGCATCGAACCGGATTCCTTCGCGGTGATTGTGAGGTGGTAACATCGAGGAGCCTTTAATACCGCGGTAGGTACCGGTATCCAGACGCCACGTGTTCCACCGTGATTGGCGCGACCCCGCGGTGCTGCCTATAAGTACCCAAGGTCTTGCGAATTCCCCATTTGCTTAATCCTTAGCTCTTGTGCTGTGCAACTACTTTCTCTCTCTAGCTTTTCCCTGCATTGCTCCAAGCTCCAGCACCCGTAGGTACCGAACGTCGTCATGTCTTTGTCTGGGTTGGAACCCCACAATATTGATCCAAGGACCCGAAACCGCTCGTCGTCCACTGAAGATAGTTTCGACGACGGGTGTTCTCCCGGCGATGATCTAGAGTTTTATGAGCGGGGTATGCCACCTCGGCCCCCCCACCATCATTTGAATTTTTATGGCGTTCGTCGCCAGCGTAAGCGTCTATTGAATGCGGATCGTCGGCTGATAAGCCAATGGTTCCTCCCCCCAAGGGTTTACGACGATCGTCGTCTGCGCAACCCAATGCGCCATCGGCCCGGCTATGTGGTGGTCCACTTAGACTCCGTTATAGCCGGCCTTCCTTTCCCCCTCCATAGCTTCCATCTAGAGTTTTTTAGAAGCTCGGAGTGGCGCCTGCCCAGTTCGTCCCCGCTGCCTATAGGATCATTGCGGGTTTTATAATTCGATGTCACAGTGTTGCCGTGACCCCTACCGTCGACTTATTGCATCATTTCTTCCGGTTATCCCCCTTTGGGCGTACGGGGTACTTAACCCTCATCGCGCGTTCGTCCATGGGTCTGTTCTCAAACAACGCCGGGAACCCGGACGGCTGGGAGGAACGGTTCTTCCTCGCCGAAGTAGGCTCCCCGATGCCATTCTCTGATAGGTGGAACGCCTATCCGGTGAAGTCCATTCCGCCGCCTATGACGGATGAGGAGCTTGGCTATGCCAAGCGCATAGCTGGTCTTGGCATCCAGAACCTTCGGTCGCTGGTGGCCGAACCTTTCAAGGCTCGAGCCGGACTAGGTGCGTCTGTTTGTACTTGCATTGTCCTATCACCCTTTCATTGTTATGGTTCTGAACGTCTTGACTATCTTTCTGCAAGAGTTTTCCCATCCATATCATCCATGGGGCGCACCAATGTTGCTTCGCAGGCCCACGGTCGCGACAACAAGAATGAGGGTAAGGGCAGGAAGCCGCTCGTCCCCAAGATCGAGCCTCGGGTGACCAAGAGGCGGTCGGACGACGCATCGGAGGCTGGGGCTTCCAAGAGGCCGTGCATTGACTGTACCGCTTCCAAGGCCATCATAGTGGCTGACGACTCCGATGGTGAGCCTGGGAGTCCCTTGAAGCGCAGACCTTCTTCCAAGGATAAGCCCCCTGTTTCTCCTCCGCGGAATTCCGAGGTCCGTCGCCTTCGGGATGGAGATGTCCATGCCACCAAGGGTTCTGACGATGCTCGTCCCCCTTCGCCTCCAGAAACCAACGGGTCCTCCCTTGGTCTTATCGAATTCTCCGGGGTTGGCCCTCGCAAGGAGTCGATGATGCTCTTCGGCCAGACCGCGTCTTCCATCTGGTGCGGCCTCAACCTCAAGGTCCCCCAAGATTTCGCCGCCCAGGAAGCTCCTGAGGATCTCCTGGAATGTGGGCAGAGCACCCTCGACAAGGCCGGGCTCTACTTTCACAGGGCTCGGATGGCCTTTGGGCATCAAGGCAAGGAAATGGCTCGTGTGCGGGCTGAATGCGATGCCCTCTTGAGGAACGCCAAAGGCAGGGCCGGAACACTTCAAGAAAAGGCCGATGCCTATGACAAGCTTGTCCAGGAGAGCATTTCCCAGAAAGAGCTCCTTAGGAAGCAGGAGGCCGAGCTTGTGGACCTTCGTAGCCGGCTATGGGCCGTGGAGCAGGCAAAGGTGGAAATCCGTCGTACAGGTGTGGATAATCATGTCCCCATTTATGAGGCCGATGTTTCGAAGATCAAGGAATCTAGTTCCATTGAGTTCCAGAAGTCCAAGGCTTACACTGGTGCCATTCATACCATGGCCATGAGGTTCCTTCCGAGGTTCGTCGGTGAGTTTTTGGCCACTTGCCCGGACCCTTATCTCGATGGCGTCAAATTGCTCCAGGCCACTCCCACTGGGGAACGCTTCCTCGATGATCTTGCCGACGATACTTATCTCAAGGGTATGGTCGGCCTCGTGGCAGAGAATCTCCCGGTCTTCGAGCGTCACTTTGGGGCTCCCTTTGATCCTGCGGCAGCTGGCTTTGATTCCTTGATGGTAGACGCCCATAAGGGGGCCCTTGAGCTGCTGAGGGAGCGTAAGGAGCGTGAAGAAGCTGAGGCCAGGGAAAAGGCCAAGCAGGTCTCCTTCAAGGTTCCGACTCCGGATGTTGATCAAAGTTGATTCTCCGCTCATCGTCTTGTACTTGTGCCCATTTTTTCATTATGTACATTGTACCTTTTGTATTGTACTTTCCGGTCATCAGTACCGAAGAATAAAAATCATTATTTGCTCCATGTCTCTCTCTCTCTATCTTTTTTTTTTTTGGAGTCTTTTTATCAGTCTTTGTCCTTCCCAAGCTTCGTGGGTACTTGTCTCCTGGTTTCGTAGGAGAAGTTCGCCATCCCCGCCTTGAGAAAAAACAGGTTTATCCACGTCGGGATTCCCTATCTCCGTTCGTCCCCAGCCGCGAACTACTAGTCTTCTGGCTTCGCAGAAGGCTTTCGTCATGCGCTCATCAGGGGGAGGAACTAGGCTTCGTTCGTCCTTGTCGTGATCCTACTAGTCTTCTTACTTCGAAGAAGACGCTCGGTCGATCATCGATCGCAAGGAGGTCACTGGTTCACCCTATCGCGGGTTCCCTGCTTCGTCGCCCCATACTCGTGGCCCTACTAGCCCTCTGCTTCAGCAGAAGGTGTTCTTCGATCCACGGGTCATGGGAGGAACTGGTTTATCCTGCCGAGGTTCCCTTTGGTACGTCTAGCCTCCCCCACATTCCTACTAACCTCCGCGTCGGGAGACGTTCGTCACGCGGCGAAGGAAGATCAGGCATACCTCGTCAAGACTCCCTCTCTCATAGGAGCTTCTCTCTCCCCTTCTCCTCTCTTCTCTTTTTTTTTTTTTTTTTTTGGAGGAGGAAATCGCTTCAATAGCACTTCGGCTTTTAATCTCTCTGTAGGGAGTGAAGAACAGAAATAATCCTTTTAATATAGAGACGACGATCGGTGGTGTTACATGGTACTTCGACCAAAATATTACAAAAAGATCTATCTCTAATTATTGGTAGAACTTCTTCAAGTGTTCGACGTTCCAGATTCCAGCATGGTTTCCCTCCAAGGTATGGAGGAGGAACGTCCCCTGGTTGTATCTTCTCATGACCTTGTACGGCCCTTCCCAATTTTTGGCCATCTTGCCACCTTCGAGCGGCTTGCTCTTCTCCCTCTTTCTGAGTACGAGGTCCCCAGTTTCAATTTCGCGGATCTTCACCGCCTTGTTGAAGTACCGTTGGGTGGCTCGGTGATATTCCTCCATGCGACGAGCTGCTAGGTCTCTTCGCTCTTCGATGAAGTGGAGCTCCGCTCGTAGGTTAGCCTCGTTATTCTCCGGCTGGAAGTGCTTCGTGCGATGTGTGGGCACCAGCACCTCCGTCGGCACCTTGGCCTGGAATCCGTATGCCAAGGCAAAAGGTGTCTCGCCAGTTGCCGTCCTTGGGGTTGTCCTGTACGTCCAGAGTACGTAATTGAGCTGCTCCGGCCAGGTGGACGCGTAATCTTCCAATTTCTTTTTGATCTCATCCATGATGGTCCGGTTCATGTTCTCCACCTGGCCGTTGGCCTGCGGGTAGGCCACCGAGGCCTTGGAGTGCCTGATGCCCCACTTCGCCAAGTATGCCTCAAATCCTCTGCCGACGAACTGTCGGCCGTTGTCGGTGATGACCTGCTCTGGAATCCCGAAGCGGCATATGACATTCTGCCAGAGGAACCTCTAACATTGATATTCGGTGATGGAAGCTAGCGGCTCGGCTTCTACCCACTTTGTGAAGTAGTCAATTGCCACAATGACAAACTTCCTTCCGCCAGGCGTCGTCGGAAGAGGGCCCAGTAGATCTATGCCCCATCTGGCGAAAGGTAATGCAACCGTCATTGGGGTATAGAAGCTTGCCGGCCGTCCGGGGACAGGAGCATATTGCTGGCACACTGCGCATTTCCGAGTATGATTGAAGCAATCCTGCTGGATGGTCGGCCAGTAATACCCCTGCAAGATGATTTTCCGGGCCAAGGTGCGGGGACCCTGGTGGCTGGAGCAGATGCCCTCATGTATCTCTTCGATGACGGCTGCCGCCAGGCTCGGCGGGAGGCATCTCAAGTATGGCCCTCCGAACGTCTTCTTGTAGAGTTGTCCACCAATGAGCTCGAAGTTGGGGGCCCTCCTCTTTATCCATGCTGCTCGTCCGGAGCTGCCATCATCCTCAGGCTCGGGGAGCGTCCCATCCCTGAGGTAGTCTGCGATCTCCTTCGACCAATTAGGTTCGGCGATGGAGATGGTTTCTACCCGGATGACGTCCGTCGCCGGTGTTGGGAGTGTCTCTTGCCTGACGAAGCCCCTAATGTGCCGAGGGATGCTCGTCGAGGGGTCATCGGTTGGGGGATTGCCTAGCTTGGACAGTATGTCAGCCTCGGCATTCTCCACCCGCGATACATGTTCGATTATCACTTGTTCGAACTGCGCGGTTTGTTCCTCCGCGAGTTCTTTGTAAACCTTCATCCTCTCCTCCCTGGTTTCGGCCGTCCCATTCATCTGGGTTACCACCAGCTGACTGTCCATCCTCACCTTCAGACGAGCTGCGCCGAGTGCCTTTGCACATTTCAGTCCCGCGACCAGCGCCTCATATTCAGCCTCGTTATTGGTGACTTTGAATTCAAATTTCATGGAGTAGTAGGCCTTGAAACCCTCAGGTGAGGTGATCACTGCTCCTCCGCCACAACCTTTTGCACTCGAGGCCCCATCGGTGTACATTTCCCACCAGTTGTTGAAATCATCGTCGCCTTGGGGACCGTCCTCGGTGCGCGCAGTGCATTCGGCAATGAAGTCTGCCAGCGCCTGTCCCTTGATCGTCGGCCTCGATTTGAACTCTATGTTGTATTGGCCGATCATCAGGGACCATTTGGTTATCCTCCCGCTGGCCATGGGGTTCCGGAGGATCGTGGCGAGAGGTTGTGTCGTGTATACAATCACCGGGTGTGCCTGGAAGTACGGTGCCAGGCGTTTGATGGATGCTATCAGGGCGAGGATCGTCTTCTCCATCAGTGTGTATCTGGTCTCCGGACCGTTCAGCGCTTTGCTCACGAAATAGATCGGTCGTTGGACGCCCTCTGCCTCCTTGAGTAGCACAGCACTCACAACCAAGTCTGCCACCGCCAGGTACATGTATAGCTGCTCCCCGGGGTCTGCCTTGGTGAGGACGAGCGGAGAAGAGAGGTATACTTTGAAATCTTCGAAGGCAGCCTGGCACTCTGGTGTCCACTCGAAGGGATTTGCCTTCTTCATGATCTGAAAGAAAGGAATTGCCTTATCTGCTAGCTTTGACATGAATCGGCTCAGGGCTGCCAGTCTCCCGGTGAGGCGCTGCACATCCTTCAGATTCTTCGGGGCCTCCATGTCAACTATTGCCTTTACTTTCTCCGGGTTAGGCTCGATCCCCCGCTCACTCATCATGTAGCCGAGGAACTTGCCGCCCTTGACAGCAAAAGCACACTTCTTTGGGTTAAGCCTCATGCTAGCCTCCTCCATGATGGTGAAGATCCTCTCCATATCCCGGACGTGGTCCTCCCTCTTCTTGCTTTTGATCAGGATGTCGTCCACGTAAGCCTCCATGGTTTTCCCTAGTACGTCTTTGAACAACATCCCGATCATTCTCTGGAAAGTAGCCATGGCATTCCTTAGGCCGAACGGCATGACCACATAACAGTATACGCCCTCCGCTGTGACGAATGCCGTTTTTTCTGCATCATCAGGGTGCATGAACACCTGATGGTAGCCTCTGAATGCATCCATGAAGCTGAGCAGCTCGCAGCCTGCTGTCTCATCCACCAGCAGGTCGATCCTCGGCACTGGATACGGATCCATCGGGCAGGCCTTGTTGAGGTCCGAGTAATCGACGCACATCCGCCACGTGTCGCCTTTTGGGGCTAATACCACGTTGGCCAACCATTCCACGTGGATGACCGGCCGGATGTGCTTGATGCCGAGGAGCGTGGCAGCCTCCTTTTTTATGAAATCTCGCCGTTCGGTTGCCATGTATCTCTTCTTCTGCTGTATAGGCTTGGCATCCGGCCGTACGGCGAGTCTGTGGCAGATGAGGTTGGGGTCTATTCCGGGCATGTCCTCCGGTCCTCTGGCAAATAAGATTTTGAATCTCCGGAGGACAGCTATGACCCCTTCCTTGATCTCAGGTTCAAGGTCGGCGCCGACGGACACCTTCCTGTCCGAAGGATCATCCAATTCCACCTCTTCGAGCAGGGCAGCCGGCTCCAGACGAGCATCGAAGTCGGCCTGTCTGGCCCTCTCAGTGATGCTGTTGACCCGGGCTTCTCGCTCCCTGAACCTCTCCATGGCCTTGGTGTAGCAGGCCCTGGCCATGTGTGGGTCCGTGCGGGCCACCCCTACCCCAGTTTCAGTGGGGAATTTGATGCATGAGTGCCGCACGGAGCATATGGCCTCAAGATCCTCCAGGCCGGGCCGGCCCAAAATTGCGTTGTGAGCACATTTTAGGCGGACCACGACGAACGTCATCCGGATGCGGGTGGTGTGGGTTCCATCCCCGATCTCCACGGGGAGGCCGATGGTGCCCTCCGCATCGATGCAATCCCCCGTGAAGCCAGAAAGGGGGGTGCGTAGAGGGGCCAGCTGATCCTTCCTCAATTTCATCCCCTCGAACGCCTCCCAGTAGAGGACGTTTACGCTGCTTCCAGTATCCACAAGGACGCGTCGGACGATCGCATTGTTGACATCCATGCTGATCACCAACTCATCCCTGTGAGGGGCCGGTGACATCGGTAGGTCGGCCGGTCCAAAGGTGATGGCCTCCACCCTGTTCTTCTTAGTGGGGGGAGCTGATATGGAGCCCACATAGAGGGACCTCTCAAACTTCTTCCGTTCCGCAGGCGTGTCCCCAGTCTCAGCGCCCCCGAAGATCACTTTGATCTCCAATTTCTTCTTTCCGCCGTTCGGGCCGAGGGACCCCTCCGGACGTTTATCAGCACTCCGATAATCTACGTCCTTCGGTTCTGCCTCGCGCCGATCGTCTCGGCGCCATGACCGCGATCTCGGGTTCGGCTGCCTCGGGCTATTCTTTTTTAGCAGCTGGGTGAACTCGCCCAGGTAGCCTTGCCGGATCAACTCGTCGATGGCCAATCTCAGCTGCTTGCAGTTGTCGGTGAGGTGGCCGACCCTCTGGTGGTATTCACAATACGCGGTCTCATCAAGACCCATAAGCGCCTTCTTGTCTTGGGGCTCCCTTAGGATGCCCTTATCTTTGATGGCGTCGAAAATCTGGCTGACGGGGTAAGCCAGAGGGACGTGGTATTCGTCCGGACGTATGCGGCTGGCCTCCGGATGAGCCTTCCACGGAATCATGCCGCTGTCCGTCTTCTTCTTTTTGTTTGGGGGGATGGTCCGCCTCCAGGGCCGAGCCTATCCGCCAATTTTCGGGAAGGGGCTGCAGGCGCGCCGTCCCTCAACCTGATCTCCTCCTCAATGGAGGCATACTTCTGCGCCCGAGCCAGCACCTCAGTGTAGCTGGTGCTGGGATTCCTCCGAAGGTCCCGGTATAGGTCCCCCGTTGCCAGAGCACTGGTGAACAGATTTACCCCCAGCCGCTCGTCCAGGTCATCCACCTGGAGTACTTCGTCTCTCCACCTGACCAGGAATTGGGCCAGAGGTTCGCCATTTCCTTGCTTCACATTGGTGAGCGATGTGAAGCTCTTCTTGGGGGTGGTGCTGGCAGCGAATTGGGCCATGAACTGCTGGGACAGCTGTTCGTAATTGTCAATGGATCCGGGCCTCAGCTGCCCGAACCATTCTTGCGCCGGACCCCTCAGGGTGCTGAAGAAGAGCCGACAGATGGGGTTTGTGAGGCCACCCTCTCCCGCGGTTGTCCCCAACGTCTCGGAACGTTCCGTGGTTTGTCCGCGGTTGCTTTGTCCGCGGGACAGCTGCTCGGAGAGGTCACGTTGGCGGTTGTTCCTTGTCATCGTGCTTGCTGTGGGTAGATTTAGTAGCTGTTTAGGAGAGTTTTTTGGAAACTTTTAGTTCAGTTCCCACAGACGGCGACAGTGTTGAGGTTTATTCCTTCAACCCCCGGGTCCAACACGTAAGCCCAAGGATTTCGAATGGAGTGTGTGTGATTAAACTAGCCCAACAAGCAGATGATATGGATTAGAAAAGCAGGAAAGTAGCAAGTGAATGATTAGGTATTATTATCTCTTAATAACTCCCTAATA
Organism: Cuscuta epithymum; assembly: GCA_945859915.1. Lineage (NCBI taxonomy): Eukaryota > Viridiplantae > Streptophyta > Magnoliopsida > Solanales > Convolvulaceae > Cuscuta > Cuscuta epithymum. The sequence continues at coordinate 240,601 of CAMAPF010000969.1, read as the reverse complement.
CAATACTTTTCGCTAAGGCTCCGTCGGCCGTTCGTCTTACAAGGCAGTAGAAGTGCTGCGAGTAAGAATGCTATAGCCAGAGTGCTAAGAATAGAAAGTTGCCAACCCTTTCCAATGAAATAAATGCTTCTATTTATACCCGCCAATGGGCAGGTGGCTGTGCTGACGTGGAGGCCTGTGGACCGCTTGTGCCCCAACCACCAAATCTTCAGCACTAAATGCACTTCCCGCCAGAATCTAGGTTTCCCGCCTAAATAATGGGGACGTTCGTCCGCCTGGGAAGCGAGCCGGATCGCTCCAAGTGATCCTCAAGAGGTTTCGGCTGTTCGTCTCCTGGCCTTGTGGATTCTCTCCATGTGGACTGGATTTCCTCGGATGGCTATGGGCTTGCCATGGGGACGTCCGTCGTCATCCCCTGGTAGCCCGTGGTCCTGCTCCTTGTCCCTGCGTAGACGTTCGTCGGGATGGGCCGTTGGGCCTAAACTCCCAATCCCAGACGTTCGTCCCTCCCCAAGGAATATGGGCCTGCGGCTGGCCTTGTGATCTGATTGGACGCACGTCTGGTGAAGAAAGGGTTAGTGGGCCGGACCTCGGCTTGGGCCCTTAACCCAACAGGAGGCTTTGTCCGGCCGCCAACAATCTAGGCAGTTCCCGGTGGAATTGTTTGATGAAATTTTTTAGAACCGTTTTCATTAAGTCTAGTTTATTCATACCAAAGTTAAGCTAAACATTTTGATAGAGTATTAATTCTAGAGAGAAGTGAGAGCTAGAGAGATAAAGTGATATGTATAATGAATTTCAATCAACCATCCCCTTGCATGGCTCCCTAGGGAGTATTTACAGGAGAAAAGAGGGTTGAGCTTCCAGGTTTGGGCCTGGAAGGCCCAGTTACAATAAAAGGCCAATAAATGACTAATAAATGGTATGTAATCTATTCTAATGGATACACATGAATAAATAGTGGAAAATGATGTATGTGGGCTGCTGTCCGAGCCCAATAGTCGTGAGACCCAGGGGTCCAAGTCTATATACTCTATCAGTATTTAATATTGAGGTAATTGAGCTGGTAGTATCCCATGTGGAACAGTTAGTGATGTTTATGGGATAAACCGTTTCCTTATGATCTTGCCGTCCCAAAAGACATTGAATTTGAGCTGGTGCAAAAGGCGACTTAGAAGCATAAATTGAATTTGAAGAGTTGGACGGCTTGAGTTTGAGTCGGTTGAAGAGACTTGATTCGGTGGTTTTTGGGAAATTATCACAAATAAGCTCAAAAGCTAAAATTATATCACTTTTGTCACTTTGGCAATGTTCTTTCAATAATGGACTAATGTAACTTTTCCTTTCAAAAATAAAAAATAGACATACTCTCTAACGGACCACTGGAACCTCTATTCTTTGTGTAGTGGCTACGTACATATTTCTTCTCTTATTATCTAGTGCAAGAATTGTTAATATTTTTCTAGTTTTAGATAAAATGTAAAGTTCATCACAAAATTAAACGATAATACTACTACTAACAATAGTAATAATGATAATTAAATACACAATAAAAGTACATGAACTAGAATTAAATTAAAAAACTCAAGAAAAAATTAAAATGTATAGTAAACAGTGCAAAATTGAAAACTGGTAAATTAGTTTTTAAAATTTTAAATTTAAAAATCAGAAAAGTGTAAAGTAAACGTATGGAAAACTTATAAAATATTCAAACTCGACAGTAAAATATAAGACTTTAAAATAGTGGAGAACAGAAAAAAATTGATTTTTCTGTTGAAGTTTTGTCTAAATATTTTATAATTTATAAACAAAAACGCTGCAGAAAATGTAAAATAATGATACGTTTAATCAAACAAATTAAATAGTAAAAAATATGAACACCTAAAATTATAAACACAAAAATAGAGGAAGAATATATATGAATTTTATAAGTTTTTGTGATATTAATTTTTTTAATTATTATCACCATTTTATTATTTACCCTTTGTTGCATTTTGTTTATTTTTGTTGATAGCTTTGGAATTTTTGTTTTATATTGTTTCTTGATGTTTCTGAAAAAAAAAATTCCATGTAAAAATTAATAATTACACATAACTTTTAAATTATTGTATACCATTTTATTTTTAGTTTTTTTCCTATGATTTCTTTCTACTTTTTATTGATAATTCTGATTGTTTTGTTTTTTTTATTGTTTCTATATGTTTCTTGTTGTTTATAATTGTAAATTCAAACTTATCATTTTAGATTTTTTTTATATAAATCTAGCTATATAGATTTTTTTTTGAGGAAGTAGCAAAGGTAAATAGACACCTAAATAAACTAAAAACAATATATAACAATTAGCAACATGGTGAAACAAAAAGTAACACGATGCATCAAAATGAAACACGATGCAACAAAATATAATACATATGATACAACAAAAAGCAACATTTTTTTTTAAAAAGTATTACAACAAAAGGGGAGGCCAATTACGTATTCTTATCATTCACAACAGGAACACCAGCACCAGAGAGCTGATCTTCTCTTCGTTTATTTTTCTTTTCCTTTACAAATCAGCTTCCCAATTTGCCATTTCCTACTCTTTTGTATTGGGAGCCTTCACTGAACCTAGTGGTATATCAACAGTAGAATCATCCTTTTGGCCAAATCCAAAAGTATTAACCAACATTTAAGCAAATGGTGAACCTGATCTAGTAGCAGTGCCGCCATTCGCAAATCGGCAAATGGATTGACTTCATAGCTTTGATGCACTTCTTCGTCAAAAGGGTTAGGATCGTTAACCCGACTCATTGTAATGCACTAATGCGATTTTCCCGGCCGATCTCCGAACAATTTCGCAAAATGAGAGGGATGGAGAGCTGTTGCGAGAGAAAGGCGGTGTGAAACTCGGTGTTCACTGAGATAACATTTGAAGCACTAGCTTCATAGCAGCTTTAATGCTTTCCTGTGAGTTCATCTCTCTTATCATCCTCAGGTTAATAATTTCTCAAAGATCCACAAAAAATTAATTAATGATCACAACCTTCAAGTTTGAACACCGTTAATATCACCTGGTAATGTATTATGTGAACAACAAACCAAAGTGAAAGTCTAAGCACCATGACATTAATCTAATGAATTATATTAACATTTTTTACCGATTTCTTTAGATTCAAATGTAATAAATATCATAAATTGATAATAATTAAACTATACAAAGTATTACTCATATAATAAAACAACCAACCCCATAGATAACATCAATGAATCAAAAAACACAAAAGAAGCTATGAATTTTTTATCCCTATATGCAGATTAGCAAAAAGAGATTACAGAAAAGGAGAATGGACACAAACTTTATCTTATAACAGAAAACAAAACTCAGAACGCTATAAAATATTGCAAGGAAAACCTATGTAAAGACCAAATAACCACATGACAGTGTAATAGGCACCAAAAGGCCTCCACTAATAGGCTTTAAACACCTAGGTACATCGATCCATCATCTCCAATCAACAATAGAAGCATATGAACTAGGAGTCACTAGATGAATGCAAACTCAGGAAATTTGACTACAAAATATGAAAGATTAATGCATAAACAACATACTGTAACTTGGTGAAGATTGAAGCTCGTTTACTCCTCAATTTGTGCCAATCGACCAGTTGCCTCAAGGGAAAATGCCTCATCCTCATTGTTTCACATCCTCACAACAGAATCTAACAATTGAAAACCAATTTAACATTTGGTTAGTGATACATCTAAGTAATTGGAGTGGGAAAAAACAACTTAAATGACCTTGAATACCTCTTAGTACTTCGATGGAGAAACAATTTACATCAAGTGTCGTTGTGCTAATTTGATGTTGATCGAAGTTCGTCTAGAGAAGCGCCGATCGAAGTTCTTCGATGTTGTAGTCTGTGTGGTGCTTGTTGATGAAGACAAAAGAGTCGATTTCGTCTAGAGGTGCGGCGAGTGGGGAAGAGCAGTGAATCGTTGTTCGAAGCTCAGGAGGGGCCACCGTCCAATTACCGTCGGAAGCTAGTGTCCTCACAGCCCTGTTCTGATTTACCTACTTATTTTAGAGAAGGAGAGCTTTCGTGGTTCAAATTTTGCCAAGGAGATGATCTGTCATCCGTTTGCGAAGAACATACATGAGACGAGTTTTTGGGGACTCCTAATCCTCCATCTTCAGAATAGAATAGCTCCATGGATGGTGCCGCTCCTGAGATGAGAGTTGGAACTCATTGCCGCTCTCCAAACTTCCCAGCGGTTCTCGCAAAAGTGAAGAGCTACGGTAATAGGGAATTGATTTGTGTCTTTCCGGTGATATACAGAGGAGGTGGACAGAAGCAATCGAAAACTGAAATAAAAAAGATTAAAAGTGAAAAAGGAAAAACAGTTGGGACTTCAATGATATATGGGCCACAAAAGTGGCCCAAACGGGTAATTTCCACGTTTTTTCACGTTGTGCCCGTTGGTCTAGGAGCCGCGGATGGTGAGATCCATTCTTCTTCCCCTTTTTTCTTATGCCCATTTTCCAAAACAAGGTCCTCACTTTCATTTTTTAAATGTCAAAGTGAAGTTCTCACTTCTATAAAAGGAGTTTTTAATAAGAAATGTTGCTACGCACTCTTACTTTTTTGCCTGTTTTTTCATGATTTGACATAAACTAAAAGAATATTTAGAAAGCCAAAACAAAAACTTTATCTTACATAAATGTGTGAGTTAACATGTAAGATATTTAGTTTAATTATGAACAATAATATACATGGACAGGACATCACTCCTATAGTCCTATCATAGATAGGGAGGACGGAGATCTTCTATATTTAATAATAATAATGATGATGATGATGATGATGATGATGATGATGATAGTAATAGTAATAGTAATAGTAATAGTAATAGTAATAGTAATAGTAATAACAATAATAATAATAATAATACGTAGTAAATAATTACAAGGTAATTCCCTTATAACGTCACTCCAAGATGATGATTCGTAAGAGGCTACCTTTGCAACGAAAACGCACAAGCATATAAGATGCTTTTGGAAAATTCAAATACATTTAGTCAAAGTTGACTATTATTGATCAAGAAAAGTCAATTTGACAAGTTTTTTGGAAAATTCTTACTAAATACAAAGTATTATGTTGGGAACACCAAATACATTTATTAGTACCCTTTTGTTATCATATTTCTTTCATTATCAAATTTGATTCAGTTTTGGATTATGTGAACTCATGTGTCCTATATAAACTCTTGTGCACTATGTTGATTAAACAAACCAATCTAGTTTTTCATTCCGCTTTACAGCTTTTTACATGGTATTAGAGTTTCAAGCTTTACAATAAATTTGATCAATTGTTAAGCTTTACATAACTTTTAATATTAGGTGTTTAAATGTACCAAGAGGATTGTCGTAACTAAGAAAATTTCTACTAGTCATACTCTACAAGACTCAATTCAACAAGACTCAATCTAATGCTCTTACAACATTACATCCAACAATAAGTATGTTTAATTATATTGTTGGAGTATTTTTATCTACTATGCAACATATTCAAAAGAACTACTTCCAAACCATGAATACATCAGAACAACACTGAAAGCCATGCTTAGGTAAAAAACTTGTAACTAAAATGATATGGTGTCAATCTTCAGAATTAAACATCGATCTTACACGAAACACAACATTTTCTTACTTCATTTTTGTTTTGATGAGGACAGTACCTAAAAGGCCTTCATCTTCAGGGATTTACATGAGCAGAATTGAATCATTGATTTTCCTTTTTCTTTGCAAACAATGCTCCCATTAGAGGAATCAGATGCTTCCTCTTCAACTTCTTCTTGTCTTGTGAAGGGCTACTAGTCTTCCCTGGATCACTTTCGGTGACAAAATAATCTGTTGGAGTGATCACCCTTGTCAGCGACGGAGGACTAGCAAACTTGACTGTCCTCTTTCTCTCAAAAAGTTCCACTTCCTCATTGTCATGACGAGTGTCGACCTCACGATTCGGGAGCACCTTCTCGATGAACTTGAGCTCTTCGATCTCAGGATCTAAGAAAGCTAGTTGCTTGTTGTGGTGCTCGTCTTTTGCAGCCGCCTTGAGCTGCTGGATTTCCCTTTTTGTCTGTTCAAGCTCTTCCCTAAGAGATTGAAGACAATGTGCCATGAACAATTCTTCCTCTTTTGCCTTTTGAAGCCCTTTCTTTGCATCTTCAAGCTCTGCTTTTACCGCTCCCAATCTTGTTTGCTTTTCTCCAACTCCAATTACTGTTTCTGTATGTACCTGACTTCACATGCAAATTTATAAATGACCGTAAAATAGTCTACTCCTAAATTCATTCATTCATACAACTAACCGGTGTACATTTTCCATCTCAATTCTCAACTAATAGTTCGAACACTAAAACGGGCGCATAGAGATTTTTTAAGTCCAGAATTATATTGCTTATTTAGACATTAACATACTCCGTAATATATTAATTCCATGTTAGATTAATACTCCAATTAATGAAGTCCAGAATTCTTAAATAAAGTCGTCCTTTTTTATTGAGCAAAACATTTTTTTATTAGTTTACTTACTATTCTTTATTATTAAGGGAAAAATAATAAAAATATCCTAAACTTTGAAGGAGTGTGGTAAACACCCCAAACTTGCATATGAAATTTAGATACCCCAAACTATATATATAAAATTATTTTCACACCAGTGGGGTCCGCATGAAAAGAGGTCAAAGTTAGTATGGACGATGACCACGTGGCCACGTGGATGATGTTCTGGTCATCGCGGACCCCAAACTTGCATATGGAGTATGACTCTTTTATTTAAGTGATTCATAGTATTATTATTTTCAGGCATATGAAATTATCTTTCAGAATAAGGAAAGTAAACTGAAAATGTACATTCAGTACTTGTTCCACACATGAGGGTTATTTGATCATTTGAGATGATTCAAACTTCTCATTTAGCACACTTAATAAACAGTTTGTTATCTCAGTGTCACTTAATGCAGACAAATAACTTAATTCAGACAGACATCTTAATCCATTCAGGACTTAATGAAGAAAAAAAGTAAACAACCCCTAAGTAAATGGAGAAAAAATCAAACCTGATGAAGAGTATTGACTTGTTTGGCATAAATTTCAGGACCCAAAATCCTCTCGCCGAACAAAAGGACTGCCTCCTTCACCGACCGGAATGGCTTCGTGGTGTCGATCTGGACGCGGCCGCGGCCCGCCCCCACCTCCGCGCTGCTGCTGCTTTCCATGTCCGATCTGCGTCGCCTCCGGGTAATTAACGTTTCTCGGTTATGAAGACCAACCGACCAGACTAAATTTTGTTAATGTCAGTTCAATAATTTCGATGTATTTGTGTGTGTTTATATACTCGTAATACATAAACGTGTTAAGTGCAGAACAGACGTTAGGATCGGTTGTTAGTAATGGTGTGATGATTTTCCAAAGATTTTGTAATATTATCTATATATATTGATCATTTTTCAAAATGTCGTGCCATTTTCAAAATAATTAAATAAATGATGTTTTTTACCTTGCACAAATTGAAGTGTGCTGCTGTTAATTAGTTGGAAAAAGAAGTGAAGTTTAGTTATTAACAAAGAAGTGAAGATTTGGATTTGTTCCAAAGTAAAGCTTGGCGTCCACTTTACTGAAGGCCGGCCGCGCCGGCAATGACGGTGGCGTTGGTTTATTGATGGTGAAACGTCTTTGAATTAAGCAAAAAAAAAGAATGGAATTGATCGAATTTGCTACTCTTGATATGGACATGTTTCCTAGCTCCACTTTATCGGTTTGGTTTAACCCAGTGGTGGACTCGGGCCGGTTTGGGCCCGGGCCGGGCCTAGGCCCGACCGGGTCGCCGGTTAGGAAATGTTGGGACCGGGACCGGCCCGGGTAGCCACCGGGTCCGGACCGGGCCTCGGGTCTCTTACATTTTTTTTTCCTTTTTCTAATTACCCCCGACCCCCCAAACCACCCCAAATGGCCCAAAATACCCAGCCCAACCCGGGGATTTAAAAAAAGTAGGAAAAAAAGCCCGGAACCGGGCCCGAACCGGCTGGGCCGGTTCATGTTTTGGGTGACCCGAGCCTGGACCGAAAACCCCTCGGGTCGGGCCTACCCGGACCGGTCACTGACCGGGCCGGAACAGTGCCGGTCCTGTGCCGGTTCCGGGTCGGGCCACCCGGACCGAGTCCACCACTAGTTTAACAGAACTGAACCGTACTAAATCGAACTAAATCGAACCAAAATCGGACTGTATGCAATTTGGTTTAAGTTTGATACAATTTCTTCCAAACCGTATTAAACCGAACCGTACCAGAACCGATAAAAACCGAACAAAACTAAACCGAGCTAAAGAAATTCAAAAAACCTTCATATATTATTAAAAAATAGCAGCTTCAAACCGAACTAAATCGAACCGAACCAAACCGAAAATTAGTACTCCGTATGTTTTTGTTTGGTAACAATTCTTCCAACCTGTTCCAAACCGAACCGAAACCGATAAAAACCAAACCGAAAACCGATATGTCCACGGTCCACCCCTACTTTCAACATTGGCAAGGCGAAGGGAACACGGACTCCAGATACACATATTAACAGTCCATATTTTTTTAAATAGAGAAGTAACAAAACCTTTTTGGAAAAGTTCCAATAAAAATGATTGAGAAATTCAACAAAGTGTTGATATATTTTTATTTTCAAAATAGGAGTAAGAAAATATTTGTTGTCATTCTGGAATTATTATTGTCCAAATAGTTGCAGTCGTAGGCATTGACATGTCAGTATCCCTTTTTTTAAGAATGACAATATTCTTCAATCATTACAGTCATGACTTTAATTTTAAATAGAAACTATAGTTGTCCCGTTTTGAAAATTCAGGACAATTTTACTTCTATTTAAGTCAATTTCTCAACTTTTTCTATAACATTTAAATCTTTTATAGTATTATCTCCGTATTCTTTTATTTGATATAATTTCCTCTTTGAAAGTATTGTTGTGTATAATTTTTCTAACAATCCTCTATTTTAATAAGCTTTACCTTTGAAAGTACTCAATTACTCATATTATTTCTGCTTTTTCATACTCTCTTTCATACATATTCATATCTTCTCTTGTACTTTTTCGTTTCTACAATACTTATTATCCCTATTATATTACCTTTATATTTTGGGAGATTTACCTAAGTAGGACTAAATAAATGTAAAATTGAAACAATATGCATGAGCTTAAAATTTAAATTCCAAAAAAAAATATACTACGTATAAAAAATAAAATGAAAAATTTAAAACTAAAAAAAAAATACACACGCCTCAACCACCACCTCAGCCACCATCTAGCACCGCCACCTCTGATCTTCGGAAAAGAATTCCAAGTTGAAACAAAATGTCACCGTGATGGCACTTTTGAAAAGAAAGTTGATAATTTTCAAAGATTAATAATGTCATTTTCTTAACATTTTCAGAGAAATGTGACATTTTTGACACAAGATGACATTCTTTCCAGTCCTCAGAACTATGATGTTGAGAGATGGAAGATGTGGTGGCAGTGGCCTACATATTTTTTAATGTTTTTAGGTTTTTTTGCATTATTATTATTATTGATTTTTATTTTCATTTTAAATTTATCTTATTTTTTCCCATTTCTATTAATAATTTATAAATATTTTTCTTTACTTTTGATATTTTATTATGAATAAAACTGTGGTTTTCTTATTATAACAAACATATTAGAAATTATAGGAATTGGTAGAATAGAAAGAAGAGACATGATGAATAAGAGACGTGGTGAGGAAGAAGCTACAATACTACTGCCTCGTCCACCTCCTAAACCGCCACCATGAAGTGCTGGAAAATCTAGGGTTAGGAAGAAAACGAGTGATCTTTATTTTAATTGCGTTTTATTTTGTTTTTTTTATTTCGAACTGCATGTTGTGGTTGTTTTCTATTGTTGTAAGGCTCTTGCATTAGGATTGAGTGATGGGAGGTCTGCTTTGACTGTCTTTGGCTCATTGCCCATTACATGATCAACGAGTCATATTGCTTCTTTGAAGATGATTGACTCTAAGTCTGGTTCGAGGGTTGGCGGTTGATTGTGGTCCTTTTGTTTGTTTACTTCCTATCTGAATGTTGTGATATCAATTTAAGTCACCTTCTTTCAAAAAAGAAAAGAAAGAAGAGACATATATCACTCATAATTTGGGTATAAAAGGATTATAGTCATATTGTTGTATTTAGGATTACTTTAAGTCCTATGTAGGGTTAATAGCCTTAAATTTTTGGAAAGTGTAATGTAGGGCTGTTAACAAACCGAGATTTTATCGAACTATTCGAGTTCGAGCTCGGTTTCGAACCTAACGAGCCGAGCTTAACGATCTTTTGAACGCGAACCCGAGCACAGTTTTAAGCTCGAAAAGTTAATCGAGCCGAGCTCGAACATAGTAGTATTCGGCTCGGTTCGAACTCGAGCCTATCCAACACCATGAAATTATTATTAATATAATTTATATATATTCAAAATTTAAATTAATTAGTATGATTTTATTAATTTAATTATGATTATTAACGAACTGAATACTTGTTGAATCATTCGAGAACGAACCTATTAACGAGCAAAACAACAACAACAACAACAACAACCAAGCCTTGGTCCCGAAAGATATTGGGGTCGGCTAACATAAATCGATACATGATATCACCACCAAAAGAAAAAGAAAGAAAATAAAGATAAAAAAAGACAAGAAAAAAAGATAAAATAAAAAGAGATGAATATACCTAAAAATGATAAAATAATGTTCATATATATAAGGATAAAAGGATAAAAAAATAAATATTAAAAAAACAAGAAAAAAACAAAAACAAATGAGAGGAAAAGATAATACGAGATCACTCCTCCACATGAATACCCGCCTTCCACTTTGTTCTCTCCAAAGCCATAACCTCATCTAACCCAAGAAGAAGCATATCACTTCGGACTTCCCTAACTCACGTCTGTTTGGGCCTTCCTCTCCCTCTCTTCATTGTCTCTTCTCCACACATCTCAACTCTTCTGACAGGTGCATCACTCGGTCTTCTACGCACATGATCAAACCACCGTAGGCACGAGTCGCACATCTTGTCTTCAATAGGTGCTACTTCCACCCTTTGTCTGATTGTATCTGTCACGCCCCGGACCTCCCCGGACACGTCGACAATCCGCCGTACAATACGAATAGTCAACCGCAGTCCAACATATTCATATTATACAAGGCGTCTTGAATATCATTCACACGTATACATCCATAAACAAACATAATAAGTAATTCATAACGCAGCGGAAAACATTATTTAAAACAAAAGGGCCACACATGGCTATTCATGAGCACGCAGGCTCTATAGTAAAATGTCCATGAGCATGTTTATTAATGTTTAAAAACAGAATGGAGGAAGCACGAACCAAGTCTTCCCTCCTATATGATCTCTCGAGCAACGAGCACAGGAAGCAAGCTCTAGCCTCAACCTGAAAAATGGTGGTGGGACGCCCCCGAAGGGGTCAGCACTCTATAGGGCTATAAAGTGCTGGTGTGGCAGGCATCTAATAGATATACAACAAGTATTTCACACACAAGACCCTCAAATAGGGTGATAATATAGTATAGGCCGTAATCTCAAATTACCCCTTTCAGAATATATACTTACTTTATATAAAGTCAAGTAGCCGGCCCAAAGGCCCATGTTTATCACAAGACATTTCCCAAAACCCCGTGACTAATGGTCACTACATACGTAGGGTCCAACCCTAATATAACTTCTCCTCTCTGGAGTTCGGCTCGAGTACATCATCGTGCACTCGCATCATAGATCTCCTACTTCATATAATTATATCATAGATCTCCTACTTCATGCATTCACCCCATAGAACTCCTACTTCATACAACCACACCATAGATCTCCTACTTCATATAATCACACCATAGATCTCCTACTTCATACAATCACGATTGACGCTTGAATCTTATTCAAGTTCATCACAAACAAACTCAACCTTTAAGTTTGGTTCTATCAACATTTAGAACAATCCTTAACTAGCATCACAATACTATTAAGATTATTCCTACAACTCATTTATCATTAATGGTAGCCCCTCCATATCAATAGATATGTGGCAGCCTCCCATGTGCTAAGCATCATCATGCAATCATACATTTACATACACATAACATTCATACATGAGTTGGAAGGTCAATTTACCATTTTAGCATACTTTTATCTCACATGACTCCATATTCATCAATATGGTTTCAATTTATGATCAAGTCCATTACTTATCATTCATATCATGTTCAAGCATATTTATTCACAAAAACATGATTTAAGCATTTAGGTAATCTCATGCATAACCTACAAGTTGTAAGCAACTAGATGTCGGTCCTCACCTCAAATGAGCTTTAAAACTTTCCTTCTCGACCCAATGACCAAGGCCTCGGCCAAGGAAGATTGAGAACTGATTCCTTGCTTGGAATTGAGTGTTAAACAGCCCCCTCAAAGTGCTAGTTCAACTCCTAACCGAAAATGCAAAAACAGTCCCTAGAACGGGTGTTTCCCGACGAATTCGTTCCCTAACCTTTCAAGGTTTTGATTAGGTTAGTATCTAACCTTTCCAACAATGAAAGTCACATAATAATAACATTTTATACACTTCGATCAGTGTATAATAGTTCTTCAATCATTTATATGATTTAGACAATAGAGAGGAAGGTTTTGGATTCAAACTTACTTTGAATACAAAAACGTATTCTGCGAGGTCGTGTTTTGCTCGGTCGATTTGGAAGCCTTCCACTACTCCGATTGATGCAAACCAGACCTTCACGGATTCCTCGTCTTGAGATCTTTCTGTTGGTATCTTGCACGCCTTAATTGGATGAGTAAATCTCAAGTTATGGCTCAAACAATCAGAGCCACGCACTGAAGAACGAACCTGCGGACTGCTCTCCTCCTTCCTTCTCTCTTGGGTTGTGTGGATTCCCTTTCTCTCTTATCTCTTTGGGGGTTCGAATGGGGTGTATGGGGAGTGTATTAGGAGCCCCTAAACATGCTAAAAGAGTATGTGGCTCACAAAAGAACATGGGAGATATTTGGTTTGCAATCAAATATGGGGTGGACCTCCCCCTTTTGTTTTCTCTTGGAGTTTTTGTGCATGTGAGCCAAGAGTCCGCCCCATATGGTCTTCTCACCTCTTTTCACTTGTTTTGCAGGTACTAAGTCCATGTGGAAGTCTATTGTTTTATCTTTTGTCAAAGATGTCTTTTTGTACTCATCCTAATTCATTTAGAACAAGTCAACTTCCTTCATCACATTATTGATTTCCAATATGTGTAGGTTTATCACAATAATTTACTTAATGGATATTATAGAAGAAAAATCCTACTCCCATTATTTAGCTCAATAATGTTAAAGATGGGACTATAGGCATTTGTATTCTTCTTTAATCATTCTATCACTTATTTGACATTTGTCAAACATATTAATGGGCTACTAACCGTGTGGGTCACTCCCGAGTGGGTCTAGAACGCCATTCTCGAATACTTGCTATTTTAGCAGGTAGGGCTCAAAATAACGTTTGGGCCGTCCGACCTTACTCGGATTGTCTTGAAAGATTATGTATCACTATTTGGATAATGTTGGGCTCTTTTATTTATTAATAAGACCCAAATAGTATTTGCATGCCCGACACTAATATACGAGTTCGAACAGTACGATATTCAGTCATGCGCTACGTAAAACATTAATCGTTTTACAATTGTTTGGCAATCGGAAATTCAATACATAAATGTTAAATTTTTAAATCGAATTTTCAAGGACGTTCGGGTGCGGTGTCACAGTATCATTCCTCACGTGGTTCTTCCTGGTATGCCCACACATCCAACGCAGCATGCGCATCTCTGTCACACTCATCTTTTGATCGTGACATTGCTTCACCGACCAACACTCTACGCCATACAGTAATGCAGGCCTAATTGTCGTCCTATAAAACATACCCTTCAGTCTAGTCGGCATACCTCTATCTCATAGAAATCTTGACGCACTCTTCCTCTTCATCCACCTTGTTCTGATTCTATGGGATAAATCTCCATCTAACTCACCGTCCTTCGAAATTATGGAGCCCAAGTAACGGAACCTATTAACGAGCACCACCTAAAATTTTAAATTCGAGCTTATCGAGCGCTCAGTTCGAATATCGAACGCCTATCGAGCCGAACACGAGCTTCATTTGTAAAGCTCACCGAGCTTCGAGCTCGAACCCGAACACCATTAATTCCTTATCGAGCCGAACTCGAGCTTTGGGTGTTCGAGCGCGACTAGTTAACAGCCCTAGTGTAATGAAACAAATAGAAGAATACAAGAGTATACAGTGTCACAAATCTTTTAGGATGATATTTGAACATATGACCTCCATCCAATAATAATGTCATGACACGTTTACACCATAAAGCATTTGCCAAAAAACTTTCTTTATGTTAAAAGCGGTTTATATTTATATAGAGAAAATATGCAAGACAACCTTCAGGCAGCTCTTATAGATCTGATCGTAAGCAATAAGAATAGATATGAAGTCAGCCACCATATACAAAGGAACATGATTCATTTGAAACAAAATGAACAAATTTAAGCCTAAATCGAGCGTTTAGCATTGCGTAACAAAAGATCACCAAAAATCCAAATATTCCATCCATACATACTCGAACTAAACTGACCCTTTACTCTAAAATAAACACAAGTACTACTAACGCAGAAATAATTCTGAAATAAAGTCTTTCCACAAATCTCTCCCTGACACGAAGGTGGTTCTTGAGAAGGGTAGACTGCTACAATATGGATAAATAATAATAATCTTCTCTTCCTACTTTGTTTTGAATAGTAGTAGAGATATGTGGAGTAAAAAAAACTTGATGCTCTCGTCAACTCTACAAAACATGTACTTAAGAAGACGGACAGAACCCCCAACCAGGCAAAACTGGAGGACAACAAAACCCCTCCACACATTGAGGGAGACAACCATAACAACAACTATTCTAAAAAATACCATAACAACAACAAAAGAACAATCGAATTGGAACTTATCCATACTAAGTAATCAGAGAACTCCGGCCCAAAGATCTCTGACGAGGTTAGGCTACAAATTAGTTTCATGATCGCATTGACTCTCATTTATTGTAGCATTTCGATCTACAAGGGCAACCTCTCTTGAGAGGGAAGAACTCACCGCACAACGGTTAGGTTTTGTTCATAAAGATTTTGTTTTCTAATTGTGGCTTCTTCTCCATTAAAACTTAGTGTCTATATTCTAGAAGTAAATTATGTAGGTTATATTTCTATGCTATAGCTAAAAGCGCTACATACGAGAGAGAAAAATTCTCCGTTCAATTGTTGATTGGTTTATCTTATCTTATACCTAAAAGCACTCTGTATGAGAGAAAAAACTCTCCCGCTCAATTGTTAGCCGGCTTATATTATCTTATACTCCCTCCGTCCCATAAAATTTGACCAAATTTCCTTTTTTGGATGTCCCAAAAAACTTTGCCATTTCCATCTAAAGTAATAAATATGTGGCGAAACTTATTTTTCTCTCCTCTGCACAAATTTCAACCACACAGTTGTTACTTTATTAATCTATGTACGTGCAAGTCAACTTTGGCCAAGTTTTGTGGGACGGAGGGAGTACCTAAAAGCACTACCTACATGAAATAAAACTTTCACACTCAATTGTTAGGCGGCTTATCTTATCTTGTATCTAAAAGCACTACATATGAGAGATAAAATTCTCTTGCTCAATTGTTAACTGGCTTATGTTATACCTAAAAGCACTATGTGTAAGAGAGAAAATTCTTCTGCACAATTGTTAGCCGACTTATCTTCTTATACCTAAAAGCACTACGTATGAGAGAAAATTCTCCCACTCAATTGTTAGACGACTTATCTTATACCTGAAAGAATACCTATGTATGAGAGAGAAAATTCTACCGCTCAATCTTTAGTCGGCTTATCTTTTTATACCTAAAAACACTATGTATGAGAGAAAATTCTACTACACAATTGTTAGTCGGCTTATCTTTATACCTAAAAGCTCTACATACGAGAGAAAATTCTTCTGCTCAACTGTTAACATGCTTATCTTATACTTAAAAGCACTTATACTTAAAAGCACCGCGTATGAAAAGAAAATTCTTCCGCTCAATTGTTAGTAGGCTTATCTTATACCTAAAAGCACTATGTATGAGATAAAAAAAAATTCTTCCACTCAATTGTTAGTGGACTTATCTTATACCTAAAAGCACTATGTATGAGAGAAAAAATTCTCTAGTTCAATCATTAGCTTATTTTATACTGATCGAGCTAAACTTGCAAGTATACAAGTGCCGATGTAGTAATAAAATACCGGTAAATACCGAGTCGATCCACAGGGAAATGGTTGATATTATAAAGTCGAGTATTGAATGCAACGAATATAAATGATATAATTTTTCAGGAACTTTGCTCTTTGAGATTGGTTCAAACAAGAATGAGAATTACTAAGGCAATCAGGATTCACCTAAATGATTTAATAGTTGTTTAATAATAGTTCTTCCCCGATAATCATGAATACGATGTCGCTAATATATTCTCAACTCCGGTTAAGGCAGCGAGAGCGTGGTTTTCGTTACGTGTAAGTCCCGTTACGGCTTACATTCATCTACCGAAAACCCCGTTGAATATCAAGACATCACACCCGTATCATATAAGACCGGATATATTTCTATTCTCGGTACTATATATGTTTATCCTTTAATGTTCATAGTTTAGACTTCAACGTTAATTGCAAGCATAAACTAAATTTAACATACTTTTATGTTGTACACCATAGTCATAAACAATCAAAATATAAAGGATAAATCACAATTTATTGGTTTAGAACTTTTATCAAACACCTAGTGTTCATCCCTAGCCTTAGCTAAGAAATTAGCCTCTAATGCTCATATTAATCAACATACAATATTGAAATGTAATGGAACATGAAATTACAAAGGAAATAATACCTAAACACCAATGATTTCGGAGGTTGAAGTTTCCTCCTCAAGAACTTGAAGAATGAACCAAGAACAAAAATATAAAAGCTAGGAATTAATCTATGGAATATAATGGAATGTATTTGCTTGATGAATTGGGGGCTTTATATAGGCTAAAGAATGGCATCTTTTAGTCTATTCAAGCCCAACAATCGGGTATGAAGGAGATATTTGATCAAATATGAGGAAGATGAAGTTTTCCCATCAATAAATCTTCTGCACGTCGGACTGTTTTAGCAGAATATCGGAACGACGGGCGCCGGTTGGAGCATGTCCGGCGCCGGTCAGGTGGAAAAATGCCCCGGTTGTCCGGGCCGGTTGGAAACAGGCGCAAAAAATAAATGGAAAAAATCCATACGACCGGCGCCGAATATGTGATGACCGGCGCCGGTTCCTGCGCCCAAAATTGTACTTTGCTTCTTTTCCTCTTTTGATGCCCGAAATTGATCCAGAAGTGCCGGTTTTCGATCCCTTTTGACTTTTGACCCTATTTTTGTTGCTCCAAGCCGTATTTCATGTTTCCGCTCACTCGGGAATATTTACCTGTTTTCGCTTCACATTTTTGTACAGATAAATATAATTATTTATGTAAAACATAAGTAATTAGTGTGTTTATCAAATTCCCCCACACTTGAGCGTTGCTAGTCCTCGAGCAATGTTGTCACTTTTGATTAGTTCAACAAAGATATATGCACAAAAATACATTTTTTTAAGAGAGGTAGAAAAAAATGTATGTAAACTCTTTTTTCGTTCTTGGTCCAAAAACCCATTTTTCTACTAGACAAACAAAAAATATCATTAGATTTAGAAACATTACTTATACTCTCGAGGATTGATGAGTGGGTCGTGACTAGGGTTATTTGGGAGTGTAGACTAGCTTTTTGGTGTATTGACTTTCCAGTATAGGTATGAATCAGTTGTAACATTTTGAAGAGATTATGAGTTCCTCATTTTTTTGGGAGGATACTCATTTGAATTGGTTTTCAACAAATATTTACTGAAAGTCATTTTGATGATCCCACTTTATTTGATAAGATATGGGAGTGGCTTGTTTTCCAAAATGGTTCTTGAATATTTGAGATGTACTTAAACCATTGTTGGACACCTATGAACATTCATGTCATAGGTTGAATATTTGAGATGTACTTAAACCATTGTTGGACACCTGAGATGTCCAGGTGGGAAAAATATTTGAGATGTACTTAAAACATAGTTTTGCCCACCTAGCCCATCAAGTCAAGGTAAGTTTTCAAAAAGTTCTTCAATTTCCCCAAATTTCATGTTCATTCAAGAATTCTTTGCAACAATCATGTTTAGAAGATTATATATCAACAACAAGTCATATCAACATATCTCGAAACATCAATTATAAAAAAAGAATTCATCAATGAACAATAAATTCGAAATTAGGGTTCTTGAGAAAATTTTCAAGAATTTCCCCTAATTTTGAACTTTAATCTCACAAATTGGAACAAGAATCATGTTTATATATACCAAATGAGCATAAGGAATCATCATTCAACATTTATAAACATCTAATTTGTCAAGATTTGTAAAAGAGAAAAGATTTCAAGAATTAGGGGAAATTTGAGTTTTAAGCAAAAATACCTTGAATTGATGCTCATATAGTGATGAAGAAGCTTTGAGGGATGATGCTTGATGTAAAAATGAAGCTTTTGGGGACAATTTGAGCTTGGGGCGGCGGCTTTGGGTGGTTTGGAGTGGTGGCCGCCGGCCGGTCGTTTAGCTCTTAAGATTTGGGGTAGGATTCGAAAACTGATTTGTTTTTAGGTCTGGGACTGTTTTAATCGCAGCGACCGGCGCCGGTTTTAGGGGATCCGGCGCCGGATGTTCCATTTTGTTGCCCCCTGGGCTTTCTGTTTCGGACCGTGGCCGGTCGTTCCATAAAATTTTAATTTTTTTTTGTATCAATTATAAATAAAATATGAGTATGTTTATTTGAATAATCATATTTACTTATAATTGATTATGAACCAATTATAAATAAAACAATGAATATATATAACTAAACAAGTAAACATATTTATTTATAATTGATTTTTTTTTGTGTTGGGTTGCCTCCCAATTAGCGCTCAGTTTAACGTCGTAGGCCGGACACAACGTACCTCTATTCTTCCAATTGGCATGCGGTGGTTGCCGAAGTGATATGGTACTCCATGTACGGCTTGAGCCGGTGACCATTTACAAGGAATGGTGTTTGGTCACTGTTTTGAATCATCATTGATCCGTATGGTCGGACCTCGGTGATTGTATATGGTCCTGACCATCGGGATTTGAGTTTTCCAGGGAATAATCGGAGCCGTGAGTTGAAAAGTAATACCTTTTGTCCGACGCAGAACTCCCTCCGGTTAATGTTTTTGTCGTGCCAAACCTTTGCCTTTTCTTTGTAGATACGGGAGTTCTCATATGCATCCCGTCGGAGCTCTTCTAGTTCATTGATTTGGAGCATTCTCAAGAGATACGGTTAATTTTTGTTGTCTTCCCGAAACGTTATTTTTTCCCAGAACTGCTGCCCAGACAGAACACGTATTCCACGGGACAGAAGGCCTGGGGTCTTCTGCTACGGAGCTCGAACAGAAGGCCTAGGGGTCCTCTGTTGCAAAGCTCGGAGAGAATGCCTCGGGGTGTTCTGTTCTGTCTGTTATAGCAATAAATGCCCAACGTTCTTATCTTTTAATGCTGCGTTAAATGGACAGTTCATGGACGATTCAATGCCCAACGGACTGGACATTGATGTCCAACGTTCAGGTCCATTAATTCACCATTTACACACAACAAATCCTCCTATATAAAGGCTGGCAGGTGGTTTGCAACAACACACGCTAATACACATTCCTCGCATATTTCTCAGCTCTAAGACACCTCCAGTATCTCTGAAAAGCTCCTCTGTGTTCAGATTTTGTTCTCGTTCGCTGCAACTCTTATTTGTGTGCTCAAACATTAGTTCGTAGTCATCGTATCCTGGGAAACGATTGTTGCAACGCTCCTAGCACCGTGGGAGGCAACAAATACGTTTTAAGAACATCGTGCGTAGCACGAGCTTTGACTAATTCTGCTTCATCTCCTTTCTTGGTTTTATCTAGTCATTTTATTTAATTAATTTATTTTAATTAATTTTCTTTATTTTCCGAAACACACCCAACACTAATTCTTGAAAAGATACGACCACCTTTTCTTTGACTTTTATCTTTAGGTTTTCATTAAATTCTCGTGGAGAGAGTTGGAAGTATTCTATTGTCTCGTGTGGAGATTCTATAGACAATTCACGATCATTCAATCCTACCTCGTTATCCATGAAAACACTTGAGTCTCCGAAGGTTTCTCCAAATCTTTTTCATCAACTAAGGATGTTTTTACTTGGACTGAAATTTGTTGGTCTGGTCTGGTCTGGTCTGAACGGGTCTAGTCTGGTCTCTGTGTATTTTATAACTACCCAAGTCTGGTCTGGTTTGAACTGATTTGGCTTGGTCTAATCTGGTCTGGGACTGAAAACAGTCCAAGTAAAAACATCCTAAAATGATGTCTTTTTTGCCCTCATGCATGACCACAAACGAAAGAACAATGCGAACAGCAGAGGCTTTGACAACTAGACTAAAACTATGAAAATAATCTAGCCCGAGAATTTGAGTAAACCCTTGAGCAACCAAACGGGCTTTAAAACGATCAGTGGAGCCGTCAGAGGTGGCAAGATAGAAGCAGGCTTAAAAGATGTAGGACCGGGCGGAGAGTGAACCAATGGTAGAGGAGAAGGACCAGTCTCATCATAAGTGGAGATAAGTAAAGAGGCAGTATCTACCAGAGATGAATGACCTGAAAATGGAAATGTGTGCTCATCAAATTGAGCTTGAAGAGTATTGTACATACGAGACGTTGTGGGGTCTAAGCAATGGTAGCCCTTGTAATGATTTCCATAACCAATAAAAATACATGGCAAGATGTGAGGAGCAAGTTTATGAGCTAAATAGTCCCATAATAAGGAAAGACTTGACACCTAAAGGTACAGAAGTTGGAATAATTATTAGAAATGCCAAATAGCATTCATATGGGGTTCGGTTGTTGAGCGCCTGAGAGGGAACTCAATTAATAATGTAGGTTGCAGAGGCCAAATCATCAACCCAAAAGGATGCAGAACAATGAGCATTAAACATCATGACAAAACCGATTTCAGTGATATGGCTGTGCTTATGTTCTTCTCGGCCATTCTGATGCGATGTGTGAGGACAAGAGAGTTGATGGAGAGTTCCATTAGTTTTCAGTAAGGTTGTAACAAGATTGTTATGAAATTCAATCCCACCATAACTTTGGAAAGTTTTGACTTTACAAGAGAACTGTGTTTGCAGGAAACTTGTGAGAGCCTTGTAAAATTCAGATTTGGCCTTGAGCGGATAAAACCATGTAAACCGGAAGAAGTAATCAATAAATAAAGATAACATAGTAGCGATAACCATGAGTAGAGGTAACATGATATGGGCCCCACAAATCACAATGTAATAAATCAAGGACATGTAAAGAACGTTTATTATTTAACTCAAATGGTAAATGCTTGCTCTTTGAGAGTTGACAAGATGAGCAAATGCATGGTTTTGGTAAAATAGATGTAAGAGCTAAATGTCCTAATTTAGCTAATAAAGTAATCTTATCAAATGGAATATGCCCCAAACGGGAGTGCCAAAGCTCATATGAAGCACGAAACCACTGTAAAGAAGAAGCTTCGAAGAGAGATTTATTGCCTTGCTCTAGTATGTAAAGACCTTGATCATGGATGCCCCTTGCTAGAACCGCCTTGGTATGGCGATGTTGAGTGGTAAAGAAACTATGAGAAAACAACACATCAGCTGGGGATCACTCATTAATTTGCTAATAGAAAGCAAATTCTTGGTGAGATGGGGAACAATCGGGACATCTAATAAATCAAGATCTTTAGTAGTAGAGGTGTGACCAGTATGAGAAATTTGTAAGCTATTACCATTACCAAAGGTGACAACGTCGTTACCCTTATAAAGAGTAGATGCATCAAGTGATGAAGAAGATAGAGTCATATAAGTCGTAACCCTGAAATCCACATACCAATCTCGGGAACTATCAACAACATGACATTGAGAATGGAATGCAGCAACCAAATTTGCATCAATAGGAGGACCTTTAGTAGCAAAAGTAGAGAGCTCGGGACAATGGGTGTCGTAGTGACCGACATAACTAGCAGTGAGGAGGACGGCGACCATGACCAGTAGCATAACCTTCCCTAGAGGAAGATGGATGCCCACGATGTTGGAAAATATTCCATTTAAGTGCCCTTGGACCATTTATATAATTTAATAAATATTGGGGACATTTATGTCTTACCATTAAGTTTGCCATATGACAGATTTGGTCCCTATATTTATGTATAGTTAACATATGATGGGTATGTTTTAACATTAAATATTACATAAGGGAACCGAAGGGGTTTCTCTTTGATATAAACATATACACCCATTCGGTTCTTATTCTTAAGACAAAAGAAGAGACACACCTCTTCCTTAGGGTCTCAAGAATACCATTATATAGAGAGTCAAATGAGAATCGATCAATCCATCTCAAGGTGTCACGCCCCGGACCTACCGGACACGTCAACAACCCGCCGTACAGTACGAATAGTCAACCGCAGTCCAACTCATCCATACTATACTAGGCGTCTTGAATACCATTCACACATAGTACATCCATTAACAATCATAACGTAAAATGTTTAATTAAGCAGCGGAAACATCATTACAAACACTCAAGCCACACGTGGCAACCACGGGCATACAAGCCCCCAAATATATATATTTGAAATAATATCCATGAGCATTATTTAATTTATTTTCAAACAGAAACAGAAGAAGCACGAACCACGTCTTCTTCTTCTTTTGACTTCTCCGAAGCAACGGGCGGTTTCAACGAGCTCTACTCCCTACCTGAAACTGTGAGGTGGCCTCCCCCGTGAAGGGGAGGTCAGTACTTGGAAGCATTTGACAAGCACAATGACAACTATACTAAGGATAATCAAAGTTTCAATTTCCAAGACCCTCAACTTAGGATGTTATTACTTTGTAATTAATTCACGTTCCTTCATGCTAGAGCTCGGCTCATAGTCATACTAATTTGTGCTAGAGCTCGACTCGTAGTCACACTACATTTTTGCTAGAGCTCGGCTCATAGTCATACTAATTTGTGCTAGAGCTCGGCTCATAGTCACACTACCTTTTGCTAGAGCTCGGCTCATAGTCATCCCCTACATTTTTGCTAGAGCTCGGCTCATAGTCATACTACCACGTGCTAGAGCTCGGCTCGTAGTCACGTCATCTAATCCCTAAACCACTTCTTAGTCTAGGCTCCATTCTTTTTGAGTAACCCTTGAGGTCTACTCCTAATATAACTTGACTTCATAAAGTCCACCTTAATTGTCCTTTAAAGTTACTTAGCTTCAATCTCTTGGGATTAGTTCCCAAGCACTATTGAACTAACATCCCCGACTAGTCCTTCAATACTAGTCATTTAATCTTAATAAATCAAAGCTAATTTCATAATAATTCGTACATTTCAATTTAGCTCCATATTCAAGTATAACTTGACTTAATATCAAAATATCACTTTTATCCCCCCCCATGAGGTAAAAGTATATTTTTCACAATACAATTTTATAATTTGCACAACAATTGGGTCATTATAATCACAACACATAATCATACACAATTTATTCATAAATTTGTATATTATGTATTCTCTCTTATAAACAATAATATATCTCATTTAGGCATTTTTAATCATAACTAAATCATGCCAAGCACATATAGTTCATTTAGGCAATCTTATGAAATTAACCCAATAATTATAAACAATATAGTCGGTCATCCTCACCTTAAGTGAGCTTAAGCGCGTTCTACACTTCCCGGTTGAACTTTGGCGAACTTTGACCAACTCCGGCCAACTTTGACCAACTCCGGCGAAACTCCGGCGAAGCTCAAAGATACTCTAAATCAAGCTCCTAACAAGGTTTTAACATCATAAAACCTTAATCAATACACATAACCTCTAAAAGGTTATTTTCCGGTGAACTTGTCGGTTTGGCTTCTAAATCCATTTTTGGACATAGAACCACCTTCCAACCCCTTGTTCCACATTTATCAACATGTAGAACAATCCTAGGGTTCTTCATAATTTCTCAAATAATAATGTATTCAAGAAAATAGGAGAAAAAGGTAAATGAAGTCATTACCTAGCCTTTCCTCAAGTCTTTTTGTACACTTTTGGAGCTTAAACTTTTTCCTAGAGCTTCCTTCTTGTTGGAGCTTTCTTCAACAATGGAGAGGGAAGGTGGAGAGTTTCTTTGCTCTTGGTGGGTGAAGGTTGGCCGCAGGAAAATGAGGGAGAGGGGTGAGGGGGTGTTCTTTTGTCTAAATGAGCAAATGAGTGTGGATGGGATCCACCTCATTTTGTTTGATTCCCATTCTCTCAAATCACACTTCCTCCCACATGCCTCCCTAGCATACCAGCCGACCAAGGCCTTGAAAAAATAGGCTAAATTCGTGGGTTGGCCCCCACCCATGTGGGAGGTCAACCCTTTTTGTCCAGAAGTGTACAATCGGTCCCGAAAGTTGTATTTTTTTTCGGACTGTTTTAAATATATTTTATTTTATCGGGTCAAATAAAATATATTATGTGTTCTTAATCATTATACTCCTTATAATGAATATACATTTCCCAACTTTAATTTATAGGTCTCCGAAATCCCATTTTCGGGCTTTTATCGGTTAAATTACTAGTACCGGTATTTGGCCTTTTTTGATCAACCGGTCAACTCTATATCATCTCTTTGGACCAATGAGTTATACACCACTATATAAATATTATATTGACCAAGATGAATAAAATGTACGGTCTCGGGAATATCGGGCGGCCCCCGCTCCCGGTGTGGGCCCCACGTGCGAATTTACTATTCACGCAAAATAATTAATAAAAATTCACAACTTCGTATTCTCATTAACCATTGTACAAGGTTCAATATATTATTCACTTAAAAGTAAATACATTTGGGGACGGTGTTACAAGTTCACCCCCCCCTTATTTGGGATTTCGTCCCCGAAATCCACGTGTCTAATCGAAAAGAAACGGGTATTGCTCCCTCATTGAGACCTCCGTCTCCCAGGTTTCTTCTTCGACTCGATCACTCCTCCAAAGAACCTTCACCATTGGAATCTCCTTGTTCCTCAATTTCTTCACTTGTTGCCCGACAATCTCCACCGGTTCTACTGCATATTGTAGATCTTCACGTATCTCTACCGGTGGCTTCTCAAGAATATGAGATGGATCTCTCACGTATTTCTTGAGCATCGATACGTGAAACACGTCGTGTATCTTCTCAAGTTCTGGCGTCAACTTCAGACGGTATGCCACGACCCCTATCCTTTCAAGAATTTCAAATGGGCCAATGTATCGGGGGTTGAGTTTTCCCCTCGATATAAATCGGATGATACCCTTCCAAGGGGAAATCCTTATGAAGACCTTATCACCGACCTCGAACTCCAATGGCCTTCGTCGTTTGTCGGCATAACTCTTCTGCCGATGTTGGGCAGCCTTGAGTCTATCCTGAATGACTTTCACCTTAGCCTTGGTGATTTCAACAAGTTCAATCCCTTCGAGCTTGGCCTCGCCAACCTCGTCCCAACACAACGGTGTCCTGCATTTCCTCCCATACAATGCCTCATATGGAGGCATGCCAATACTCGCCTGATAACTATTGTTATAGGCGAACTCTACTAGAGCCAAATGTTTGTCCCAACTCCCCTGGAACTCCAAAGCACATGCCCTAAGCATATCTTCTAAAATTTGTATCACCCTCTCGGATTGCCCATCCGTCTGTGGATGAAAAGCTGTGCTAAACTTCAGTTTAGTACCCAAAGATGCTTGAAACTTGGGCCAAAATCGAGATGTGAATCGTGGATCCCTATCCGAGACAATGGATATCGGGACTCCATGTAGTCTCACAATCTCCTCCGTGTATAGCTTTGCCAATCTCTCAAGAGGATAAGTAATGTTGATAGGCAAAAAGTGTGCACTCTTGGTGAGCCTATCAACCACTACCCATACTGCATCATAGTTGTTCACTGTTCGTGGTAGCCCCACCACGAAGTCCATGGTCACATGCTCCCACTTCCATTCTGGAATGGTTAGTGGCTGCAAAAGCCCCGCCGGGTGCTGATGCTCTGCCTTAACTTGTTGGCAAGTAAGGCATCGACTCACGTACTCTGCGATATCCCTCTTCATACCCGACCACCAGTAACTTTCCTTCAAGTCTCGGTACATTTTAGTACCTCCTGGATGCATAGCATATGCCGAAGAGTGAGCCTCCTCCAGGATAGACTTTTGGAGCTCTTCACTCTTTGGTATGCACACACGGTCTTTAAACAATAAAAGACCGTCATCACGTACCCGAAAGTTCTCCACGGGCCCTTCAAGGATCCTCTCGCGGATCTTCTGGCATTCATCATCAGTGGCCTGACATCTACTGATCTCACTCAGCAATGTGGGCCTAACCTCGAATCTAGCAATGAGGACCCCACTCGTGGACATCTCCACTTGTGCCCTCAAAGTTCTTAGACATGTGAGTAATGTCCCCGACGTACTTTTCCTGCTCAGTGCATCGGCCACTACATTGGCTTTTCCGGGATGATAGTCGATGATCAAGTCATAATCCTTGATCAACTCCATCCATCTCCTTTGTCTCATATTCAACTCTTTCTGAGTGAATACGTACTTCAAGCTCTTATGATCGGTAAAAATGTGACATGTCTCCCCATAGAGGTAATGCCTCCAAATCTTTAGTGCAAACACTACCGCCCCCAACTCTAGATCGTGGGTAGGGTAGTTCGCCTCGTGTTTCTTCAATTGCCTAGAAGCATAGGCAATCACCCGACCGTTTTGCATCAGTACACATCCAAGCCCTTGGATGCTAGCATCACTGTAGATATCATACCCTATCCCCTGTATAGGTAGGGCTAGTACTGGTGCTTCGGTAAGTCGTTTCTTCAGTTCAAGGAACCCTTTCTCACACTTGTCGTCCCATATGAACTTGGCCCCTTTCTTTGTGAGCTTCGTTAATGGAGACGCCAATACGGAGAATTTTTCCACAAATTTACGATAGTATCCCGCTAAGCCAAGGAAACTACGTATCTCTTTCACATTCTTGGGTCTCTCCCAATCCATAATAGCTTTAATCTTGGCGTTGTCCACGGCAACGCCCGAACCGGATATGACATGACCGAGGAAACCGATCTCTTTGAGCCAAAATTCGCATTTTGAGAACTTGGCAAAGAGTTGCTTTTCCCTTAACCGATCAAGTACAAGCCTCAAATGGTGTTCGTGCTCCTCCTCGCTCTTGGAGTATATCAAGATGTCGTCAATGAATACTATCACGAATTGATCTAAGTATTCACTAAACACACGGTTCATCAAGTCCATGAATGCCGCCGGTGCGTTGGTTAAACCAAACGACATCACAAGGAATTCGTAATGACCATATATAGTGCGAAATGCACTCTTAGGTATGTCACTCTCCTTGATCTTCAACTGATGATACCCCGACCTCAAGTCAATCTTCGAGAACACTATTGCCCCTCGAAGTTGGTCGAACAAGTCATCAATCCTCGGTAAGGGATACCTGTTCTTGATGGTGACATTGTTCAACTGTCGGTAGTCAATACACATTCTTAGTGTACCATCTTTCTTCTTTACGAATAGTACGGGTGCTCCCCACGGTGAATGACTGGGTCTGATGAACCCGTTGTCCAATAGTTCTTGTAGTTGGACCTTCAACTCTTGAAGTTCGGCCGGTGCCATTCGATAAGGAGGAATCGAAATGGGTTTGGTTCCCGGCTCCACTTCGATTACAAATTCAATCTCTCTATCGGGTGGAAGCCCCGGTAGGTCCTTGGGAAAGACGTCCGGGTACTTGCACACGACTCGAACATCCTTGATGTCGACTTCTTTCTTCGTATCATCTACCACGTAAGCAAGGTATGCGTGGCACCCTTTTCTCATCATCTTCCGTGCTCTCATCACGGATATGATGCAAGCATTTGATTTCCCCCGATCTCCTTCGAAACATCGCGTGTTTCCTTGCTCATCCTCGAGCTCCAACACCTTGGTGTAGCAATCTACTCGAGCATGGTGCTTCTCAAGCCAATCCATTCCTAGGATTGCATCGAACTCCAACATGCTTAGAGGTACGAAATCACAAGTCAAGGGTTGACCCGTCACTTCCACCTCACATGATGGATAGTAATGATTTCTCTCCACATCGTCCCCTAACGGTGTGGAGACTAGCAACGTTTGCGTCATAGGTGTCAATGGCACGTCAAGTCCCTCGGCGAACGCCTCACTCACAAATGAGCGTTGTGCCCCGGTATCGATGAGGATCCTCGCACACCTACCATTGATCTTTAATGTTCCTACATTTATACACCATGTAAGATACATTTTCTAATGTTTTTACACATCTTTAGGAGGTTATTAAGTCAATACTAAGGTTTGGAATCAAACGGGGGTCCAAACGTAGAAGAACGGGGTGAAAAAATCAATTTTCGGGGGTTGGGGGTCCACACACGGCGTGCCTGGGTGGCACGCACGACCGTGCGTGCAACGAACTAACTCTGCGTGCCACTGCCGGCCAGGCACGATGCCAGGCACGGCGTGCCTACGGCCGTGCCTGGCCAAAAATACTTCGGACGCTACTGCCTTCCAGGCACGACGCCAGGCACGGCGTGCCTGCGGCCGTGCCTGTCCCAAAATTTTTTTTTTCTTTTCTTCGGGTGCCACTGCCTTCCAGACACGGTGCCAGGCACGGCGTGCCTGCGACAGTGCCTGGCCAAAAAATCTTCCGGTTGCCACTGCCTTCCAGGCACGATGCCAGGCACGGCGTGCCTGCGAGCGTGCCTGGCTGGCAGTGGCTGTTTCCAGCTGATTTGGCCTAACTTGCCCGGTTTTGACCCCGGGGTGGCCCGCACTCAATCCCTACGACGTATATGATCAATGCAAGCCTAGAAATACATGGGAATACGTGTATTACCTGCAACGGAGTCGGGATTGGCCCGAGCATCGGCCTCAGTCATTGCGTAGACTCTAGCTTGCGTCCTTCCTTGATTCACGGACGGCGCGTTGCTGGCGCTCGCTCCCCCCTGCCCCGTACTAGCATGGGGTGCTCCGGTCCGACTCCTACTTGCCGTAGTAGCGCCGCTTGATCCCGCCCCTCGGTTTCCACCAAGTTGAGGGCAATTTGGTTTAAGATGCCCCGTGTCTCCACATTGGTAGCACCGAGGAGGGTCACGACACTTACCGGCGTGGCTCCTGTTGCAATTTCGGCACCTGGGCGCTGTCGAGGCTTGTGAGCCCGAGTTGTGCCCGCCGAAAGCCGAGTTTCCCTTGGATGGCGGCGCCGGTGCCCTGAACGATCCTCCTCCCCCGTGGTTCCCCTTTTTGTTAGAACCTTGTGGGCCATGGCTTTCCCACTTCCTCTTCTTCGCCTCCTCGGCGTTCCTCCGCTTTCTTTCCTCCCACTCCTTCTCTCCCTTCAGGCCCTGTTCAACCACTTGACTAAACGTCATATTAGGCAATTGTGTTGCCCTCTCGCGTATGTCAAGGTCTAAGGCATCCCAGAAGTGGTTCACCATCCGGTTCTCATCACATATGTACTCCGGTATGAATTCGGCAAGCTTTCTGAACTTGTGCTCAAGTTCCTTCACCGTACATGCGCCTCCCTGTGTCAAGTTCGTATACTCCCTCCTCTTCATGTTTACCTCGAAGTCGGAGTAGTATTGGTTGAAGAACTCCTGCCGAAAGTTCTCCCATGTGACGGCTTCGCCGTATTTTCCTTTGACCCCGTCCCACCACGTGGACGCCATGCCTTCGAGCAATCTTGTTGCCACCCTCAATTTCATGATGGGTGGCAGCTGCATGTCAAGGGCCGCCTCGTTGAATCTTTTGATCCATTCGGCTGCAACGGAGATGTCTCCCGTTCCATCAAACGGTTTACATCCCAAATCTCGTGCTTCTTTGATAAATTTGGAGATCCTTATGGTTGGACCTCCCACATCTTGGCCTCCATGTGGTTCAACATGGACTCTAGAAGCACCTTGGCTTCCTCCTCTCGAAGCCATGCCCAAAGGTTGCCCCGTTCGGCGCCTTCGGCGTTGTCTCCTCTCTTCGCGCTCCCGGTGGTATTGTTGGAGCAGCGCCTCGATCCTCCCAAGAGTGCCATCGTCTTCACTCTCTTCACTCACATCGTCATCTTCCCCATCATATGGGGTTTCCACCGGCTCGGTTTCCGGCCTATAGGTTGAGTCCTCATAGGACCAATAAGTCTCACTCTCGGTGTCCACGTGGCCATCGCTCACGGTTTGTTGTTGGCCTCCACGGCCCCTTCCCCTGGACACCCTAGTGGACCCCCGGCTGCCGCGTTCGGACCCACCCGGTACACGGCCCGTCGGGTTCCTCCTAGTGATCCTTCCAATTGGCTCCATTTCTGAACGAAGTTTAGAATGGGCCGTTAGACTCGTATCAAATGTCAAGTGACGGATAGGTACTTAAGGACATCTTTTGGCTCAAATCACCGCCATGCCAATTGTTAAGGGTACCATCTTAACAATTAGAGACTTTGCAACTCAAGTACCAAAAGTTCTATAAGTACAAAACTTTATGCTCATGGTTTTCAAATTCTTTTTCGAAAGGAATTTTGAAGCTTCATTATGAAGTTTACGGACTAAGGCTCTGATACCAATTAAATTGTCACGCCCCGGACCTACCGGACACGTCAACAACCCGCCGTACAGTACGAATAGTCAACCGCAGTCCAACTCATCCATACTATACTAGGCGTCTTGAATACCATTCACACATAGTACATCCATAAACAATCATAACGTAAAATGTTTAATTAAGCAGCGGAAACATCATTACAAACACTCAAGCCACACGTGGCAACCACGGGCATACAAGCCCCCAAATATATATATTTGAAATAATATCCATGAGCATTATTTAATTTATTTTCAAACAGAAACAGAAGAAGCACGAACCACGTCTTCTTCTTCTTTTGACTTCTCCGAAGCAACGGGCGGTTTCAACGAGCTCTACTCCCTACCTGAAACTGTGAGGTGGCCTCCCCCGTGAAGGGGAGGTCAGTACTTGGAAGCATTTGACAAGCACAATGACAACTATACTAAGGATAATCAAAGTTTCAATTTCCAAGACCCTCAACTTAGGATGTTATTACTTTGTAATTAATTCACGTTCCTTCATGCTAGAGCTCGGCTCATAGTCATACTAATTTGTGCTAGAGCTCGGCTCGTAGTCACACTACATTTTTGCTAGAGCTCGGCTCATAGTCATACTAATTTGTGCTAGAGCTCGGCTCATAGTCACACTACCTTTTGCTAGAGCTCGGCTCATAGTCATCCCCTACATTTTTGCTAGAGCTCGGCTCATAGTCATACTACCACGTGCTAGAGCTCGGCTCGTAGTCACGTCATCTAATCCCTAAACCACTTCTTAGTCTAGGCTCCATTCTTTTTGAGTAACCCTTGAGGTCTACTCCTAATATAACTTGACTTCATAAAGTCCACCTTAATTGTCCTTTAAAGTTACTTAGCTTCAATCTCTTGGGATTAGTTCCCAAGCACTATTGAACTAACATCCCCGACTAGTCCTTCAATACTAGTCATTTAATCTTAATAAATCAAAGCTAATTTCATAATAATTCGTACATTTCAATTTAGCTCCATATTCAAGTATAACTTGACTTAATATCAAAATATCACTTTTATCCCCCCCATGAGGTAAAAGTATATTTTTCACAATACAATTTTATAATTTGCACAACAATTGGGTCATTATAATCACAACACATAATCATACACAATTTATTCATAAATTTGTATATTATGTATTCTCTCTTATAAACAATAATATATCTCATTTAGGCATTTTTAATCATAACTAAATCATGCCAAGCACATATAGTTCATTTAGGCAATCTTATGAAATTAACCCAATAATTATAAACAATATAGTCGGTCATCCTCACCTTAAGTGAGCTTAAGCGCGTTCTACACTTCCCGGTTGAACTTTGGCGAACTTTGACCAACTCCGGCCAACTTTGACCAACTCCGGCGAAGCTCAAAGATACTCTAAATCAAGCTCCTAACAAGGTTTTAACATCATAAAACCTTAATCAATACACATAACCTCTAAAAGGTTATTTTCCGGTGAACTTGTCGGTTTGGCTTCTAAATCCATTTTTTGACATAGAACCACCTTCCAACCCCTTGTTCCACATTTATCAACATGTAGAACAATCCTAGGGTTCTTCATAATTTCTCAAATAATAATGTATTCAAGAAAATAGGAGAAAAAGGTAAATGAAGTCATTACCTAGCCTTTCCTCAAGTCTTTTTGTACACTTTTGGAGCTTAAACTTTTTCCTAGAGCTTCCTTCTCGTTGGAGCTTTCTTCAACAATGGAGAGGGAAGGTGGAGAGTTTCTTTGCTCTTGGTGGGTGAAGGTTGGCCGCAGGAAAATGAGGGAGAGGGGTGAGGGGGTGTTCTTTTGTCTAAATGAGCAAATGAGTGTGGATGGGATCCACCTCATTTTGTTTGATTCCCATTCTCTCAAATCACACTTCCTCCCACATGCCTCCCTAGCATACCAGCCGACCAAGGCCTTGAAAAAATAGGCTAAATTCGTGGGTTGGCCCCCACCCATGTGGGCCATGTGGGAGGTCAACCCTTTTTGTCCAGAAGTGTACAATCGGTCCCGAAAGTTGTATTTTTTTTTCGGACTGTTTTAAATATATTTTATTTTATCGGGTCAAATAAAATATATTATGTGTTCTTAATCATCATACTCCTTATAATGAATATACATTTCCCAACTTTAATTTATAGGTCTCCGAAATCCCATTTTCGGGCTTTTATCGGTTAAATTACTAGTACCGGTATTTGGCCTTTTTTGATCAACCGGTCAACTCTATATCATCTCTTTGGACCAATGAGTTATACACCACTATATAAATATTATATTGACCAAGATGAATAAAATGTACGGTCTCGGGAATATCGGGCGGCCCCCGCTCCCGGTGTGGGCCCCACGTGCGAATTTACTATTCACGCAAAATAATTAATAAAAATTCACAACTTCGTATTCTCATTAACCATTATACAAGGTTCAATATATTATTCACTTAAAAGTAAATACATTTGGGGACGGTGTTACACAAGGGGTTTGTATCCTTAGAGAATCTTAAAGTCATGGCTTCGTCATCTTCAACGGCACCCTCAATACTCGGTTTCTCCTCAACCGGTTAGTGTTCTTATTGTTGGATTATATGAATTGTATCATGCTTAGTGGGATTAGATCCTTAATTGGGACTGAATTCTCAACACACGAAAGTGAGAGTTGTGGGACGCCGAAGAACGTTGATGCTAAGCATTGAAAACTACAAGAGGAGGAGAGTCACCATGAATAGATTTGAGGAAAAGCTCGTGACTCTCTGCTTGAATGAGAAGATCATGAAACGGAGGACGGGTTTGACAGTCCTAAAGGAAGTAGAGAAGGTCTCAAAAGAGGAGCCTAATCCACAAAGAAACCAGTGAGTTTTGTGATGCTCAAAGCTGCCAATTGATCACAGAGAAACTTGAATTTGCGACCATATTCAGGGACAAAAGAATCTCCCTTTTTAAGGGATCAGAGAGAGTCACGAAGAATGTGCATTCGGTCAATTGAATAATGACTTCGAGAGCACACCAAACCGCATGTGCTGAATTGAGACCTAGGACTTCGGCCATGGCTTCTTCAGTAAGGGAAGATTGCAGTAAAATTAGGACATGTTAATCAGTTTCTCGCCAAGTAGCATGGGCTGGATTGGGAGAGGATTTACCATCAAGAGTGATGAACATAGCCTGCAATTTGTGATAAGAGAGGAGGGAGAGAATTTGGTTGCGCCAGAGGAGATAATTAGAGCTTGATAGTTAACATGTGAAGAAGAGTGGCTAGGGGAAGAGAAGAAGTTGCAGAGGTGGACTGTGCGGTAGTCATGGTGGAAAATAGATACGAAGAAGGATCCAAGGTTAGGATGATACCATATAACATATGAATAAAACCATGAACTTTACATTTCATAAATATTTATAGTACAAGAGGTATACATAAGAAAGGAAAGAATATTACACTAATTATAACAAAAATATACTTAATTATTGTTTGCCTTATTTATCATAACTAACGCTAGTACTACTAACAATCATAGAGCCAAAGGATCTTCTCATTTTGAGTTTAGTGAAGTTTGGGGTTTAAGTCTGATGTACTGATTTGGTTGCGGTTTATTTTAATATAAGCAAGTTTCCTTTAAAAAAACATTAACTTTCTAGTATTAACGGTTAATAATAAGGAAAATGGTCAAATAAGATCTTCTATTATTTCTAATCTAGTAACAAAAATCTATGATTCATTTCAGTTTTTTGAGTTTGGTTTTCTTATAGTTCGGTTTATTTTACTTACGGTTTGAGTTTTGTCGACTCGGTTTTCGATTTTCGGTTTCACCAACCCACCCCTAAACAAATTTTTTACATTTACACCTTAGACTTAAGACATCGCTACATTTCACATCTTTTATGACTTTATTAGAGCATCTCCAATGGTTCCTCCCAAGGACTTGCTTGCAATTTTTTAAAATACTCAAGCTAGTAGCCTACCATTGGAGTGTATATTACCTTCTAACTTGGACAAGCTAATTAGCCAAAACAAGCTAAATGCTGGAAATGAGAGAAAATTGAACTAAAATGGTAACTCCCAAATTTATTTAATTTATTTATTATAATTAATATACAAATCTAATTAAAGAGCAAGTTAGCAACGGTAATGTTTAAAAGGGTTTTAATATTACCGTTAATTAAAGAAGTGCAACCCAATGATTTTTGGGAAAACTGTCAAATAGGTCATCGAACTTTCATAAAAAGGTCACTTAAGTCCTTCTATAGGAGGTTCTGTCCTGTCGTCGCGATTTGGTGCAGTTCCCGGTGGAATTTTTTGATGAATTTTTTTGAGCATCTTATTCACCAAGTCTAGTTTACGCATACCAAATTTCAGCTAAAAATTCAATCGGGAACACATTCAAATTAATTCTTGAAGATAACTGCGCATTTTTGCGTTCTCGAATTAATTTGAATGCGCTCCCGCTTAAATTTTTAGCTAAAATTTGGTATGAGTAAACTAGACTTGATGAATAAGATGCTCTAAAAATTTCATCAAAAAATTCCACCGGGAACCGCCCCAAATCGCGATGACCGTATAGGCGTATAGAGTCTCCTATAGAAGGACTTAATTGACTTTTTTATGAAAGTTCGAGGACCTATTTGACAGTTTTCCCATGATTTTTTCATGAAATACTTAAGTTAAAGTTGATATTTTTCATATAGAATATTTTTGAGCAAATTTTGTATTCCTTCTTTTGTTACCTAACAAAATACATATTTTTGTACTAATTTTAATAATATGCATTTTCACCCTCGTCTGTTTAATGTTGGGCGTTGAATTAATGTTTGGTCAAAGTCATAGTTGATGACCAACTTGATCAATCTGCCAGAAGTTTGGTTATGTTTGCTTGTCAACTTGATGGATTTGAAAATATTTAAAAATAAATATTATTTTTATTATATTAACAATAAAATTCATTCAAAATGTATATTTCAACATTGATTGATTTGTGGGGCCTATTCAAGAGGCAAGGGTTGTAGCTAACCATTGGACCATCACATTGCTGGAAAATGGATTAGCTAGAAAAAATTGAGGTGGCAAGCAAAGCTACAAGGAGTCTAGCTGACCGCTGGAGATGCTCTTACTACTTTAGACATTGCTACACTCAGAATTATTCGAACTTTACACTCCATCATTTTATGGTTTGATTTTATCTGATCTCTTTTTAATTTGTATCACTAAATTTGTCTTGTACAATATATAATACTCAGTATGAGTGTTCTTCGTGTACACGCTAAGGCATGTAGACGTCACTTTTACGCATCATATAAACGACTTCCCAAATTTTATATCATTCTAGCGTTTTTAAACGAATTACTTGTGTACAACGAAATAAGGGTGTTTACATAGACACATACAAAAATTTGTATAAATGGAATTTTCCATATAATATACTTTCTCCTCCTCTTATAATTTTACTACTACCTCCGGTCCAATGGACTTTGCACTAATTGAGTTAGGTGAGAAATAAAAATAGTAAAAAATGTGTGGTTGAAGATTGTGCAGAAGAGAGAGAAATGAACAGAACCACAAAATAGTTACTTTAATGGGAAAATGACAAAGTTTTTTGGGACAATAAAAAAAAAGGAAACTTGGCAAAGTCCAATGGGACGGAGGGAGTATATCTTTTTGTTCAATTTTTTTCACATTTCATATTAACTAATTAGTTTTGTAATTTTGATCAAACTTGACAATATTGCAAAAAAGAAAAACAATATTTTCGTGATTTTAAATTCATTTAGACCTTGTACCTCAACTAGGTAAATTCATTATTACTAACAATGGAAGCACATTTTCATTACAATAATTGTTACCGTAAACGCCTGGCTATCTTAAAAAAGTTTTCACTTAAAAAAAACATTTTTTGGTGGACTTTAAATGTAGACGGGGTCATCTTCCAGTCAGTACGTATGAAGCAGAGCGCGTCCGAGATGACGTTACAACACGGAACGGGTCCCTGGCTATATAACTCTAGCTCTCCCTGTGAACACGATTCTGCTCGAAGTCTTTTTTTGACCGGCATTTTCTTCTCTTCTTCCTCTTGTCTGCTCCCACCCCAATCAGTGCCTGAACATATTTAAATTTGAATTGATTGGTTCTCCATTCCCTGTCTCTAATAATTTGCGTATGATGATCTGAGTTGTGTTCATATTTGGAGACAAAATGGGTCTCTGCTTTTCAAGCTCAAAAGTCATTGGCTCCAGCAGCATCAGCGCATCCAACGCCGCCGCCGGTAAGCCTCCCGTAAATCCCCCGTCCGAAGCCACTGTCACAACAAGAGACGAACAGAAGTCGCGTGGTTTTCGAAGGAAAGCCAAAGCTACGTGTGACAAAGGGCATGGACATCAAACTGGTGCTATTCCATGCGGGAGAAGAACGGATTTTGGGTACGACAAGGATTTTGATCAGCGTTATACTATTGGCAAGTTGTTGGGCCATGGTCAATTTGGATACACCTATGTCGCCACAGATAAATCTGCCGGAGATCGCGTTGCTGTTAAAAGAATAGAGAAGAAGAAGGTCGGCCCTAATTATTTTACTTCAATATTCTTATTCTTTTTTCAAGTTACTACTCGCGGGGAAGAACTTGGCTGGTTTATGGTCTGCATTGGAACCCATAAATTCTGAATGTGTCACTTGAGATCAAGTTTCAAGTTTAATCCCTCAATCATTTTTATGTTCCTGTGTCACAAATGTGGAAGTTTAAATAATTGATAAAGTTTTGTTCTATTTTCTTCAAGGGGGTTGCTGAATATCTCAGACGGTATGATTTGCATTTATATCAATGGATTTCATCTACCATTTTTAATCAAATCACTTCATGTCTGTGCCACATCTGTGAATTACTAGTTTAACATCATATATGCACCTTTCTGATGATCCGTGGGATGGGATGCGCGGGTAATTGAGTGAAACATAGTCTTCCCTCCAAATGGGAGGGATCAAAATAAGCTGAAGGGGATTGGAATTGGGAGGGGGGACAACTTAGCCCCCCCCACCATACTTTTAAAAAATCAAATGAAGGGATGGGAGCATACCCCAAGAGAACTGCTTTTCCTGGATGTTGGTGGATGGCCACTATTAAAAAAACCCTAACCCATTATCAGACTGAAAAGTTACTTCTAGTAATTGTTATGCAGATATGATTTTTAAGATTGTGAAGCCTATTATTTAATTGAAATTGCATTGGGAGGTAATTGCAGCTATGCACTCATGGTTTCTTGACTTCTTGTATGCCATCATTTGCAGATTATGAATAATCACTGTTACGTTTTAGGTTGACTGCATCACCAGTTGCAGCTATGCACTCATGGTTTCACATCACTATAAACATTCACTGGTTCTTTTAGAAAAAATCTTTTACCCAAACCTGTGAAATCATGAAATAATGCTTGATATGTGTGATCAGTTACATTGCAGTTGAGGTTTGGACTTCTTACTATTTTGATTACAATAACATATGTGGTTTTATCAACAGATGGTTCTCCCCATGGCAGTTGAAGATGTGAAGCGAGAAGTGAAAATATTGAAGGCATTAACTGGTCATGAGAATGTGGTTCAATTTCATAATGCATTTGAGGATGAGAATTATGTATATATCGTAATGGAGTAAGTTTATATCCATGTGTGTCCATTTGTAAGAAATTCCAGCCACCTTCCTTATTTTTAGTGGAAAACATTTCGCTTATGCTCAGACCTTCTTTCTCATTTTTTTATAAAGGTTATGTGAAGGTGGAGAGTTACTGGATCGTATTTTGGCCAAGTAAGTGTGCTTAACTCTTTGCATGTGGGATGTATTTATAGGTTTCAATATGCACTCTTTGATTTCCCGATTCATAAGCATAGTTGTATAGGATTTATAAATAGTTTTGTTTACGCAGGAAAGATAGCCGTTATACTGAAAAAGATGCAGCTATAGTTGTACGGCAGATGCTAAAAGTTGCAGCAGAATGCCATTTACATGGCTTAGTTCATCGTGATATGAAACCAGAGGTATGGACATCAGTAAAAGGAAGATGCTTGATTCATAACAAAAATGTACCTGTTAGAATCCCGTATAAAAAATTAGATAGAACAATGACTTAATAAGATTCTGTGTTGAATTAGCTAGTAGATTATATTCAAACTTTTGGTGTGATGTAGCTCAAGTGCCTAATGCTCCAGTTGAGTGACCACTACGGCACTACCTAAACCTAAGTTCTATCAGTAGAACTTCAGTGAAAAATTAGAGAGAACAGTGAGTTAATAAGAATATGGGTTGATTTTGCTAATAGATTGGATTCAATCTTTTAGTTTGGTTTGACCCAAGTAACCTATGATCCAGTTGAGTAACCCGAGCCCTTTCCAAAATCCTATCTGTATAAAAAAATGTTGGGTATGTTTTCATTAGCTGATATGAAAGGAGCCCTTCATGAACTGGCTAATAGCAACATGCCATGCCAAATTTTAGTTAAAATTTTAGTCAATGTAGCTGGTACATTTGCTGTCCTCTTACCTTTTTATTTTCTATCTATCTTTCTCTCCTTCAGAATTTTCTTTTCAGATCACCAAAGGAAGATTCTGCATTGAAGGCCACTGATTTTGGTCTTTCTGATTTCATACGGCCAGGTCATTAAATATAGGGATATATATATATATATATATATATATATATATATATATATATTTGAGAAAATTAAATCTAGTATTAATTACTAAGCATCTTCAATTCGTCATAATGCAGGAAAAAAGTTTCATGATATTGTTGGTAGTGCATATTATGTCGCTCCAGAGGTACTTAAACGCAGATCAGGCCCTGAATCAGATGTTTGGAGCATTGGTGTTATAACCTATATTTTGCTCTGTGGTAGGCGGCCCTTCTGGGATAAAACCGAAGATGGGATATTCAAGGAGGTCGGTTTCTGACCTTTTCACCGTGGCTTCTACAGAATCATAAACATTTCAACTATTTCTTCTTTTAGTAGGTCTTCAATCATCAACTGGACATGAGTTTGCTTTATAATTCCTGTTTCGTAATGCACCTGAAGTGCATGTGGGATAAGTAATTATCTACACACTTTCCTTTTTCGTCTGACTCAAAATAATTGTCCATTGCAATATGTGACATAATATTTCTCTCTTATATGTGTGTGCCACACTTTTTTTCACTTTTTAAATTTCGTGTCGGTCAAGTTGAGAACAATTTTTGGACAAACGGAGTAAAAGATAAGTTGTTGTTTGAAACATGTATATTGTCTTCATGTTATTTATTGAATAGTAATTGTAATGCATGCACATGCCATTTATTGAACCATGGCTTATAAACCCTAGGATTATGTTTTAGGAGTTTTAAACATGTATATTGTCCTTGTTCCATTTTATGAATCATATGTTAATGAATGTGCATGCCATTTATTGAATCATGCCATGTGAACCCTACGGTTAAAATTTCTAACGCTTATGTGTGTATGTAGGTGCTACGAAACAAACCTGATTTCCGTCGCAAGCCATGGCCAAACATAAGCAGTAGTGCTAAAGATTTTGTTAAGAAATTATTGGTGAAGGATCCTCGTGCCAGACTTACTGCTGCCCAGGCCCTATGTAAGTGCTTTTGTTCCGCACGTGAAGTTACTCTTTTGAAGAAAATTTCTGTAGGAAATGTTTCGTGTTGTATAGAAGTAATGTGCTTTGCAATATAATTAACCATGATGACTGGATAAGAAGTAATCTGCCTCAGGAGGGAAACAACTTATGTGTGTATCTTAGTGACTTCAAGTATTTGGCATTGATTTATTCTGATCTAAATTTGCCTTATTAGTATCTTCAAATCAAGTGCGTGGACAAGGCCAAAAGGGCTATTAGGACTTGAGATCATACTTGCAATATGATCGAATTGAACAGATTGCTGCATCCATATTAACTAGAAATTTACTACGTCAAAAGCTATGGTTTGATTAAGACCCAGGGCCGTCTAATAAGTTTTGAAGGCCCTGTTACATACAATGTTCTAAAAGGTGTGAGGTGTGGCAAGGCGTCGAGGCCAAGCCTCAAGCCTTTAAAGCCTAGGCGGGAATAGG
The DNA here is from genome assembly GCA_945859915.1 of Cuscuta epithymum. Classification (NCBI taxonomy): domain Eukaryota; kingdom Viridiplantae; phylum Streptophyta; class Magnoliopsida; order Solanales; family Convolvulaceae; genus Cuscuta; species Cuscuta epithymum. The sequence goes on along the minus strand of CAMAPF010000969.1, from coordinate 199,608 downwards.
CAGGGCCTAGGCGTGAAAAGGCGTTTTAGATTTTTATTGATAATTACTACTCCCTCCGTTTCTAAATGAAAGTCACAGTTTGACTTTTTGAGTCAAATTAGGTAAACTTTGACCACTTATTACTTAATATTAATAATATTTTATCCCAAAAAAAGTTATCAATGTGCTTCATTGTAATATGTATTATTCAAATATCAATTTATTATAGATTTTATATGTATATATTAATAGATAATTACGGTCAAACGTCCGCCTAGGAGACCGCAAAAGTTAAACTGTGACTTTCATTTAGAAACGGAGGGAGTATATTTTATAGTAATATATGAAGAAAATAAATAAATGTTCAAAATATATTATACAAGATTGAGCCTAATTTTTATTTTATTCAATATATGTAATTTTTAAATGATATATTATTTCTTTTTACAACTCTATATTAGATTTCATATATAATCAGTGTTCTAAAAAACGTGAGGCGTGATGAGTTGGCACAACTAAGCTTTAAACATTCAACCTAGGCACGAAAAGGTGTTATAACTTTTTAAAAAGTATTTAGATTTTTATATAAATGCTTCGAGTAATAGATAGTCCATATATAAATATAATTTTAGAAAATATATGTAAAAATCATACGTAGTACTATTTTATGCATACAATATCTAAGAATTGGTAACAATAGTGGGTGACAATATTGACACTACACTAATAAAAATATCAATTACTGGTTATATAATAATGATCTTATAATGGTGTGTATATATATATATATATATATATATATATATATATATATAATTTTCAATAATAGTAATAATAGTATATTAATACAACATATTATTGAACCGTGGTGAACAATACTCCTAATAGACTAAGCAATTCATTGCTCTGCGGAATATATGAAATAAACATTCTTTAAATACGTGAATGGCTTAGTCCCACACCGGAGGAAGAAATTGCATTTCCTCTCCCAACACTCTATATAATAGATGTGACCTTTTGTTGTAAGTATGTTGAAAATAGTTCACTTGTAACGCATAGTAGCGCCTATGTGTGCGAGAGTGGAAAGTTCCAAAATAAGTAAAAAATTTATTAGTTGTATGGGCCAGCACGCCATTCGTCACGCATATGGGGTAAGCGGGGCGTTTGATTCCCGCCTTGGGCCTAGGCCCGCCTATGCGGCGCCTTATCGGGCCTTTTAGAACACTGGTTACATATACTAAATTTGAGGCCTCATGTTATGCTTGGAAATAAAAATTAGGTACTGAAATATTCACATATATCATCATCATCATCTTCACCCCAGTACCACAAAGACCCCACCTACGGTGGGGGGGGGGGGGGTCGGATGTACATAGCCTTACCCCTGTACTAAAGTACAGAGAGGCTGTTTCCGGATGACCTATAGTGAAAATCGCATAAAAATTGCATAGATTGACTGTTGTTTCATAACAAAGAAGCGCTGACAGTTTAATGAGCCATTTACATATATATGACTAAAATAAAGATTGTTTACAAAAATATGACCTCCTAAGTGTAGTGACTATATTACTAACTTTAGTCGAGTAACTTTTGTTCATTTTTTACACTTAAGTGAATATGAAACTATACTATAGTAACTATTAGTCATATTTTGTAAATAAGTATCATTTTAGTAATATTTTTGAAAAAAATCACTTAACTAATTTGTAATAAAGAAATGCAAAAGTAGTGTGCCAAATACTGAAGTTCAGCAAAATGTGTGGCTGTCCTGACTCTAAAATGCAGTAAAAGGAGGAGAAGATGGGGCGGTTCCTGCCGCTTTGATTCCCACTCACGAATAACGAGGAGACGAGGACAGAATCAGCTTTCGACCTTATTTTTTATTTATTAATACTCCATATACACCCATGACTGTGTATTATACTAGGTGCTATACTACACGTTTTAAAAAATGGGATAGATGATGATTACTCAGCCCCAAATAAGTTCAATTATATAAAATTTTGCAAAAATAATTCCCAAAAGATTTTGGGATCATCTAACATGAATCGGTCCATGATATCGGAGCCAAATAAAAAAAGAAAGATAAGAAAAATAAAAAGATAAGGTAAGATAAAAAAGATAAGATAAAGATAAATATAAGATAAAAGAACTTAAGAAAGATAATAGATAAAAGTAACATAAGAACATAAGAAAGATAAAGAAGATAAAAAGAAAAAAGAAAAAGAGAGAGAAAAGAGATCAATCCTCCACACGAATATTCGCCCAAAAAAACAATAATAATACCTAGCATATATGATAAAACATTTGAAGAAGATTCTATCATTTAATCAATCCTAACAACTTATATGCTAAATTAAATATCATTTGGTTCAAGATTAACAATATCTGCATTTTTTTCCATGCCCAAAGAAACATATTGATCAAAAGTTTATTGTTTTAAAAACTATAAGAACATTGTTTTTTTACTAGATTGAACTCCTTAAGTTCTCTTTTAATCTCAGTGTCCCAATTTATACGTTCAATCTTTCATATTTAAATTTGGCCAAGTTCCTCACCTATAATCAGGCTCAAAGAATCGCTGAAATCACCGTGTACTAGCCAAGTAAGTTATTTTTTTTTACTGGGCAGGTAGTGAACCCTGCAAAGTCTAGGGCTGACTAGCTAGTTTGGAGTAGTAATGAATTAAATTGCATTATTTAGAAATTGGAATTCTTCTTATTGTTTGAAGTACAAAATGTGAAGGCATTGAAATCGCATTGGACTGTAACAATACCAGAGTCTTCCTCCCAAATTTGTATAATGATACAGTATTTAGGATGAGTTTATACATACCTTATTTATCATATTATACACTGGTCAATTCTAATGGTTCCGAGCTGAGGAGATTTTTAAATCCTCATTTTATATTTTCAAAATCTGATTTTTTTTATTTTTACTAATAGTAAATAAAATGTATCAGTGGTCAGAGTTGTGCGAAGGGGAGCCTTGGCGCATCGGTTACGGTGTTGCCATGTGACTGAGAGGTCACGAGTTCAAGTCTTGGGCCTCTTGTCAAAATGACAAGGGAAAACTTGCCCCCTATACACCCTTATTGTGGAACCCTTCCTTGGACACTCGCCTTGCAGGGACTCCAATGTGAACCGGGCTCCCCTTCTCGTGGTCAAAGTTGTGCATTGGAAAATGTGAAATTGAAGTGTTGCAGCTAAAAAAGAACGGATGAAGTATATTGTTTCTAGAGAGAGAGAGATTTCTAAAAAATGAGTGACCCCCACCCCACCCCCCAATGCACCACATCACCGGGGGGGCATATATAAGAATACATGAGCAGAGCCCAGTGAGCCTAACATCATCACTGGCCTATGGTAGGACCGCAATCTCGCACTTCTTGAGGAATCTATTGCGGAGTGCGCCATGAATCCTTTGACTCTGACTACAGTTATCATACTCCCTTTAGTTGAGACCAACAGCGAATTCCCGGGGACCCAACCCATGTTTACAGCATACCATCAGTTTTGATGTGAAATTACTTGATTGATCCCTTGAGGGATCATTTGAGATACAGTTACTAAGCTGGTCAAAGACGAAGGGACCAAGGGAGTGCCAATATATAATATTAGGAAGATTCCTAAGCTGATTTTGTTCCCTGATCACATGTTAATGAGTCAGTTACTTTAACTTGCATCCTTCTCTTCTAGGGCTCATCTCGTGATGAGTACTTGAGTCCTAAATTCCTAATATCTTCATCATCATCATTTATCAAATATGGATAACATTTATCGTAACAGATTCTATTGTTGAAATTAATGTTTGTTTTGTTTGGGGTGATGTATGTGCTTGACATGAGCATGGTGGATCTGTATTTCTTCTTCATTCTTCATCATTACCCTAGTGCCGCAAAGGTTCCCACCTACGGTGGGTAAGGGGGGGTCAGATGTACGCAGCCTTACCCTTGTACTAAAGTACAGAGACACTGTTTCTGGATGACCCATAGTGAAAATCGCGTCGAAAATTGCACAGACTGATTGCTGCTTGATAACAAAAAGCGCAGACAGTTTAGTGAGCCATTTTGCTTTATTCCATCATATCCCCAAGCCAAAAAAAATAGTGAGTCTTTGGCTCCATTGCAAATGGTGGATCCGTATTTTCATCAGAAACAATTATGCATTGTTTTGTTACACACATTCAGTTCTCTGGACTATGTCACTTGCCTATTTCCCAAATTTGCAGCACATTCATGGGTCCGAGAAGGTGGTAATGCATCTGACATACCTTTAGACATCTCTGTTCTGTCCAATATGCGAGAGTTTGTTAAATATGGCCGTCTGAAACAATTAGCCTTACGGGTAATTAAGTATTCTTCATTTAATTGAAATAAAGTGAAATGACCATTCTATGCATGCCAGCTTTTTTGTGTGATTAATGTGTCGTCATCTTGCAGGCATTGGCAACTACACTTGATGAGGAAGAGGTGGCTAATCTCAAAGATCAATTTGCTGCCATTGATGTAGATAAAAATGGTGTCATCAGTCTTGAAGAAATGAGACAGGTAAGCTTTCTTCATGCAATACTAAGGCTAGATCTGATGCTCTACATATTTTGTGGACAATTTGTTTTATTTCTTTTTTTATATGATATTTTGAGAGATCATATTTGGAGGTCTGATACAGGCTCTTGCTAAGGATCTTCCATGGAAAATGAAAGATTCACGTGTGATGGAGATTCTTCAAGCGGTATGTTAATTTGTGTTTTAGGATGGATTATCAGAGTTGGCATGTCCTTTATTTTGGCTTTGCGCCCACCTCTTCATTGTGGGATTTGTAGCATCATAATGTCCTTGCTGTTGACAGCTTGATTTTCATCCACTTCATGTTTGGTCTTCTTTATTCGACTCAACTTCTCATGTGTTATAGTAAGGCAGACATTAAATTTGGACACACTAGGGAGACATTCCTATGTAGCACAGGTTCTTTGGGTGATGATCACATTGTCTAAAATTTTCACCACCAATAGTGAATGTGTGTCACCCAAAAATGTCTCCCTAGAATGTCCAAATCTGATGTTCCCTTTGCATTACTCTTTTTATATAATAAATTCCTGCTGATCAGTAGCCAGGTGTCTGATTTGTAGATTGACATCAATACTGATGGGCTCGTAGATTTCCCAGAGTTTGTTGCCGCGACTTTACATGTTCATCAGATGGAGGAGCACAACTCAGAAAAATGGCAGCAAAGATCCCAAGCTGCTTTTGAAAAATTTGATGTTGATCGAGATGGCTTCATTACCCCGGAAGAACTCAAAATGGTTGGTGTTTAATTCATTTTTTCCAGGATTGACTAATACCAAAAATATGCTTGCTGTTTTTCTACCTTGAAAGATTACTACAACCAGCCCAGCCCTCCCCCACAAAAAGGAGAAAAACATCAGACGACTAGAACTGGAAGTAGAAATTTTCAGGGATTCTTCATTGTTTTTGGCTAAAGAGTTGGGTTAGAGTCCCACATCGGGCAAGTTAAGAGGAAATGATGGGGTGGTAAGACCTTGTGTTGAACTAGCTAGACGATTGGATTCAATCTTTTAGTGTGGTTAGACCCAAATGTCTTATAGCCCAGTTGAATGACTCCAACCCAGTCCTAAATTCTATAGTCTAAAACAATGCAGTTTTTAATATTCATAAACCAATATCTATGATAAATAAATAACAAGTGTACCTTTGAGGTCCACGTCGTTCAAACATATGCATTTGTTTTATAAATGTGTATATGAAAAGAGAATATATTATATATACATGAGATGCTTTTTGGGAAATGCTGTTTAGTAATCTATTTGCAATATGCTAATATCTTGCAGTACACGGGGTTGAAAGGTTCCATAGACCCTATTCTAGAGGAGGCAGACATCGACAAAGATGGGAAAATAAGTTTACCTGAATTCCGTAGGCTTTTAAGAACTGCAAGTATGAGCTCCCATACAATTTCTTGCCCCTCCTCTGCCAAATCAGGAGGAATAGGCTCAAGATGAGTCTCGAAGTGAAAAAGTTCGATGTGGGATAATGTTGCTGCTGGCACCGGGGGGACGCGCCTCATGTTTTTACATACCAGGAGGACATTTTTGTGATCTGGTCATTGTTGTCTACCTATTTTTTAGCACTATGCAGTCTTCCTATTAAAAGTGAAATATGGGATTGTGCAGTGAATGAGTAAAAGTTCTGTTCACCTGTGTGTCTAAGGTAAGGGTACAAGTCATCTTGGTTGCTGGGTAATTATTCGCACTGTTTTTCCACGTGTAAACCACCACATTTACCATGTTGGACATAACAACGTTTGAGATTACCTTGGTGGTGTCATGTTCCATCTTGTAAAATTCCAAACTAAATAAGAAGAATAAGCTTTTCTTCTCATCTGATGTACTCGTATTATCTTTTTTTCCTTGTCGTCGTGTGATACCTATTGCCTGAAACTAGTGGTGGACCCGGTTCGGGCCACCCGGCCCGTGAACCGGCACGGCCCGGCCCACTACTGTGCGGGCCCGGGACCGGCCCGGTCTGGCGGTCCGGGACCGGGTGGTGACCCGAACTGGTGGGATAGTGGGGGGCGGGCACGGGTAGGGCAAATGGGGACCTGGCCTGGCCGGTTCAGGAGGGGGACGAGCCAACAGTACTGTAGCTTCTTCATCTCGATGTTTCTGATACATCATGTTCTATGTCACGCCTTCACTTTCGCCAACAATCACAGATGATCTTGAATCTAGATCGGTTTTAGCTTTTAACCCCATCATACGTTCATGACCTTCACTCGATGATGTCATCCTCCCACTATTGTTGACTCTGTTTCTTGTTCGCAACAAGAAAACTCGTGGCAGGAGAAAACTCTAAATCGAAGAGCCGTCCAATCTATCAGATCGACGGAAGAACTAAAACCCTAAGTAGAGGGACAAACGGCCACTTAAATGGGAGATTAATAAATCATCAAGGTTGAATACCAAAGAGTATGGATGGACCCGGGCCGGTTCGGGCCCGGTTCGGGCCTAGGCCCGGCCGGGCCTCGGGTCTGTTTTGTTGGGCCCGAGCCCGAACCGGTGGCCACCGGTTCCGGGTCCGGTTCCGGGCCGGGCCGGTCGGGCCACCCGGTTTAATTTTTTTTTTTTTCCTTTCTTCCCCCACCCCCCCCCACCCCCCCACCCCCCCAAACCCCCCCAAACCGGCCTAAACAGATAGCCCAAGCCCAACAGCCCAAAACAAATGAAAAAAATTAAAAAAGGAACCGCCGGGCCGGGCCGTCAAAACCATGAACCGAGCCCGGAACCGCCCCACCCCCGGGCCTCCGGCCCGAACCGGACCCGGACCCGGATAACCGGGCCGGGCCGGGCCCGCACAGTAGCGGGTCGGGCCGGTCCCGGGCCGGGCGGCCCGAACCGAGGCCATGCCTACCAAAGAGCTTTGCCGGCTACCGCGGCTGGACTTTGCCGAGCGCCAAAGGGAAAGAAGTTTGGCAGAGGTGCCACACTCTCTTACCCTAGCACTTTTAATATTGTTTCTTAAATACTTAAATTACACTAAAATGGCTTTTGAGAAATTATTTCAAAGCTTCTATTTTTTTGCAAAGTATATATTATTACTTAGAATTTTTTACGCTCCATTGCTTAATCTATTCTCAGTGATTTTTGTGACCATTGATCAGTGACTCCTCATTTGAGGTGCTTCCGAGTTGATTTTTTGGGTGAAATTTTGTTATCATGTTCTCAATGTAGGTTAGATTATGTCTACCAATTTCCCCCAATTCAAAATTGATTTCCTAATTAACAGGGCTGTCTTTTGAATTTGGAGACCCCTGTTCAAAATGAAATTTTGAGGCCCCACTTTTATATTAAAAAACTAAAAATATTCTCGATCTAAATTCTTATAATACTTAAATCAATTGAATGTAAATTAAATAATGCAATTAAATAATTACAGGTAGTAATCCCCCCTCCCCTTCAAAAAAATAATCTGTACATTGTTTTTTGTAAAATATTTCAATTTATGATGACATTATTATACAGGGTAATGGAGTATTGATTTAGCTCCAACCCATATTCATATACCATAGTAGACATTATTATATTATATCATATCATATCATATCATATCATATCATATCATATCATATCATATCATATCATATCATATCATATCATATCATATCATATCATATCATATCATATCATATCATATCATATCATATCATATCATATCATATCATATCATATCATATCATATCATATCATATCATATCATATCATATCATATCATATCATATCACATCACATCACATCAAATCATAGTTAGTTAATTAATGATAGTGACCTAAAAAAATTCGACTAGTGCCTTATAAATATGGGGGGAGCATGGGAAGTGGGACCATGTTCTGTTTAACCTAATTAACATGCTAAAAGACGGTCTTGCTAATTAAGTAAATAAAATGAAATTATTTGACTAAAAATGGACAAATTAATTTGGGGCGGAGGTAGTATGTACTCTCTCTGTCTCCCTTATATTGTCTCATTTTACCTTATCGAAAAATCCCCCAAAAAATTGTCTCATACCATATTTGATAAAGTTTGTGTGTCTCTAAATCATTCTTAATTTATTAATTAATATCAACCACACAAACCAACTTTTCTTAATAATCGTGTCATCCTCTTCCGTTCCAATATAAGAGGAACGGAGGTAGCAGTATGTTAAAAAAGACACCAAAAAATAAATAAACAAGGGCGGCAATGATCATGTAAAGTAGGCCTAAATGTTACTATTGTTAAGGCCTCTTTTATTTAAGGTACTTCTGGATCAAAGTTTTTGATTATATTTGTGGGCATGTTCTCCATGAAGTGTAGATTATGTCTATCAAATTTCAAATTAAAACTCAATTGGAAAATCAGTTAAATAAATTATTGAAAAAAACTGCAAGTTATATATATATATATAACTGCACAATTTAAAAAAAAACGCACTTCTCGATTAAATTTTAAGCTCAAATTTGCTAGACATAATATATACTTCACGAAAAAAATGCTCACTTCCTCAAAAAGTTCATTTCGAAAGCATCTCAAATAAAAGATACTATCTCCGTCCCACTAAGATTGGGAAAAGAGGTGGAACGATTATTAAGAAAAGTGAGTTTGTGTGGTTGATATTAAATTGATAAAGTAAGAATAAAGTAAAATGACTTAGAACCACGCAAACTTTACAAAATATGGTATGAGACAATCTTAGTGAAATTTCCCTGTAAAATGCCATAATGTTAGAAGTATTAAAAGTGCAACTTGCAGGCTCATTCAAACCTTGGACCTCTTATCCACACTCATGCCAAGTGCCAAGCCGCCATCGCCCAAATATCCTCCACTCGATCTTTTTTAACACAGTCTCAGTCCCACCTTCATTTCTCACTCTTCTCCTGACGATTTGTTCTCCTTACCGTATAGACTGTAGTATTGTTTTCCTCTCCAATTATTACATCAATGGCTACTGCAGTGAGTGCTGCAGTGTCTCTTCCTGCATCAAAGTCGGCCTCTCTTGCTACCAAAACCTCTATTATCTATCCTGAAAAGGCCTGCTTCAGCAAGGTACACTTCTCGTCTGAATTGGTAGCATTCCGTCCTTTTGGCGTATTGTTTATTTAATTAACGTTTTTTTATAATTCCAAAAGGGGATTTTGGGTTGATTTGATTGGTTTAATCAAAATTTGCCTCAAGTTTTATTCTTTTTAGTTTCTTTTTCCCCTTGCGACCTCATTTGTTTCGATAGATTCATCCTTAATCCGCTCTTTGCATCTTTTCATAATAAGAATAATAATACGTAATAATTGTAATGATGACGATTTGAAATTCTGACATGGAAACTGACTTGTTTCAATTAGGTGCCTTTTTACTATAGAAATGTGACATCTGGTGGGAAAGGGAAACTGTTATCCATTAGAGCTCAGATTACTACTGAGGCTCCTGTCAAGGTTGAGAAGATCTCCAAGAAACAGGATGAGGGTATAGTTGTCAACAAGTTCAGGCCCAAAGAACCATATGTAGGGAGATGCCTTCTTAACACCAAGATCACTGGAGATGATGCCCCTGGCGAAACTTGGCACATGGTCTTCAGTACCGAGGGTATTATTGGTCTCATAGTTAATGTGTCATAATTTACATTTCTTCTATCCACTTGTTAAATACTACCTCCTTCGAAAAATTCTTCCCACTTACCTTTTTGGATGTCCCAAAAATTCTTCACATTTCCCTTTTGGAAAGGTTTGTGTGGCTACCATTCATATACTTTTTTCTTACTCAAGCCCAACCATACATTTCCACTTTATTCCCACTTTCTTAAAATCAGATCCAAGTCAAACCAGGACGAAGGGAGTACTATATAAGTGTGTGTATACTTTTACTGTACTGTAACTATTCCTGTAGTTTGGTATGGTACTATGGTTTGGTTTTTGTCCTAGAACTGTATGGTACCATACTATTTTGAGAAGGGGCTGTCCCACTTCATACTAATGCTAAACCGTACCTATTTTGTTTTACAAAACAAGGGTTCCACACCAAAGAAGCTAAACTTATTCAACATTCATTAAGTAAACAGAATTTAACTAAAGTTTGCCATCCATCATCTCATAAGTTATCTTAGCTAGACATAATTCAGAGTGCTTAACACGACTTAGAGACTCCTAGATTAACTCAAGATTACACGAAGCTAATAAGTTCAAGTTCCATAAGCTTAAATCCAAAGCAATTTAAATTTATTCAGTCCGGTCCTAGATGATCGGTTCTCATAATTCAGAACCAACCCTGTACCCTTTCTAAAAGGTAAGGTCTCCAAAAATTAATGAAACCGTTTGATACCCCTCTTTTTTGCTGGGTAGCATTTCTGAATTCTGACTGCTACGGTACATTTCAAGTGCAGTAATGTTACCCTCCCTTAGATTAAGGAATGAAAAGTATTAAAATAAATTGTATACCCTTATCATCTGCCAATCCCAAATCAATAATAAGTTCCACATTTAGAATCCTTATATGTATCATCAAATTCCTTGAAGAATTTGGATTAAAGGATATAATTCATTGGCTGATGTCTGTTCCTGGTTTTGTTAGGGGAAATCCCATACAGGGAAGGACAATCAATTGGTGTCATTGCCGATGGAGTTGATGCAAATGGGAAGGCTCACAAGTTGAGGTTATACTCGATTGCCAGCAGTGCTCTTGGCGACTTTGGAGACTCCAAGACTGTAAGCTTAAGTTCTTTTAATCATAACTGTTTGGCATATTAAAGTAGTGTATAGTTATTTTCAATTATTGGGAGCCCTTGTTTAAATTTTAGGACTAAATTTGTAAAAGTTAAACTTCATAGGACTGACACTGGACAAGGTCCAAGATCTGGGACAAAAAACTACTTCGTTTGAATTGCGGGCTACATTGGCAAAGTTAAACTTAATGAAACTAAAACTGAACAAGATCTAAATTATAGGATGAAAGGAAAGGATTTTTTCAATGCATAAGGATGCTAGGTCTATAAATGTGCTCTTCTTTTGTATGATGGGAATGGATGGATTTGAAATTTATTATTCTTTGTTAGGGACCCGGCCCAATAGAGTATAAATAATAATAAGTGTACAAGTTGAGTATAAATAGAATAAGCTTGGGCAGGTAGAGTAGGCTGTTTTAGACTTTGACTTTGGGACTTTGGGAAGATCGAGAACTTTCTCTTTCTTTGGGGGGCTTCGGCTCATTTTGGGGGCTTCTGCCAGAATTATCTCTTCTACTTCTGTAATTGTTTTCTCGTAATCAATAAAGGTTCATCTGTTTTCGTTGATCTTTGTTAATTTTGTCTGGAAATCTGGAGGTTCTTATCATTGGTATCAGAGTGAGTAGATCGCTGGATGAGAATTACGCGCGCAACGATGGAAGGAAGAATTAACGAAGTGGAGAGGAATATGGTGGATTTCGGAAGAAATCAGAGAGAAATGCAAGCACATCTGGACAGGAGTATGCGAGAGTTGCAGATTAATATGGCGGCTAACATGGCGGAGAGTTTGGCCGCAGTGCAAGCGACGATGCAAGCAACGATGCAAGCCAACCTTGCTGAATTGCAGAAGAAATTTTCCGATCGATCGAGGAGTCACTCACATCGATCGAGGAGTCATTCGCATCGGTCGAGTACTTCGCATCGATCGAGCACTTTGCATCGATCAAAACATCACAGGAGTTCGAAGAAGGGTGACAGTTCAGACGGTTCAGACAGTTCGTCTAGCCATTCAGCATCCCGGCACAATCACGATCACCATAGGTATCATCGAAATCATCATCCGATAGGCAGAAAAATTGATTTACCTCTTTTCAATGGGGAAGATGCCTTCGGTTGGCTGGTTAGAATAAACCGATATTTCCGCTTGAATCAAACTGAAGAGGAACAGAAAATTGATGTCACTGTAGTGGCTATGGAGGACCAAGCTCTCAGCTGGTTTCAATGGTGGGAGAGGCAGGCGACGCATCAAAACTGGGACTCTTTTACTCAAGCTTTGACCAAGCGATTTCAACCTAATCTGGTACAGGATCCGCTAGGGCCTCTGTTTAGCCTGAAGCAGAAGGGGACAATTCAGGAGTACCGAGACAAATTTGAAACTGCTATCGCTTCACAAGGACACTTAACTGAAGAAGTATTGAGAGGAGTTTTTCTTAAGGGATTAAAAAGAGATATAAGAGCAGAATTGAAGTTACATCGTACTAGAACGTTGGCAGAAGTTATGGATACTGCTTCCGCGATTGAGAACAAGAATTCTGAAACCTTGTTTGTGAAGAATAAGGATGAAGGAAAGAGGAGAGGGCAGAATAAACCTAGCATTCCAAATTCCGGCCAGAAATGGGGAGAAGGGAGTAGATGGCAGAGCTTAAGCCACCCTATTGCTAGTGTTGATAAAGGTTCAGGGGATTCCAAGACTAGGGAGGAAGGCATAGACCTAAACTTCAGAAGGGAAGGTCCCAGATTATCCCAAGAAGAACTTTTGGATAGAAGCAAGAAGGGACTTTGCTTCAAATGTGGGGAAAATTGGAACCGAGGTCATGTCTGCAAAATGAAACACTACAAAATTATTCTTGTGGAGGATTCTGGAGGAGAAAAAGAAACTGAATGTGTCAGGAAGGATAACAAGGAGGAAGATGAAACTGAATTGGAATTCAGAACCATGCAATTATCTTCAATAAGTAAGGAAGAGATTCCAAGCATGAAAACATTCAAGATGAAAGGAGAATTGAAGTGGAAATCTGGAGAAAAGAAGGTTGAAATCCTTATAGATACTGGTGCATCCCATAACTTCATTTCTCAAGAGTTTGTGAGAAAATGGGAGTTACCCTACCGTATGATAAGAAGATACTCTGTACAGATAGGTAATGGAGATCAAATCACCAACAATAGAATATGTGAAGGGTTGGAATTGGAACTGCAAGGGCTGAAAATACAGCAACCTTTCTATATGCTTGAGTGGAGGGGAACAGATATGGTGTTGGGCATGGACTGGCATACAAGCTTGGGAGATACTGAGATTAACTTCCAAAATCAGACCATCAAATTGGAGGTTCAGGGGCAGAAGGTAATCATACAAGGAGATCCTTCATTCAGTCAACTGGGAATTTATAAGGAGATGAAGAGCCTGGTGAATAGGAATGGAGGAGGAAAATTGCTGAGCTATCAAGGGTTACCTACTGACATTGAAGAAGAGAGTGTTCAAAAGCAAGAAGTTGCTGCCCTCTATGTTGCAGCAGGATGCACCTTAGCTTCCAAAGAATCTGAAGGAATCAAAATTCTGGATAACGTAGTCTGGCATATGTATAACTCTGCTGTGAAATACATAGGGAAGAAGATGGAAGCTGCAAAGCTAAAATTCCAGCAATCAATCCAGTATTGGAAAGGGAGAGGTGCTAGGATGAAAGAAAAGAAGAGGATTGTGGCTGTGTCCTATCACCCACCTTGAGGGCAAGGTGGATGTTTAGGGGGGGAGAATTGTTAGGGACCCGGCCCAATAGAGTATAAATAATAATAAGTGTACAAGTTGAGTGTAAATAGAATAAGCTTGGGCAGGTAGAGTAGGCTGTTTTAGACTTTGACTTTGGGACTTTGGGAAGACCGAGAACTTTCTCTTTCTTTGGGGGGCTTCGGCTCATTTTGGGGGCTTCGGCCAGAATTATCTCTTCTACTTCTGTAATTGTTTTCTCGTAATCAATAAAGGTTCATCTGTTTTCGTTGATCTTTGTTAATTTTGTCTGGAAATCTGGAGGTTCTTATCATTCTTTACACAGGTCTCTCTTTGTGTTAAAAGGGTTGTCTATACCAATGACAAGGGTGAAGTAGTTAAAGGAGTTTGCTCGAACTTTTTATGTAAGAACTAAGAAATTGATTATGCTCTTTGGTGCATAGTATGGCAAAGATAGTAGATCGCGGTTTAACATTTTTAATGTTTTTCTATGACGGGTATGTCAGGTGACTTGAAACCCGGGTCTGAAGTGAAAATTACTGGACCTGTTGGGAAGGAGATGCTCATGCCCAAGGATCCCAATGCCACTATTGTAATGGTACGTGGCAGCAATAATGTCTTACAATGTCCAGATTCACATTGTTGTTGAGTAGTTTTATTATCGGAGGATGTTTAGCATTGATTATGTTTCTGTTTTTCTTTAAATGCAGAATCAGACTCTTTAGCTGTATGAAAAAGTGATTCTTTTTTCAGTGTTTGATGTTCCTTCTCTTGTTGCAAGAGAGAATCAACTTTGAGTGTTTGAATAAATTGTTGTTTAACACACACATGTATAAACGGACCAAAAGGGTATATGAACTACACACACATGCAAGCTTGATATGTAATCTTTTGTGAATAAAAGATTACATATTCAATAAAATGTTGTGATTAGCTAGTCTTCCCTGGTTTCTTGAAAATTGATTCTAGAGGACTCAGAGGAGCAGCTTGGAGTTGTTAAAAATGATTTCGGAGCTTTATCCAAAGACTCCAATATTTGGTTCTGTTTCTAAGTGCTCTCTACACGAGCAGAATAAGTTTCTAGAAGTAGATCCACACACACCCGGATCAATTGACAATGGAAATTATTGTTATGTTTGATTTTTGCTTATTTTGTATCTCCTTACAGCTTGCCACTGGAACTGGAATCGCCCCTTTCCGTGGGTTCTTGTGGAAGATGTTCTTTGAGAAGCATGAAGAATATAAGGTAGACCACCAACAGTATATGTCTCTTCACTCAAACAAAAGGGAGTTGATATTTTTCATCGATCAAAAGCTGATTGAAACGTTAAAGTCTGCTGAAACGAAGACTTAGATCAGACAGTAAAATACTAATTATGCGAAAAAATTGAAATAATGACAAATATATGACCCAAAACAAAATAGTTGTCAGAATTTTGACTTTTAGCACCAATGACCATATTAGTTCTAGACTTCTAGTGACTACAAGTGATGTTCAATTTTAAGGTAGAGTGAATATGCTATATTTTCGGAGCAACTATAGTGACCTTGTAGTCACTTAGTTTTCCATGAGTTCTATTTTAGTTACTTAGTAGGAAAAACCTTGAAAACCATTTCGAAATTTTAAAAATTGAAATGAATAAAATAAAATAAAATAGATATGTAGTATGTTAAGGTCGTCTACTCAGCTGACCCCTTTATGATCAGTACTCAGTACTTCTTTAGTTTTGTACCATCCTGATTGGCTGCGGGGCTATGCAGTTCAACGGCTTGGCGTGGCTTTTCTTGGGTGTTCCCACCAGCAGCTCACTTCTTTACAAGGAGGTAATTTCCACTACCTAAACAGGGGCCAGGGTGGGGTCAAGACTGTCTTTCACTCTTTCTTTTTTTATACGTAGTAATAATTATTAAGTATCTATGTTTTAAAACTGACCCCAAAATCTTTTGGGAATAAGGCTTGGATGTTGTTGTATCTATGTTTTAAAATCTGAAAAGCACATTCTGCAACTTTTTATTGTAGGAATTTGAGAAAATGAAGGAGAAATGTCCAGAAAATTTCAGACTAGACTTTGCTGTGAGCAGAGAACAAACAAACGAGAAAGGTGAAAAAATGTACATCCAAACCAGAATGGCACAGTATGCAGAAGAGCTCTGGGAACTATTCAAGAAAGACAACACTTTCGTCTACATCTGTGGACTCAAGGGTATGGAAAAGGGAATCGACGACATCATGACTTCACTTGCTGCTAAAGATGGTAAACATTTGCAGAAATGAAGTGATTATTACTTTCCTTCAATTATTGCCACTATAGCTTTTATATACAACAAACATTCAGAAATGTCCCTTAGGAGTAAAATAATGAGAAGTTTCAAAATATGAGTACTATATGGTTTCCCTAAATAGAAGTAATTAATGCCATGTTTTGAAAAATATTGCCAATTTTGGCACTAGTACGGCCATTTTAATGCTTGGTAATGCCAAAATATGGCAATATGATTTTACGGAGAATATTTTTCTCCTATTTAGGGGGACACAGCCAGGGGCGGACGTGCTTTGTTCAAGGGTGTCAAGCGAACATCCAAACATTTGAAACTAAATTGTAAAAATACATTTATAGAATTGATATAATAATTTATATAATGCATTTTTTTATATAATATTTAACCATTAACCTTTTTTGCTAGTTTTTTGTTGAAAAAATTACATTTCTTCAATTGTGGGATCAAAAAATATTATCGTGCAATATTTTAACCTTGAAATTTTTTTGAACACCCAACTTCCGGTTGCAAGATCTGCCACTGAACACAACTGTCATATTAGAATTTCCCTTTGGTTTCTCTTATTTCAGGAAATTTCCTAATAACATTTCTATCCTATCCTTGTTACCTGTCCTGTTACGTTATTAGTGACTATTTTTTCCATTCAGGAATTGATTGGGTGGAGTATAAGAAACAAATGAAGAAGGGAGAGCAGTGGAACGTCGAGGTCTACTGATTTTTTCTATCATGTATACAATTCTAGCCACCTCTGGTGTGGGTTTCTCTGCATCTATGTAGATAGATAGCAACTCTCTTGTAATCCTTATACGGAGTATTTTCTATTAAAAGTTTCCCCTTCTCCGGCTTGATCTTCGTTGCTTAAATAAAATGTTTACTCTTAAATTAGGCTAATTGAGAATGTTTTAATTTTCAAGATTCCCGGAATCCGTTTTTTAGGAGTAAGATAGGGCTATAAATTTTGATACTTCGGCTATGTTTGGTCTTCTAATGCAATGGAGTGAATAGAATATGTAATGCAATAAAAATGTAATGTTTATCATGTTTGGTTAGCAGCGGGAGACCTGAGAATAGGAAAAGGGTCTAGATTTGAAAGGGAAAAATTCATCTATCGGGGGAGAGGGAGCGGTTAGTTAGGAGCCTATCAAACATTTTTTAGCTGGTTTGACCATGTTTAGCATTTTGACCGCTCATGTCATTGCCGCCACTGTCCATGTCACTATCGCCACCGCACGTGTCACTGACACCCACACCCGTGTCACTGATGCCTTGTCAAATGTCAATTTTAGCAGTTACATCTCCGCAGTGACAACTCCCAAAGTGACACACTATTATTCCAGCCACAGTTTTTCCGGCGAGCACCAATCACCGCCCCCAGCCCCTGCAACTGTGCGACATTCCTCCACCACACCACACCTCCAAGCCCCAAAACATGTCCCAATCGCGCCTCCATCTAACCTAGCCGGCGAGTTGCCGCTCAGACCAGAATCTCCGATCTGCTTGTAGGTAGGCATCATATACGGGCGTTGACAACTAGCCTCGTCCACCGCAATAGGCCAAACATCTTTGATAGAAATCATCGTTGATCTCCATGACAGAAGAAACTCCGATTTGTTCCCCAGATTCATCGCCCCATCAGTTCGAATAGAAGGAGAAGAGGTGGAGAATCAGAACTGTGACAGGAACGATGACTTACCGGGGTGCACTAGCAGGCTGCTCTGGCCGGATGGGGCCTGCGGCAGACTGAGAAGGAGGCTGCTCTGGCTGGATGCAGGGGTGCGGTGGACTGAGAAGGAGGCTGCTCTGGCCGGATGCAGGGCAACGGCGGACTGAGAAGGAGGCTGCTCTGGCCGGATGCAGGGCTGCGGCGGACTGAGAAGGAGGCTGCTCTGGCCGGATGGGGGCTGTAAAAGTAGTGTAAAACAATATCTTATTGCAGTAAATGCTACATGCGTTTTTTCCAAACACTGCCATAATACAACTATACAAGTTCTGTTTTCCCCTATTTTCTTGAAAAAAATTCTTTCTTCAACATTTCAGCAGACGGAGCATGACCAGGCATAAAGCTCAACTGCTCAACCATAAATACATGAAACTTCTAACATCTTGGAAGGACTAAAGCATCCAACAACTCTAAAATGAATATTTTCAAAGTACAGAAAAAATGTGAGGAATACAAAAATCTACTGGATTTCCTCCCTCCATGAGTTGGACCTTTTACCATCTTATTCTGAGCAGCAAAGGATAGCAGTGATCCATCTCATAATTCGGCCAGGATTCATCACCATATAGAAATCTCTGGTGACGCCTCCAAATTTCAGCGTCATAATTGTTTTCTATGGTGAAATTCAATCCACTGCCTATAACTTTCCCGAGAAACTTGTCCAATGAATCACCTCTTTTCGGGCAAAAAAGTAGAGCTTCTGAGGGGCTGTCTTTCTTTAGCAATGATTTTATGGTTTCAGCCAGAGCTTCATGGAATTCCTTAAAGAAAGTGCTGCAAAAAAAACAGAGATTTGGTAACAGTACAATTATATGTTACATAGGAAAGAGCGGAAATGGCTATTAGGTCCAAGCATCTCAGATAAATAAAGAGATGCAATTAACATTTCAGAGTTCAGACTGTGTAAATAAGCTTTAGTTTGACATATAAATACAAAGCTCAAGAGGTTTAAGCTATCAGCTCACTGAATCGTTAAAAGGAAAAGGTAAAAATAACATGTTACAGTTTTCAAACTTAGATGCAGTGTTCCTATTTGTATGCCTAACCAGCAACAACTCAATGTGATTAATTAAAAATAAATAATCAACATTTTTTTAATAATTCTCAATGAAAACTGGTGAGGACAAAGAGCAAGTTACTCATTTATAAAATACATCCAAATATCCGACATGCACTCAACTCCCTCAAGCAGATTGTTCAAATACAAGACGTGGGTAAAACAGAATGAAGAATTAAATGTTAATTACCAGTCACTTGCAATAATGAAATCAAAGGTATTGGAGATATCCGGTACATTTTCCTGACCCCAATGTAGAATCATTGACTTAACCACTGTACCGCCAAACATGCCTGAATTGGTGCTTACATTACGTTGTATATCTGAATGTTTAGAATATTCATTAATCATAAATTCTCTGCTTTAGTAGATAACAAAATGAATAGCCATAATTTCAGGGTTAGATTTTATCCAGTAAATAGGTGACACGACGGATCTGTGTGTTCACAGTTTGTTTGGTAATCATAAACCTCATTGTTGTAACAGTTGGGCTCTTGTTTTACTCTTAAAAAGTAGGAGCTAACATTGCTCTCACAGTAATTCGGATACAAAGGATACAATCAACAACTTGAGGATTCCCATCAGTGATTGCCACTTCTAGTGCATCTGTGGCTACTGCAACAACCAAGCCAGCTATGCCATATCCTGCTCCAAGTTCAATGACTCTTTTATCCCTAAAAGAGTTGACAAGTGCAAACACTGGCGGAGTAAAATTTACAATGATAAATGTTTGAAAATGTGAATCATAACATGATGTTCAGCGGTTTAAGAACCTGAACATGTCAGCATGTAACAAGCAGTAGTAGGCAAGGACATCCTCAGACGGCCATTGACCTATCCAACAATAGGTAAATATACCATCAATATGACCACTCTTTGGCACTAGTATCCCATACACTTGTTTTTTAAAGAAAAAAGGATATGAAACATTGAAACTGGTACCTAAAAAAACAATAAATTTGAAATTGCATGAGATGAACACTTGTGTTTCAGCTATGCACTAGAGTTGAGACTCAACCCCCTCCAAGAGTCTTGAGTTTTTTAATCTGAAGTGACCATGAGAAGTGAGGTTGCTGTTCCTAAGAAACTCAATATAGACCCCCCCCCCCTACTTGCAAGCTCTCTAAATAAAGAAAAGTTCCTTGGCAGACTTCATCATATCAACCACAAAACTCCAAATTAAAAATTAAAAAAAAAAAAACCTATTTGGTGCGTCTTTGGATAAAAATATGTGGCTGCCAAAGGCTTCACTACTTCTGTACATACAGCACCCATAATTATCGTATTATAAATCATACTGGGAATCTTTGTATCACTTCTCTGATTGTGAATTAATTTGAATAGTGCGGTTCAGAAGCATATTAGTAGTACACCTCATAATTCATTTTTAGAAATAAAATATGAAAAATTAGTTTCAGATGATCAATCTGGACTCTCTGTTTGAAATATATTACGTAGTATATTGTTTTGAATCTCTTTTGGTGCTGAGAGAGGACTTGATCCCTATTTTAGTAAAGTGATGGTTTATGTGAGACAGCACGGCTCCACTTGTTTCACTTTAAAGCAACACTCAACTGCATTGTCCATGTAATTAGCTATTCCATGTATCAGAGAATAGCAAGTCCTAATATCCCAAAACGTTTCTTATTTTACTTTTTATTAATTGTTCAATAAAGCGACATGTCAAAGAAGAAAGAAAATATTATTCATGGAGTAAAATTAAAATGTTTGCATTTGTCAGAGAAATTAATGATTTTCTGGTTATAAAAGTAAGACACTTACAAACAAGCCCGGTGTTGTCAATATTATATCTATTACAGACCTCAAAGTCACTGAGATCCACAATACCATTCACTCTTTGGCTGCATCGCGGATCCAAAAGTCAGAAACCAGCATTGCTAAACAAGAACTACTGAACATATCCAGAAAAGCAGATCCACACCTTCAATTCCATTTCGAACACTAAAAAATGATGCTTTTTTATGCAAGTCATAAACAGAAGGTAAAGTATATAATCATTCGTCACAGATTGTACATTTTCAAAACAAAGAGGGCATAGATGTTAGGAAATACCCTCACATCTCACGTCGGATTTATAAGAGAGCTCATTTCCAAAATTAGATAAACAGAGTGGTTCTGAAGTGCCCATTCCTGGCAAATGAACTTATAGTTTGACTATTTTAGGCTTCTAATTCATATTAGAATGAATTGAATAAAGGGAAAGCATACAACCTCTTTAATTAAGAATATAAAAGAGACAAAATACAAGTAACACCAAGTCCTTTGTAACTTTTTAGCGTTCAATACAATGCACTCCAAAGTCCAAAGTCCCTCCATGCCAAAAGGAAAATCAAATGTTTATAATACTCCGTACTATTTTTAGAATTAGAAATATACTCGTAGCTCTTTTCAATTTACAGAACTAGTACTCTAATCTATCAAATCATAAACCGGCCTTGAAGAAGAAGCGGGAACTCCTAAGTTAAAATAGGTACAAGTGAAAATTAAATTACCAAAAGGACAATAGAGAAGCAATATAACAAAGATGTGAATATGAAGCCTAACAAGGCAATAAGCCAATAGCTATGAATAACGACTCAAACGTCAGAATTTGACTTGCAGACTTACTGCAGAGTAAGTTGGGGAGATTTGGGAAGGGGCAATGTGTAACAGAAAAGAGCAGAGCTGCCCAATGCGTCTTTTCGTGAGAGAGAATCAGAAATTTCTTCCACTAAACTGCAGGGTATCAAATTGAAACCACGAGTCGCCTTTCTTGATATTTGTGCAATGGCCATGTCGGATTGGTTATCTGTGAAGAACTCTGTTAAGCACAGCATATTATGGTACATACAAGTCTGTGTTTGTGAAAGAACCTGGGCGACGAAGAAGCGCGCGGCGAAGGATTTGCCAGCGGAGTGTTGAGGACTTCGTCCCATCCATGGATTCCCCCGCTCCGATTGCTTCACCAGTTTGGATAGATCAAAGACGTGTGCATTTTGCATCGATATATTTATGTGTCTTATTCTTATTGGTTAATCCAATTTAATTAAAACAATTAAATACTCCCTCCGTCCCCTTTTAAATGGGATGGGAGATGGTGGCACGGGGTTTAAGAAAAGTGAGTTTGTGTGGTTGATATTAATTGATAAAGTAAGAAATAATGGCACGCATATCACCTCCCAGCTTTTATTAGAAAAAAATATAACCGAATTGTGTTTTGACCAAAAAGTGACCACCGTATAATTCTTCTTCTAAAAACCCCTTCGCTTCACATCCGTTTCTTCATTTCTGCTTCGGCGCACCACGAACCCCAGGAAGGACCTTCGCACAAGGAAGGTCGTTGACTCCTCGCCTCTTTCGCTCCGGTCTCCGCCGCCTGGTCCGGTCGCCGCAGTTTTCGTCGACTGCAATCCTTTGATCTTCTTCTTCTCCTTTCTTCTGTTTGGTCTCTGCCGTCGTCCTTTTCTTCGTACGGGCATCTAGATTTTCCGGTTGAGGGTCGGTGGCGGTGCAAAATCGTTGGGGTGGCGATTGGGCTTTCGAGGAAGCGGCGGTTTCCAGGGGCAGCTCCACCACCGTTTCAGGTGTGCAGAAGCTAGGGACGGCGCTAGATCGGGGCTATTGGGGTCTGTTCAACGCTAGATCGGAGCTGCTCGGGGCTAGATCTGGGCGGTTAGGGTCCGGTCCTGGCTAGATCGGGCTGGTCACGGCTAGATCTAGGCGGCTAGGGTCCGGTCTGGGCTAGATCGGGGCTGGTTAGGGCTAGATCGGGGCTGTTGGGGTCTGGTCTGGGCTATATTGGGGCTGGTCGGAGCTGGGTTGTGGACAGAAGAGGGGTGTGGGTTTGGGGGTGCTGGGGCATGGGCTAGGGAGGGGGAGGGCTGTGTATGATGGCGGTGGCGGTGGGGGCGGCGGCGGCGGGGTGGTGTTGCCAATGGCGGGCAGATTTGGCTGAAAACTATAACCTATGTCACTGATCGGCTGGCTGTACCAGTGTCACTTTGGTTACCGTCACTGTGGTGGTGTCACTGTGACCGGCGACGGTCTCCGGCCGGCGGTGGTGTCACTGCGGTGGTGTCACTGTTTCGATGTCACTAGTGTCACTGTGGTGGTGTCACTGTGACCGGCGACGGTCTCTGGGTGGCGGTGGTGTCACTGTTTCGGTGTCACTATGGCAATGTCATCACAGCTAGCCGGTGGTGGCCGGTGGTGGCAGTGACTGGCGGTGGACGGTGTGGCGGTGTCACTTTGAAGGCGTCGCTATGGCGGCGTCACTTTGAAGGCATCACTACGGCGGCGGCGGCGGCACTATGACGGTGTTAGTGTGGCGGTGACGGTGGCGGTGTAATTGGCGTGAAAAAATTTGACAACTCTAGTTACAAAAAAACGAACAAAGTGACACGAGCGGTGGCTACAGTGACACGTGCGGTGGGTACAGTGACACGAGCGGTGGCTACAGTGACACGTGCGGTGGCTACAGTGACACGAACGGTGGCTACAGTGACACGAGCGGTGGCTACAGTGACACGGGCGGTGGCTACAGTGACACGGGCGGTGTCGTAGTGACATCATGTTTTCTAATTCTACATATATGATCTTCTTGATCACTTTTTTGCCCCTTTTTAAAAGTAGTCACTTTTTGGATAATTGGTTCAAAATTAGTAATATTCAAGTAAAAACCCCAAGTAAGAATGATTTTGAGCCACACAAAGTTTACCAAATAAGGTATGGGTCAATTAAATAGGGACATCCCAATATGGTAAAACGGGACATTTAAAAGGGGACGGAGGGAGTATAACACATTAATTAATTAAGAAACCGTAGGAGAGAAAAAGGTGGAGGAAACAATTTATTTAACAAAATGGTGAAAACGTAAACATGTAAACATTAAAAAATGATGGAATATAAAAACATAAACATGTACCAAAATTTAATTAAAAGATTTAGTTATAACATTAATTTAGAAACGATCAACCCAAAATAATTTAGGTGATGGGGGTCATGGGGTTGTAGTTTTTGTCCCTAGGAGACTTCCTCTTTTTTCTCATCCGCACCAGCCATCTTGAGCTGCCCCCTCCCGGGGGCTACGCACAAGATCTATTGGAGACAAATCTCAGAATTTCACTAAGTCCATGATCTTGGACCCCCCGGCAGCTAAATGGACCGGAGGCCCAAGGTATCCTCACCCCCGAAGGTTCACTACAACATCTATTGAAACTTCGTGGAAATTTGACCAAGTCCACAAATGGGAACCCTTCGGTGGGAAGACATGCACTCCAACACTACCAACACGCTTACAACCGAAGGAAACTTCAAACTATTTAACAAGGACCTAAAACTACACTGAAGCTACACTACAGCCGAAGGCTCGATCCCGCCGGCGGCCTTGGATGAAATTAGCTCGGAAAGCTTCCTAAGTTTAATTCATTCTAGCCCTCGGTCCAGCTACTATGACCCAGGAGGCAATTCCGACGTTTCATTGCCGAAGGCATGCAGCGGATTCTCACTTAGAAAAATCTCTAAGTCCACAACTACAAGCCCCCGGTTGGTTACGACTTCAACCGAAGGCTCGTTGTAGAGTTTCTTACTTAGGAAATTTTCTAAGTCTAGAAACACGAGCCCCCAGCTGACATACTCTACAACCGAAGGCTTTGGAGAGAGTCTTCACTTAGAAAGTTTTCTAAGTCCACAGCTTCAAGCCCCCGGCTGTCCTACACTACAACCGGAGGCTCTCTGCAAGGTTTTACTTAGGAAAATTCCTAAGTCCACAAACTTGTGGCCTTCAAGCAAACATTCATTCAATTCATCAAAGGAAGGAAAGCATACAAACGAAAGGAAGCGAAGGTAAACACAAATCAAATGCAGGAAGCATTCATTCAGAAAAAGCCCGAAGGCAAAACATTAATCACCATAAATATACTAAGTACAAAAGATGTTTGTTTACAATTGGCCGAAGTCGAAGTCTACAAGTTATTACAAATGGTACTTAGAAGAATTTCAAGCTTGAACACTTGCAGCCCCGTCCTCCTTTAGCTTTGAGGCGACGTCTTCCCTGCCCTCTTCATCGTCATCGTCATCACCAGCCTCCTTCGCCAGCTCGGAATCTTCGAGCAACTCTCTTTCCTCGCCTTCGGGCAGGGGAATCCGGACATCTGGCTGAAGTGGGGGGAGGCCGTAGGTTTCGGGGTTGAAGTCCTTTTGGTCCACGCCGAAGTGCCGGGCAAGCTTCCGATAGATCATGGCTTCAGTAAAATACTCGCCGCCTTCGTAATAATTCTTCCCTTTCAAAGCAAGCCATAGCGCTCCGGGGCCCTTCGCCCACCCATCTACTGAAGCCTCGATGACCGAAGCCACCCATTGCTTCCGGTTCTCATCCTTCCAGCCTCCGGCGACAAAGGCATCGACGACATCTTTCTCGGCTTGAGCGACGGCCTCTTTCCTCGCCTCCTCGGCCATATCAGCAGCGGCGAGCTCCTCTGCCTCCGCTTTACCCTCGACTTTACCCTCCCTCCGGGCATCCTCCAACTTCTGCTCCATCTTTCGGAGGGTCTCCTCCAAGGTCGCCATCTTCCGGATGGCCTCGGTGTTAGTCGCAACGAGCTTCCTCAAAGCCTCGTCGGACTCCGCCTTCTGAAGGCGCAACTGTTCCACCCTTCGGATATGTTCTCCGAGGACTACACTGGCCTGCGGACATACAAAGAAAAAGCAGAGGGTCAGACCACTACACCATGGAAAGACTAAACGACTAAGGGAAGAAAAATGGTGAGACTTACAGTCACCGAGGCCTGGAGAAGCTTAGCGTCCAGGGCGGGTCGTCATGCCGGCCGAGGGTCGATCTATCCAGTGAAGGAGTGGTAACGTTCAGGATCCATCGGATCCAGGGTGCCATGCATGATGGCAGTCCCTTTCTTGATGGAGAATTGGATGTTCTCCCGGGGCCAAGGCCCATCTTCCATCTGATCCGGAAGAGGTACAGGAACAGTCACCACCACCAGGGGGGTCCCCGAAGAAGAGTGGCCTTCGGAGATGACCAGAGGAGCGTCCTTCGCACCGACGATCTTCTTGGGTCTTTTGCCGGGAGCTACATTGCTTTTTTCCCGACGCCTTTCTTTTTGCCGCTTCGGTCCTCAGGGCGCCAGCACCCTCGACAGCAACTTGGGAGGCCCCCTCGGCCCCCTGGTCCTTCACAGCTCCTTCCCTCTAGAAGAAATCTTCGACGGGCCTCTGCTGGGAGGACCCCTCCGCATTCTTCTTTTTCTTCGGCTCCTTAGCCAATTGCTTCTTGAGCTTTGCGAAATTCTTCGCATCCATCTCTGCACCTGAAAAAGAAGGAAAACATACGAAGATTAGTTACACGTCAAAAAAAAAAAACACAAAGGTATCCTAAGTACAAGACTAGGAGCCTTCGGCAATCACCTCCCGCACTCTCATACACCCTATCTATCAGAGGGTACTCGTCACCGGTCTCCCCTATCAGCCGGAATCGCCGGAAACCCAGGCGAAGCAGCTCCTCCGGAAGAGTGGCATCCTTGATGGTCTTCTGCTTGTCCGAGCCCTCCGGCTTGGCTACCAGCTTCTTCCCCTCCTTCGCAAGGAAAGCATTCCCCACTTTCGGATGCCTCTTGAAGTTGTCGCGGAGGGGAGCAGGGAAAGGATTCTCCCCCATCCGAATGAAGCAAAACTTGTCCTTCCACCCTTTGTGGGAGGAAGGAACCTCAGAGAACAGCCTCCACTCTGAAACCTGTTGAAGATTGGCAAAGCCCTCACAATTGGCGTGCCCCCCCCCCCCCCCCCCCCCGGCAAAGGTTGAATGAAAGGAGAAACTAATCCAGCGAGGCCTCCACTCCCCTCTCCCGGCACAACGACAGGAAGCCTGCCAAGTAAGAATGGCTGTTTGGGGTGATCTGGCAGGGAGCGAGCTTGACGAAGCGCAGATACTCCAAAACAAAGGGATGAAGTGGGAACCGAAGGCTCAGCTCCACAGACAAAATGTGCACCGCGAAACAGCCTTCCGGAGGGTGTTGGAGCACATCATCTGGCCCCGGTTCCACCACCTGCGCCGAGGGCCCGACGAAGAATTGAGTTGCCAGGTACTCCGAGTGGGTAGCCTTCGTCTTCACTTCCAAAGCAGCAGTGTTCAAATACGAGTGCCCCTCCGGGATGCCCACCGGCTGTCCAGCGTCAACGGCGGCTTGCTCCTTCTTAGGTGCTGCCCTCCCTTTCCTCTTCTTTTTACCCGGGGCCACATTGAGAGGCTCCGGATCCAGGGGCCTAGAACTCCCCGCTTCGGCATCATTACGAGGCGGAGGGACGGCGACGGTCACATTCATCCGCTCCTTTTCCTCCTCCTCCTTGGCCACTTGGAGGGCGAGGGCAAGTTCTTCATCTTCAACGACTTGTTCAAAATCTTCAGCTTCGGCCTCAGTTCTAAGATTATCCTGGACCTCCAGCGCCACTGCAGAATCGTTCTTATCCGAGGAGGTCCCACTCGAGGACTCCACGTCCGAATAGCTCTCTTGTTGCACTGAGGGCTCCCTCGAGATGTCTTGGGAATCGCTTTGGGTTGACATTTTACCGGAGAGAATTGGAAGGGTTTAAGAGAGGAAGGCTACTTACGACTATAACCGAAGGCTCCTAGGACCGCTAACACTGGATCTAAGGCCGCAAAAGCAAAATTCGCTAAAAAACGAAGAACAGATGAAGAACTGACCTCGAAAAGTGGTGGTTGATCGAGGGGATTACTTTATCTCTCTAGAAATTTTGGCAGAGCTTCGCTTCAGTTCTAAACGCACAAAGGAAATGGATTTCGGGCTTGGGGTATTTATAGGCTCCCAGCCTCGAAATATGGGCCTCGAATTGAAAAACCCATCATTACGAGCCGCCGCCTCACCCAATGGATGGCGCCCGCCCCCCGACTGCCAACGAGAACACGCCACGTGGACCCCCCCTCCAACGGCTCTTTTCCAACGACTCTATTTTGGAAACTCATCAAAGCGTATCATATGAGAGCCTTCGGTGAACTACTTTCGTTAGGAGCCTTCGAGAAAGCAACAGCATAACCCTCCGGCTTATCAGTGCTGCCACTCCTCAGTCAGTGGAACCCCTCGGGATTACACACAAATATAATTACTCCTTTCCCCTCAAGTACCTTTCGGCGAAAGGAGTGAGGGACTCCCCGGGACACACCCCTCGGGAATCACACAGAACGAAATTCCCTCATACAAAAATTTACAATTGGCGCTTGCAGCCTTCGGGTACATACTTCACTACACCCCCTCGGTAGAAGCAAAATATCAAAAATTCCGCAGAATCACTAGCAATGATGTAACACTTGAGATTTAATATAAACGGATTAATAGTACTACTCATACCAACAGAGGTGCATCTCCTTTTAAGGGAGCTCATTACCCAAGAACTCCAAAGTTAAGCGTGCTTGCACGGGAGTAGTCTTGAGATGGGTGACCCCCTGGGAAGTTTCTCAGGGCGTGCACGAGTGAGGACAAAGTGCGCGGTAAAGGCTCGTGGTGGTTTGTGGGGACAGTACTATTGGTCCGAAGTAACTACCTCGAGTCCCACGGGGCCGGGGTGTTACAAATGATGGAGCAACCCTCATCACAAACACATACATATATTATTTACATTCCCCTCAGAAAACCCTCGACATGTGAGGGACTGAGGGACGCCTTCAGCAAACATACAGGTGTTATACTTTCCTCAGAAAAACACAGCAGAAGACAAATTCTCAAGCAAAGGCGCCCAACGAAACGATGAAGCCTCCGGGAGAATCAACACAACTACTCCTTTTCCCTCAAGTACCTTTCGGAAAAAGGAGTGAGGGACTCCTGATGGAGTATATGGCCCAAGAACCCCGGCCCATAGACTCCTACTTCTCCTACACAAGCCCATTGAGCCCAGGGAACATCTCAGGCCCAAATGCAGCGGCCCAGGTCTCAAAAGAGCCCAGAATACACACTGGGGGTGCCCTCGGCCCCTTGGCCGAGGGCTCCAAATTACACAGGGCAGCCGGTTTCGAGCATACAGAGCTACTGGGGAAAAATGGCAGAAACAGGAGCCCTCGGCAGTATGAGCCCTCGGCATCAGGGAAGCCTTCGGCCACATAGGCCTTCGGCTACACGAAACCCTCGGACAGACGAAGCCCTCGGCCCCACGAGGAGCCTTCGGCTGACAAGCTCAATCATCGAAGATTCCCTTTGCAGACAGCCAACCACCGCATTTAATGTAACGTCACATCCACCCACCGCATTCAATGCGGTGAACATGCCGCTGCCGGTGCCACCCGATTGATGTGACCCCTCGGTCGTTGGATTATTGACACGTGTACCCTCTTCGCATTTATTGCTGCTATAAATAGCAGCCTATTTCTCCTTGTAAACGATCCCAGATCTCACATCTTGAGTTCATTTAATAAATCGACTCTCTCTCCTCCGATTTTACTCTGACTTCTCTCTAGTTATTCCCGCAATAACCCCTCGGATAAGATACCCCCGAGTAGACAATCCATCAGTATTAATTTAGAACAGTGCAATCTGCTATTATTCGGTTCCCAAAATAAAGAACCGTTCTTGTACCCGCTTCAAACGGTACACTTTTTGTTTGGAGAACTTGTTGTACACACTTTTATGTCCACCTTATACCCCCCATGTCTGTGAAGTTTTTTGCGTGTGTGAATCAAAATAATTTGCACAGACATACTTTGTCTGATCGGGATTCACAGACAAAAAAAAACTCTGCGCAAACATGGTGAGTATAAATGTGGTTATAAGTGTGAGTACAAACAGTTTTTTTGTTTGTTTGAGATAAATACAAAATTATAGAACCGCTTAAATACCCGTTACTCAGTTCGATACCATTAGGGGCCGGTTCGGCTTTTATGCCCACAGCTCCTTCGGCCGGCCATGATCCCAACCTAACTCGTTCGGCCCGTGGCATGATCCCAATCACAACTCGTTTGGAGGTTTTAAGCCGGCCGGACACATATATTTCTTTATCAAGTGACCTGAGGTAGCGGAGACTGGGATACCTTCTTCTGGCGTGCAAAGGAGGAAATATATACGGGAGTTCAAAAGAGCCGCTCTAACTCGCATTCAATCTGTAACCATGGTTCTCGAGGTACTAACGTCGAATTGGGGATGTGCAGTTTTACACATTAGGGTTCGCCCATCTCATCGTTTTCTCGCCTTTTTATTTCAATAATTTGTTTTTCAGGCGACGATGATCTGCATCGACAATTCGGAGTGGATGCGAAACGGAGATTACTCGCCCAGTAGATTTCAAGCTCAAGCAGACGCCGTTAATCTCATCTGTGGGGCTAAAACTCAGGTTTTTTATGATAATAACAGTATATATTCGATTCATATGGTAGTTTCACTGCCATCGCTCCGTGTTAGAGGAAAATTGAACGCTTCTCTTTACCTTTTATGTTTGGATTGAGCTGATTCAACTGTTATTATTTCCTTCATTGAGTGCGGTAATTATGTACTCCGTATGATTATGCAGGCTAATCCAGAGAATACAGTTGGGGTATTGACGATGGCTGGTAAGGGCGTTCGCGTTTTGGTCACTCCTACCAGTGATCTTGGGAAGATCCTAGCTTGCATGCACGGTTAGCTTTACAACTCCAACTTGTTAGATGCTTAGTTATTATTTTTTTGCTTAATGTGTTGGCTATTAAAATAGAAAAAAAAAAACGAACGGGGTTGGTACTACTTTCAAAGCAACTTGAGCTGTTAAATTGTTAGTTTCCAGCAGTATTTGTAGTTGAAAAGTAGATAACTATGGAGAACTGGTATGCATAAAATGGCTTAAATGTTCAATTCATTTGAAGTGGTGCCGTGTTTGTGGCTGGTAGCCTGGTAGTGAAAGGAAACAGATTGAAACTGTTACCTTTATGAACAGTTGCAATTTAGTACTTTCTGTTTCTATTTCTATTTTGAGGATTTCATAATGTATCAACAAGTTTGGTACAAAAAGTTTCTTCTATGTGACAATCTTCTTTCCTCCTTTTATTTTGGCCTTCAAGTTTATTATAAGATCTCTCAACAAATTTGTATGATTTCATATATAGGGCTGGAAATAGGTGGCGAAATGAACTTGGCAGCAGGAATTCAGGTAGCCCAGTTGGCCCTCAAGCATCGCCAAAACAAAAAACAGCAACAGAGAATTATTGTTTTCGCTGGGAGGTGATTATTATTTATTGAATTTTTGGGTAAAGCTTTTTCTGTCTCAGTTATTTATCATAGGTATATTGCACGTTTCAGTCCTGTCAAATATGACAAGAAGGTTTTGGAGATGATTGGGAAAAAGTTAAAAAAGAACAGTGTAGCTCTAGATGTTGTTAATTTTGGCGAAGAAGATGAAGCAAAAACTGAGAAGCTTGAAGCGCTTGTTGCCGCTGTAAACAACAATGATAGCAGTCACATTGTTCATGTTCCTCCTGGTCCTAATGCTCTTTCAGATGTTCTAATAAGGTTACTAGCCATATAGTAAATTTGAATCTTTCTATTCAAAATTAGAATTGAATGCCAGACCAATCAGCTGTTCTTTATTTGGCAGCACCCCTATCTTTACCGGTGACGGTGAGGGTGGAAGTGGATTTGCTGCTTCAGCTGCAGCGGCTGCGGCTGGAGGAGCATCTGGCTTTGACTTCGGTGTCGACCCTAACCTGGATCCTGAACTTGCCCTTGCACTTCGAGTTTCAATGGAAGAAGAAAGGGCAAGGCAGGAGGCAGCTGCTAAAAAGGCCACAGAGGAGGCTGCAAAAGACGATAAAGGAGAAAATCAGAACGCTTCCCAAGACGTGACAATGGCTGACAGTGTTGCAGCTGGAACTTCTGAATCAGAAAATAAAGCAGCTACTCTGATGGTGTGTGAACAATTTATGCCACTCAACATATTTTCATTATTTTTTGGCTTGAGAATATGATGGAATAAAGCAAAATGGCTCACCAAACTGTCTGCTCTTCTTTGTTATGAAGCAGCAGTCAGTCCATGCAATTTTGGACGCGATTTTCATTATGGGTCATCCGGAAATAGTCTCTCTGTGCTTTAGTACAGGGGTAAGACTGCGTACATCCGACCCCCCTTACCCCACCGTAGGTGGGAGCCCTTGCGACACTGGGGTAAATGATGATTGATGATTGAAACAATGTATAAAGTGTCGATTTTCAATTTTATTGAACGATTGCATTTAACACAAAGGTTCTCTGATATCTTTTAGGATGATGAAAATGCTTTATTACAACAAGCCCTTGCAATGTCCATGGATGATTCTTCAGCTAACATTATTATACGAGATGCCGACATGTCAGAAGCAGCATCTGAAGATCAAGACCTGGCACTTGGTAATTTATTAGATGTGATAATTTATTTATTTTGATGGATCTACTCAAAGCTATATTTTTTTATGGAAGCATGTATGCCTTGCAATCTGAGAAATAGGGATTCCACTTTCGTCCTGTTAGGAAAGCCTTTTCACTTACTTATCCCTTTGACCCATTCAAAATATAATTCAAATAGGTCGATGCTAGCATTGTTTAAAGGTACCCTTCATAATTTTCTTTCATTCTTACAAGGTTGAAAAAACTTGTCTCCGCTTAGGTTTATTAAAAGCCAAGTTCAACTTTGAAACTCAAATGGCACTGTTTAGGTTGGACTTTCTGCTAGGCTCATAGCCCTTGTGTATCTCTGGTCAACAATTTAGTATCCGGAGATACTATGATCTCTTAGAATTGTTTGAACCGACTCATACATATATATTTTATTTTATTGTAGCTGTAGCTTTTATCTTATTTGTTATCTTGGTAATTCCACTTTCGTCCTGTTAGGAAAGCCTTTTCACTTACTTATCCCTTTGACCCTTTCAAAATATAGTTCAAATAGGTCGATGCTAGCATTGTTTAAAGGTACCCTTCATAATTTTCTTTCATTCTTCCAAGGTTGAAAGAACTTGTCTCCGCTTAGGTTTATTAAAAGCCAAGTCCAACTTTGAAACTCAAATGGCACTGTTTAGGTTGGACTTTCTGCTAGGCTCATAGCCCTTGTGTATCTCTGGTCAACAATTTAGTATCCGGAGATACTATGATCTCTTAAAATAGTTTGAATTGACTCATACACATATATTTTTATTTTATTTTATTGTAGCTGTAGCTTTTATCTTATTTGTTATCTTGGTAATTCTTGCAGCCCTTCAATTATCAGTGCAAGACAGTACAAAAGACCAGTCAAATCCGACTGACATGAGCAAGTTGTTGGCTGATCAGTCTTTTGTGTCTTCTATTCTTGCTTCTGTAAGTATTTAGATGCATTACTCATTCATGATTCTTTTTCAGTATCAAACTTTTTGTACGTATCTTAGGAGACATGTATGACATTGGCATATTGCTAATGGCCAAAGTGCATCTCATTATACACAGCTTCCAGGTGTGGACCCCAATGATCCATCAGTTAAAGATCTACTAGCTTCCATGCAAAGTCAGTCCGAGGTGAGTTTATATCGTCTAGTCAAAACTAAAACTGCACAGGTGTCCTATTTTTTTGCCATTCTTGGTCTCTGGCATTCTGCCAAAGAATCATTTAATTGTCTTATTAGGGAACCCTAGTTACACGGTCTTATTGAGTCAAGTCTAGGTGTTGGTATTTGTTCGTCAAGCTTGACCACTTTTCCTTTCATATGTGATGGATTGATTTACTTTAATTATATTCTCACCTTTATGCTTTGTGTATAGATATATGGTGTGTTTAGATGGAAAAATTAGGAAAGATATAAAAGCGGACAATACTTGATCTTTTTTATAAAGACATTCTATCCTCACTTTGTTTACACATTTCGTCGGTCACATACTCACATGCAAGGGCAACTATGAGTTGACACAGACAACTATGTGCGGGCATAAACGACAACTATTGTTAACTGTTGTTGCAACTCTTGTCTGGTGCCCTGACATTTGTTTTCATGTCAAAGGTACACCGACGGGTGCACAAACCAATGTCTGTTCATATGTACAATAGTTGCCTTTGAATAAATTACGGGGTTTTCTGATAGATAGATTTTTATGAGAAAAGTGTGCGTGCAAATCGTTGATGCTCACATACAATAGTTGTTTGTGTTAACAAAATATGAGTTTTTGGATAAGATTTTCTCACACAGAACACAAACCAGCGTTACAGTTTTCTGCGTGACCATAAAGGAGGATGCAGATGTTTAGGGGGGAGGGAATGGTGAAGGGGAGAGGCCAAGAGGGGTATTTATACTGTGTATAAAGTGTGAGAGCGTACAAATAGTGTTCAGTTAATTGTTTGTGAACAAGTATTTAGTGTTCTTTTTTTTTGCCTAATTAGACCCAGGAGAAAGATGAGGACAAGGATCCAAAAGAGGAGGAGAAAAAGTGACTGGGATATTTATGCGTATGAAGCTGTTATTTTCAAGATTCTGGGTTGTACTCAGCATTTGCATGTCTTTCAGATGCTCATGTTGATTGATAAGAACCGACTATTGGAATTTAGTTTCTCATCAAAGGACCTTGTATAATGGATGTAACTATAAATTTATGTTCCTCCAGCAGAGGGCTAGTTGATAATTTCAATGTGTTCGAACTGAGTCGAGTTTAGCTGTGATTCTCTTCGCTATTAACATTTCCTTAATGTGATTTCATTGGTTGTGGCCTGTGCCCTGTGGGTGTTATGCTAATTATGAAGTGCGAAGGTAACAATTCCAGAACCGTACATCTGTATGCTCGGTGCTTTTTATCATTCAGCAATGGTAGCATAGTTTGACACCACAAGTACATGGTATTACTATCATCCGTTAAACAGTTTAATAGAGCCAAATTTTCAATAGGGCCTCGTTTTCATAACCCAATTCAAATGAAAATGCTCAAATCTTAAATGTATTCTATTCTATTTAGGCCTGGGACCGGTTCGGTTCCTAGGCAAAATATGTGAAACTGTTTAAAATATGAAATTTTACTAACGGTTCAATTCTTATAAATTATTTTATAGAACCGAAAAGGAACCGAACCATTCTTAACAGTTCGATTCTTGTCATTTAACGGTTTCTAGTCTTTAAAAAATTCCCTACAAATCATGGTTAAATTTGTACCAAAAAGACATTCAATGTTTTTAATTACAATACAAATAAGCTGAACACATTTCAAACCTCAAAAGTTGAGTTTAAAACATAAATACATTACAAGCCACAAATTTTAGTAAATAAAACAAAACAAGATATTCTCTAAAGAAGCCCAATAGAACCACAACCACTTAAAATGAAAAATAATTTTAAATAGTTAAATAACTAAACTAAAATAGTGAATGTAATATAAAAATAGATAAGTAAATATACATTAAAATGTATTCCTTCCGTCCCGTTAGAAGGTTCCCGCTTTCCTTTTTTGGACGTCCCATTAGAAGGTTTCCATTTCCATTTTAGGAAACAATTAAAAATCTTAAGTGACAAATTAATCATTAAATATTAAAAATAATGCATTTATAACATCACAATTATCAATACTAACTACATTATAATATATACTTATTAAAATTATTTCTCAAAATATACTCGAAGTACTTTATTTAATTATCACCTAAATAACCGTGTCGTTTTGCTATGGGAACCTTCCAACGGGACGGAGGTAGTATATACTAATAAGAAGTATATAAAATTTTAATTATATATAGAACCGAACCGTTAATAAAAAATAGGAACCGAACCATTAACAAATAACTAATAAATTTTGGAACGGAACCGAACCGAGTCATAACGGTTCAGTTCTCCGGTTCTCGGTTCCAAAGTCCCAGCCCTAATTCTATTATGACAAAAGATTTGATTAAGATGCTATTATAGACCGTATTTCAAAAACTTATTTTTTGAGCAGATTTCAAAAACTTATTAAGGAGCATGTTTAAGTAGATGTTTAACTCTGGCTGAAGTATGAACTATGAAACGTTACTAGTGTTGATATATTAGTAATTAGAACAAATGTCTAATTTAGTTTCATTGTGGAATCAGGCATGGACCCACTCCTAGGGATGGACGGGGTCCGGGCGGCCGGATCCGGGAGTGGTACTGTTAGTACCAGCTCGGCACCGGTTTTCTAGTACCGGTACAGACCTAGTACCTGGACCGTGTCAGAAAAGGGTTGGGTTTCGGGCTTGCAATTTTGGAACCGGCTTGTCCGCGCTGGGCCAAACGACTAGTTTTTAATTCTTTTTTATTAAATGTGTGTATACCGACCTGGGACTGGTACTGTTTGGACCCGGACCGGTACCAATATCGGACCAAACCTAGTTGGTATCGGGCTTCAATTTTTAGAACCGGGATTGGCTATCTATCAAGCCGTGAAAAACATTGGCTCGAGGCATTTTCTCTACCCGTTTTAACCCTGAAAGGGCACTTTACGTTCTTGAACCAAAAACCATTGTTTGACTAACCTAGCCTCCTCTATGCCTCGGGACCAACAAGAGGTAGTACAAGAGTATTCACTTGTTGTCCATCGACTACACCTTTTGCCTGATCTTAGGCCATGACTCACCCTCCGTATACTCTTTGCTCAATGCTTTGAATAAGGTTCTGAGCGAGGAGAATGAAGAAAGGTGCAAGCGACCTTATTCAATAAGAAATAAATCCACCAGAGCAAAAGACTACAAATGCAAGATATAAAAGAGGACTGAAGAATTTATTTTTATTTTTCATAAACCCACCATATATGAGTATTTTCTTTTACAAGATATATTAAAGTGTATTGATTTTTGTTGAGGTGCATTTCCTCTAGCTCCGGAGAAAGACATTATATGAATTGGATTCAAAGTGTCAGTGATCCTAAAATTAGGATTCATTGCTTGTCGCAAATACTTACTTGTAACATACCATATTTCAATGGATTGACGTAATTTTTCTCTTTCATTTGGATATTGTGTGGATAGTGGGAATCGAACCCGCATCTTCTTCTTGGCAAAGAGAAATTTTACCATTCAACCATATCCACGGTCTTTCTTTATCTTACACACACACATACACACACACACAATAAAATACAATATAATGGAGATTAGTAGGGATGTCAAAAAAAACCGACCCGCAATGACCCGCCCTGGCCCGAGACATTCGGGGCAGGTCCGGCCCGCCCCGTCTTGCAAATGGGGCGGGTCCGCCCCGCCCCGCCTATACAATGGGGCGGGTCCGGGTCTTAGTATTGACCCGTGCTGCCCCGCCCCGCCCTGATCCGCCCCGCTCAATATAAAAGTGTACATACTTTTTCTTAAACTATACTACAAATATATTTCAACATTCATATGTGTTTATACAATAAATATTAAATTTTTTGATCTTATAATATATTAATATATATTAGAATGAGATGAACGACGGATTATCAATGTATGCGTTATATATAGCATTTTAATACATGTATTCAATTATTAATATAATTAAATAGACTAACTATTCAAGTCTGAGTAATTTTTCCTCAATTTTTAAAATTTTTAGCGTATCATGAATTTGATTTAATATATTAATTTTTAATTATTATTCAGAGATAAACTTTATGTAGATTCAATTGGTAACAACTTCCCACAAATAGAAATACATATTAGCTAATTAGGTTACGGTGGGGCGGGGCGGACCCGCCCCGCCCCGCCCCGCATGGGGCGGGTCACGGGTCAACAAGTTTGGACCTGTGCAGGTCACGGGGCGGGGCGGACCCGCCCCGCCAAGTCATGGGGCGGGTCCGGGTCTTGCAGTACCCGCCCCGCCCCGACCCATTGCCATGCCTAGAGATTAGATCTCTTCAGAGCATTTCTTATATCTTTCAACACACGTATATGAACAAACTCCTTACTTTTCCCTTTGAGAGTTCTTTCATCAATTCTGACCAGCTTCCCCATGCATTAGCCAATACCAGTCGTCACTGTCTCAGTCATAAAACTGAGAGGTAAATTGTGGATCTGCGCCCAGAATTCTGCGTGATTAAGCTCTACCTCCAGTTGTCTGTCCTTCGCTTCCACCCTACTTAACAACTAGATTATGGTCAAAAGACCAGGGGATCATCCTGCAAAACTCGTGAGACATTGCTCTCATGAAAGAACTGAATCATAAAACGCATATCTCCTATCTGTTCGATTCTCACACCTTTACTCGGGCGCCTGATCATAGCCATTGTTTCCCTGAAGGAGATAAGACAGACATGTTTATCCGTGATAACCCTAGCAACAACAGAGAAATGTGGGTTCTCTCCCACCCCACTATTAACATTTAGAGCTCCGGATTCAAACACCAACCCACTGTTTTCTTCCTCCTCAATTGACATCTTTCCGTATTCTTCCGCTATTTTCTCCATGATAATAAAAGATAGACCAACCAAACGAACTACACAAAAGCAAACCGACAAATGAGCTGCTCACAATCAGACTTTTACAGACGAAACGCAACACAACACTCTCGCCCAGGGTCTAAAGCGAGGCCAGAAACGACAAATCGGATAACCCGATCACAAAATCGAAACAAACTATATCAACGAGACCTTACCTTCCCACACTTGGCAGTGCTCAAGCATACCCCGAAATTTTTTTCGCCTCGGTCGTGCATCCTGCTTCAAACCACATCGAGCGATTGATCTTCTCCAGAGTGTACTCTAGGATCGGCGGCCATAGTTACACAAACTTTTATTATGCTTAAATCCCAAAAAATAACAAAATGCGGTTATTTATACACAATGATGAGACTAGAAAAGAATGCTTACCAGCAAATATGATCCCTTCCCTTGTTAAACAGGCCTTCCCACGGAAGAATAAAAAAAGATATAACGTTGATAAACGATATTTTGATCAAAAAGTTGAGAGAGAAGGATATGCTAAATAGACTTCATGCTTTATTGTTGATGTCTGCTTTTGAAAAAACGGGGAAAAAACCATAACAAGTTGGTGAGTTCTCAAGTTTATCATTGAGTTTCAATTTAAAGGATTCAGACAAATTTTTTAGTAAATGCAATTAAGACAGATGATAAAAAATCTTCCGCAATAGAAAAAATAGGTAAACAAGAAATTGGTAAAAAAAAGTCCCCCAATGGGTCGGGCCCGGGGCCGACTTGGACCAACCCGGCTCCATGCCTACCAAGTCCCGTCCCAATTCCGGCCTGGTTTCGATTCTGGTCTCAGTTCTGGTCCCAGACCGGCAGGTCTTGGTCCGTGAAATGAGAAGCCCGAAACCGAACCGCAATATGCTGAATCTGGAGGTTGAGATTCGTAGCTCTAAGTTTCGTAGACAAGTGTAGGCATTTATTACATTCGCTAGCTTGAGAGAAGAAAGAACCATTCTATAATAGGTAAAACCATTCTTTTTCTAAA
This sequence comes from Cuscuta epithymum, assembly GCA_945859915.1. Lineage (NCBI taxonomy): Eukaryota > Viridiplantae > Streptophyta > Magnoliopsida > Solanales > Convolvulaceae > Cuscuta > Cuscuta epithymum. Next base: position 160,226 of record CAMAPF010000969.1, on the reverse strand, counting down.
AAAAGGTAAAACCATTCTTTTTCTAAAAAAAGGTAAAACCATTCTTGTATTCAACACTCTCCTTTAATTGTTTATTTTTATGTGAGATTGTTGGATTTACGTGATTTATGTGATCCAACAAATTCTTTAAATAATTTATATCGAAACTGAAAAGAATGTCTTAGAAAAAGGTAGGGGAAGGTAGGAGTAATCATTCTTTCTCTTTTACTTGGAAGCTGGATAGTGTTTCTCAATTCTTTATAGCAGAGCCGTCTAATGAATTTGGAGACCCCATTCTAAACGTAAAATCAAGGCCCATATTAATATAAAAAATCAAAAAAATCTCAATCTAAATACTTATAATGAAATCAATTGAATACTTATCCTATAATGTAAAAAAAATTCTAAAAATCACTTAATACTTGATCTAAAGCAACACAACTCATCACGCAATCAATTTAAGTAAAACAGGAGTAAAGAATTGGCAAAAAACTTTATTTTATTGATTAGTATTAATATACCCATAGTATTTTATTGCTATGTAATACAGAAAATTTTGAAAAATCGGGGGCCCATAAATCGGGATACCCTGTTCTGTAGAACATGCTGAATGTGTTTTACAGGAAGTGTTTGGATCTATTTTTTAAAAACCGGCTGTGCTTTATAAGAAGTGTTTGGATTTTTTAAAATTGCTTTCTGTGCTCTGTATGTAAAAGATTCAAAATCTTCATACTAACCATCTTTTAGAAGTAGGAAAAGATCAACTGAAAATTCATTCTCATTCAATTACTTTTTGAATGAAGCGAGGATGTTAAATGTTTCCTATATTCTTTCATTCCATTGTGTGTATTTAAAGTTAGTTGGCGGTGCTTGCGCGGCAAATTGCCCACACTTATTTAATTGGTTTCAATGGCTTCTCAGGAACCCAACGACCAAATCCCTAATTCCCTCTCTTCAATGGCTTCTCAGGAACCCATGTACCCGCAAGTGATCGACCCGGATTTCGAAAATCCCTTCTATCACTCGCCTTCTTCCTCCCACCCGGCTCCTATGTACCCCGTCGTAGACACCAAGGATGCGGAGAATCTTTTTCCTGGCCGTGGGAATCATCCTCATTCCCCGTCTGCCCCTCCGGAGGCCGTTGAAGAAAGCCTCCTCGTTGTACCGGGCACGATCCTCCACTTGATTGATAAACAGTACTCGGTCGAGCTTGCCACCGGCGAATTGTTACTGCACCGTCTTCGCCAGGGGAACAGCACCGTTGCTGTCTTCGCCAGGGTCGCAGATGACATCCAGTGGCCCTTAACCAAGGACCTGGCCTCTGTGAAGCTTGACCATTCACATTACTTCTTCTCCTTTCGAGCTCCTAGCCAGGATGGTGATTCAGATTCTAGTGATGAGGAGGAGAAAGGAAAGGGGAAGAAGAAAGAGAAGCTCAAAGAAAAAGAAAAAGATGTGGGGAATGACGTGTTGAACTATGGGCTTACAATTGCTTCCAAAGGCCAGGATAATTTGATCAAAGAGCTTGATAAAATTCTGGACAGTGTTACCAGCTTCTCCGTTCAGAGGGTGGAGGAAAAGGCGTTTGAGGTTTTGGGAGGTACAGTGGCCCAGGAGGTCTCCCCTGCTGAATTGGAGTTAGAGAATAAGAAGGAGGTGTTGGAGGAGAGGTGTGCAGCTTATTGGACAACTTTGGCGCCCAATGTGGAGGATTACAGTAGCTCAGCTGCGAAATTGCTGGCTTCCGGGTCAGGGAAGCTGATAAAAGGTATCTTGTGGTGCGGTGATGTCACTGTGGATAGATTGAAGTGGGGGGATGAGGTTATGAGGAATAGGGTTGCCCCTGGTTCCAATGCCGAGGTTAGTCCTCAGACCATGAAAAGGATCAAAAGGTTCGGCTTTATGTGCTTTTCTAGATAGACTGTTGTGAATTCTGCTTGACTATGTTTTGAGGCACTATCTTTGCCTCTATTAAATTATTGTGCTTAAACTAGCTTTCACAGATATTTGTTTTCATCCAAGTTCGTCAAATTGTTAATGTTTAAAATTTAAGCTCTATGTGGAGTATTTGGAATGGAAAACATAAGCATGAAAAGTTATGTTGATGTTATTTTTACCTGTTGCTTTGAAGTGAATAGAAGGTGATATATTTTCTTCTCCTGACATTTACATTTCGGTTCTCTTTGTTAAGTTTTGGATACATTTCGGTTACCCTTCTATTCACTAGGCAATAAATATCTGCTACCTTAACCTTTTTCTTTATGGCACCCTTTTACAAATCTCTGTTTGAAAACTTCTTTAAATATTGAGTTAAAGTTTAGCATCTCTTTGTTCCCGAAAACTTGAATATATGGACCTGCGGAAGCCTTGAACACGGGATTCTATCTTTCCTCTCCTTCTCCATGTCCATTGAATATCTTGTGGAAGCGAAATACATAACAGAGACGTTTGGCAGTTGTTTACCCGAAGAGATTAGAGCCCAAGTGTAGCATAATAGGTTAAAACCCTAGGTCCGATGGAAATTGCCAATGCAATGTTGTTGATGAAATAAATATCCCTTCTTGCGGACTATTCAATGGGCTTACAACCTCAGATGAAGGTACATCGGCATGCTTTATTGACACTCCCAACGATATATTGAACAGTTGTAGCATAGCTTATCAGATCTGGTATAGAAAGAAGTGGTCTGGTGACCTTGGCATATGGCAGAGATAGCTCATCTTGTGTAAAACACTGCCCAGAAAGAGAAGTTTTCAGCATTTTAGTTTTTGTGGAGGTGCCACCGAAGTTGGAAGCAATGGAGTTGGTGTGACATAGCTGACTGCAAGTGGCCTCCGTCCTCTGTCGTATATAGTCCATCATTCAAGTTTCATCATCAACATTGATGAATAGTGCCACATTTGAGTTGGATTGATGAAATTAAACCTTGCAAATCTCAAATTGAACATTTGAGGAGCAAATTTAAGAACAAAAGGAAGGTGGGAAGGAGATTTACTAATGTGGTGTAGGGGAAGAAAAAAGAAGAGAAAAGAAAATTAAAAAAAAGGAGAAAGTGAGAATTCAGGCTGTTAGAGACGAAGGAATGGTTCGGGAGAAGATGAAGAATTAGGGTGTTCAGTTTTCTGTTCTTTTAATTATTTATACCGGTTGGGAAGGGTGCTGGTATATTTGAGATTTTTAGAACTATATATATTTGGTATTAATATATGAAGACCTCAAATAGTTGGGATTATTCTTGTGAATTTTTCCTATAATAAACCTAAGCTAGAAGCCTAGAATTAATCGGTAAGCTTGTCAAGACACACAAGAATTAATTCTTCAGAAGTGGTTTATTGAATAATATGGATGACCCTTATATAGATATTACAAGAGTCCTAATTATAAAATGAAATAAATACTAATTAAGAAGTTAACTAAAGCAGAATAGGAATATTTAGAAAAGGAGATAAATGTTAATTAAGAAGCTGCTTAAAACAGAATAGGAATAATAACAACAATAGTAATAATAATAATATAAGGTTTCCTTGCTCATATCAGTGTTGTATCATTTATGTGTAATTTAAAAATATCAGTAGACATAAATGATATCTACTGTGTTCCATAATGGTTAGTAATACATTTTTTTAATAAACCTTGGGAGTTGTATATGATATTCTTTTAATTCAACTAGACTGAGGCTTTGGGGAAGAGCTAAGTCAGATTTGGTGTTGTTTGCCTGCATGTATTGTTTTTGCAAAAAGGAAAAATGTCCTACACCCTCGACCCACATGAGGCGATAAACATTTGGTTTATTTTTTCCTCACTCATCAATGTGTTATCATTTTCCATCATTTGCAATGGAGCCAAAGATTCATTATTTTTTGGCTTGAGAATATGATGGAATAAAGCAAAATGGCTCATCAAACTGTTTGCTCTTCTTTGTTATGGACGTGATTTTTTGGACGTGATTTTCATTATGGGTCATCCGGAAATAGTCTCTCTGTGCTTTAGTACAGGGGTAAGACTGCCTACATCCGACCCCCCCTTACCCCACCGTAGGTGTGAGCCTTTGCGGCACTGGGGTAAATGATGATTAATTGATTTTATCAATGTCTTATCATCATATTCTGGATGAATTAATGGTTTAATAACGGGAAAAGTTATACTACATATTGAATTTATGTGGTCCTCATTTGGTTGTTCACAGGGTAAAAAGGGTGACAAGTATGACTGAGAAAGTGGCTAGCGGGGTTCTTTCAGGAGTTGTTAAGGTTTCAGGGTTTGTTACCAGCTCTGTTGCTAACTCCTCAGTAGGAAAGAAGTTTTTCAGCCTCTTGCCTGGGGAAATGGTACTTGCCACACTGGATGGATTTAGTATGTCAAGCGGATCTCTACTTTTATTTCAAATGTTGTTTCTACACCTTTTAAGATCCATAACCTTTTCCTCTTGATTACTTTGGTAAGTTTTAGTTTATTAAATAAAGGCCCATGAACTAATTCCCTTCTGATGAGTGCAATGCCATGACCCGACTCCAGTCATTAGTTGTAGTTCCCTACATTCATTTACTTTTTTACCTTTACTTTCACATTGTTGCACCTACATTTCTGTCGATTCCATAATGACATATTTGATACTCCGATATATACCAAATAGTATATACCTAGGTAACATTAAAATAAAATAAAAATAACACATCACTGACCGGTACTCATGTATAATCGTAGAACCTGTTTATGTACAACATAACATTTATGTAGGTAGGATAACATTTTTGTAGAACCTTGGTGCATAATTTTTCTCACAAATTTTAACTCTACATGTTTATATGGATGACAACAAGCAATAGTGTATTTGGACCAAACAACACTATTTTCTTTAGTGCAGATCAAGAGTTCTATTCCTAGTGGAAACACTGTCCACAGTTTTACGAGATACCTATGGTATCCCCTTATCTATGCACCACTTTCACGAGTTGCCACAATGCGAGAATTAGGAGAAACAAGTTTGGTATAAACATCTGAATCATTATCTGTTGCAAAGCTTCATTATGTAAAATAATTACAAGTAATACACTTATAGTGCCTCCTCCCACCCAATCCCAGGTCTCAAAGTATTGTTGGAGCATGGTTTATCGTTAAGATATTTGAAATGGTTCAACTGATTGTTGTCGCTTAATTGGGTCAGTATACACTTGGATCAAACCACACTAAAAGATTTGATTAATCAATTAGCTAGTTTCAAGTTCTTATAAACCCATGTTTCTCTCTTCAATATTTGGATGTGAGAGTCATCATTTTCATTTTCATTTACCCCAGTGCCGCAAAGGCTCCCACCTACGGTGGGGTAGGGGGGGGGGGTCGGATGTACGCAGTCTTACCTCTGTACTAAAGCACAGAGAGACTGTTTCCGGATGACCCATAGTGAAAATCGCGTCCAAAATTGCATGAACTGACTGCTGCTTCATAACAAAGAAGCTCAGACAGTGTAGTGAGCCATTTTGCTTTATTCCATTGCATATTTTGATGTGAGTATTTCTTTCAAACATAAAAACACTCAATTCGTCCAATTAACCAAACATGTACTACATCTGTCCCGACTTGAACTTCTAATTGAAAATGGCACGATATTTAGACAATAATTAAATAAGGTTAGAGAGACTGTATTTTGAGAAGCAGTTTTGATGGGTATATAATATTGTGAGGCCTTTAATGATAACTATTAGTAGTATGTTATAGGTGTAATATTTTTAATATTTGATGATTAAGTGATCGTCTGAGAGTGCTAAACCTTTGCTACAATTCAAATAGAAACCTTAAGCGGTGACGGAAGGAGTAACTTCCTTCCTTTATTAATATGAATAATTAAAGTTCAACTTTCCTTTTCTGCTCATTAGGCAGAATATGTGATGCTGTTGAAGTAGCAGGAAAGAATGTGATGTCAACATCGTCAACTGTGACAACTGGACTAGTCTCTCACAGGTAAAATTCAGATATTCTTTTAACAAGTATAGACTGAATTGAATACTGGGGCAGTACTACGATGATACTTGATGCTTTATCTGTGCCCCAACCACACCCCCACACACACTCACTCTAGGAAGATATGAAGGAGCTGTTGTGATACACTGATAGTTAAACATTAGCTTAGTTGAGGATTTGGCTTTTGTAGGTATGGGGATGAGGCAGCGAAGGCAACAAGTGAAGGGCTTGAAGCTGCAGGGCATGCGATGGGGACTGCCTGGACCGTTTTCAAAATCAGAAAAGCATTAAACCCTAAAAGTTCTCTGAAACCCACTACTCTAGCTAAATCTGCTGCCAAAGCCGCTGCCTCTGAGTTCAAGGCCAAGAAGAATTCCAAGTAACTATGACCCACACTTGTGTAAGATAGAGTTGTTCACTTGTTCCTAACTTGTAAACCCTTTGATTTTCCAGCGTCATATAGATTGTTGATGTTTTTTAACTTCTACACTAAGCTGCTGAAGTTCATATTTGTTGAAGCCTTTAGTGTGTGTTACCACTATCATTATGAGGTTTTCTTGAAGTCATCTCCAGAACTCTTCTAGATTAGAATGAAATATTGACTCTGAACACATACTTGTAAACTAATAGTTGTTTTTACTGGATCTCCCAATCAATCTGATATTTCAGTGGAACTGTGCAAGCATTACTATGTTAATAGAGAGGACCATGAATATCAACCACACTTTTAGTCTTGAACAAAAAATAGTTTAGAGGCCTATGTGAGCCTTTGTCTATGATATATGAGGAAAATGTGCCATCTTAGACCTTGAATTTGAAAATAAATGATCTAAAACTGCACTTGAATTTAAAATAAATCTATGACCAAACATAAATGTGTGTATTGTTTGCAACACATTGGGCTTTCCTTCTTAGGATTTCGTTTTCCCCATTGCGCTTGAGTTTTTTGGGAAATTATCACAAATAAGCTCAAAAGTTAAAATTATATCACTTTTGTCACTCCCTAAATGTTTTTTCAACAATGGACTAACGTAGCTTTTCCTTTCAAAAATAGACATACTCTCTAACGGACCACTAGAGCCTCTATTCTTCATGTAGTACTGTAGTAGCAACGTACATATTTCTTCTCTCATTGATAAAGTAATACAAAGTGCAAGGATTGTTAATTTTTTTCTGGTTTTAGATAAAATGTAAAGTTCATCAAAAAATTAAAAGATAATAATAATTATAATAATAATAATAATAATAATAATAATAATAATAATAATAATAATAATAATAATAATTAAATACACAATAAAAGTCCAGGAACTAGGATTAAATTAAAAAACTCAAGGAAAAAAATTAAAATGTATAGTAAACAGTGCAAAATTGAAAACTGGTAAATTAGATTTTAAAATTTTAAATTTAAAAATCAGAAAAGTGTAAAGTAAACATATGGAAAATTTATAAAATATTAAAACTCGACAGTAAAATGTAAAAGAGTTTAAAATAGTGGAGAACTGAAAAAATTTGATTTTTCTATTGAAGTTTTGTTTAAATATTTTATAATTTTTATACAAAAAAGCTGCAGAAAATGTAAAATAATGATATATTTAATCAAACAAATTAAATAGTAAAAAATATGAACACCAAAAATTATAAATACAAAAAATAGAGGAAAACAATATTTGAATTTTATAAGTTTTTTGTTATATTAAAAAAATTAATTATTATCACAATTTTGTTATTTACTCTTTGTTGCATTTTGTTTCTTTTTTTTCCAGTGTAAAATTAAAAATTACACATAACTTTTTAATTATTGTATATCATTTTATTGTTAGTTTTTTTCCTATCATTTATTTCTTTTTCTTTTTATTGATAATTCTGATTTTTATTTTATTTTATTGTTTCTATATGTTTCTTGTTGTTTATATTTGTAAATTCAAACTTATCATTTTAGATTTGTATATAAATATATATAGATTTGTTTTTGAGGAAGTAGCAAAGGTAAATAGACACCTAAATTAACTAAAAACAATATATAATAATTAGCAACATGGTGAAACAAAAAGTAACATGATGCAACAAAATGAAACACAATGCAACAAAATATGATACATATGATACAACAAAAGGCAACAAAGATTTTTTAAAAAGTATTACAACAAAAAAGGGAAGCCAATTACTGATTCTTATCATTCAAAACAGGAACACCAACACCATAGAGCTGATCTTCTCTTCGTTTAATTTTGTTTTCCTTCCTTTTCAATTCAGCTTCCCAATTTGCCAGTTCATTCTCTTTTGTATTGGGAGCCTTCACGGAACCTAGTGGTATATCAACAATAGCATCATGCTTTTGGCCAAATCCAAAAGTATTAGCCAACATTTAAGAAAAGGGTGAACCTGATCTAGTAACAGTGCTGCCATTCGCAAATCAGCAAATGCATTGACTTCATAGCTTTGATGCACTTCTTCGTCAAATGCATTGTAATGCGATTTCATGGCTGATCTCCTAATTAACAATTTTGCAAAATGAGAGGGAGGGAGAGCTGTTGCGAGAGAAAGGCGGTGTGAAACAGGCTGATCTCCTATCTTTTGTTGAATTCAGACACTTCCTTTTGTGGTAATCCGCATCCATCCTTGCAAGCCGGTCTTGTTCTTTTCGTCTCATTTGTCGATACTACAACCAGAGAATACCCATCAGATGATCAGAACTCAAATTACTGATACCTTATAAGTCAAATCAACTAATCAAGTTAGTGGTTTATGACACAGAGAAAATATAATGTCGATTATTTTAATTTATACCCTCTTATTGATTAGAAGACACAACATGGTTACAAAGATTTTAACACCTCCTCTCCACTCCCCCTACCACACACATACAAATAAATGCACTAAAGAATATGAATGCCCAACATAGAGCTTATAATCCCAATTTTATGAATGAGAATTTGTTCCCTCCAGTCTCTTAACGGGTTGATACAACACAGGCATACCAATAACAGAGTCATAGGGAATTAGAGCACCCAAAACCTGCCAAGCACAAACACAACCCCAAAATGCAAAGCTTAAAAATAATTAAAAAGAAAACTAACACCCTTATCATCCACTTTGGTGAACAACAAACCAAAGTGGAAGTCAAGCACCATGAAATTAATCTAATGAATTATATTAACATTTTTCACTGATTTATTTAGATTGAAATGTAATGAAAATCATAAATTGATAATAATTAAACTATACGAGGTATTACCTATATAATAAAACAACCAAGCCTATAGTTAACATCAATGAATAAAAAAACACAAAAGAAGCTATGAATTTTTTACCCCTAAATGCACATTAGCAAAAAAGGAATAAAAAAAGGAGAATGGACACAAAATTGTTGAAAAGAATAAAAAACAAAATTTATCTTATAATAGAAAACAGAACACAGAACACTATAAAATATTGCAAGGAAACCCCAAAGTACAGATCAAATAACCACATGACAGTGTAAAAGGCATCAAAAGGCCTCCACTAATAAACTTTAAATATCTAGGTGCATCAATCCATCATCTCTAATCAACAATAGAAGCATATGAACTAGGAGTCACTGGATGAATGAAAACTCATGAAATTTGACTATATGATATGAAGGTTTAGTGCATAAACAACATACTGTAACTTGGTGATGATTGGAGCTCGTTTACTCCTCAATCTGAGCCAATCGACCAGTTGCCTCAAGGGAAAATGCTTCATCCTCATTGCTTCACATCCTCACAACAGAATTTAACATTTGAAAAGCAATTTAACATTTGGTCTTAAGGTAATTGGAGTGAGAAAAAACAACTTAAATAACCTGGAATACCTCTTAGTACTTTGATGGAAAAACCTTTTACGTCAAGTGTAGGTGCGCTAATTTGATGTTGAAGTTCGTCTCGAGAAGCGCCGATCGAAGTTCTTCAATGTTGTTGTCTGTGTGGTGCTTGTCGGTGCGCTAATTTGATGTTGAAGTTCTCGAGAATCGTTGTTTGAAGCTCAGGAGGGGCCACCGTCCAGTTGCCGTCGAAAGCTAATGTCGTCAAAGGCCTGATCTGATTTACCTACTTATTTTAGAGAAGAAGAAGAGATTTCTGGTTGAGATTTTGCCAAGGAGATGATTTGTCATCCGTTTGCGAAGAACATACGGGAGACAGTTGCTGGGGATTCCTAATCCTCCATCTCCAGAATAAAATAGCTCCATGGACGGTGCCGCTCCTGAGAAGAGAGTTGGGACTCGTTGCCGCTCTCCAAACTTCCCAGCGGCTGTTGCAAAAGGGAAGAGAAACGGTAAATAGGAAATTGATTTGCATCTCTCCAGTGATATACAGAAGAGGAGGTGGACAGAAACCTAGTCTAAAATTGAAATAAAAAAACATAATTGAAAACAAAAAAGATTAAAAGTGAAAGGGAAAAACAGTTGGGACATTAATGATATACGGGCCACAAAATGGCTTAAACGGGTAATTTCCACGAGTTTTTTTGCATAACGATCCATTTAAAACACATTGACTTTGTGCATTTTGGCATGACATTTTTAAAGTGATTTCAATTTTGTCTGAATTGCTTCATTCCATTTTGATCAATCATGTCCTCATCGATACTATCTAAAATTGGTTCATTGCCATTATTTTCATTCACGACATTCATAACAATAACATAGACAAATATCTCATTAATATTAATAGCTTTTTGATTTCATTGCATTCCAATAGAAACATAGTTTATTGAGATTTCATAACTATCAATGTTTCCATCATTATTTGGAATATCTTTCTCATTTGAGAAGGTTGGATTATCGATCTTTTGAAATGTTTCTATTATTGATGCCGTGCTCTATGTCAATGGTTTAGTTTTGTTCATTTTTGTATCCAGAATGTCAATGTTTCAGTATATATTGACCTTATGTCTTTTGAACCAATTGGTGTGTCACACTTTTTTGCATATAAAAGAATCATTATTGAGAGATTTGAGTTTTTTTTCGAATTAATGCTAATTAATTAATTAATTACGAAAATAATGCTGGGAAGAAAGTTATTACCGATCTACTGCTGGCCTTAACCACGGTCAGGGGTAAGTCGCCCAACCGTTGGGAGACTTACCCCTGATATATGACCGAAGGCCAGCAGCTACTACCAGCCACGCACGATCGTGCGTACCCTGGGACGCACGATCGTGCGTACCCTGGGACGCACGATCGTGCGTACCCTGGGACGCACGATCGTGCCTAAGTCCGAAAACAGCATTTCAGCAGGTTTTTCGGTCCAGTTCAACCCGGACTCATCTGTTTGCTATAAATAAGGTCTCTCTTCTCCTGTTTAAGTGTTACGAGCCAGATACAACACATTATAAAACATACAACACACGTCTTCACAATCACATACATAACACCTACTCTCAACAACATAAAAAACACCTTGAAAATACTCTTTGCAAATCAAATACAAAACCTTACATTCATAACCGGTATAACACAGTACAATCATCCAATACTCATAACAAGTAATCATCTAATATTCATACTCGAACACATCAAGACAACATACAAGACTTTACAAAAGAAAATACGTCAAATGTTGTAAATTGTTCCTACAACATCTACTGTATAAGAAAAAATGCAATACAAAAGACAAACTACAAGTTCCCATCGTCAGCTTCGTCATGGAGATGTTGCTGCTCATGTCTACGCCTACGCCGTTGTCGTGGTTGAAGAACCACTCTCTCATGCTGCGTCTGGGATGATGAAGCTGCCGCTGCACTAGATGTGGATGGCATCTCCTGAGATGGGGGCATGTGTATAAGATGGCCGTAGTCGACTCGCCCCAACACATCTGAACACAAGGAGGAAATGCCTGTCAGAGCCTGTCCATACATGTCCACATCATGACTATCAGTCACTGTGGCAGTAGCCCGCTGATGTATGCGCTGCAAAGCTCGTGTCTGAAATATGAAACACAATTACAATTACATTGAAATACATACAAATATTACATAAATAAAATGACTTACTTTACTAATTACTAATATACTCATCGTAAGATGCAAAGCCAAGGAGCTAGGCTGATAATGATGAGTAGGGAGTCTGAACGAAGGAGACACAAACAAACGAGTGATGCTGTAATACCATCCCATGTAGTCTCCTGAAACAGATGGGACAAATGTCGGTGTCCCAGCCACAACTAGCTCAGCTCGCCTTTCCCACATAGTGACGTATCGGACATGTCTGAGTGACCAATCCTCTGTATGCTTCCCAGGCCTATCCAGCCTATGCAGCTCAACATAAGTGTCGATAGGCCGTGGAATGACCTGCTCAAACCCAAACTGTCGCAACACTCTATCAGGCAAATGAAGCTCAACAATGTCAAAACATATCAACGGCACACGTGCTCGCCATATGTGAGTATGCTCTCGTCCAGCTGGGGGCAACTCTGCTAACATTTCAGGTGTAAACGGAATCCATGTAATCTGTTTCATAAAGATACAAAATTAGGAGATTTTCTATACATATTATAGTTAATGTTATATTACCCACACCATACCTGATCCTCAGACATCCGATCAAATGCATCCCTGTACACACCGAGCCCAGTAGCGGATGACATGCGAGATAGACCAGCATATAACCATCTAACCATTCATGTAACAGTATCATTAATATGGATATTATTAATATATTTACATTCAACATACAATCACATAAATACCAACGATTGAAAACATACCGACGGCCTAGAGGGTCCTCGCCCCGTACATGATGTGGTCCTAGAAGACGTGGAGGCTCATCAGGCAGTGGGTGTCCATCAATGCCACGATATGCGACTATAATGGGACGCCCAATGTGGATATACTCCCATGACCAAATCTGAAGTAGCAAAAATCACCCAAGCTCTGTGCTCCCTCTCTGGCAGCCGCGACAAAGCTGTCTGTACAGATAAGCCAGCAAGGCACTACCCCAGCTCAACTGTGCTGCCACATCAAACCTCTCTAGCAAAGTCAAGTGCAGCACCTGAATCTCATTTCCGCTCTTGTCAGCGAAAATGGAGGCTCCCATCATCATCAATATATATGCCCGGGCATGCTGCTGGATCATCACCTCATCAGCGTCTGGAGGAAGCACCTGGAAGTGCTCCCTCAACCATGGCATCCTCAGAGATGACCCCTGAAGGTCAGTCCTAAGAACGGGGCGGATACCTAACAACCACTCACACTCATCTACCCACTGTCGACAAGCAGTGCCTGTAACAGCTCTCCCATGAACCTCTAACCTGGTAAGTACAGCAACATCTCCCAATGTCACTGTCACCTCACCAACAGGGAGGTGAAATGAGTGTGTCTCCTGCCTCCAACGCTCAAGTAGAGCAGTGAGAAGCGATCTATCTAGAGGCACAGTAGCCACTAATCTGTGCAGAGTATAAAAACCCGCAGCACCAACATAGGCTAGTACTCTGTCGTCGACGTGCAAATGCGACAAACCCCGCAGGTGCTCGCGGCACCTATCCACCTGAACATCCATGCCAAACCAAACATCCTCACTCCTGTGCGAGGCCTGCAATGTCAAGACAGAACGATCACTCGGCCCAGGATCCGCTGTCACCTCCATGCCTATAAACAAACAAAATTGTATTAGTTATTATTCAATAATATATTAATTCTTTTTTTTTTGACATCCTTTTTTGAAATTATTATTTTTTCTTGCAACGAAAACATGAATTGTGATTGACGCTAAATAGAACCTTACCCAGCGGACCCCCTCGTGTCTAGACGATCTCTTCGCACATGTGGCTCTATTATGGCCGGTTTGGTGGCATTTTCCACATCTAACCGTTCCTCGTGGACCTTCATCCATCTCATTCTTAATACGTGTCGACTTTGGTCTTCTTTTAGCCCGAAGCATGGATGGATCGTGCACAATTTCGGGTCCATTGTAAGTAGGCCAATAATCACGATCAGGAATCGGTTTGAAGACTCTATGATAAGTGGCGGCGTATTGGTCAGATGAGAAAAACTTATCCACAAATGGAGCATAAGACAAACTACGTTGTCTACACACGGCTAACACATGAGAGCATGGAATCTTATATATCTCCATCTTTTTACAAGTGCAAGTTTTCCGTTGTAGATGGACAATTTGTTTTCTCCCACCCTTTCCCAACGTTCGGCCACCACAACCGGTTTCCACTTGAAATATACCTCGGCCTAAATCAAATGGAGTGACACTATGATGCTTTGCCTTCTCTCTATTTTTATCAATTAAATCTGTGATGTGTGGGGAGTACTCGTGGCCTTGTGTGAGCCTCATTTTACTGGTTTCACGCCTATTAACAAAATAAGCATTAACCCGGTAAAAAGAAACCTGGACCAAGGCGGTGATGGGCAAATATCTAGCATTTTTCATGACGCTATTGAAAATCTCTGCCAGATTAGAAGTGATGGTACCGTATCTGTACCCGCCATCGTGGTGAAGTGACCACATTTCCGGGGGAATGTTGGCCAAAAATTGTCGTGCCTCCAAATTCATTTCACCTATCTTCTTGAACCCACCATCATATTTCTTTTTCTGATGTTGCCGTGCGGTCCAGACAAAAAGATTTTTTAGATGAATGTCTTTGAAATGAGTGTGCACATTTGATGCAAGATGGCGGATACATAGCCTATGATACGCATAAGGCTCCTCCCAAGTACTGCCCACCTCATTCATTGCCCTGACAATACCTCCATGTCTATCAGAAATGACACACAATTCCCTATTAGTGACAAAATGCCTAATACACATAAACCATGGCCAACTATCTCCATTCTCAGATTCAACAACTGCAAAGGCCACTGGAAATATTTGGTTGTTCGCATCACAACCCATGGCCACGAGCAATGTACCCTTGTACTTTCCATACAAGTGTGTGCCATCAATAGTAAGTACGGGTCGACAATGCTTGAAACCATGTAATGATGCCTTGAATGCCCAAAAAACTCTTTGAAACTGCATATAACCTGTGGGAGTATTGGGGGGTGGGTACCACTGCACAACAGTTCCAGGATTTGAATGTTGGAGCGCTGTCATGAAACGGGACAATTCAGAATATGACTTCTCCCAACCGCCAAATATTTCTGCTATGGCCTTTTGCTTCCCCATCCATGTTCTCCGGTATGATACCGTATACCCATATTTTTCCTTCAGCATCTCAATGATAGTATGCACTTTAAGGGAAGGATCAGTGCGAACAATGTCAATCACATCTTTAGAGATGAAATCTGAAGTCAAAGCCACGTGATCTGTAGTGTCGGTGTTGCCAACGCACGAAGCAGGATGAGGTCCAGGATAACGCACAATTGTGAAGGTGTCAAGCTTGCCTTTGTTCTTTGTGGCGCGTATTCTCTAGGGGCAATCACATTCTTTCTTCCTTTTGCATTGTGCCACCCATTTGTGTTTATCGGACTCTATCACCCGATAAAATTGGTTCCGTTTGATAGAATACAAGCTCACCATATTGATGACTTGTTCTTTATTGTCAAACTGTTGACCGACCTCAAACTCACCATCGAGGGTAAACCTTTTCTCACCTGATCCACGCATCCACGCATCAGTAAAGCCTTCAGGGAGATCATACATTCTAGTAAAGTGGCTAGACGGGGCAGTTGTCGTGACAGTATCACCATCATCTTCATCAGATTCTGTCATGTCATCACCATTGATGTTCTCGTCAGCATCATCATCACTTCCCTGCTCATCCACAAATGATGCACCGTTGTACAAATACCTACCATCTTCCTGTATAACCATGTCCAGTACAGGAGCCTTTGAGGAGTTCCCTGCATTGACATCATGCCTAAATACAACAGCATTTGATGTTGATTGAGTAGCATAAGCGTCACAGCATTCCTCAATGTAGATCTCAAGCGTCGACATATCCTCCATCTGAATTATGCCCCACATATTTGTTATAGCTGGCTCATCAATGAGCGGCATAAGCATGTACTTTCCCCCGTTCATGGGAAATTTCATTTTCAACCGCAAAGAACGGTCGGGATGAATCATTGTGGTTGCATGTATTTTTTGAAGGATCTCGAGCATGCAAGCGCCACGAGAAACCATGACAAAGCTGGTTCTACCACCTTCATGGCATATTTGCCCACCATTCTCATAATAGTTCCCTCCCCAATGACACACGAGTGGGAAGCTTGAGAAATCCATATTCTAATAACAATTCATTGTCCAACATTCATGAGTAGGCATCAATATACACACTTTATACACATTCAAATTTTCAACAGAAAAAGCTACCAAAATAGTAATATATCCAAAAGTCAAATTTCACAAACAATTCACATTTCAATATGAAACTACCCAAATTTTGATATCTACATTCAATGTCTACCTTTCAATACCCAAATTTAGCTACATTCAAGTCTACCCAAATGCCCAAATGTCAAAATACACATTAAAATTTACAATCAATTTAAAATCAAATTTCAACATTTCATACATATCCACATTTCACAACAACTGAATTCACAATCAATTCATAATCCAAAAATTTTAAATTTATTAGATTCAAAACCCTAAGTTCAAAATGAGATGAAATGGAGTTTGAATTACCTAAAACAAAGAAGAAAGAGTGATGAAGATGGAGAAGGAGGTTCGCCGGAATGAGGTCGCCGGAGAAGGAGGTTCGCCGGAGCTGGAGATGGCTCGTCCTTCGTCGCTCGTCGCTCGTCGCTCGTCCGTCGTCGCTGCAGCAGAGGGTTGGGGGGATTTGGGGAATAAACGCGTTCTGTCTGCGAGCCAACCCGTCTGCCTATTTAATAGGTAAGTCGCCCAATGGTTGGGCGACTTACCCCGACCCTGGTTAACCCAGCAGTATATTGGTAAATACTTTTAACCCAACCCTATTTTCGTA
The DNA here is from genome assembly GCA_945859915.1 of Cuscuta epithymum. Taxonomy (NCBI): domain Eukaryota; kingdom Viridiplantae; phylum Streptophyta; class Magnoliopsida; order Solanales; family Convolvulaceae; genus Cuscuta; species Cuscuta epithymum. The sequence goes on along the minus strand of CAMAPF010000969.1, from coordinate 143,388 downwards.
ATTATTTAATTAATTAACATTAATTAGGAAAAAATCTCGAGAGATTTTCTAGAATGACGTTTTCATTTTTGACATTAACTAGACCAATAAGTGTAAGAAAGATGCAGAAGATGATAATGATCTTATTTGGCAACCGGCCGTTAGCTGGTTATGACAGTTGATTGGAAATAGCTGATTGTGCCGGCTATTTTGATTGGTTGATTATGTTAGCTGATTGTCAGCAAATGTTTAGTAAATTAGCTGTTTCAGAATAGTTGTTTGTGTGTAAAAAACATATATGGACATTAGTATCTAATTTTATATAATTTTATATAAACCATTCATTCTACATGTTGAGGTTAATTCCGGGAGATCCAAAGGCCCAAAAAGACAAACCTTTGGATATCAAGAGTGCTTTTCAATAGAAAGTGGTTAAGAAAATAATTCAACTAATCAAATGACTCAATAGCTCAATGTATTAGAATAATAGTGATGATTACAAGGAAAAGACCGAACGAGAGTTACGGTCTAATTGCTAATACAAGAGCTAGAGTGAAGTATAATATTGCTGAGTATTAAAATGATAACCCTTTACAATGGAATTAATGCTACTATTTATACTAGTGGTGAGTAAGTGAGATGGATGACGTGGCAAGCTCTCAACGACTGACCCCTTGCCACTTGCAGCACCCATGCCTCCACTTGAGCGCCCATACTTCTGCAGTAAATGCGTCCCCGCCACTTGCAAGGTTTCCTCGATTGGTACTTTAGGCCAGTGTAATCAGCAACCAAGAATGATGCTTTTTATCCGTCAAGTATGGAAACTGACCCGTTCGAGAGATACCGAACGGTTCATACCCGGTGGGTGAGAACCCGTTCGGGAACCACCCGGCATTGCATTGGGCTCCATTGCCTCTTTAGGTTTTAAGAATACTTTGGGTCGGGTCACTGGACCGGACCCTAATATCCCAACACTACATATTTTAGAAATTTTAGGGCATTCGTGGAATATACTGACTTTGTTTGATAATTTATAACTCACTTTTAGGGTTATAAATTGATATTATTCGCAATTTCGCATAGGTTACCTTTAAAATCATACTACGTGTTATATTAATACAAGGCCCAAATAAAATATATCATCCGATAATTACTAACATCAATTAACTACACGTTCATTCTACTAACTAAAAGTCTAAAAGCCTACCATTTAAAAACGACGGTGTAGAAGAGTAGAGAGCTTCACATCCAATTGCTCAAAACGTGAGCACTAAAAAAGAAAAATTTCAAGAAGCGGCAAATATTAAGTAGAAGGGCACAATTGGATTTAATCAATCGGCCAGTTGGAACTTGGAAACGCTGCCATGCTCAACGTTTTTCATTTTGGTTTTTTGTGTTCGAATAGCTGAGGGAATAATCTGTTTGCCAAACAATAAAATAGATTGTTGGGACAGTCAAATCAACAAATTTTGGTGAAAGAAGCTGAAAATTGGCTAATCAGTTGTTTGCCAAACGCAGCCAATGTCATTTTTTTGGCCATAATATCTTCTCATTAGCATGATGTAAAATATATTGCCTCAACTCCACCAAAATTGAAGTAAGAGGTAGTTACATCGTCAATAAATAGAGTGAAATTATGCGATTAATATTAAATTGACAAAGTATGAATAAAAGAACATTAATTAAAACCACACTAATATAAATTTATGATGTTGGACAAACATAATGGGGCAATGAGTATAATGCACATAGGAAGTACATGTGATAGAAGATAAAAGATTTTAGGAGGGGGAGGAATGAGGGGTGCGATCGAGGGTTTTACATCGCAACAAGAGGAATCGCCGTATTGCCCGAACTGCATTCGATCGAGGCCTTGGCAAGATCAGGACAGATTCGGGCGTCCACAATTCACACATGGATCCTGTCACCGATGGCGTGCAGCGGAAAAACATCACAGAGGCCGGACGTCGAGGGACTGGAATCGTCCTCATCCGACTCCGAGGCAGAGATACTTGGACTTCTTCTCCGGCTACCAGCACAGCAGCATCGGAAAGCACGGCTACATCAGGGATACTATTGAACGGCCTCAGTGCAGATTTCAATCTCTTGCCCAGAATCGTGCTTCTCTCCATTTTCGTACTCCAAATCAGCCGGCCTGGAGATGTAATCAAAGACAGAGGACATGGGGTTCTTGGGAGGTGGAGTATGTACATCCCATTTCTCAAACTCAAACTCCAGATTCTCCCTCACAAATTGGGTATGAGGTTACAATTGAAAGCAAAAATTTTCAATTTACTATTAATGATTGTAACCTTTTGCGAATATCCGAAAGGAAGAAGGGAATCATATCTGCCATTGACCTTGATTTAGCTAAAGCTATTTGGTTAAAGAATTCCATTCTCAAAATTTTACCGGGGAAATTTGGAACTAGGTGTGAATTGAATAAATCTATTATCATGCTCTACGATGCAAATCTGTTTGGAGGTTTTATTCGCATAATTGAGAATGGAAATGATAATTTGTTTATTCCTGAAGGTCGGAATGGATTAGGGTTCAGTTGTTTTCTCACAGGAGTTACAAAATCAATTGCTTTGATGGAAGAAATGGTTGCTAAAAGATCAATGGAGATTGAACATGCTACTAGGGATGACTTTTCAGTTAAAATGAGTAGCAACTTCGAATTGGAGCTTCTGAACTTGGACCGTGCTTTTCCTTATTGTGATGAATTTACATCTTCCATTTCAAGTGTCTTAATGCAAGCTGATATTGATCAATTAATAGATCATGCACTAGATTTGGTTTATGTTGAGGATGTTCAGTGCTCGGATAACACTTCAAGGGGTGCTGTTGTGATTCAAAATACTTCACAGGGGCATTTACTTTTGAATCCAAAGAGATAGATGAGGCAGATATCCTAGAAACTACTCCTCTCCAAGTTTCTTTCACTGAAACTCTTTTAGCAGATGAAATGGTTTCTCCTCAAACTGCAGTTTTGGAACTGATTGCTTCGGGTGGAAACGATCTTGAAGTTACACCTATTCAAAGGGTACTTTCTGATCGTGAGCTACTAGATAGGGTTGCTGACACTGAATGGGACTCGGCCAGTTCAAGATTGCTACCTCGACGGAGTACTTGTCTCAAGGCTAAAAAATTGGCTGGAACTTAGGATCGCTTTGGATATTTTGGGGATTTCAAATCATCTCTTTCGACCGGGCAACTCAATACAATTCGACGGGGAGCTAATCGCTTTTACTTTAGGGTTTTGCATGGCCTTTGGGATTGTTCACTTAGCTTATTAGCGTTTTTGTTTCTTTCATCTTCTTTTTGTACCCTTCTTAATAAATTTAATAAAGTATCAAATTGCTGACTAAAAAAAAAAGATAAAAGATTTTAATTTTTTTTTTTTAAAAAATGCACATAGAAGATGGAGAGTGGAAATTAAAGGTGAGGGTGGGAGTCTGGGAGAGTGGGAGATGGAGGAGCCAATGCAGGATGCAAGGTATTGTAGTCCCTCTTACTTCAGATCCGATCTCTTTTTTTCATTTCACTCAAAAGTCCATACTATTTTTTTTGTCAAATTTTCTCTTTTAACTTGCTATTACCTTGTCTCGTTATACCTCATTAAACCCCCTTAAAAAATAGGAAATTTGCCATTTAGATTTATTTATAAGAAAAATAAGTGATATAGTTTATAAGTTTATTTTTAAATGTAATGAGATATTATTAGGATAAAGAACTGTTCCTTAATGATGACCCGAACCTTGATTGAATGGATCGAGTTAATTGCTTCTTTCACACTGCTGGATTGGACCGACCCTCTACTGGTCTGGGCTAATTAATGGTTATGGATTGCACCATGCGCATTGGCTATTATGAATGTTTTTACTTGGACAAAAATTTGCTGGTCTAGTCTAGTTTGTTGAGGTCTGGTCTGTTTCAATCTAATCTAATCTGGGATTGAAAATAGTCCAAACAAAAACATCTTATATCTCAACAAATATGATACAATAACAGGAGCATTCAAATAGTCTTCCAAACATCCAATCAGATGAACATGAGGCAAGTGAAATGTGAAGGTTAAAATAATCAAGTCATTTAGCGATCCTACATTCCTACCAAAAACCTCAACAATTTTCTTGAGAGCTCTGCTATGAACCTGAATACTCGCGAAATTAATTTGTTAAGAGTGATTTCTTGTGTGCAGTGATGTATAGATGATAGTAGAAACTCCGCGAATTGTTCGAGCGACTTGAATTTACATCTCTCAAAGGTTAGGGGTGGGTTCTTGAAAGCACATGATTAACCCGGCGAAGTTGAGATCATCTGGCGTTAACAAAAAAAAATGTGAAAATGTTGCTCTGTATATAGATTGTTAAAATGAAAAAGTTTTTATATGTACTCGCTTCTCATTGTTTAAGCAAACAAGTTCTGTACTTTTCTGTACTATATTTTTTGTCGGATCATATGTAGGTCCCTAGGTTCGTAACAAACTAACAACTTTTTTCAAATATTAATGAAAATCTTAATTCCCCATTTCCATGCAGTTTTCTATAGTAGTTCAACTTAATTAAAGAAGAAATATGTTGACAGTATACCCAAACCAAACCAGCACTGTACCACCTAAGTCCTAACTATGGTTCTAGCAAATGGAGGACCGGAACCTCCGAAATTTGAACAACACTTGAACCGAGCCCACCCTACTCCAAATTGCACAATTCCAAAAGGAGAACTTTGAAGATAAAAAATCCTTCAAAGGGATATTTACGATGGTCTATATATTTCATAAAAAGTTTACAAACAGAAAAGAGGTGGGTAGATACCCATTATTACCAATAGACGAGCCTAATATACACTGAAAGTATATATGTATTGCAAGAAATCGAGGATGGGGGGAGTTGGGCATAACCAGATTGGGGATTCGATGAAAACAAAGGCGAGTATACTGTTTTCCAGTCTATATACCTCGAAAGCTATCAGTTTTATCAAGCTTGGAAGTACCAGAGCTCGAAGATTCTCCCATTATGTCAGGAGAAGATGCCACACGGGACTCCCTCTTCAAAGTTGTTGGCAAGCTTGAAATTTCCTGAATCATTTCCAAAGGTATTCACAGAGTTACACAGCATACCCAAAGCAAAATCAATATAACTATTGAAGAAAAGTGTATGATAAACATTCAAGAATTAAAAAAAAACGGAAAGAGGAAAGAAGGACTTTGAGGAAGACAACATTGATGATGATCGATGGTTAGAGTGAGTGTGGTTAGAGAAAGAAATTGAGAGCTGTGAATTGATTCAAGAGTGAAGAGTGCATAATAGGGGCGGAACAGGTCCCAGTCACAGTTCCGGAAACAGACCAGACAAGACGTTTTTGCACAAACCCCGGCCACTTTTACTGTTCAGCACCTTGTAACTGGTCATAATCTGGCCTGAGAACTGGCTGGATCTGTTCTGCTTCCTCAAACTATGACCTGACCTGTCCATACCTGTTCTGTTTTTAAAGAGAAAAATGAGCTCAAAACGGACCCCAGAAGCAGACCAGGATCGTCCTGGTATACCCAGTTGCGGTTTCACCATTTCGGCCTTTCCATGACAGGGAACCTGAGCTGGACCTGGTCCACCCCTAGCGTAAAGTTTAAAACATATCCTCCTCTATAGACCAGAGAGGCATTCATAGAGAACCAATACAATGCTAGGTTACCGTTTAAAGAAATCGCCCCTCTGCACTCCACTAGGACAGTCTAACACATTAACCATTGACCAACAAGTGTGCTCCAAGTGTTTAACCAGGTTAGCAGATGGACACGTGGAACACATGGTTTCTAAGTGTTTTGACCAGAAAATGAACTCGTGCAAGAAAAGCTTCTGGCAAGGAGTCTGGGGTCTCAGTCTCCTTGCTGGCAAAGGAATTCCTTGCCAACCAGGGATCTCTAAGATCAGCCTAATACTTGGAACTCAACACTTAAGAGCCGAAGGGTTTTTGGGCTCATGACTAAATGCCTAAAGCTACGTAGACACTGGGGTCCAGATGATAATACTATTCTGTTGTTACCTTCATCAAGTGCATCCTTAAGTCACAAGGCCGGACTTGATTCCCAATGCACGCCATGACAAACCTTGAATATTGAGACAGTACATCTGCAGCAGCTTGTTTCTTTAGCTCAGTCTGCAAATAAATACAAATATATCAAGCAACAGATAAAATATTTTATTTTCAACACCTGGTCTCAAAACTTGGTGGGTAATAAAAATGAAATGATCTTCTCTAACACAGTCCCACATACACACCCTTTTAACAAACATTATAACTACAGAAGTTCATCGCATCAAGGTTGTCACGGACTTGTTACATGCAAAAATCATGACAAGGTGCTACTGCCGTAATATTGATATACGGAGAATGGCTGAATACAAGTTTTGGCTGAAATTGATTAGATGTGTGCTTCTTAGTATGGATAAACCCATAAACAGCACTATTGACAATAGCAAAAAAATTACGTAGTACAAGTAAAAGCTGTACTCCATATATATATGAATTTTAAGAAAGCAAATTTGTAATGTCATCTAAACCACACAAACTGAAACCAAAGATGAGAAACCAGCAACTTTGAGGAGTAAGAATCAAATAGAAGCTGAAAACCCTAAACAGATGGTCTGCAGTGTTATTAGAAAAGCTATGCTAGACAAGCATCTCAAGCTTTAGGTAAAATCAGTAAGTAATCCTATTTTGATCGACTGGTTACAACGGAACCAACCTCATATCTCAAAAGGCGCAAAATAATTCGATCAATTTGTAACATAACAAAAAAAAAGATGGTTAAAAAATTACAACACCAGAATCTTGAAGCGCAAAAAGAGAAAAATAGTTAAGGTTTCCGAACAGAATATAAAGTTACGGTTTTGTCAAACTGAAAGACATACAAAGCGATTGAAGACGATAGGTATGATCATTGTCTACTTACCTCGTAGTCGTCCTTCATAGCTGAATCTGATTTCTCGGACTCGAGTGTTTTAGCGTATAACACCCATATTACCATCTCTTTTTACTTGAAAATATAATTAGTTATGTTGGACAACATTGCAACTTGGCCTATTAGCTCAGTTGGTTAGAGCGTCGTGCTAATAACGCGAAGGTCGCAGGTTCGAGACCTGCATGGGCCAACAGTTATTTTTTGTGGTTTTTCACATTTTTCTTTTTGTCAAGGAAATGGTTAATGGTGATTATTCATGAAATGATGTTACAAATACTAGATTTTTGATAATAAATATTTTTGTCAAAAATATTTTGATAAGTATTTTGATAATATAAAAAAAATTTGTGATAAATATAGATCAATGTATATATTATTTCTAACAAAAGTAAATAAAGATTTTAAAAATTACAAGTTATTATATACTTTCTTGTAAATCACATTTAAACTCTTCTTGACCAGTTTTCCATCTTCATCACATATAACAACCTTCAGCCCAAATGTAGACGTTACTCTTAAGACTGCGGCATAAGGTTGTCCATGGATGAAAACCGAACGACATAAGAAAACATCAACCCTCTCCAAAGATTGTCCCTGAAATGTGAATGACAGCTTTAGGTCGAATGGAATCAAGATAAGCTTCGAAATAAGAAATTTTTGTCCTGCATCTATTCTAGACATCATCTGAGCCTCGAGAATATGGGTTCCAAGTTTAGTCTTGATGGAGTATATGGCCCAGGAACCCCCGGCCCATTGACTCCTACTTTCCCCACAAAGGCCCATTGAGCCCAAGGAACATCTGAGGCCCAAATACAGCGGCCCAAGTCTTCAAGAAGCCCAAAGTACACACGGGGATGCCTTCGACCACCTTGGCCGAAGGCTCCAAAACTCACAGCATGAACTTTTTTGGCATGCAAAGTTACTGGGAGAAAACGACGGAAAACAGGAGCCTTCGGCACTGTTGAGCCCTCGACATCAGAGAAGCCTTCGGCCACATGAAGCCTTCGTCTACGCGAGGAGCCTTCGGCCAAACAGGCTCAATCATCGAAGATTCCCTTTGAAGACAGCCAACCACCGCATTTAATGCAACGTCACATCCACCAACCGCATTCAATGCGGTGAACATGCCACTGCCGGTGCCACCCGATTGATGTGACCCCTCGGCCGTTGGATTACTGACACGTGTACTCTCATCGCATTTATTGCTGCTATAAATAGCAACCCATTTCTCCTTGTAAACGATGCCAGATCTCACATCTCGAGTTCATTTAATACAATCGACTCTCTCTCCTCCTATTTACTCTGACTTCTCTCTAAGTTATTCCCGCAATAACCCCTCGGATAAGATACCCCCCGGGTAGACTATCCATCATTTGGTGCTCTCGTTGAGAGGTCTGAACAATCAAGTAAGAAACCCTCCCCCTCCACCAAACACATAACACCTACCGAAAATGGGAAAAACTCGTGCCCAATCCAAAACCCTCGAGGAGAACCACGTATCCCCCGGCAAAACCAATGGGGCTGAAGCCTCCAACAGGCACTTAGTACCCGAAGGCGGTACCATCCTCGAATTAGAGCAGGCCGCTACTGACCTCCGTCAGCAGCTACAGAAGAACGTCCCTGATGCCCGCATTGGCCTTGATAATCGAAGGAGGGATCGGAGTGAGAACCAAGTTCCCCCTCCGCCCCGGCCATCGATCTTCAGGCTGCCTTTGCGGCCTTTGTCCAAAACATGGCTCTCAATCCTGGAGCCTTCGTCTCTCAGGCGCCCCTCCAGCCCTATGCTGGAGGAAATGTTGTCCATTTTCCGCCACTCCCTCCTCTGTTCAACAATCCGCCCCTGGGGATTGGCAACGCCGAGGGGGTCATGATGCAAGACACCGCCTCCCAAGAGGCCCAAGTACAGCGGCCCAAGTCTCAAAGAAACCCAAAGTACACTCTGGGATGCCTTCGGCCTCCTTGGCCGAAGGCTCCAAAACTCACTGCGTAGCCTTTTTTGGGCATACGAAGCTACTGGGAGAAAACAGCAGAAAACAAGAGCCTTCGGCACTGTTGAGCCCTCGGCGTCAGAGAAGCCTCTGGCTACACAAAGCCCTCGGCTGAGTGAAGCCCTCGGCTTCATGAAGAGCCTTCGGCTAAACAGACTCAATCATCGAAGATGCCCTTTGGAGATAGCCAACCACCGCATTTAATGCGACGTCACATCCACCCACCGCATTCAATGCGGTGAACATGCCACTGCCGGTGCCACCACGATTGACGTGACCCCTCGGCCGTTGGATTGTTGACATGTGTACTCTCATCGCATTTATTGCTGCTATAAATAGCAGCCCTTATTCTCCTTGTAAACCACGCTGAGTTCATTTTAATAAAATTGACTCTCTCTCCTCCTATTTGCTCTGACTTCTCTCTAGTTATTCCCGCAATAACCCCTCGGATAAGATACTCCCCGGGTAGACTATCCATCAAGTCTCTATAAGGCGAGTGGCATTGCACAATCCAGCGGAATGATCAATATTTCTCATTAACATCACATGTGCACTAACTTTTCAGATTCAACTCATGGTTTGGCACACCCTACCAAAGCATTTAATGGTATTGAATTGGGAAATTTTGGAGAGTTGATCTCTTGAGAGAGTGTGTTGTCTGAATCAGAAGATGCTGAATCTAAGTTTAAGTACTCCCTCCGGTCTTATCAAAGTTCTCAGTTTGACTTCACACAGATTAAGAAAATAAATTTGACTTTACTGTGGAGTGCACTGTTTGGCACTGTTTGGACACTGTTTGGCACTATTTTGCACTGTTTTGTTTCCTAAAATGGAAGTGTGAACTTAAATAAGGGACATCCCGAAAAGGAAAGTGAGAACTTTAATAAGGACCGGAGGGAGTATGCGTTACCTCACCTGAAGTCAGTCCCAACATGTAATTGTTGATCTTCTCATGTTGATCAATAGTTGACGCAAGAATTGCCCAAGAATTCAAATAACAAATGTCATTATAATGTATTTCAAAATCGGGATAGGTGGTCTTAACAATATCTTCAATTGGATCATCCATCATAGGGGCAATAAATTTTTCAAGGATGTCAACCATTGATTCTCCATAATCACCGTCCCTTAAGACCTCATCTCCAATCTTCAAAATCCACCCCACAATGTTTTGAATCTCAAATATGATCAAAGTAAGAACCATTCACAACCACCCAAATTTTATCGAATTTGGTATGGGGCAATCTTAGTAGGCGGAGTGAGAAAAAATAAGACAATCTTAGCGGGACGGAGAGAGTATAATAGAAGTTTAACTTTTTAATTCATAGGCATTGCCCATTTTCTTCTGGTGAATGAAATTCAGACTTAATGACATAAATGACACTCCAACTAATAGTAACAATGGGTTTTGTTACTTCAACCATTGGCAGATGCAAAATTCCCGAAAGAAGGGAGTAGTGTAAAGCAAATACATACTAATACGTAGTGATATATTACTACGTAGAACTTTGGAGTATACATATTCTAAGTAGAAAAAAATTGGGGGTGGCAGCCACCACATACCCTTCTTTGTGTATAGCACTGGTCTTCAACTATTTAGTGAAACAAATCAATCTCCAAACCATTCTAAAATGTTTCAATTTATGGTACTTCATTTGAAATTTGATTTTGATCCTATTTTACGCTTTTGAATTCAAATCCACACCCTATTTTGAAATCATGAATAGTTACACAACATTACAAAATGTTAAGGAGGTTTAGCAATATAAATGTTACTACTTCTGTCCCGTTGAAAGGTTCTCATGACAAAATGATATGGTTATATTTTGAGAAACAATTTTAATAGGTAAATAATATAATGTATCTAATGTTGACAATTGTGATGCTATAAATGTTTTATTTTCAGTATTTAATTATTAATTTATCATTCAAGATTGTTATTTATTTCCTAAAATGGAAATGAGTATCTTTATATGTAACATCCAAATTAAAATGAAAGTGAGAATCTTTCTATGGAACAGAGGAAGTATAAATTTTGAGAAAAAGTGAGCATAAACTTTTTTGAAAAAAAAAATGCGCCAAACGTACTCATTTTTTCTTTCTCAAATTTCCCGTCTATTTCAAACAAAGTTAAATAGTTTTCATAACATTTAGTACCCGCTTGGTAATATCAAAATCGACTGATTGTGTTGAAATTTATGAAATTCTGACAGAAGTGGTTGAGATGGATGATTTTGCTAATTTATGGGGGGGAAATATTCAAAATATATTTTATTAATAAAATAAAGATAAAATTACATGTTAAAATAACAAAAAATGGTGATTTATAGTAATTTTAGCCAATTCAATCAGAAAAGTAATTGCAATCTTACTTTTTCTTATTATTACACTATTCAACACACAAAATCGAAAGTTACGTGTTTGGTGAAAATTGGGCTGATAAGCCGAATAAAATAGTTATCAAACGGGCGCTTAATACAAGTAGTTTGAAAAAGTGAACACGTTATAAATGGAAGGCAATTACACCCTTCATATTGAAAAGTAAATAATTGAAACAGGGTCACATTAGTAATGTACTACGTCTCAACAATCAAAGGAGTTATTGAAGTAACTACATTGTTGTTCCCCTATACAAAGCTATTTATAATTGCACAGCCATGATTTACATCCAAATAACTAAGATGCAAGTATGTAACCCATACATGCTCAGGAAGTGTATTTTTAGTTATATTACATCTGATCAATATATAAGACAGAGTTCTTGAATGCAAATCAGGCTAGATCAGTCATCTATCTCTCGATTTTCTATCCAGGATGTTAGATATTGAGACATTCACAAATGGATACCGCATGAACATTAGCATCTCATAAAAAAATCAGTGGCTACATATATCTTCTTTAGAGAGTGTGCTGCAATCATTATACCACCAGGAATCTCAGTAAATGCATTATAATCAGTCAGGGTGTATATAGTTTCTCATAAAGGCAGTCAAATTGAAATATGTTTCCTTCTCTTTGATAGCCTCCTTCAAAGATTTATCTTTAGAGCAAGTCATATATGAGTATAAGACCAACTTCCCAAGGACCCGAGTCCCAAACTAAGAATGGAACTAATCTTGACAAAAGCAACTAATAAGTTGCACTTTTTAAAGTAAGAGTAGGACTAATCTTTTAACCCAGAATTATGCCCAACTTCTCAAAATAAGAATTGAACTAATCATGGAAAAATTTTAGCAACATCTAAACATGGCAAAAGCCAGCAACCTCATACTTATAATTTTCAAGTATTGTTTAGAATTTATATGTACGTATTGTTTAAATATGAATATTAGAGTAAATATGACAAAGAGGATTTTTATTTGTGGAATGTAACTTCCAGACCTAATTAAATCACATACTTATAATGTATATGAAGGAGAAGAAGAAACAATATTGATGTTGAAAGTGATCCAGGTCCATGGAAATAAACATCCATTCTAAAATTAGTGGTCAAAACTAACAGCAACATGTTAAGGTCAACGGTTGGATAAGCTGAACCAATTTAAATAAAAAAACTTTACACTCTAATCCAGAAAGTAGCTAAGAGAATGTTATTAGACAAAATGGTCAATAAAAATAGAATAAATGAATTCAAAGGCAAACTACAGCTACTTGAGAAAATCATCTTGGACACCAACTTGAAATTTTCATGTAGAAACCACTAAAAACACATCATAGAATCAAGTGTGATGTTAATTCGAAATGTCAGAAAAAAAAAAAAGATTTACCTAATTAATGAATATAATTTCATACTTGAACTCAAAATGTTGCCTTTCTAGATGGGTGGATACTATCCAAGCAATGTATTGCATGAAAACTGAATGCAGATGGAAATTAAATTAGACAGATTAAAGGAAAATTAATGGTTTCAGTACCTACGGGATTATTAACAATACCTTTTTTAGAGAATGTTAATAAATTCCAAAACCCATTTCGTCATCCAGTAGCAACCACTGTGTTTTTGATTGGTACCGGAGTGACCTTTTGGTTGGGCATTGGTGCAACATTACCTATTGAGAAATCTCTCACTTTAGGTCTTTTTTAAATTTGTTTTGTGGAATTTTAATTCAATTTTAAAAAACCAAAGCTTGTGTATCTAGGGAAGCGTTTCTTCAAAGTTCTTCCTAGATACACCTAAATTCATAATCATGAATTTTTCGATTCATTTTTGATATTTTTTAATATTTTTTATTTTGAATATGAAACTCTTAATTCATAGTGATGAAAATAAAATGATGAAGTTCTAGACGAAAAAATATTTTATAAAAAGTTTTTTTATTAATTATTAATTAAACCTAGGTTTCTTATAAATAAAGTGCAAAATATTTTCCTAGAATCCCTAATATCTTTTTATATCTTCTAGTTGAAAATGTTCTATTTTTAAAAGATCTTCTTGTTTGTGATTAAAAAGATCAAATAATGTAAATATATTTGACTTTTTCAAACAATTATATATCTTGCGAGGGAATTCTAATTGGTCAATAAAAATTAATTTCAATGAAAGTTTTTTTATAAGTTTAGTCACTTTATTATAAAAGATAAGGGGGGATAGGGGAGTTTTGTGTTCCGCATCCGCTAAATATAAGTTTTCTTCTTCCATATGAAAAAAAAAGGAATAAAGAAATCAATCAAGATTAGGGCGGCTTCATGAAGAGCATCTAGCAGGGGCGGATCTAGGATTTCACGTTGGGGTGGGCTGAAAAACTTAATTGATAATACATTGAATTTTTTTCAAAATAAACAAAAACTCAAATATAAACTTGTCAACAATAGAGTCTACATCTATCTTGAGGGTAATTTCTTTTTAATATAAACTCGTCAACAATAGAGTCTACATTTATACTGAGAGTAAGAAAGTAATCATCCATTTTGTTGCAGAGTGTTGTCTTTTGATGTTTCACGGCAGAAAATGATATTCTACGGTTGCAGTAGAAACAATAAGATGATCATTAAATGGGTCTGTAACTCCATAAAAAAGTATTATTGAAATCGTCAAAGTGATAATGATGATCAACTGTAGTTTATTTTTGGCAACGACCAACCATATATTTAGAAATTAGAATTCAAGTCCGGTGCATGAATTTATTTTTTTTGAGCAAAACTCATTTACTTCTTCAAGAAAACCTTCACATCCATTTCCGGTCAATTCCTAAAGAATGAGTTGTGAAGTAGAAAGATGTCTCATGGCTACCAAGATATCCAATGATTTTTTGAAGGCCTTGAGAGAGAACATTCGTTATTTCCATAACTTTGTGCATCAAAAGTGAATTGAACACAAATTCAAAACATGGAAAATGTCTATACACACTACGAACTTCTGCCCAAGACCTCACTTTTGTGCAATTAATGTTCTTGAAGATCCTCAAACACTTTACAAGTTGATGTGAACATGCTAATCAAGTTGTTATATTATATACCAAGTGCCATTTATTAAGTTGGAAGTGATGTGTATAACATTTTGATTAGATTTTTAGATGATAAGAATTTGATTTATGGGTTGGGCTGAAAAATTTGATTGGGCTATAGAAATATCTGGGGTGGGCTGGATGGAATTTTATCAAAATAATACCTTAAAAATATTTTTTTTTTTTTACTTTGCACTGGGCTTCAGCCCACCATAGCCCTAACATAGATCCTCCCCTGGCATCTAGCTTCTTCTAGTAAACTGAAATAACTACTTCAACACAATAAGTAGGTTGGTGACTTTTATATTATGGAAATCTAAATGAGCATGTGGACATCTAAATTATTATTAGTAAAAGAAAATAAAATAATCAAATAATTCAAACAACCGTTAGTGAAAAAAAAATGCATAATTAGTACTTCGTATAACTGTAAGAAGTATTTCAGCTATACTACGAATCAAATCAGGGGACTTAATGATCCAGAAACAACTTCAGCTACATCTATATACTACTGATCAAATTAGGTAACTCAATAACTTAAGATATTATTACCATATTTGAGAATTGGGTCATTTGCAGTATAAGAAAGTATATGAGGTTCCATGTACTGGACAGAACCAAATTATCTGAGTTCAGTGCAAGAATAAAAGATGGAAACGGGATGTATATGACGTGGACAGAGAAAATGTATTTGATGTGGGTAGACAATCCTTTAGTGTGGACTTAAATCTAAGACCAAAATTCAGGTACCGGTTCAGTACTTCAGTATTGACTGAGAATAAAAAGAAGTATAAGATAAAATATTATAAAGATTATAATTCCAATGAAATGGAAGACCATGATAAGTGCGCAAGCAAGCACCCGACTGCTGGCCTTAGCTATTTTGAGTTGTAAGATGGCTTCAAGTTCTTCAGGATTTGAAGTCCTGAAATCTTTGATAATCTGGAAACATGAAAGACTTGTAATATTGCCTTTTTTATGCGGATGCCTAACTATGTTTCCTAGGGTACTGGGCTACTGGCAATGGTTTTTATTAGCCTAATTAAGGTCACCATGATTTTATTGGAACATAAACTAAGTTGATCCTTGGTGTCTAATTAAAACGATGGTGGATATATACAATTGCCACATGCCAACAATCATAGTTTTTCAAAATCAATATTTTGCATCCACTTAAGTGTGAATATGGATCATCTTTGGTCCTTCTAACTGAGGAATCATGTACTCTAATTATGTACTCTTTGCATTCCTGAAAATGATTTAAGTATCTTTTCAACAAAAAGCTTTACTTAGTGTTTTGAAAACATCATTTGACAAATCGTAATCTAAACTCAACTTCGTCATAGCAGATCAGGAAGAGATCTGGACATCAAGTTGAAGCATTTTTTATTTTTGTGATACTTGCAGCTTCTCAGTTTCATATGCTTTTTTAGTAAGCATTGAAGTAAACATATTTCCTTTTGTTTATTGGTTTATCAAAAACTAATAATGATTACATGATAAATTAAATTATTTGGTGAGGGGAAAGGAAATACCAAAACAATAGAAATGTATTTGGTTCCCGCTTTGTAAGTCCCCTTCATCATGACATCCATGAAGAGACCCAAAATAAGTAAGCCCAGAATAGCAGTCTCCTTCTCTGGTGAGAGTGTCGCAATAAGCACAAAGTTGAAGTTGTTCCTCTTCCTGTCAATCAAAATTTTAAAAAACTTCATTGATGGGCATCTTAAAACTCGAAAAAAAATACTCTTTAGATAATAAAGATTTTTTTAATAAACACTACAAATTGGTTCATAAATGACACAAAATCCAAATGATGGTTAGTGGCAACTCTATGGGACTTCCATATATCAGTTAATGTGGAATGGCTTTCCAAATGATTCTGATCTCCCGAAACAGTCAATATGTGTTAAGGTGTTCATGTGTTAAAGTTTTCTATATTCTCTTTATAATTGGTTAAGGACCTAAGGTGTTCATGTGTTCTTTAAGAGTATCTGCAAAAACATGAGAATACAAATATACAAATAGTTAGAATAAGATGTTATGTACTAACTTATTTCTACAAAAGGGTGTATCAGCTATTCAGCTTAAATTGCTCTTCTCAGAAAATCTAATAAATAATCAACAAAAGCATACCCCTTTTGGCACTTGTGAAAAGAAACCTCTAGCAAGCATAACATTGCATATTCCCTTCACATTAAAGTGAAAAAAAAGGAAACGGAGAGGGAAAGAAAACACCTACCATGGAATGTACACTATAGACATGGCTGACTTGGTAAAGATAAAAGCGAATAGTCGTCTGAACTCTGATGAAGGCGGAAAAAAACTGAACAGAGAAATGCTAGTGAAGGAAGAACTGAAAATCGAGTCTACAAAATCCAAAGGGGATATTTGTAATTGGAAGTAGCAGGGTGATGTAGATTGGATTTACAATAGTAGTTAGTTCTGTTAATAGATAACTGATAAGTCAGTTAGTCGGTTATGTACAGAACTATATTAGCTGAAAGGCTACGCAATATCTGGACATTCTGATCATTCTAATAAAAGTTCTATCTTTCTTCTTCTCTCTTAATCTCATTCATGAATGGTTATACTGTTCCTCGATTTACTCTTCTTCACAATTATTGAGCTGAGTCCTGGTCAGTATCATTGGTATCAGAGCTGACGAAGTAAAGGAAACTGCGATCAGTTCTTTACGAATCAGAATCCTGGCACCTGCAAAGAAACAAGTAACACTACAACAATTGAAGAATATCATGGAAGACCGAGTGAATTCTTTAGAGAGAAAATTCGAAGAACAGTCACTGGTCTTGGGAGAAATACTACAGATGATGAAGAATCAGAAAAAGCACAACAAATATCCAGATGAAGAAGGAGATCACGAATTATCCGAAGAGGAGAAGGAAAGTGTTCATATTGAGGAACACTCCAGGTTTACTCACAAATCTTCTAATCGCACCTTCGGTTTTTCTCCTAAGTTGGATTTTCCTAATTTTGAGGGCAACAACCCTAGAATCTGGCTGAAGAAGAAATGCCTGAAGTACTTTAAATTGTGCAATATTTCGTATGAACAAAGAGTAGATATTGCTAGTATGTTTCTAAGCGGTAAAGCAGAACTGTGGTTCAATAGTTACTTGATGGGAAAGAATCATGGAATTTGGGAATACTTTGTAGTTGATATATGTGCCAGATTCAAGGATGAAGTAGGCATGAATGCGGTTGAAGAATTCAACAAATTACATCAATCAGGAACATTGGATGTGTATATTGATGAATTTGAGAACTTGAAAAGCATGATGATACAGAAAAATCATATACTGCCCGACAACTATTACCTTGATAGTTTCATTGGAGGGTTGAAGCCTATAATCAAACCTTTTGTTAAGGCTTTCAAACCACACAATCTGGCTGCTGCGATTGAATATGCTAGACTAAAGGAAGAAATGGTGACTGCAGAAATGGTGACAGCATCAAAGAACACATCCAAGAGTGTGAACTCTTTCCAATCATTTGCTCCTAAATCGGTTAACCATATTGCTCAAAATAGTAACAGGCAGTTCTCTAAACCTTTGTTACCTACTCCTAGCCACAATAAGGATTCACCATCAACATCAAATTCTAATTTGAGAGCTAACAGGTACATCAGTGCTACTGAAAGGGCTGAAAACCCGAAAAAAGGCTTATGTTATTTTTGTGATGAAGCTTATGACAGAAACCACAATTGCAAAATGAAACAAACACAAATCTTCACTGTTGAGATACTGGGAGAGAATGAAGAGGAGAATATAGAAACTACAGAGAATAGTGATGAGGAACTGATATTGGAACCATATATTTCAGTAAATGCTCTTATGGGAAATCAAGGATTTCAAACTATGAAGGTTACAGGATTCTTCAAAAGAAAGCCTATCCATATTTTGATTGATTCAGTCAGGAAGTACTCACAATTTCCTTGATCAAAATGTTGCCATTAAATTGGGATGCAAACTAGAGACAATTTCACCTCAAGCAGTAGCTATTGCAGATGGTAATCATCTACCTTGTCAGATGGCTTGCAAAGGATTTTCTTGGAGATTGCAGAATACAGAATTTAAGACTGATGCCTTAATCATTCCCCTGGGTAATTGTGATATGGTGTTAGGTATCCAATGGTTGAGTACATTGGGAACATTTAAATGGAATTTCAAGGAGCTGCAGATGGAATTCTTATTTCAAGGAAAGAAACATGTTTTGAGGGGCTTGAAACCTATTATGAAGGTTATTCACAATAAACCTTCTATCCATATGCATGAGAATACATCTAAATTGTTTTTACTGCAAATCTCCTTAAAGGGAACAACTACAGATCAGAAGGGTTTCTATTCTATAGAAACCAAACCCAATGTGGAAACAAAGTGTGATCCTGTGAACCTTTTGTTGGACCAATTTGAAGAAGTTTTTGAAGAACCAAAAGGGCTGCCACCTAAGAGAGTGATATATGATCATAAAATTCCTTTATTAACTGGAACTCAGCCAATTAATGTTAGACCTTATAGATATTCCCTCAAACAAGGAGATATCATTGAAAAGGTCATACAAGAAATGCTCAACCAAGGAATCATCCAGGACAGTACTAGTCCCTTTGCATCACCTGCAGTATTAGTTGGCAAAAAGTATGGATCATGGAGGCTTTGTATCGATTATAGAGAACTTAATAAGAGGACTGTCAAGAATTAATTCCCTATTCCTGTGGTAGATGAATTGATTGATGAATTGGCAGGATCTAAAGTCTTCTCTAAATTAGACTTAAGGGCAGGATACCATCAACTGAGAATGAATGAAGAAGATGTGTTTAAAACTGCTTTTAAAACACACGAAGGACATTATGAATTCTTAGTTATGCCCTTCGGTCTCACCAATGCTCCAGCTTCCTTTCAAGGATGGATGAATCACATTTTCAAACCTCTATTGAGGAAATGTGTTTTAGTATTCTTTGATGACATTCTTATATATAGTCCTAATATGGAAGAGCATTTGAAGCACCTAAAAGGGGTTTTTGAGCTTATGAAGGAGAACAAGTTATTTGCAAAAAGAAGTAAATGTGCATTTGCTATTGGTGAGATTGAGTATTTGGGCCATTTCATTTCAGGAGAAGGGGTGCAAACTGATGATAGGAAGATCCAGGCAGTAAAGAATTGGGCTATGCCTAAAAATATGAAGGAATTGAGAAGTTTTTTAGGCTTGGCTGGATATTATAGAAAATTTGTAAGAAACTATGCGGATATCAGTCAACCTCTCACTCAGTTATTGAAGAAAGGAGGATTTAATTGGAATCAATCAGCTGTTGCATTTGAGGAGCTAAAAAAATGCATTATGTTCAGCTCCTGTGTTGGCTTTACCTAATTTCCAGAAGAGATTTGTTATTGAGACAGATGCTTCCAATATGGGGATAGGGGCAGTATTGATGCAAGAAGGGCATCCCTTAGCATATATAAGCAGAACCTTGAGCCCTAAATGGCAGAAGTTGTCAACCTATGAAAAAGAACTTCTAGCTATAGTGTTTGCAGTCCAAAAATGGGAGCAATATCTCATGGGGCAATCTTTTCTTATCAAAACTGATCAAAAAAGTCTGAAATGGTTGTTGCAGCAGAAAGTATCCACTCCATTCCAGCATTTTTGGTTGTCCAAGTTGATGGGATTTACATATGAGATCGAATACAGGGCATGAAAAGAAAATATTGTGGTTGATGCCTTATCCAGACAAGAAGGAAGTCAAATATTGTGTATGGCCCTAACTGAAATAAAATCTGAATTGGTTCAACTAATTAAAGATAGCTATGCCAAGGATGTCTTTTTAGTGGAACTAGAACAAAAGCTTTTGCAAGGGAATCTGAACATACCCTATTATCAGTGGCAGAAGGGACTCATTACTAAGAAAGGGAAGATACTAGTGGGACCAGATGAAGAGGTCAAGAAGCTCATCTTGAAGTGGATGCATAGTTCACCAGAAGGGGGCCATTCTGGGAGAGATGCCACAACAAAAAGAATCAAGAGATTGTTTACTTGGAAAGGACTGCACAGAGATATTAATCATTTTATTAGACACTGTACAACATGTCAAGCTAATAAATATGATCCTTCATCTTATCTAGGGTTGCTGCAACCTCTACCTATTCCTGAGGAGGTATGGAAAGATATTTCCATGGATTTTATAACAGGGCTACCCAAATCTCAAGGGAAAGAAGTCATATTTGTAGTAGTAGACAGATTGAGCAAGTATGCTCATTTTATGGCTTTGGCTCACCCTTTTACTGCAGTGGAGGTAGCACAAATCTATTTGGATCAGGTGTTCAGATTGCATGGTTGGCCAAATAGTATAGTAAGTGATAGGGACAGTGTCTTCCTGAGCCAATTTTTGCAAGCACTGTTCTTGACCCAAGGCACTGAGATCAGATTATCTTCTGCTTATCATCCTCAGACAGATGGTCAAACAGAAGTGGTGAATAGATGCATTGAATCTTATCTTAGATGCATGTGCAGTGATAAACCTAAAGAATGGTCTATTTGGTTATCTTTGGCAGAATGGTGGTATAACACCACATACCACACTGCAATACAGATGACACCATATGAGGTAGTTTACAATCAACCTCCCCCTGTTCACCTACCTTATATACCTGGAGAAACATCAGTTGAAAGTGTGGATAGAAGCTTGCAAAGAAGGGAAAAAATGGTACAAATGGTTAAGCAACATTTACTGAAAGCTCAGCACAGAATGAAAATGCAGGCAGACAAAGAAGATCTGAAAGACCTTTTAATATTGGAGAATGGGTTTGGTTGAAGTTACAAGCTTATAGACAACAATCAGTACATCGCAGAAATAATCAGAAGCTGACTCCTAAATACTATGGACCATTTCAAGTTGAAGATCTTATTGGAAAGGTTGCTTATAAACTGAAGTTGCCAGATAGTGCAAGGATTCATAATGTTTTTCATGTGTCTCAATTGAAAAGTTTCAGGGGAGAACTACCTACTACATTACACTTACCATCTTGGATGCAAGGAAATAGCACTGAAAAAGAGGTGAAACCAGAAGCAGTATTGGATAAAAGAATTGTGAAGAGACAAAATGTAGCAGCAGTGCAGTATCTTGTCCAATGGGAAGGATGTCCAATTACAGATGCCACATGGGAATTCTATGATCATTTGTTGAAAGAGTTCCCTGAGTTTATAGCTAAGGTGGTTAGCGTAGCATGAAGACTTGAGGACAAGTCTTTTTAAATGGGGGAAGATATGATGTAGATTGGATTTACAATAGTAGTTAGTTCTGTTAATAGATAACTGATAAGTCAGTTAGTCGGTTATGTACAGAACTATATTAGCTGAAAGGCTACGCAATATCTGGACATTCTGATCATTCTAATAAAAGTTCTATCTTTCTTCTTCTCTCTTAATCTCATTCATGAATGGTTATACTGTTCCTCGATTTACTCTTCTTCACAATTATTGAGCCGAGTCCTGGTCAGTATCACAGGGGATTATAATACATGCAGTAGAACACCTATGAATTCCGAACTGATAGAGGAAGAATGGTGTTTTCTAATAAGGAGAGATGCGTGTGAACGAAATCCAAATTGAGTAATTTGGGATTGAAGTAAGATACTACGTACTTCGTAAATTTCTATGGAGATAGGTGATCACTTGATGTATGAGAATATGAGATGATAAATGAGAGAAGAAGTGTTGTTGATGCCATATTCATCCATCTGGCAATGAAAATGGAGTAAACTCGGATGGTCTGCGGTGAGGGAGAAGAGGCGAAAGGGAATGAACGATGATTTCATCAGAGCGGTAGATCTAGTAGTATTGTATCGTGCGGTAGATGTGGTTTTGGATAGTTGAGCGGGAAAATGATTTTCGTGAAAGTATTGCAATTATGTAGGATGATTAGCGATTTAGAATAAGATGCTATTTATCTCATCTGAATTTTATTATCTTAATTTTTTGTAATTTCATCTCAATGTTTTTTTTTTTTACTTTTTCTAATCTGATATGAATTTTTATACGATGATCTCATCTAAATCTTTCTGAGCTAATATGAATCTTTCTGATATGAGGATATGAATATTTCTGATCTAATTGGGTGTTTATTACGTATTATTGTTGTTGTTGTTGTTGTTATTTTTTATTATTTTTATTATTGTTATTACTATTATTATTATTATTATTATTATTTTATTATTACTTTTATTATTAGTTTATTTACTATTATTATTATTATTATTATTACTACTACTATTACTATTATTATTAGTATTACTATTAGTATTATTATTATTACTATTATTTAATTTTTAGTTGGGAAAAGGGTCAGACAGGCCCTCGAACTTACATAAAAAAGTCAAATAAGCCCTTATATAGGAGGCTCTGTCCGGCCGTCGCCATTTGGGACGGTTCCCGGTGGAATTTTTTGATGACATTTTTTAAGATCTTATTTATTAAGTTTAGTTTACTCATTACCAAGTTTCAACTAAAAGTTCAACCGGGAAGACATTCAAATGAATTCTTGAAGATAACTGCACAATTAAAAGCGCAATTATCTCCAAAAATAAAAATAAATAAGTTAAGACTTGAGATCATACTCAATGAAAATTTATGTGCAACTTAAGTAGGGGACATGAGGTTCATGTGTGGTGGAAAATCCATGTGTAATTATTTTTCAACAAAATAAAAAAAGCACCTAAACAAAGCACAGTTTCGCCAGCCAGACTGATTCTTCCTGTAATTCAGGCGCGAACGATTCAACGGCATTGTTTTCCGGCGAAAAGGCTTCATCTGCATTTGCATCATCTCTCTCTAATTCATTTTCGCCTTTCTCTACTACTCATTCCCCGAATTCTCCATGCCTGTATAGCTCCCTCTCTCTGGACACGGGGATAGGGTATCTGGCCCATACAGTTAGTTGGCTGTCCCTTGCAGCTATTCGCGATGCGATCGGAGACGGTGTAGACGGATACCTGCATACGTATATTTTGATTCGAATTCCGGTCTTCAGGAAGATCTGAGGCCTTCGGAATGAGCGCGTCCAGGTTTATCAAGTGCGTGACGGTGGGCGATGGTGCCGTTGGCAAGACATGCCTCTTGATTTCCTACACCAGCAACACTTTCCCCACGGTTCGTATTCCATTGTTCTTTCAACCGCCGGCCTTCAATTTAATTTCCCCGTTTCCATGTTTTTCTACTTTACGTTTCGTAGTTTTAGAACCTGGTTGTGATAATGTACGGAGGTTGGAACTAGAGCAGGGAAGAACTTCTGAGTGATTTTTCATTCTCCTTGTTCGGTTTATCTATTTAGCTGTACACCTTGTAGACTATAAAAAAATTGCTATACCCTTGTAAAAATATTACTACTCCACTCCTCCGTATATCAATTCAAGGGACTTATAAAAAAGAACGTTATGGTTATAATTAAATAGGGGAAATGTGCTTATCATTAAATTGATCAACCGATAGATTATTTTTATAAAAACATTGGTAATACCTAGCAGCCGAAAACTTCTAGAAATGTTGCAAGTATTATATATTTATATTGAATTCTATGAAGCATAAAAACAGCAACCTGACATTAATTCCAAGCTCACTGTGATTGGCTACTTGGCTAAATGGCTCCAGGATCTGGCACGCACATATGAGTACATTACTGGTCTTGAATATTTCTCAAGGATTTCAATGCCTTTTTTTAGAATTTTCTGCCACGTTGGAATAACTACTGCGTTAGAATAGTTCTAATTCAGTTCCAATCATAATTTCTTCTTTCATTCATAATCCTCTACAGGATTACGTTCCTACTGTGTTTGACAATTTCAGTGCCAACGTGGTGGTCAATGGGGCTACAGTTAACCTTGGGTTGTGGGATACTGCAGGTAACTATTTCAAAGTCTATTAGTTCTAGTCTAATCTTCATTTAATAAATATATGGAATGTCGTGCACTCCATAAATCTTAATATCTGCCAGATGGGAACCCATGTGCCTATGCGCTTGAGCATTTGTTGTTTAATGAGTGACTTATGCTCAGTAATATATCTATAATCTTATGATGCATAAACAGGACAGGAGGATTATAACAGGTTAAGACCATTGAGTTATCGCGGTGCTGATGTTTTCATTTTGGCATTTTCTCTCATTAGTAAAGCCAGCTATGAAAATGTTTCCAAAAAGGTAAGGACTTCATTCTGGCAAAGTCGTATTATTTCTTCTCTTTTCATCTTGTTTTACTTTGGCTGCTGTAGAACTAATTTGGTCATTGATAAATCTTGCCAGTGGATCCCTGAGTTGAAACATTATGCGCCTGGCGTTCCAATAGTTCTTGTTGGAACTAAACTTGGTAAGAAATACTTTATTCGTGTTCTTGTCAAGCATTTGATGCTTTGTGTTTGGGATTCAAGTAGATATACAAAAGCACTTCATTAGTTCATTTTAACGAGCATGGTTAAGAAATGATCATACCTTCCTGTTTTCCCAGAGAAGGTTTTCATTCCCCCATGTTTTATTTCTTCCTTCTAATGTCTAACAGTAGTCTAGTAATATCTATCTATTTAGCCGAACTGGATGGAATCAAGCTTTTCTCCATCTATTGTTTTGTCCTTTAGTGCTAATTGTTTACAATTATCCTTCTATATATTGCGCAGACCTTCGCGATGATAAGCAGTTCTTTGTAGACCATCCTGGTGCTGTCCCAATAACGACTGCTCAGGTAATTCTGCTAAGTTGTATTTAATGGAGGGAGGGATTATGTTCACCTGTGATCTTTAAAATTGTGTTAT
The DNA here is from genome assembly GCA_945859915.1 of Cuscuta epithymum. NCBI lineage: Eukaryota > Viridiplantae > Streptophyta > Magnoliopsida > Solanales > Convolvulaceae > Cuscuta > Cuscuta epithymum. The sequence goes on along the minus strand of CAMAPF010000969.1, from coordinate 118,207 downwards.
ATGTTTTCCATGTAAAGGGTGAGGAGCTCAGGAAATTGATTGATGCCCCGGCCTACATTGAATGTAGTTCAAAGTCACAGCAGGTTTGTATTCTTTTCGCAATGTAGTACGGAGTAGTTATTTACTTAGTGTCAACAGTGTAATAACTGGAACGAACAGTTCGACTAGGAACAGTGTGATCCCATCTAGTGCAATGCAGAAAGCCGGCCTAAAACTATCATAGATCAGGATGAAACCTCTAAAATCGGTCAGTCGACTAAACAGATCGTGCTCTAAAAAGGTGACTACATCGCGAAAAGAAATAAACCCTCCACTATATCCAATCAGCAATTCCGGTAATCTTTTCCCCATTCCCAGAAAACATCCATTTGCACCCGCGAATTCAAAATGAAATCAAAACAACCAATTGGTTACTTAAGCAGGTTGCCTGCAGTGTTAGCCAGTAACATTTGGCTGTGTGTCATCAATGTAACCTTTTTTCCCTCTGTGGCCTTCTTCCCTTCTGCGTGAAGCAGCGATTGTCGCTAATGGTTCCGCAAAGCCGTCTCAAGAAAGAGACATAGCTGTTGATGGGTTTCTACACTTTTCCGCAACCCCCAAATGTTGATGGTCCGGGCATGTATACGTTTTGTTGGATATGTTTCTCAAAGCAGTTTCTACTCTCTCCAAAAATTGCAGAAGTGCAAAAGTATTTGGTTGAAAGTACATGTACATCTGAGTGCTTCAAATAGTAAAAGTGCTTGGGACGTGCAAAACTACTTCTAAGTGCTCCAAATTGTTCCTAGAAGTAACTTTTGAAAAATGCTCCTAGAAGTAACTTTTGAAAAATTGCTCCTAGAAGTAACTTTTGAAAAATTGCTCCTAGAAGTAACTTTTGAAAAATTGCTCCTAGAAGTTGGTGGAAACCAGCTTTGAAAAATTGATTATGATTCTACTTTCACTTTTAAAAATGAAGCAGAAGCAGAATCAATACAAAACACCCTGAGATAAAACTTTATTTTAAAGAAACAACTTAATTATTATTGCCAAAAATAACAAGAACAATCACAATGATGTAAATGGCTGATTCAAAAGGAAAATGTTGAATCGTTAATCCTACAAAGATGTAGATTGATTTCTCTTGGTATGACAAACATAATTATCAAAAGAATTGATTTTACGAGCTACTGGTAAGGGAAATAAGACATGCATATCGGCTTCATGATCCACCTAAAAGGACTACAAATTTCCCAGTTTTGCTAATGACTAGTAAGAAAAGTGTAGAAACTGTTCGAATTTTATTAGCCATTGGAAATATAGTAAACCATCTAATCTCATTTTCCTGGAATGGTGATGGTTCAGGAAGACGAATTGCCCCAAGGTTAGAGCAAAAGAAAATTAGTTACATGATTGATGAATAAGTCAACACAAAACTTATATAGCAAAATACCTGACTGAAGATGGCGGAGAATAAACACGTGGCGGACAGCGAGCCGCCACCAAATACAAAATCTCTAAACTTCATCAGCAAAGAAACATGAATAATGTATTGAAAATATCGACTCTTTTGTCATCAACTCCTTCGTTGGACTTTTCCAAACCTCTATTTCTAAGGAACTCCACTTCTTACTTGCACAGTTGGACCTAAACACACATACGTCCACACCTGTAAATTGTTTGTGTGTGTAGATACTTGTCGGAAGAATATTACTCGTGACGATTGAGTCTTGCCCATTGATTTTACATGTAGATTAGTTTGACCGTTGTCTTGACTGGTTCAACACCTGGTCCATTTTTTCATCCTTGGTTATAATATGTTATGTGCTATTCTTTTTTGCAGAATGTGAAAGGAGTTTTCGATGCTGCCATTAAAGTTGTACTACAACCACCCAAGCAGAAGAAAAAGAAGGGAAAATCTCAGAAGGGCTGCTCCATTTTGTGATTCACATAAATAGGTCCATGGGTACCCGTCATCCTCTGTATTTCCTTTTATTTGTTTAAGAGGTTGGTAGATGGAGATTCTCAGGTGTCAGATGAAGCTCCTTCATCTTAAATATCCCAAGTGTTAGGTGTCTATTAGGCGTATCCCCATGTTGCAGTGATCTTGGCTCTTTTGGGCCATTCGGTTATCTTTTATTCTTATCATATAATTAATGTCAAACTTTTAGGGCAGCAGTGTTTCCTTTAATTTGGTTCTTTCCCTCTTCAATATAGAACAGCTTTTGATTGATAATTTTTTAGTCAATCTTTAGGTGAACTGTGCGAGTGTTGCCATAACCTCGTTTTTGTTGCCTAGTCATTTTTATTTATGAAGGGGTACTTGGTAAGAAATGCTCTATTTGCACCAGAATAAGACTCCAATACACCATTGATATTCCTGTGATTAACGTAATCGCATTATATTTTAATAGTAATCTTTAAATAACAAATTATTGTCATGAACTTTTATTGCAGTTTGTAAATATGTCAACTGTAATTAGTAATACTAATCTAAATAATTTTAGAGAAACGTGATGTAATCATTAGTTGATTAATGTAAGTGAAAAATGAAATCTTAACATAGGAGTCAGTGAGTAGCACATCTATGCAGTGTCCGTCCATTCATTTTTACTCGTTCCAGTGGACTTTCAACGGATTTTAAGAATAAAATTGTATGGCTAATGAGTATTGAGGACGGGGAAACGTAAGAAGAGAAGATGAAAAGGCAGGGCAAGTAATACTCCGTATTATACAAAAGCAATACATACCGGTATTGCTTAAATACATTTATAATTGACCAAAAAAGTATTAAACGAAGAAAAAACAGGGTACTTGACATGGTTGTAAACTTGTAATACAATTTGGGTGTATATCAAATGTTCCACCAGCATCATTTTTATTACTAATAGCATCGGATAAACGCACACATATTTATTTTGCAAAGCTTTCTAACTTATTATAGTATTTATTCTATGTTAAAGTCAAAATCCTTGAATTGGAATGAGATTCAAACTGGGATGGGATTTAACCAGTTATTATAGCCATCTTAAGGTACAAACTTTGGGTGATAAAAAATCTATTTGAGATTTTTATTAGGGGTTATGTCTAAAATAATACTAAAAAAAGAGTTATGGACAAAAAAGAGATCTTTTTTTCTATTTTCCAAAAATGAGACTAAAAATGGATTAGGGGACTATTATACCCTTATTTGAATAGAATCTCACCCATTAGTGCTACATTAACGCCACAGTGACCAATAACATTATAGTGACCAAAATCCGCCAGTGACCAAAAATCATTTGTGACAAAAAATCCAAAAATCCGCCAATGACCAAAAATTCTAAATAGTTACCAACGTCAACCCGTCCAGTGACCAACATATGTCAGTCTAGTTACACTAACCCGATCGTTCAGTTACAGTTACCCGACCTGTCCAGTAATCCAGTTACACTTATCAATCATCCAGTTATAGTTACTCGACCCGTCCAGTTACAATTACCTGACCCGTTCAGTTACAATTACCTCATCCGTCCATTTACAGTTACCCGACTCGATCAATGACCAATCCGACTAGTGACCAATGCGACCAGTGACCATGACCAATCTGACCAGTGACCAACCCGTCCAGTTACCATGACCAATTTGACAAGTTACCATGATCAATTCAATGAGTGACCAAACCAATTAGTGACCATGACCGATTCGACTAGTGACCAAACCTATTAGTGTCCATTGACCAACACGCCCACCACCACCCCGACTGCCGCCATCACTAACCTCTACCGTGCCCGAGCACCGCCCAGCCCAATGACGGCCGTTGCTGCCCTGCCCCCACCTACACCCTCCCCTGCACCAGCCCCTCCCCTACCCCTACACTAGCCACTGCCCTGCCCCACCCCTCCCCTACACCAGCCCCTTCCCTGCACCAGCCCCTTCCCCTTCACCATTCCCTTCCTTGCACAAGCCCCTCCCCTGCACCACCCCTCCCCCTCCCAACACCTCGTGCCCAGCACATTTCGCAACCCTAGCCGCTGGAGAAGCTGGATCTGGGCCGTCGTTTGCCATCAATCTCCGATGGTCACTCGTCACCAGCCATTGCAAGTCGTCATCACCCCTCTCCAGCCATCGCTAGGCGCAAGTCGTCTCCGCCCGTCTGCGATGGTCGCCATCGCTGGATGCTTCGAACAATCGGACCTTATGACGAATAAGAAGACAGATCATCGCCGCTCCAGAAAAAATCTCCGTCGCGCTCCAGAAAAAATTTCTGTCGCCGCTCGCCTTCAGTCGCTGCTCTCCATCAGCTATCCGTTCTCCCGCAGTCCTGCCTCTTGCAAATTGCAATTGACAATGGCATCCAGAAGATTGAGAAGGCGATATGCCGATTGCCGGTGTGGGGATTGTACGGTAGATGGAAAATGGGCGTGAAGATATGCTAGGCCGTTAGTTCTATTTCTGTCCATTTTAAAATAGGTCCTATTTTTGTCTACTTAAAAGTCCAAGGTCTTACTTTAGTCATTATTTCTTTTTATTATTGTCATGATGTCTTTTTTTTTTGCCTATTAATTCGCTCACTTAGAGGTATTTTAGTTATCGGTTCTATAGGAATATCCGAATATGACAGTCTTATTTGGCCAGCCTTTGTATAGTTAGAGGATGTAATAGAGCTGGATTTTATGACAGCCCTTGAAATTACACATCTTTCCGCTATTGAGGGTGTCAGGATAATGTCTACATATCATAGAGTTTCATACTTTTAAAAGTTTTAATAGAATAAAAAGCTTATTTTGGGAATAAAATATAACTACTCTTATTTATACACTTTGATTATGTGCTACTCCTATTTGGAACATCTTCAAAAACCAATTAAAGTGCTTATATCTTTTTTTGTACTCCCTGACCTACCCATGCATCCTTTATATGACTTTATGTTTTACTGTTTCACCACAAATTCAAACCATGACCCGCTCCACAAAAACAATTACCCTCTAAGTAAGTATTGGACACATTGGCTGCAATTTGTGGCAAATAAATGTTACTGTTACTACACTTATATGTTGCGTACAAAATAATAAAAATAATAATAGGAATAATAATAACATACTCCGTATTATTATTACTATTATTATAAAAGTTAATAAAATAAGACTTATTTTAATCTATATAGTCTCATCTTATCCCACTGAAATCATGTGACTTATGCATGTGATATTACTATAAAAATAAGTGGTCATAATGTCAAATCAACACACATAGCCCCACCGTGGAGTCATACAATACTCTATAGTTGTACTTATTTGTACACGTATCAATAATATAATAGTACCCTCTAGCCCTACAAATTCCCGTGATCCTCTTGAGAAAAAGATTACCCTAATTGTCACATATAAAAGGCCACATCAACCACCACTTTAGTTGGGAAGTCAAAATCTTCTCAATATGCTATTTGCACACAAAGAAATACTTCACCTTGGTGGGAGCCTTTGTGGCACTGGGGATAATGATGATGGTCGTTAAGGGAAAGAAAACATGTGTCACGGCCTCGCCATCCACCGAAAAGGAATCATGAAACTTTTCGATTTCGTCAGACGCCAGTCACCGGTAAGAAGCGAAATTCAGAATTTGTTCCAATTTTACCAACCATTGGAATAAAAGCAAAAGCAATCCATGTGGAAGTTAGAGAGAACTATAATCTAAGAGTACAAAATTGTTAACCTTTTACAATGAAATAAATGCTGGTATTTATACTACAAGTGAGCAGGTGACTGGATGACGTGGTCGGTCCTGAGTGGATGATCCCCAACCATAAAATCTCCCATATCCAATGCATTAAATGCACTTCGCGCCAACTACGGTGTTTCCCACCAACTGCCTTGGGTCGTCCCACCCATTGATAACTTGCTAGAATGGGGAGAGAACTCAAGTGGGGATAATAGATCATACAGCATTGTCCGTGAGGCCGACCTCGTGCGGGTATCCTGTGCCAGAATATCTGCTGATGGTCCATGTGAGATCTTGGGCTTCTTAGGGATATTGAGCCTGCACTGGGCCGAGACCTAATATCTCAACATAAGTCCCCCAATTTTGATGTTCCAAGCGTGTGTGGGACGTAAGAAAGTAGAATTGTAAACCCCGAGCTGTTCGGGCAGTAGTAATTTGCCTGCTGGATTTAGACGGAATGCCAAACTTGGTTTTTTTGGGTCGTAGGGTCGTGCGGCCCGGGCATATGTGCTCTATGAGCTAAAGAGTTTCGGCGTTTTCGGCGTTTTCGGGGACACCGTTTGACTAGTTGATCGCGAATTCCCGATGCAAGGATTTGAAGGTTTTCCAGTTGATGATATGGTTGGTTTCCTTAGGCACAAGTAATGATGGTCTAACCTTTCCTCTCCATGCGACACGTGTTTTTAGAGACGCTCCCCGCTATGTGTCGCATTTTGGTTGGTCGGCGAAACGACATCTTGGCCTATAAATATGGGCCTTAGCCATTTTCTCCAGGTTTCTGAATTTTCTTCCTCTCTCTAGACTACTCTCGCTTCTCTTTAAAAAAACCTTAGTTCGGTTCTTCTCTTTAGGTACCCTTCGGCCTTTTTGTCTTCTTTTTCTCCTTTGCTTTTATGATCTATTCTCTATTTGGCTCTATGTCTGAAGATTCGTCCCCTAGTACGGAGAGCTCGATCTGTTCAAAGCCGCAAGTGGATAAGACGGTTCATGGGGACGCCGCCAATGCAGCCATCCAAGACACGACAGATGCATCCGGTTGTGATGCCAGGAACGACTCCGATGAGGAGGCCAAATCCGGTGATGATACGACGGTTGCGAAATCCGGTCCTTCGAACGGGATTCCCCGTCATAAGCTCAAGCTTAATGTCATTCGGGTAAGGAGGCAAAAGTTGATGATTGAGATCAAGGCACGGATCCCCGATCTCATTCTCGATCCACTTGACTTCTTCTTCTGTGGTCGCCGGACTTCGGTTCCCGCTTTACCCTTTCTTGGTCGCCCTCCTGAATCAATATGAGGTTAGGCATGAGTGCCCGTACAAGATGGATCCTCTTCACCGCCAATGTGAATTCTATCAAGGGGTGGAAAGACCGTTTTTTTTGTTTCCTCTCCGGAAGGTCTGATTCCGAGGAGATGGAATATTTGTCCATCAAAGTTGCCCGAACCGTTCGTCTCCGGGGAGCCGGGGAAGGAGATAGTTACTTTGGAGAGGGGGGAACCTCCAAAATCATGGAGTATCTAACTCCCGATCGTCTCATCTCTGTTGGGATAGGTACCACCCAAAATCTTGAAGTTCTTGACTAACCCCCAAGTGCCATGGCCTAGGCGGTCCTTCTCATGCGGGGAAGATTCATGCCACTTGCATGTTCCTACCATGTTTAGGCTGCCTGGTATTAATTTCTTTTTGTGATTTCCTTTTAGCTCCTAGAGGTGATCTTCGAGACATGGATCGGATGATAACCGGCTAGCAAACCTAGGCGGCGGTAACAAAAGAAAAAGAAAAAGGCAAAACTGATGTCCTGATGGGGATGGATCATGAAGTCGTACAGGAGACTGCCCACAAACGTCGTTGCCCAATGACCTTGGCCGACCCCATGCATGGGTCGTGGAGAACGTTGGCTGCCCGGCAAACGATATATGGGGCTGACTTTCCTCTTGAATGATTTCATTCTACCGTCCATGACTATTGAAGATGCCGAGGAGGGAACTTTCCGCTCTGCCCTGAAGGTAACTGTAGAGATATTAAAATATTTAGTTCATTATTATGATATTTGTCCTGATCATAATCTGATTTCCTCCTAATCATAATCTGATTTCCTAGAATCAAGTAGGAGATTTGTATTAATTAGAAGATCTTGCACATAATTATTCTTTCCTTTATTAAGTTAGCCTAGGCCTATAAATTGTATTCAGCTCTTGTATTTACAATCAATCAATAAACTCTATTCTTCTAGTTGGTATCAGAGCTTCCCAATTCTAGGGGCTCTGCTTCTGCACGCAAACACAAAAAAAGGTTTTTTTTTTATCACAAAGTTACTGCCAGAAGGCTGCTCTGGGTTCTGTTCCTGAGTTTTTTCCTCTTTGATACTACCGCTTTACTAGTGTAGTATTTTCTTTCTATACTATGCCTGATCTCGAAGAAAAAACTCTTTCTCTCCCACATTTGACCCACAATGACCTCCCGATATTACAAGGGTCATACCGGTTAGATGGGCGCAACTACCTTCAATGGGCTCAGCTTGTTCGTACCACTCTTAGAGGACGCAAAAGGATTAGTCACATCGAAGGCAAAGCCCTTGCTGAGACAGATCCAAACTATGAAACATGGGTTGATGGGGATTCTCTCATTATGACCTGGTTTTGGCACTCTATGACTCCGTAGGTTAGTAGGAATTATATGTTTTTTGCAATTGCTAGGGAGATTTGGAAGTGTGAAAGTATATTAGAATATACTTTAGAATATGCTTTAGAATATATTAGGAATATACCATATATAGTATTATTGTATAGCATCTTTTATAGGAATATTCTATCTTTGTAATCTATATTTATAGGGCCTTACCCTTCAATGAAATACACAGAAAATCTTTCTCTTCATCTTTAATATCATTTTAGTTTATATTTCAACATGGTATCAGAGCCATCCATTTCAATTTAGTTTTTCTTTTTCAGATTTGAGTTTAGTTATTCATAACACTAGACTGATTTCAGTCAGAACCTCTTCCTAGAATTTTTCCCAGAACCTCTTCCCAGAACCCCTTTGTTCTCAGAGACTCCATAAATTTATTAGAGCATTTCAGAAATCCAGAAACTTCAGAAGTTCAGGCCTAAGCTTTCAGTTCATTCTTTTACAGTTTTCGATCATTAGAGCATTCAGCTCTATTGTCATCACTGAAACTTTCAGACAGTTTCTTTGCCGCCGGAAACCAAACCCCTGAGATCCAGAGAAGAAAATTGACGCCCATACTCCACACGCGCCGCCGGAACTCAAGTCCGAATTTCACGTGCCGGCGCGTGATGCTCACACTCCGCCCAGATTCACGGTCGACAACTGCCGACCGGCTGACCTGCATATCGCCTATCTTCTGTTGTCGCTTCTCTTTGGGATGCTTAGTATTCGTCACAACTCTTCAATAAACTGACATCGGAAAGAAAATTCTTAAGGGCCAAAATACTTGCATTATCACTCCCTGTAATCACAATATCATCAACATACACCACAAGCAATGTGACACCTGATTCTGTTTGTTTGTAAAAGACAGAGTGATCTGATTTGCCTTTTATCATTCCAAATTGTTCAATAGATTGACTGAATTTCCCAAACCATGCACGAGGACTCTGTTTCAGACCATAAAGAGATTTGCGAAGTCGACAAACCTTACCATACTCCCCCTGAGCAACAAATCCCGGAGGTTGCTCAATATAGACTTCTTCTTTAAGGTCACCATGCAAAAATGCATTTTTAATATGCAATTACTGCAAGAAGTCCGGACACTTGCTCAAAGATTGTAGAAAGTTGGCATTCAAAAATCAAGGAAATTTGATTGCTCATGTTGCTTCCGCTACCACCTCATCTGATGGATCAGTTACTATTTCTTCGGATGAATATGCCAAATTTATTTGCTACCAAAAATCTCTAAAGCATTCATCTGTCCCTATCTCGGTAGCCGCGAATTCAGGTATTTCAAACACATGTCTTGTTTCGTCATCCTCGAAATGGGTCATTGACTCAGGTGCCACAGATCATATGACCGGTAATCCTAGTCTATTCTCCTCATTCCATTCATATTTACCCACTTCTAGTGTCACTTTAGCTGATGGATCTACCTCACCCGTTCTTGGATCTGGTATTGTTGTTCCAACTTCTACATTACCATTATCGCCTGTTTTGAGTCTTCCTAATTTTGCATTTAATCTGCTTTCCATCAGTAAAATCACGCGTACTCTTAATTGTTCTGTAACATTTTTTCCTGGATATTGTGTGTTTCAGGATCTGTTAACGAAGCAGACTATTGGTAAAGGACATGAGTCAGCTGGTCTTTATATTTTGGATACATCCATCACAAAAGGTATCTCTTGTCTTGGGGTTGGGACTTTGTTAGATGCTCATTACCGATTAGGACATCCATCTCTCCCATTAATGAAGCAAATAAATCCCCAATTTAATAAGATGACCTCTTTACAATGTGAGTCATGTCAATTTGCGAAACACCATCGTACTAGCTTAAGCCCGCGAGTTAATAAACGAGCAAATGCTCCATTTGACCTTGTTCACTCTGATGTTTGGGGTGCTTGCCCGGTTGTGTCTAAAGGTGGTTTCAAATATTTTGTTACCTTTGTTGATGACTATTCTCGTATGACATGGCTGTATTTCATGAAACGTCGATCTGAATTGTTCACTCATTTTTCTTCCTTTTGTGCTGAAATTAAAACTCAGTTTAACGTTCCTGTTCGGGTGTTAAGAGGAGACAATGCCCAAGAATATCTATCTGCTACATTTAAGTCATTTATGCTTCAACATGGCATTATTCATCAAACTTCGTGCGTTGACACACCTCCTCAAAATGGAGTTGCAGAACGAAAGAACCGACATCTGTTAGAAACTGCAAGGGCTCTTCTATTCCAAATGAATGTGCCTAAACAGTTTTGGGCAGATGTCGTGTCTACTGCATGTTTTTTGATAAATCGAATGCCATCTTCTGTTTTGAATGGTAAAGCTCCTTATCATTGTCTATTTCCAAACAAAGAGCTTTTTCCTATCCCACCTAAAATATTTGGTTGCACTTGTTTTGTTAGAGATGTTAATCCTCATCTTACAAAGTTAGATCCCAAATCATTAAAATGTATTTTCTTGGGTTATTCTCGAGTCCAAAAGGGGTATAGATGTTTTTGTCCGAGTACTGGTCGGTATTTTGTTTCTATTGATGCATCATTTCATGAAAATACACCTTTTTCATCATCTAAGGCAGATATTCATGAGAGTAATGATGATATACTCATTTACACGATGACTATTCCCGAGTCCACACTTTCGACAAATATTCCACAAGTTACTGTTCCTGACCCTAGGCCTCCCGTACATTTGGTATACACCCGTCGACACAAAGCACCTGATCACCCTCCACCGGCGATACCTGTGATTACTTATCCTGATACTAGTTCGACTCCGATCTCATGTCCTGAACCAGTATCTGCATCTTCAGATCTTGTCTCCACATCAGATCTTGACCTCCCAATAGCACTACGTAAAGGTACACGGTCTTGTACTCATCCTATTTCTTCATTTGTGTCATACAATCAGTTATCTCCTGCTTCATGTTCTTTTATTGCTTCCATTGATTCTATTTCTGTTCCCAAATCTGTCAAAGAAGCTTTGTCTCATCCTGAATGGCGTCATGCCATGGTAGAGGAAATGAATGCTTTAGATCTTAATGGTACTTGGGATTTGGTTGACTTGCCTACAGGGAAGAAATCTATTGGATGTAAGTGGGTCTTTGCTGTTAAGGTTAACCCAGACGGATCTGTTGCTCGGTTGAAAGCCCGATTAGTTGCGAAGGGTTATGCTCAAACCTATGGTGTTGATTATTCTGACACTTTTTCTCCTGTTGCTAAATTAACATCTGTCAGGTTACTTATTTCACTCGCTGCAACTCATGATTGGCACTTACACCAGTTGGACATTAAAAATGCATTTTTGCATGGTGACCTTAAAGAAGAAGTCTATATTGAGCAACCTCCGGGATTTGTTGCTCAGGGGGAGTATGGTAAGGTTTGTCGACTTCGCAAATCTCTTTATGGTCTGAAACAGAGTCCTCGTGCATGGTTTGGGAAATTCAGTCAATCTATTGAACAATTTGGAATGATAAAAGGCAAATCAGATCACTCTGTCTTTTACAAACAAACAGAATCAGGTGTCACATTGCTTGTGGTGTATGTTGATGATATTGTGATTACAGGGAGTGATAATGCAAGTATTTTGGCCCTTAAGAATTTTCTGCATAGTCAATTCCAGACAAAAGATCTTGGCTCTTTGAAATACTTTCTGGGAATTGAGGTAACACGAAGTAAGAAAGGCATATTTCTATCTCAACGTAAATATGTACTTGACTTACTAGCTGAGACAGGGAAATTAGGGGCAAAACCAAGTACAACACCCATGGTTCCCAACGTGCAACTCACTCAAGAAGGCACACCGTTTGAAGACCCAGAAAGATATAGAAGACTGGTTGGAAAGCTTAATTATCTCGCAGTCACTCGTCCAGATATTGCCTATTCTGTGAGTGTAGTGAGTCAATACATGTCATCTCCAACCATTGATCATTGGGCTGCAGTAGAACACATATTATGTTACTTGAAGGGTGCACCAGGACGAGGTATTGTTTATCAAAATCATGATCATATGAGAATAGAATGTTTTGCAGATGCTGATTGGGCCGGTTCTAAAGATGATCGAAGATCTACATCTGGTTATTGTGTCTTTGTTGGTGGTAATCTTGTATCTTGGAAGAGTAAGAAGCAGAATGTGGTTTCTCGTTCGAGTGCCGAATCAGAATATCGAGCTATGGCACAATCTGCATGTGAGATCATATGGATAAGCCATTTATTGACCGAGCTCGGACTGAAGACATCAATGCCAGCTAAATTGTGGTGTGATAACCAAGCTGCTATACACATAGCAAACAATCCTGTATTTCATGAGAGAACAAAGCATATTGAGGTCGATTGTCATTTTATTCGAGAGAAGATACAAAAAGGATTGATCTCTACAGGATATGTGAAGACTGGGGAACAACTTGGAGATTTGTTCACTAAAGCACTAAATGGAATTCGAGTTGGTTATTTATGTAACAAGTTGGGCATGATAAATATCTATGCTCCAACTTGAGGGGGAGTGTGAAAGTATATTAGAATATACTTTAGAATATGCTTTAGAATATATTAGGAATATACCATATATAGTATTATTGTATAGCATCTTTTATAGGAATATTCTATCTTTGTAATCTATATTTATAGGGCCTTACCCTTCAATGAAATACACATAAAATCTTTCTCTCCATCTTTAATATCATTTTAGTTTATATTTCAACAGGAAGAATCTGGCAGAAACATATTCCATGAAACAAGATCTCTCAGCATGTTTTGAATTGGAAAATAAAGTCTTTAATACCAAGCAGGGAACTCTCTCTGTAACTGACTATTATGGCACTCTAAATGGTCTCTGGATCGAATTAGATTAGTATCAAAGTTTGACAATGAAGTGTGATGAAGACTCTACTGCACAAACCCAATTTATTGAAAGAACACGGATATTTAAGTTTCTCTCTGGGCTCAACTCTAAATTTGATCCCATTCGGGTTCAAATTTTGGGTAATAAGAAACTGCCATCTCTTTCGGAAGTCTTTCACATTGTTCGTGGTGAAGAAAGTAGGAGGTCTGTGATGATGGAAGAGAAATCAATTGATGGTTCAGCCTTAGCCACCGGAAAGGGTTCCATACAAGGATCCACTTTGGGAGGCCCTTTTTTGAAGTCCAATCGTGAAGACCGATTGTGCAGTTATTGTAAAAAATCTGGTCATACAAAGGACACGTGTTTCAAACTGCATGGAAGGGATAAAGTCCTTGGACGTATAAGCGGGGCCAAAAATATTTTTCAAAGACATGCAAATCACACAGTTTCTAATGTGGAAATTGAAGGCAATCCATCTAGTTCATCCACAGAAGATATCCGAGCCTTAGCAAAGCAGAACTTGAGCGCCTAAGAGCACTTATGGACTCCTTGAGCACACCCTCTGGTAATTGTTCTCTAACAATGACTGGTAAGAATTCTACCTTCTTATCTTTTTATGCTTTAAGTACTGATCATAGTTGGATTGTTGACTCTGGTGCTACAGATCACATGACACCTCACCTCTCACATTTGTCTTCATATTCCACTTTACCAACCAAACACCATATCACTGTTGCTAATGGATCCCAAACTCCCATTACTGGATGTGGTAACACCATTGTGAATTCATCTCTTCACCTTAAGCATGTCCTTCATATTCCAGGGCTCTCTAGAAATCTTTTGTCTATCCACAAACTTACCAAAGATTTAAACTGTGCAGTAACTTTCTTTCATTCTCATTAATATTGTGTTTTTCAGGATCTTGCCACGGGGAAGACGATTGGAATTGCTAAGGAACGGGACGGGTTATACTCTCTGCCATATAAGGAAAGTATTTGTCATCAAGCGAGTTCAGAATCTTGGAATTCCTCTCAAATATGGTTGCATCACAAACGTCTTGGGCATCATCCCTTTAGAGTTGTCCGGGCCATGTTCCCCCATTTATTTACAAAATTGTCAGTTGAATCTTTTCACTGTGATCTATGTCAATTTTCCAAACATCACCGTTCAACTTTTAAACCTAGTAATAATAAAAGTGCCCAACCTTTTGATTTGGTTCATTTTGATGTTTGGGGATCTTCATCCATTTCAAATATTTCTGGTGCAAAATGGTTTGTCACTTTTATTGATGATTGTTCTAGGATTACATGGGTTTTCTTATGAAAGATAAATCAGAGGTGTGTTTCAACTATTTGTTAATTTTTTCCACATGGTTCAAACCCAATTTGGAAAACCTATTAAACGGTTACGGTCAGACAATGGGAAAGAATATTTAAATCAGAACTTTTCTGATTTTCTGAAACAAAATGGTGTTGTTCATGAATTGACTTGTGTTGACATCCCGCAACAAAACGGGGTGGCTGAACGGAAAAACCGCCATCTTCTTGAAATCGCTAGAGCATTACTCTTTCAAATGAATGTTCCTAAGTTTTATTGGGGAGAAGCTGTGTTGACCGCTACTTATTTAATCAATAGGTTACCATCTAGGGTTTTATCTGGTGTTAGCCCTATACATTTTATAAACAATTTTTTCCCATCAGTGCCCACTATGTCAAGTCTCCAGGGTCGTGTTTTTGGTTGTTCTGCATTTGTTCATGTTCATGGTCCTCATTGAAGTAAGTTAGACCCCGGGGCTCTTAAATGTATCTTTATAGGATATGCACCAAATAAAAAGGGGTATTAATGTTATCATCCTTCTAGTCGTCGTGTTTATATATCCATGGATGTCACTTTTTTGGAAACCTAATCGTTTTATCCTAATTCTCAGGTTCAGGGGGAGAGTAGACTGGAAGTTGAGTCCCCTAAGCTTTTTGTTCTTCCTCTAATAAATGAACCCTTGAATTCACATCCTAGTCCTGCCCCTAAGGACAGTGATGCTACTGATAATGGTTCTGAACAAATACCAGTGAATAATAATGATGACAGGTACTGTATAAAGTACCAATGGAAAGCTAAACCCGTCCTAATCCATGAGCAAGTCCAATCATCTAACCCTGGGGTAATTACTCACAACCTTGAGCCTAATAATTCTTGTTTAATTGCTCCTAACTCCGAGCCTAATAAATATTGTGAGCCAAACCCCGATGATCTGCCCATTGCGTTGAGAAAGAAAAAACGATCTTGCACCCAGTACCCTATATCTCAATTTGTGTGTACTAAGAATCTTTCTGCCCAACATCAGAGTTTTCTTTCAACTATTGACTCTATTAGAGTCCATGCATCAGTGCAAGAAGCTTTAAAAGATAAGGATTGGATTCAAGCCATGAATGAAGAGATGCATGCACTAGAAAAGAATAAAACTTGGGAGATGGTTGAAAAACCAAATAATAAAAAAACAGTAGGCTGCAGGTGGATATACACAGTAAAGTACCGATCTGATGGTACACTTGACAGGTATAAGGCGAGGTTAGTAGCAAAGGGTTTCACCCAGACCTATGGGATTGATTATGAAGATACATTTGCTTCTGTAGCAAACGTGAATACAGTAAGGATCATTTTATCCTTAGCAGCCCACTTTGATTGGGAGTTACATCAGTTCTATGTAAAAAAAATGCTTTCTTGCCTGGAGATTTAGAAGAAGAGGTATATATGGAGATTCCGCCGGGGTATGCCCCTACTTCAGGGAGAAATATGGTTTGCAGATTGAAGAAGGCCCTTTACGGGCTCAAGCAATCACCCCGAGCATGGTTTGGAAGGTTTACTCAGGCCATGGTATCACTGGGGTATAAACAAAGCCAAGGTGATCATACCCTCTTTATAAAACACGCTGAAAATGGAAAACTAACTCTTTTGTTAGTCTATGTAGATGATATGATCATTTCAGGGAATGATGAATATGAAAAACAGATTCTGAGAAAGGAGTTGGCAGCTCAGTTTGAAATGAAAGACCTTGGAAAGCTCAAATATTTCCTAGGAATGGAAATGGTGTACTCAAAACAAGGCATTTTCATTTCCCAAAGAAAATATGTCCTTGATCTTCTCAAAGAAACTGGTAAGTTAGGCTGCAAAATCACTGGAGTACTCATAGAGCAAAATCACAGGATTGGGAGTGATGAGGAGGGCCCAAAATTAGAGAAGACTCAATATCAGAGACTCGTGGGAAAACTCATTTACCTATCTCACACACGGCCTGATAAAGCATATCCTGTTAGTGTTGTTAGTCAGTTCATGCATGATCCGCGTGAAAGACACTTGCAGGCAGTGAATAAATCTTGCAATATTTGAAGGCAAGACCTGGGAGAGGACTGCTATTCAAAAAGGAGGAACATCTGTCTATGGAGATCTATACAGATGCAGACTATGCAGGGTCAATTATTGACCGGAGGTCTACTACTGGCTATTGCATGTTCTTGGGTGGAAATTTAGTGACTTGGAGGAGTAACAAGCAGAATGTTGTGGCACGATCGAGCGCAGAAGCATAATTCAGGGCCTTGGCTCAAGGAGTTTGTGAATTATTATGGATGAAGATCATATTAGAATATTTGAAAATACTGTTTAAAGCTCCTATGAGACTCTTATGTGATAATAAATCTGCTATTAGTATAGCTCATAATCCAGTCCAGCATGATAGAACAAAACACATAGAAATAGACCGACACTTCATCAAGGAAAAACTAGATAGTGGTCTTATTTCTACACAGTATGTTCCTTCGGAGCTTCAGTTGGCTGATGTGCTCACCAAAGGGCTTCCAGCAGAGCGATTTCGAGAACTTACTTGCAAGCTGGGAATGATAGACATCCATTCACCATCTTGAGGGGGAGTGTAGATATATTAGAATATTTAGTTCATTATTATGAGATTTGTCCTGATCATAATCTGATTTCCTCCTAATCATAATCTGATTTTCTAGAATCAAGTAGGAGATTTGTTAATTAGAAGATCATGCACATAATTATTCTTTCCTTTATTAAGTTAGGCCTAGGCCTATAAATTGTTTTCAACTCTTGTATTTACAATCAATCAATAAACTCTATTCTTCTAGTGTAACCATGGACCTTGTACGGGTAAAGAATGACGGAAAGAAGACCTTGGGCTTTCCCTTGGACAAATATAAGACCTAATTTAAATAAGGACATAAAAGAGACCAAATATGTGTGAATGGACTCAAACACCCTGATATAATTACAAAACATTTAACCTCCCTCTGCTTGAGCGTCGATCTTCTCCCCTTCCATCGCCGCATTTGACCTTTGCTGCAACAACCATCGACGCATCCACCATCTCCATCATCACTGCGACCACTGTCGTCTCCTGCCATTGCCGCAACCACCATCGTCTTCCACCATCACCGCAGGTCTATAACCATCAGCTCTTTTTCTCTGTTTCCCCATTGCGATTGAGGAGCCATTGCCGCCATTACTGGCGATTGGATGATGCAAGTGGTTTGAATCGACGTCGTTCATCGATTGGGTGTGGATAGAGCCTGACGACGGCGGTGGACTAGAGACTAGGGTTACAGGTGTTGGTGGTGTGTTGGTGGCTGATTGGGGGTGAACCCTGGTGGTTTGGGGCTGGGGTTGGCTAGCGACCAAGCTTACGAGCTGAGGTGATGTGCGGCGGCTAGGGTGGGGTGAGGCAACGATTGTGTGCAAGGCTATGGACTGGGAGTATGGGAGAGGGCGGGGCAGACAGTGGCAGGGGTAGCAAAGACTGGGGAGGCTGGTGAGGGGTTGGAGTTGGGCGGGAGACAGGTGGGGGTGGCTGTCCGCCAAAGAGGGCAGGTGGCGTAACTGATGTGGCGGTTATTTAAAGGCGGCGGCGGCCGGTGGTGGTGTCCGGCAGTGGTGTTTAGCGGTGGTCACTATTAAACAGAGTAATCGTAATTGATCGAACTGTGTCAATATAACGGGTCAAACCGAGTTATTGTAACGGGTTGTATTGGGTAATTTATCGGGTCGACTAATTGTAACCGTGTAATTGCAACGGGTTTGGTAACTATAATTGATCAGGTCACATAATTTTAATTGGTTAGGTTTGGTAACTGTAACTGGACGGGTCGGTAACTGTAACTGGACTTGTCGGGTAACTGTAACTAGATGGATTGGGTAACAGTAACTGGACGTGTCGGGTAACTGTAACTGGAAGGGTCGGGTAATTGTAACTGTATGGGCGGACGTTGGTCACTGGACGGGTTGGTCACTGGACGGGTGAACGTTTATCACTTGGCGAGATTTGGATTTTTGGTCACTAATAATTTTTTGTCACTGACGGATTTTGATCACTATAAGGTTGTTGGTCACTGTGGCATTACTGTAGCACGAATGGGTGAGATTCTATTAATATAAGGGTATAATAGTCTCCTAACTCATTTTTAGTCTCATTTTTGGAAAATAGAAAAAAAGGTCTCTTTTTTGTCCATAGCTCTTTTTAGTATTATTTTAGACATAACCCCATTTTCTTTTCTTTCTATCCTGTACTCATCTCTCATTCTTGGTTCTTGTTGCTCTTGATCAGGATATCATCTACGTAGGCCTCCATGTTGACCCTTGGCACTTCTTTGAACAATATCACGATCATCCGCTAGAAGGTAGCCATTGTGTTCCTCAACCCGAATGGTGGCGTATCTACGGACCCTGGCTAGGACTTCTACATAGCGGGTACCAGGATCATTCTTTGGATCTCTATAAAGCTCCCCAGTTTGGAGAGCATTGGTGAAGAGAGTGATGTCGGTGGATTCGGTTAGCTGTTCGGCCTTCAATGTCTCATCCCTCAACCTGGTCAAGAATTTAAAAAGTGATTCTCCCGGCCCCTAGAGGAAACTCATGAGGTATCTGAAGTGTCGTTTGGGGGAGGCGCTCGAAGCAAACTGTGCCAAGAAAAGCCTTTACAATTCGGCAAAACTGCTGATGGATCTCGGCTGCAACTGGACGAACCACTTCTGTGCATGCCCCCGGGGGTTGCTGAAAAACAACCTGCATATGGGTGCATTATGTGTGATTGGGGGTCCCCGACCCCATTATAGATCAAGCTGATCAGTGGCCTGCAGTCCCTCGGGATCTCAGCGACCATGATATCTGCGGTGAAATGAGAATTAAGGAAATTAAGGGGTTGTGTCGAGGTTTTGCTTTGCTATCGGGTCATCTCGTCAATCTGCCTCTAGAGATTTTCCATGATCGTAGCCCCTACAGTCTTGCCCGGAGGAGGAGGAGTAACGACTGCAGTGCATTACCCCCATCTCGGGCATTCCTATGATCTTGGCCCACTCTTGTGGCTACCGACCTCCTCGGTGCCTTCCCTGGAAGTGTCGTCCATCGGGACATCCGTTGGGAGTCGGCTCCCGCACGTGATGACCGTTGCGGGGCATTATCGGGGTCTGTTCTTCCATGGTGTTCCTCCCTGTATGGGACCTATATATTTTAGCTCCCCTTCTGTGGTTACCGATCAACCTTTCCCCTCGAATCCATGCCTGTCATGGGTCACGAGAATATACTGAGGTCCATAAGGCTCTGGACTCCCCGTCCTTTTCATCAAAATGTTGCATCTGTCGGATTGGTGAGGGGGAGATGTGTTCTGTCTCGGCAGTGTACACGGTTTGCTCAGCATACTCCCGATCGGCCATCGCTCGCATAGTATCCGCCAATTCCCTCATGAGGTGGGGGTCACAGCGAACCGCGTTCGGGATCAAATCAGTAAGATCCCCCTTTCTGTTAGGGTCTGCCCATCCACTACTAGTCTGCTCCCTGGAGTTGAGGGTGCAAGACCTTCAACTCTCCTACAGGCGTTTAGATAGGTCATGTGTCCTGTGTTTGGTTTGTTGCTCTCCCTGCCATTGTAGTAGGAAGTTGTTGATGCTTGAAGAGTGTCTTAGTGTGAGAGCTTGCTCGGGATTTTTAGTTCAAAGTTCCCACAGACGGTGCCAATGTCGAAGTTTATTCCTTAGGATCCATAGGCCCAACACAGCCTTTGGACTTCATAAGAATGTTTTGGTTATGCGAATGTTTAGGTAAGCCTTTAAGGCAATTAAAAGTGCAAGAACAAACAACTAGTAAGTGAATCCAATTCTATTCCAGCCAATAGAACGATTACAAAAGCAATTGCCGAACGAGAATGATGATCCTCTATGCAGAGTTACAAGTTATAACGGGGAAGTTAGTATAGTGCTAAGAGTACAAAGTTGCTAACCATTTACAATGAAATAAATGTTGGTATTTATACTACAAGTGAGTTGATGACTGGGTGATGTGGCCGGCCTTGAGTGGATGAGCCTCAACCATAAAATCTCCCATATCTAATGCATTAAATGCACTTCTCGCCAACTCTAGTGTTTCCCGCCAACTGTCTTGGATCATCCCGCCGTGGATAGTTTGCTGGAATGGGGAGAGAACTCAAGTGGGGATAATGGATCGTACGGCACTGCCCGTGCTGCCGACCCCGTGCAGGTACCCCGTGTCAGAATGTCTGCTAATGGTCCATGTGGCGGGATATTGGGGCCACCGGGACCTAATATCTGAACACAAGTCCCTCAATTCTGATGTTATAAACGTGTGCGGGACATTTGTACTTCACCCTTTATATAGTTCAAATGAGCCCACTTAAATGAATTATTTCATTTAGGCGAGATAAGGGTGTCCAAATGAGTATCCAAAATGAGTACGAGTACTATTTTTAATCTTTTTTGACTTGCCTCTAAAGGTCGGCCACCGACCATTCCCGTCTTGCCAACTCTCTCTGTCTCTCTGAACACAGGGATAGGATATCATCTCCTTACACTGCTCTTTCCCGTGCTCTCTCTCTCTCTCTGGACACTTCTCTTTCCCGTGCATCTACTAGCGACGCGATCGGAATTTATAGCATTCGTATATTTTGATCGAACTCTGAAGTCGTGGAAGATCTGAGGCCTTCGGAATGAGCGCGTCCAGATTCATCAAGTGTGTGACGGTGGGCGATGGCGCCGTTGGCAAGACATGCCTCTTGATTTCCTACACCAGCAACACTTTTCCCACGGTTCGTCTTCCATATTTCATCCAACCGCCCGCCTTTCTGTTCTTCTCCCCGCTTCCATGGTTTTTTGTTTTGTTTAATTGGTTTCGTTTCATAGTCTGAAAAGCTGTATGCTGTGCGGTCTCTGTAATTTGACAAAGCTGTGAAATGTTTCCATCTTGAACTTCCAATTTTGATAATCTCCGAAATGCAGTTGGGCAGGACAACAAAACTGACTAAAAATAAAATTTCTATTCCTTCACCAATATATAATTAAATAATACCCCCTAACGCCTGTATCTCAATTCAAGCGACTATGAGAGGAGTGTTTTGAATTGATTAATTAAAGAGCCCCCTAATGCCCCCCCTGTACGTTGTATAATAGTAATTAACTAAAGTCAGTAAAGTGTAGTCTGTATTTATACTAATCATACTAAATTTTAAACTTGTTAACAAAAAACATAAAACAGGCTTTTCTGGTATTTAAAGTCATGTTTTTAGTTTTCAAAAACACATAAAAAGATGAGTCCAAGTAGTAGTATAAAGTACTGGTTTGGAATATTTCCTTAGGATTTCAATGCAGATTGTTCGACAATTCTTCTGCAAGATTAATGGAATTACTATTGCATGGGATCAATTCTAATTGGATTCCAATTGTAACTTCTTTTATTCACAATGCTCTACAGGATTACGTTCCCACTGTATTTGACAATTTCAGTGCCAATGTGGTTGTCAATGGGGCTACAATTAATCTTGGGTTGTGGGATACTGCTGGTAATTATTTTAAAAGGCATTTGGTTTGAATTTCATCTTCAATCGGTGAATGTATGAACTGTTGTGCTATCCATAAATCATAATATCTACCAAACATGAAAAGTAGACTATTTTATCTATGCAGTCCGCATAAGTGAGCTGAATTAGTTTTACCAGATGGGAAGTCATGTGCCTATGCTCTTGAACATTTCGGTTTACAGAGTGTCTTATACTTATTTATCTATGTTATCTAATCTCCGTGTACACGTTGAGTACTCACTAACTCGGTGTTGGGCCTTGCTGATTAGTACTTTTGACTTGCACTGTTCCATTTTTCGAGTAACTTGCTGAGTGCTCGGCGTTTTTCTCTACTCGGTGACAAAGTTGACTCGCCAAGTTAATTGACAAGCAGTAAATTGATTTTTTATCTGATAAAGTTAAACTGGTTAAGATATTATCGAATTTATGAATAATTAGTAGGTATTTTAATAATTGGAAAAATAAGATTAATCAGTCTAGGTTTAGGGACATGGAGGATCAAGAGCAAAATGCCGACCTTGAACCCAGTGAAGATTAGTTTCAGACAAAAGTTCAGAATTAAGTATTATTCGGTTATTGATTTTCTTGGAAGTTAGTAATGCTACTTCATTATTAGGATTATTCATGCGTGACCGAGTAATTTAAATTTAGTGAGGATCAACATTACTAGAATTTGAGGCATTTTAAATTTAATTAATGTGTGACCCAGTAATTACCGAGCAATCAGTCCTACTCGCTACTCGGCCCCTGACCTTGTCACTACCGAGTAGCAATTTAACTACTTGGCTTATTAATATAGGTATAATCTTATTATTCATAACAGGGCAGGAGGACTATAACAGATTAAGACCACTGAGTTATCGTGGAGCTGATGTTTTCATTTTGGCATTTTCTCTCATTAGTAAAGCCAGCTATGAAAATGTTTCAAAAAAGGTGAGGACTTGATATCTGCATAAAGTTGTATAGCTTCCTCTCTTTAATTCCTGTTTATCTATCGTGCTTGAAACTTAATTTGATCATTGATAAATCTCTTTCCAGTGGATCCCTGAATTGAAGCATTATGCGCCTGGTGTTCCGATAGTTCTTGTTGGAACAAAACTTGGTAAGAAATACATTACTGATTTTCCTTTTAAGTATTAGATATGTTTGTTTGGCATGTTAAGTGGATATACAATATCACTTTAGATTACCAAAATTTGTTGACAATTCATATACATGCCTCTTTGACCAGAGAAGCTTTTTATTTTCATTTCTTCATGTGGTGTCTAGGGGACCAAACCGGGCTAGATTGGTACAAAGATTTTTTCGAAGAAATTTTAACTCATATTTTTACACTAATATTAAAAGAAATTTTTTAATTTGGGGTAGGCCAGGCCCTAGCATCCCCCCCAGCTCCGCTCATGTGTTTAAGCATGTTTTCAATCCAAGACCCGGAAGCCATGTTAGCTCTAAATCAAGGACATTTAAGATTAAAACTATCAGTTTAAGGATGGAATGACTGAAAACTTCCAATTTATGACTTAAAGTATCATACCAGTTTAAGGATGGAATGACTGAAAACTTCCAATTTATGACTTAAAGTATCATACCTTTTGATTTCCTTAATCTTAATTTGTTTTTATGTCAATTATCCTTCACCAAAAAATTTGAAGTTATAACAATTTAAAAAATACTTTCTCTGTCCCTCAAAACTTTGCCAAGTTTGACCGACAAAGGAAATTGTAAAATAAAAACTGTGTGATTGAGATTTGTTCAGAGGATAGAGAAATAGTAAGAACCACAATTTCATTGATGAAAAGGGAATGATGTGTCAAAAATTTTGAGACATCCAAAAAGGGAAAGATGTCAAAGCTATAAGGGACGGAGGGAGTTTTAAAAAAAATTAAAATGTAAAAAAAATTATGAGGCCCTTGATCTATTTTAGTGTACTTGAAGGAATCAAGCTTTACTCCATATTTTTGTTTGATCTTTGATTGCTTATTGTTGTTTACTACGATAGTATAATCCTACTATATATTGTACTCAGATCTTCGCGATGATAGCCAGTTCTTTGTAGACCATCCTGGTGCTGTCCCAATTACTACTGCTCAGGTAATGCCATTAAGTTGTATCAAATGGAGATGGAGATTATGTACATCTATGACCTCTAGTCATGTTATTTGGTTTCCATGTAGGGAGAAGAGCTCAGGAAATTGATTGATGCCCTAGCTTACATTGAATGTAGTTCAAAGACACAACAGGTTTGTTTTCTTCCGACGTTGTATTTTCACTGAAGCTGTTTGTCGACCATCATCACTGTAGCTTTGGTCGGATTATTCTTTGTTGCAGAATGTGAAAGCAGTGTTTGATGCTGCCATTAAAGTTGTGCTCCAACCACCCAGGCAGAAGAAAAAGAAGGGAAAATCTCATAAGGGCTGCTCCATTCTGTGATTCACATAAATAGGTCCATGAATGCCGCTATCATCTATATACCCCCAAGCCCCTTTTCATTTTCCTTTATTTCAGTGGAAGAAGGAGGTGCGTGCGTGCCAGATGAAAAGCTCGTATGCTGTAAGTGGCCTAAGTTTCAGCGGGGCTAGGTGTGGTGTATCCATGTTGCAGGGATGTTCGCTCTTTTAGGCCATTTTTATTTTCTTTGTTATGATTTAATGATAAACATTAAGGGTAGTGATGTCGCCTTTAAATTTGTTGCTTTCTAGCAGTCAATTTGTAGGTTATTGTCTGAACGGTTGGCCAAGTGTTGCATCAGCCCTATTTAGAAGTTGAGTCATTAGGCAGTATTTTGTTTACACTTTCTGGTATTAGGACATTTTCTTGGGGGAGTGGGGTGGGGGGGTGGATAGTGAAAGTACTATGATGTGCATTGAGTTCCTGTATAAAGTATCAAATTCTTTCTTTTTATAATGATATAGGAGCCACCATCAACTGCATGAAAATAAACACTAGGTTGTATTTACCTCTTGTAGTTCTAGATGGGAAAGGACCACAAGTAAAGAAACCTACGGTAGACATAGCTGACTGGCTCGAATCAGCAAGGTCAATAGGGAGCTCAAAAGGTAATCAAGCTAACAAACTCACAGTTGCTAGCTTCATACCTGGCCAACGCGGTCAAGTACTTTAAGGTGCATTAAGAGCAGTTATCTTTGTAAAATATTCATCTAAATGTAGAAATAATAAGTAAATAAAAGGCAATATCGGCCCTTACCTCAATTCACTCACCTTCGAAATCCCCAAATCCCACAAGCCCTAGATTGAGAATGTAGAACTTACATAACTGTTTGTACAATTTACATTCTACTTTGCACTTTATTTTTAAGCAATCTGTTCTGTACCCTACACTATTCAACCTTGTTTCCTTACACCGTGTTCTATCTTGCTTTTGCTGCACACACTATTATGGATTGAGGACATATTCATTGGTACTCTGGTCCTATATTAAGTGCATTTTGCTGCCATTTAATATTTTTTCTGATTTTGTGTATTTATTTGGTCTAGTGTGATCTCTGATATGTTCAAGTCGGTCTGGTCTGAGTTGAAAAAGTCCAAGTGATCAAGTCCTGAGGGTTGTTCTTGGAAATCTATGTTCAAGTCCTGACTTTTTTCTATCCAGCTGTCCGAACTCCGAACTTAACAAAGAACACTAGATTGAAATGGCAATCAACTACCATAGTACCACCCAAGATCTGAGAGCTCACATTATAGTTTCATTTTTTTACTGTTAGGTTATGATAGCGATAAACTACCCGATCATTTATGTGTGATGTGTGTGCGTGTTATATAAAGATTTGACTTTGCAAAAACACTACTTTCGCATATCAACAAAAGGACTGTCTTTTGGGCTGACTGTGCCCACTTCTAATGAATTCATTTGAACCATAAAATCTTTCTCAAGACAAATATCACTAAACTCTTGACCAAAGTAAAGAATTTAAGTTGTTTATCACTTTGTAACCATCCAGACTTATGTTCTAAAGTTGTGCAAATCATTTTAAAGGCGCAAAGTGAACTCTTCACAATTTAAGTGTTTTTTTATTAGGACATTTGTTTTATGAAGTCACTAATCACACCAACTTAAAGAGGTAAAGACGGCTTTCTGGTCGCCATCATGGTTTGTACATTAAAAAGGGCCAAATTGCATTCAACATTTAAACCAATTGGGAAGTAGGAATGGAATTACTTATGCACATGGGATATAATTAACTTCAGGAATGATTACATTAATCGATCAGTAATGATTACATTATACGATTAGTCGTCAGGATTATCAATCTATGTATGTATCAGGATGATTTGGTTTCCAAGTGTTGCTTTAATTGCAGCAGCAGACTTGATGCATATGTGAGGACTGAGGATGACTTGTTCTCGAACGACCCTGTCATATATGAAAGCGGCTCCCCTGAAGTAAGGCAGAACCATCCACGCAACCAATACTAACTTCACATCATACCAAATTGGTATCCTGCATGCATGCATGTCCAGTTTCATTTATTAGTAAAAAACAAATCCCCAATAATTTGCTTTTCTTAGAATCCAAACTTTAGGTGATGAAAATGTCAATAAAATCAAACAACACCCGCACTCATAATTTCTAATTTTATACCAATATAAAGGGATTTAATATAGACCTCATAATCTGGCATTCCCTGATCTTAAAATGAACGGAAAGGGGGCATGGGCGGAGCTAGGGGAGGGCCATCCCTGGCCCTGGCCCAGCCTAAATTTTAAAAATGCTTGTATTTTTAGTGTAAAATATTTCGTGTAAAAAAATTCCCAAAATATTCTTTGTACCGGCCCAGTCTGGCCTAGTACCCTAGCTCCGCCCCTGAAAGGGGGTATATAGTATACTACTTCTATTCTTGTTCTTATTTGTATAAAAAAAAAAGATATTCAAACTGAAGTTAATTTTGATACTGCATGTTTATAAATTAA
The DNA here is from genome assembly GCA_945859915.1 of Cuscuta epithymum. Taxonomy (NCBI): domain Eukaryota; kingdom Viridiplantae; phylum Streptophyta; class Magnoliopsida; order Solanales; family Convolvulaceae; genus Cuscuta; species Cuscuta epithymum. The sequence continues at coordinate 91,222 of CAMAPF010000969.1, read as the reverse complement.
ATTTAAGTAATAGTGTTATACAAATTAAGTATTTCGTAAACTTACCATTCAAGTATTGGTCGGAAGACCATTTCAATGAAAAATAGGAAAGCCAACATTATCCAATACGCGAGCCATTGCTCACTGTCCAGCTTCGACGACTTCTCCGTAGCAACAATGGATGCATATCTGATTTTTTTTGGGGGGGGGGGGGGGGGGGGTACGTGAAATGGATGTATGCGTTTTATATAAGGAGTAATTATTTAGTTAAATAATAACTGATAAATATGCAAGAAATAAACTGCATGATACTCAATATTTTTAGCTGATAATATAAGATTATAAGTCATACTCAATTTATCATAAAAAAATATACTACTCCGTATTCTTTTTTCCCTGCTTTAAGTTAATTTTCATTCCATTTAAGGAAAATACTTTGTGGCTAATATGGATTTTCTTTTCCCTAAATAAGCTTTTATTCAATAAATGGCGTGCAGGCCAAGTGAAATTAAGAATTTTTATTGGAAAAAAATGGAGCATTGAATTTAAAGAGCTGATTTTAAAATAGCTAGCAAGAGGAGATTAAAATGTCAAAAATGAATTTACTTGGGGCATGCCACTTACAGAGGATAGATGAACATGGTAGCAGGCCTGCATTATGAATTGTAAACTGTGGAGTGAGAAATTGAGAAGAGGAAAATAACAATAGTTTTTTTAAACGCATGTTCACTTTAAATAATTATTAATTACCCTGCAAATGCATGAAGATGGGTGGTCAAAGCCCATAATAAGCCCATAGTATATGGAGATCAGAAGTAATGGAGGAGGTAATTAGAAAGACTTCCCCAAGAGAAATAAAAAATATTGGACTGTTACGATCGAATTTAATGATAGATGATTCAAAACAACTTTCTTTATATATAATGAGTACGTACGTACAAGAGGCATGCATCAGATTCCAACTTGGCTCTCTAGCTTTTCTCACCTGCGTTCAAATCGATCTATATTCTTTCCTGGCCATTTATGTTACTTAACGTCTAATCTAGATTATTATAGGCACTAATAAATTAAATACGGAGCATGATGTTGTATTAATTAAGGGGTTAAGAACATAAATATGATTTGTAATTAAGATGGATCACGAAAGGTATTACCATTACTATTCCGTATAATATAATAATCTTCTGTTACGTTTCTGGTTTGTGGACTAGTGCTATTAATGTTCTTTTTCCTGGCGAACAAAAGTTGTTACATATACCGTATGTGCATCGATGAGGGTACATACGTGGCATACTAGTGAGTAGTGAAGTACTACGTATAATATTACATCCATCTAGGTGGACTTTACCAACTTCAAGCCAAGTGATAAATCAGACAAGTAAAATTAGTTACTTTAATGGGTAGGGGCGTGTCGGCCCCTACCCGTTTGTCAGCGGTAACTCTGTAGATATATATGTATATTTGTATGTAGAGCCCCGTCTCAAAAGAAATGAATATGTATTATATACTAACTTAATAACCAAACAATAGCAGGAGCCCTTCAGCTTTGGTGGGTCGATTCCCCCACCCTTTTCTAATTAACATGTTAATTAACTTCTCTTTGCTACTACGGATAGTTTTAATTTTTTCCCTGCCGCCCTAGATTAATTTTGCTTTTATTTTACATTTTTATTTTTCCAATGCAAAATAATTATCCTTTTTTACTGAATATTGACATGTTATTCACATTATTTTCTTTAGTTCTATGACGTGAAAAATGACCTTTTATCATTTCTTCCTTCCTCGAACATTGAACTATATCATTTTTAAACTAATGGTGATAAATTGTGGAAGTGTGAGAAAACTATGAAACTACGATAAAAAATAACTAGTAGCACTTGATAATCAATCATTGTCATATTTGTTGACCCATAGATGCATTCGAGACAATTATTTTTTAATTAACTTTAAATTCGGTAAATTGAACTTATAAAGTCAAATTAATTCGCAGTAACTTTTATCAAAAGTATAGCTTTATGTGATAAATCGATTAAGCATAAACAAGTACCCAAATCGATTTTATACTAGTATAAAATCATATGCGAATAAAACTTGATATCATATGCGTAGTATATTATTTTTCGTTGTACCCAAAAAATACATTATCCTCCGTTCTTTAATAGTTACAACAATTTGACTTTCACGTTTGCAAACGCAACTTTGACGATAAATATATTTAATTATGTATTAGTTAACATTATAAAAGTTAATATCTTGAAAATTCACATGTTTATAATTCGCATTATAAACATTAACAACATTTCATACATAATAATTTGATTATATATTTTAGTAGATAATCGTAATCAAAGTAAGGTATGTGAATAGTGCAAAAAGCACAATGTTGCAACCATTAAAGAACGGAAGAAGTATGTAATATATTTTTTATTTTTAGTGAGTCATAAACGCATTTAAGACACTTTTCCGGTTTAATAATTCGTTAAATGTAGCTTATAAAGTAAAATATACGTAGTATAACTTTTACAATATTAAAATTACTTTGCAGTTTTCGGCCGAAAAAACACTTCTCACTTGATATGCTCCCTAATACAATACGCGTGTCAGCGTGCGTATGTAAACATAATGCTTCTCAATAGTTCTAACACAAATAGGACTAGGATCCTGACCAGCCAGTCCCATTCCCAAAATGTGGGCTTGGGATTGAGACCATTTCCCGCGGTCTGGTCTCAATCCCGGTCCCAGCCTGTGGCTATAAGTGAAATAGTTTACTTGTATGTGGTAAAAAAGAATCAAGATAACGGAAGTAGGGAAGACATCCATGATCCATCTGCGCGAAAAGTGTCGGTACGTTTTTGAAAGTATTGAAAATGTTAAACCTAGCAATCCCCTAGCATCATAGAAGATATCCAATCAATTAAATGCTTACTTTATCAACCTGGGCATTTCGACTATAAAACAATTTGTTGAGTATTTTCCTAATATTTTCCTTGCACCTACTACACGCCATGTCCTTTCATCATACTGATCACTGATTGTAATACACATGAAAAAATTTGTTCTATATGTTAATTCACAATGTCACTTTTGATTCTAAATCTCTAAACCAGAACAAAAGTAGAAAAAAAGGCTGGGAATGAGGGCCAGGAAAAAACTAGAATGATGCTCAATGCCTAACCTAGAAAATCTGCATGTACGCAAGACCTTGGCAAAAATAGGGAATACTCAAGACACTGTAGGCAGGCAGGGCAGCTTTTTAGATGGTGATTCATTGAGGAGGTGAATCAAGATTTGATTGCCTCGTATTTTTCACCAACAGCTCCACCTTTATCCTTCTGGAACTGGATATATCGCAGCGTGCTTGCAAAGAAAGCATCTGCAGACTGATCTGATGATGATGACAATGGTGTGTTTTCACTATGCATTTCATTTGTAATCAGTTCAATCAGGCTCTGGACAAGAGCCACTGTGACCTCCGGGACCCCCTTCTCAAAGAAATATAGATACCTAATAATAATATCAAACATACACACTTCAGTCAACCCATTTAAATATTTGTTAACTTACAGGAATGAATGTGCATGTTCTCGTACTTGTTCAGGATTTCAATGAACAGTGTCACTGATCCACTGCTGCCTCGGGATGCACTTGACATTTGCTGAGCAGCATTTGCAATCCGTAAGGCACGCTTCAAGCAAAGCAGGACCCTAGCAAGCCACACACAAAAAAATATTATGTGGAAAGTGAAAAAATTTAATCTGAAAAGATATTTGTAGCGTTCTTAGAGGGGGCCTTTTTTTACGGAGTATGATATATCTAACCCCATGCATTGCCCATTTATCCTTTAAAACGCACCACCACAAATCTGCAACTTATATAGCCTAATAATAGAATCCAAATATGTCGAAATGATTGGTTTGAAAAGCTCTGATGATTGAATGGCAAGATACCCAAAACGTGTTCCAAAAAGAAAAGAAAAGAAAAGAAAAGAAAAGAAAAGAAAAGAAAAGAAAAGAAAAGAAAAGAAAAGAAAAGAAAAGAAAAGAAAAGAAAAGAAAAGAAAAGAAAAGAAAAGAAAAGAAAAGAAAAGAAAAGAAAAGAAAAGAAAAGAAAAGAAAAGAAAAGAAAAGAAAAGAAAAGAAAAGAAAAACAAAACATGACAAGTGTGATGGTGATCAGTTTTTTTTGTTTCTTAAAAAAAAAAAAAAAAAAAAAAAAAAAAAAAAAAAAAAAAAAAACTGGAAAACTGTATTGATGATGAAGAAGAACAGTAATCGGTACACAGGCCTAAGCCCCCAAAAGCCGAAGCTCCCAAAGAAAGAGATTATTAGTCTCAGTCTTCCCAAGTCCCAGAATTAAACAATCCAAAAGCCTCCTCACTATCCCCCAGCTTCTTTCTATTTATACTAAACTTATACATTTTATTATTATTATACTCTATTGGGCCGGGGCCCTAACAATTGGGCCGGGTCCCTAACAGGCTCAGGAGGAGGAGGAGGAGGTTGGGCTTGTTTTGGGAAAATCTGCTAACATTTTTGGAAACCACAAACCGATTCCTGATGCTGATAAGTCTAGTTGCGTAAAGGAGATGAACTGGATGAATGTTTTAAAATCTGAAATGATATACTGTCATTCATTCAACACTTACTTGGAAGGGCTGAAATCATTGAACAAGTTTGACAGTTTCAGATGTGAGGGTATTACTTCTATGATGGATAATGAAAATGGTGTTGGCAGACTTGAGTTGGTATTCTCGGGCACTAAATGTTGTTCGGTTTTGGTGTTTCATCACACTGATAAAGAGGTTCAAAGCATGAACAGAAATTCTACCAAGGGTGTAGGTGATACACTTCAGGAAGACAAGGCAATACTTGTGGCTATTGAAGGTTTAGTAGCTAGTGAAGAAAATGAAAAGGTAAAATTAGAACAGGGTTGGAAAATGGCCAGGTCGTTTAATGGTAATGGTACTGTCTTCCTGCAAGGAAACCAATTTAGGAAGTTTTACATGGAAGATATGCTTTCTTGTTCCTTAATTAAGGGAACTGCAGCCGGAAGCTACATAGAGGAGTTTGCATCCAGTACAATTTTAGTCTCAGGACATAGAAATCATGAAGAACTGCAGAAAAGTGAAGAAATAATTCTTGATGTGGAGTGCGGGAAGGGGACTGAACCAAATGAAGATTCACTGACTGTTGCTAGATATTGGGAAGGAAGAGGAACAAGGAAGAGGAAGAGGAAGCAGAAGATTGTGGCTGTTTCCTATCACCCACCTTGAGGGCAAGGTGGTTGTTTAGGGGGGGAGATTTGTTAGGGACCCGGCCCAATTGTTAGGGGCCCGGCCCAATAGAGTATAATAATAATAAAATGTATAAGTTTAGTATAAATAGAAAGAAGCTGGGGGATAGTGAGGAGGCTTTTGGATTGTTTAATTCTGGGACTTGGGAAGACTGAGACTAATAATCTCTTTCTTTGGGAGCTTCGGCTTTTGGGGGCTTAGGCCTGTGTACCGATTACTGTTCTTCTTCATCATCAATACAGTTTTCCAGTTTGTTTCTTGATAATTCTGTATATTTCCTGGAGGTTTCTATCATAAAAACATATTAAAAATCAGGCCCATCAAGGAACAAGTATAGTTATGTCTAGGCTCAAACCCACTCTTTGTTTTTGGCCCAAATTATCACCCCAAAGCAATCTACTCAAATGAACCAATACTCCATAGTGCTCTAACGAATTCAAAAATTCATATTTACAATATTTGTACGATTATGCTTTTGTTTTGGAGAAATGAAAAAATAATACTGGACATTTAGTTTCCTATGGTTACTGAAGGACTACCCACCTCTCTCCATCCCTGATGTTATCCTGATCATCGACCCAAAAGAGGTGTGAGCAAGCATAGACAGCTCTACACTGATCTGGTTTCTTCAAAAGCTTTGCAGAGTACTAGTAGGCAATTGAAAAATAAGAGGGTCAGAGATCTTGAACTCCCAAACGTGCTAAAGCATGAGAACGTGCATATAAAAGTATATGATTTTATTACCCCGGTGGCCTTGTGCGTTAATGCATCCCTATTCTCAACACCAAACACGTGCATTCTCTGAAGAGTTCCTATTATCAAGTGTATAGCGGTCACCTGTGCTCTGGAGTCCTATCAAATAACATCAAAATTCAAATTTAAAACTGCACATAAAGCTAAATCAATTATGGGCAAAAAAGGCGTACAAATTGAACACAAGAACAGCGAAGTACCGAAATTTCTTCTTCATATAATATATAAGCTTGTGTAAAAAATTCGTAGGCAACAGGTTCTAGATCACAATCATTGGCAGCCTGATATATTGGAGAAAAATAAAATTGAAGATCAAGAGAAGTTTTCATTTAGTCTTCGACAAGTGTAACTCCAAATTCATGTACCTCAGCACACTGCAAATATAATCTCAGTGCTAGTTCAGATGCAGGAACATTTGATAGAGCTTCAATTGTCTGAAACAAAGGCAAAAAGATAGTCACAGAAATTTTGAAAAAGAAAGGTGTGTATGTGTGTCTGTAAATAACTTTGATGCTTTGAGATTGATATAAGTCCAATTAGACTTTATATATATAGGGTGCGGTTCTACTAAAAAGTGGTTATCCCATGCGAAGTGCAAACGACTGCACCCAATGTCATTCACACTGCACTATTGCCTTTAAACGATGCACTTTTAGAAATGGCGGATTTTTTTACTTAATTATGAATATGGCACCGGGTTGTTGATCAATTTTAATGCATTGTTGGCATATTTGAAGTCATTTGATCATAAATTGGATGCACCAGATCTATTCTTACTTTTCATGGGAAGTGCACTTTTTATCTGAACCAAAACCTATATATGTATATAGAAAGTCTAGTTAAGTAGAACTTAAAGGATGTAAGAGTGAAATGGAATGAAAAAACAAAGCTCACAACTTTGATATTAATTAATAAAGCTCCATTCAGCCGAATACCTGATTTAATATCTGAAATATTTTCTTTGGTTTAGCAGAGACCTCATCTTCAGCACCACCATTATCATCTTGACTTTGCACTTGCCGAGCCAACTTGATCACCAGTAACAAGAAAACTGGTCAGGTTTTCCCTCTGAGAGGGGTTACTGATGGGAATATAGCGATACAAAACAGGGCCAAACCTTTAGTGCACTAAAAACAAGAGGAGGGACAGTGAATGGGATTCTCTTTGGTCCTCCCGTCAAAATATGCTTCTTCAAAGTGTAAATGATCTGCATCACAAGTTGTACAGTGCTCAATTGATTTGTTTTAAAACACTGTACGCGCAAAACTAGCATGCACGTTACATAAAAATGAAAAAAAACTGAAGAAACTCCGGTGACAAAATTTTGTTTTCCAGAAATGACAACTTACATCACTAAAATTGCAATTGAAGAATACATGTGAATTTTAAAATAATTATGGAGAGAGCGTATTAGTTATTACTTCTAACATTTTTTCTGGGTCATCATTATGAAGCATCTGAATAAGTCTTGCAACAGAGTTCTGTTCCTCTTGAAAATCTTCCTCGTCAAGCTGAAATATTCCATGGAAAACCCTTCAAGTACAAAACCATACACAAAATCTCTCCAATAATTTTATTTAGTTGTTGATGACAGTCAGAAAAAAGAAGGGAGAGTAGTGCAATACAACTAAAAGTCAAGCAATCTGTTACATAACAAAGAAGATATATATAACCTCATCAGGAAGAGCCTCATCTAAATCTTTAAGTAGCCCTTTCATTAGTTCAAAAAGTGCTTCGACCTGCAGACAAAATAACTTTAAGACATGAAGCAGCAAACATTAGAGTAGTAAATGTTTATTCTATGTTTTTAATAAATCATTCATACCTTTTCAGCAGTGAAAATACATGTCTTATTTTTCATAATATTTTGAACTATAATATTAGCCATTTCTTTCTTCGTTGCATCATCAAGGTACTCCATAATGCAAGGATAATTAGAAAGCTTGAGTACTGTATCTATATCCTTGTACTTTTCTAATGGAGCACTGAGAAGGGTGACAATCTGTTTGGTTGCTTTCGTATCCTTAAGCTTCCCTTTTCCTGAAAGTTTCTTCTCACAAGCACCCTGTGAGTGAGAAATGAACATGAATGATTTATGTGTTTCCTAAGCAAAAGAAATGCATATACATACGTACATACATACATGTATATCGAAGGACCTAAATCAAGATGTTACTGAAGTGCGTATATTGCTGACCCACCAGTATTTGGTCCACATAGTCAAGGCGGTCAGGGTGGACATGAAGAGTGAATGTCAAAAGAGATGCATATAAAGTCACAACTCCAGCAACAGGCATATCATCTTGAGCCTCTATAACCTGCACCAAAGAAAAGTCTACATTACTTGAAGAAAACACTTTGAACAGCTTGAACAGAAGAGTATACATATATTACATCCTTCACTCAGTAAAGAAGTAAAAGTACAGGTCATTGTCTTCATCACAACACAAATGAAATTAAACTACTGACAGCATCATTAATTGAACTATTGAAGGCATAGTATCTCTCCCTCCCCCTCACTGTTACAGGCCCATTAATAGTATTGTGTTGTGGGGTGAACTACAATAGCATATGACTCTCAATTTCTACTTCATTGCTCTTTTATTCTTTCCAAAATCTTGTAATGTTGCATGCATCACATTGATCGTAATCCTCATAAAAAAAAGATAGCATCTGCAAACAAGATACACCATGACACCTCATCTTGGACAATCACGGTTAACATTTCCACAAATTCACAATGGTTGCAAACTTGCAAATATAGAGGGGCTCAATGCCAAACCATGATGTAGCTTGGTCGTGATATGAAAATATTATACCACACTTCCATGAATCCAAACATTCTCCTTTGACTTGATACATCATACATATCTATGTGTCCCTTACTCAAATACATTCTCCTTACAAAGGAAAGAAGAGAAGGATGCATGCAAATAACCAAATGAAGAATGGACCATCTAAAAAACCAAGTGATGTATAAACACCAAGGTACCAATACACAAAGAAGGGTCTAACAAAATAATTGGTTCAGCTAGTGATCCACAAAGGTCCTCGAATTTGCATTGATTTAGATGAGCAAGATATGTGCATTGATACATTTACATTCACCATGTAATTTTTCAGGTTTGACCCCATGACTTACTGCCCTTGGTAGATATGGCAACATTGCAATATTATAATTCCTGGATACAGGTATATTAATCAAACATAAAGAGTTTTTTGTCATGCTCGTTTGATTGTTTCAAATGCATGAATATTCAGGCTTAGATGATACAACACAATCTTGTCCAAACATGTAAAGGAAGATAACTTTTCGTGAAATTTCCATCCGGACAACGAAATTGTTCAAGGTAACTTTCTTCCTTATTGCTGATATTGGCTTTGCAAATCGATAAAATGATAACCAAGTTAATTTAATTTACGTTCTTTCATCTTTAAAAGTTTTCTTTGTGGCTTAATAGTTGGTCTACAATGAGTTGATATATCTACTTTCTCACTTACAAAATTAAGACAAAGAAATTTCAATGAAATTACGGGGGGGACCTAAATTTTTGCTTGCATTCTCATACGTTGCACTCACGTACCCTTGAGTCAAACACAAGTGAAACTTTCTAGTTTTGGTAAGGTACAACAGAAGTCATATAATTAGTATTATTCTCTGTGCCCACTCTATTGTTTTATAAACATTTTTTAGTTTAACTAAACTTACCATATCAAACTTGTGATTACTCTATTTTGGCAAATTTCTTGAAAATTTATGATCATTTTACTAAAGAAGGCTCTCTTTGGGAAAAACAGATATTTTGAAACATGACTCTTTTTATAGGATACAGGGCCTTATATTTAAAATATACCCTTAGAGCATAGAATAAAAATTACCTTGCCAATGGCACTGTTGAGTTTTACAAATGCTTCGACTCGGAAGAACTCGGGCAAGACCTGTAGAAAGATTAATTTAATTCAAGAAATGTATAACGTCTGATGACTTATTTGAAACCACTTACTTCTGCAGTCGAAGCAGCATAGTTTGAGAGCCTTTCCATCAGGCCAGAAAGCACCGTCTTTATGTCAACTGACGGCTGGAGATATAAATGAGATTAAGAGATAGTTTCATGTCACTCGGAGAGATTGCAAAGATTTATTATCGCTCAGAGAGATTGCAAAGATTTAAAGCACATGAAAAAATACAATGTGACATTTTTATGTTCTAGGATCATGTGTTTACTTGTTCAAGTTCTGAAAGTTCGCCTGAAAGTCCTTATAACTATTTCTCCTCAAATGATCAAATCTAAATTAGTTCTTTTACCTATCAATAAAAGAGATGTTTATTCATTTTACAGCTAATGCAGATAGGAAATGCATTTCACCTGAAGCTGGGGGCAAGCACCCAATAATGTTTCAAGAGTTTGTAAGTGGTACTCATCTGGAAATACTTGAATTATGCAATCCATCAAATAGCATTGTGCAAGTTCATCTTTACAGTTAACAACCTACACGAGATAAGAATAGTAATTTAGATGGATTATTATTACTTATTAGTATATGTGTTATACAAGAAGTAAAGCAAAAAAGAAAGACCATTAAAACTTTACCTGCTCCAAGACTCTAGGAAGCACAATTTCTTTATACATGTCAAGGTCAACGCCCTCAATTTGACTGAGAACGTGCAGGTTCTTACCAACCTAACCAAAGAAGAATAAATCCATGCATAAGTATGTACTTTAATGCTTATCGAACCTAAGCTGGAATTCAAGGTCACTGCTTACAAGATCACGAAGCTCATTTCTTTCCTTTTCTCGTTTCTCCTTTTCCCTAGTGGGTCCCTGCAGATTAGAAAGCATAATTGCAAGAGACGGTCAGAACAGATTAAAATCTTACAGCAGATGCATGATCATTTGCCACAATTCATGCCCGAATGACATGTGAGCCAAAGGGCATAATGTATGAAAGCAGGTGATAACCGATAACAACCCCAAATGACTAAATCAACCTGTTGTTGCATGCGAACCCAAAGTTTGTTCATTTCAGTGAAATTTTGAAGAACAAACTCTACAGCATCCATGACAGTGTCAGCACCCCTGCAGGAAAATTGCATTATGTGTCACCCGAGAAAAGCACAAATGCTACAGAACAATATAGGGGAGCCTCTTGTTCCTTTTTGCATCCATTGACTCAACCTCTCTTCCTAAAAGTGTTAAAGAAACTGTAAAAGAAGCGTTGTCCTATACTCGTTGGTGCAATGCTATGAGAGAAGAATTGAATTCCTTAGATCTCAGTCGTGCTTGGAGTTTGGTTGATTTGCCTGTACAGAAGTATATTGGATATTTGGGTGCATGTGGGTGTTTGTTGTTAAGGTTAACCCGGATGGAGGTTAAAAGCTCATTTGGTTTCTAAAATATATTCTCAAGCATATCGCATTGATTATTCAGACATATTTTTTCATATGGCTATATAACACCAGTTAGGTTACTAATCTCTATGACAGGCCCGTACATCAACTGGATGTCAATTGTCTTTGTCAAGAATGTCTACTTGTACGAAGATCTTCAGGACAAAGTGTACATTGAGCAACCTCCTCGGTTTGTTGCTCAGAGGGAGGTGAGGAGGTCTGTCGTGTGCCCAAAACTCTTTATGGATTAAACCTTCATAACCAGTTCTCATGATAAGTCTGTGTTTCCTATCCTATCTAAAAATATTCTGGGAACTTGCTTTATCTGTGATGTTCGTCTGTTCATCCTCAAGTGACAAAACTAGATCTCTAGTCTTCAAAATCTAAGTAAATTTCTACGTTATCGTGTGTCCAAAAGGGGGCACCATTAGGCCCATTACTGCCTTTGGTTATTTGTTTGTCCAACAGGGACCTCTTTGGATTTACTTTAAACCAGCATAGCATAATATCATAAAATTATGACTATTGCTACGATTATTACGCTATAAATATCATTATTATGAAAAACAATAATGATTAATGTAATTATTTTCACTGCTACTATTATCATTAAAAACTAAATACTCATTGACAATTATGTTATAGTATATGCCATTATTGGCCCTTATAGAATATAGTCAATATACTGATGTCAAAACTCAAAGTGTTATTTAAATAATGTAATAAACAATACATAAACTTTACATCATTATCCATATCAATATATCATCATTAATTCATCTGACTTTCAAGAGTCTCCCAATTCCATTAGCACATTACTCATACCTTGTTTCCTTGTGTTGTTGACCATTTGAATCAACCCTTGTGCATTTTCATTGTGTTGAAAGTCCTTGGTATGCTCTAAATTAGTGTTGCCTATTTTGCTGTGATCTGATCAAACCAATATCTTGTCTTTCTAGTCTAGCCGGGTCTGGTTTGATATGGTCAAGTTTGATATTGTATTAATTTTATTATTTAAGAATATAATATCCATTGATAATTGCTTAATGTATTATTATAGCGTTATTAAATGCCAATTTCTTTACTTCAATTATAAAATTGTTTTTTGTAAAACTATTATTATAGCATTATTAAATACCTAATATTTCTATTGTAGGGAGCGGTTCCGGTGAGAAAGGACTCCCCGGAGAGAAATGAGAATGAATCTGGACCGTTGGATTGTATTATGTGAAACTGAATTGTGCATTTGGTAAAACTGAAATGTACATTAGGTAAAATTGAAATGTTCGGGAAAAAAAAGGTAAAATTCAAACATGAATTAGGTGATATTGAAATATGCAAAATAAAATGTACAAAAATGCCACCGCATCATACCTTTTATTCTGCACATTTTAGTTTTACGTAATGCACATTTCAATTTCATCTAATGCACAATTCAGCTTTACATAATGTCATTGTGAAGTACCCTTTGTGCTGCACATTTCAATTTCACCTAATGCACATTTCAATTTCTTTTGATGCACATTCAATTTCACATAATATAATCTAATGGTCCATATTCATTCTAATTTCTCTGCTAAGATCATTATTTGAACCGAATTCTTCTATTGTATAAAACTATGTTACTTATAGCGTTACTTAAGTGCTTATTGAACCGAATACTTAAAATTTCAACTCTAAGTGCTTTCTTATTTGTTATAGTCATGGATGAACTTACAAAGTCAATTCAAGAAGATGTGTTGTGGTGCATGATATTTGACGACGATGTTGTGGTGATGAGACAAAATTGGATGTAAAAGTAAAGTTGGAAGTATGGCGTCAAGCATTGGAGAACAAGGGTTTCAGACTGAGTCAGAGTAAGATCAAGTATATGGAGTCCAAGTTTGGTGGAGGTAAAAGCAGTGGTAACAGTGGGATTACCTGAATGGTAAAGAGGTATCGCTCAGTGATATGTTCCATTACTTGGGCTCCATAATTCAAAAGGACAGTGAACTAGATGGAGATGTATCTCATAACATCATAACAGGTGGATCCGTGGATGAAATGGAAGAGTGTGTCAGGGTTTCTATGTGATCGAGGTATTTTGTCTAGACTCAAGGGTAAATTTTATCGAACAACAATTAGGCCTGCATTACTATATGGTGTAGAGTGTTAAGCGGTGGAACAATGTCACATTCAAAAGATGAATGTGGCAGAGATGCGCACGCTGTGTTGGATGTATGGACATACTAGTACTAGAAAATACCGCTTGAGGAATGACACAATCAGACAATAGGTGGGAGTATCATCTATTGAGAATAAGACGCGGGAATCTCAATTGTGATGGTTTGGTCATGTGTGTAGGAGATCGAGTGATGCACCTGTTACACGAGTTGAGAGGTGTGGGGATGAGCCAGGGAGGAGAGGGAGAGGTAGACGCAAGCAGACGTGGATTAGAGGAGTCAGAAGTGATATGCTTCTTCTTGGGTTGGATGAGAGCATAGCTTTGGAGAGAGGAAAGTGAAAGATGAATATTCGGGTGGAGGATTGATCTTTTTCACCTTTTTTAAATCCTTTTATCTTTTTATCGTCTTTATCTTTCTTATGTTCTTTATCATTTTATCCTTTTTATTATATTCTTCGTATATATATACGTATATATAATGATCTAGTCAGGCGCGCCTCATAGGAAACGTCGTGCGGACTTGCCCGTTTGAGTGTCTTCTAGGTGGAATTTTTTAATGAAATTTTTTGAACATGTTCCTCATCAAGTCTAGTTTATCCATACCAAATTTCAGTTCAAAATTCAATCGGGAAGGCAGTTAAATAAATTCTGGAAACATATTGCGCATTATGTACGTATACAAAACGCAGTATGTTTCAAGAATTTATTTAACTGACTTCCAGATGGATTTTTGAGCTGAAATTTGGTATGAATAAACTAGACTTAATGAGGAACATGCTCAAAAAAATTCATCAAAAAAATCCACCGGGAAGACCCTCAAACGGACAAGCCCGCACGGCGGGTCTGGTCAGCCGCGCCTGACCAAATCAGTACTATATATATATATATATATATATATATATATATATATATATATATATATCCATCATTCATCATCATTATCCCAGTGCCGCAAAGCCCCCCCCCCCACCTACAGTGGGGTAAGGGGGGTCGGATGTACGCAGTCTTACCTGTACTAAAAAGCACAAAGAGACTGTTTCCGAATGACCCATGGTGAAAATCGCGTCGAAAATTGCATGAATTGACGGTTGCTTCATAACAAAGAAACGCAAAGAGTTTAGTGAGCCATTTTGCTTTATTCCATCATATTCACAAGCCAAAATATAGTGAATCTTTGGCTTCATTGCATCATATATATATATATATATATATATATATATATCTTTTTTATCTTATCACTTTATTTTGATCTTATATTTATCTTTATCTCTATCTTATCTTTGATGTATCTTTTTAATCATACTTTTTATAGTGTTATTAAATACCTAAAATTTTATTGTACAAAAATATAGCTATTATATAAAGATTATAATATTATGGTGTATATTTTTAAAACTACGGTGCTTATATCATTTTTATTGTATGCTTTTAAAGCTATATTACTTAGAGCGTTATTACATACCTAATATTTTTATTGTATAAAACTATTATTATAGTTACAAACAAACAAAAATAACTTCGCGAATAATGTACTACATAATTATTAATGCATAATGCATATCCATAATAACAAAAAACCAAAACAGACCATCAAAAAAACCGACATAGATGATTGGTCTTAAGACTCGAGGCTTATTTCAATACCTCTCATGTGTGCCTCAAAACCGCCATAGTAGACCATGGTTTGTCCTCAAGTAACATAATCAGATCCGGAATCTTTATAGTGTATTTTACTAGGTTATTTCACTTATTTGCGTGTTCAATAACCATGCAGGTGTTAGTGTATTACTATCCTAACACAAGTAGATATCTGGTCTTCAAGTACTTTTCTTTTCTGAAGTTATTCCCTTTTCATCCTCTATGAGTCGCATCAAAGTAGGATGATGAAAACTTAGTCTACGCTGTTGTAACATATGTCCCTAGCCTCCCACAATATTGACAGATTGCATTTTTAAAAGAAAATTATTTCGTTTTAAATAGTCACCATCATTAGTACTAATTATGAGTTCTCTGAGCAGAATCAGCATATCTTTGCCATTCAGACGCCTAATTTAATTAGCCACCACCATTCATACCTCTCTCACCGTCTCACGGCATAGCTTATATCCTTCTATGCAATTATGCAAACAATTTTTCATAAAATGGGTTTCCATGGATCCTCAAGTTCATAGGCAGTTTCTTCAGTGTTTGGTTTCAACATAAGCAAACTATTTATGCTGTTGAGGACCTGAGGTATAAACATTATACCTTTCTAACACATTCAAATTGAAATTACGGATAGAGAGTGAAAAAATAATACTACCTCCGTCCCCCTAAGTTTGGGACAAGAGAAGGCGGCACAGTTATTAATAAACGTGGGTTTATGTGGTTGATATTGAATTGATAAAGCAAGAATGATTTAGAACCACACAAATTTTACCAAATAAGGTATGGGACAATTTTAGTGGGATGGACCGAAAAGGTAAAATGGGACAATCATAGCGGGACGGAGGGAGTAACAGCTAACTGAGAACTTGAGACTCCATGAGCACAGTACCCACCAATTAAGGCTAGGGTGTTGTTTTCGGGATTGGAATCATGGAAATCTATGTTTTATCTAGAAACTCGGGCTAAAACCTTCTACATAAAAACTTAGGGAAAAAGCATTAAATACTAAGATGATCGATGCATTTACCCTTCGTATTCGGATCCAATATCAGGCAATTTATCCCTACTGACTTGAGAAAGGTAACTCCTTAAGAAGAGCCCACGCAACGGATGTTGTATACCACGGCACATTTCTACAAGATCTTTAAGAATGTCCTTGGCAGGAGCTTCCTTGGATTTGATGTACACAGACCCAACTGTGCAAAGTAAATACCTGATATGAAAATGTACTAGCTTAGAGCATTTTATGCATAATAAGTGTAGTATGAAAGACGTTTACAAGATAAACCTATTATCTCATGGGGACGTATAACTTTGGGGAGGAAACAATCTCTTAAACATGTTTTCATGTAGGTTAGGTACATTTGAATTTAGATAGATGTGTCACTAAGAAAAGACTACCATGCATTGCATGTATTTTATATGGTAAAGCGTAGCGATTCACACAAAGAGCGTAGTAGCCTCTGTTCCCACATCACTGATACATGCTTCGATGCAGTCTCAAGTTTACAGTTTACACTCCTATATCTAAAACAATAGACTACAATCTTATTCATTCCTCTCTTACAATGCACATTAAAATTCTAGAAAGTCAAGCTAATGATTGCAATAAATATTTTTAGCTACACTTGAGGATTCTTAAAATATCAACAAGAAACCACTGATACAATGGAGCATTTGCTTTGTATAGGAATTACCGGAAATGGAGAGAAATAAACTCCTTATTCCTAAATAAACCAAACTAAACATACCGAGCATTCTTAGGGAGTGTTTGGAATTGATTATGTTTCAGCTTCTTTTTTAAAAGCAGAATCAGAATCAATTTTCAGAAGTTGATATCCCCAGCTTCTAAAAAGTTGCTTTTAGAAGCAATTTGAAGCACCCAGAAGTACTTCTGCACTTTCAGCCAAACACTCTCATATCCGCTTCTACTCCTTGAAGGAGCAGAAGCAGTTTTAAGAAGCAGATCCAAACACCCCCCTTATTCCTAAGTAGGATCCTTTATATTTTAACCTCTAAATAGGAGTTATTTTTTCCTATGGAAAATATTATAATAGTTGGAGGACTAATGCATTCCTGTTAAATAAAATATTCCGCGCTAATTATTGCCCCACACTGCAACTAATCCCCTTGTCAGATTGTCTTCCCAATTTATGATCTCCACCCACTTCTCAGTGACTTCAAAATCTCCTCGAATGGCTTCACGATTCGACACTGGTTATGCATTGTAAGTTCATGACCAGTCTTACATGCCAATTCTAGTAAATCATGTTATTGCATTCATTTAATGCCCTTGGATATACACTGTTCTTTCCTCCCATTTAAAAATATACTACACTCAGCTTTGTATTTCTTCATGATATTAATAAACAGGTAGTTGACTTATGTTAGATAAGACTAGAATTTGATGCAAAAGATGTATTCTGGTTGTAATACAAGGTGACAAATACACAAAATCCTTGTCAACACAATTGCAGATTTCCAGTCGCCTTGAAATAATTCAAAACTAAACAAATGTATAAATAAACAGATAGTCATGCGTGTCTGTCCCAATTTCTCTTTCCATCAACTGCATTTGTATACTCCTAATGTTCCCAATATCATCAGTTTAGCTACTTTATGAGTCACTTAATTAAATACAGGTGCTCTTTATTTAAAGACTCATACCCAGCATTACCAAAATTCAACTGTTTTGTAGAAATCAAATATATAGAAGCAACAAAATGAACTTTCTAAAAGATCTATACAATTGTTACAATGAATGAAATTCCTAGGCCGGAATACATGCAACTGAATTTCATTTTCAAGTTACTGGCCAAAAATAGTTCCATAGCACAAATTAGAGCCTCGGGGTATGGGCAGCAGTACAGAAAGGCAATAACTGAACGCAATTACTAAATGAAACTCACAATCTGGGCAAAATATTGCCAGCATGCTGCACGAGCTCATACAACTCCACTATAGAGCACCCTTTAGTCGTCTCCTCCCTGAAGAAAATCTCGAGCTTCCTCAATTCATCAAAAGCTCTCATATCTAAACCCAGCTCAAATTTATCAGAATTGACAAATTCGAAATAGAAGAACTACAGCTAAGGCCGAACAGATTCCTACATAAATAAGTTATAATTAGATCAGTCAGCAAGCATACAAAGTTCGTAGTATTTGTGCGGCGATAGTCTCGAAGTTCGAAGCTCCGAGAGCATCTGGGCAGAATACTTCAATGCGTCCTTCAGATTATTCGAATCCTAGAAGCAAATAGATAAAATAAGGTCGTTGAAAGCGTAAATTCGAGACAGCAAGTAATTTGGGGTTGGGAAGTACGAGAGCACGATGCATGTAGAAAGCGTTCTGTTGAAGGCCGGTGATCCCGGCGGCGAGCCATTTATCTTCGTCTTCGACACCGCCGGTGATCATCGTACTGCTGCCCTTCTTCTCCACAGTGATGAATTAGGATTTCTCTCGTCTTCCCTTTGCTTACTTGGCTGAACTGTGCTCTGTACAATTACTGGTCGACGGGTCGGGTCATTACTGTGCTCTTTTCCTGGATCCAACTTCGCACGACGGCGTGAGGATACCAGAGTGGCGCCCACTTTTTTAGTTTTTACTGGGGCCAAAATCTCTGCACATAAATTAGAGCCCGTTTGGTAGCACGAAAATCGGCTGTTTTGGCTGATTCTGCTGAAATTTATGAAGTTCTGGCTGAAGTGGCTGCATTGGCTGATTCTGCTGATATAAGAAAAAAATATTTTTAAAATATATTTTATTAATAAAATAAAGAAAAAATTATATGTAAAAATAGCTAAAATTGTCATCTACAGAAACTTCAGCCAATACAGCCAGAAAAGTAACTTCAACCTTACTTTTTCTGCTTATTACAAAATTCAGCGCGCGAAAGCAAAATTTACGTGTTTGGTGAAAAAGTTGGTTGATAAGCCTGATAAGCCGAAAATCATGGTTGCCAAACGGCCTCTTAATTTGGAAGATATCATTTGAATGTTACTTAAAAAAAAGTGCTTTTCAACTAACTTTTAGTTTTAAAAAAATTTGAAAAGTGTTTTGATGACAACTTCTGTTTAAATTAATCATTTAAAAGTTAAAAGTGGGAAGCAGATAGAAAGGGTATTTTAAACTGCTTTTCACTTTTTCTATTACACAAAAAATACTTATTTATCAAACACTACCAACTTTTACTTTTTTTAAAATTATTTTTTTCTCAAACACTACCAACTTTTACTATTAAGTATTTTCTCTAAAATCACTTTAAAAAATCATTTTTTAAAAGTAGAAACAATCGCAAACACTCCCTAAATACAGATTAATAAACTAAAAATATGGGATTGAGCATCGTGTGAAGGACATGGAATTGTCTAGAATTATCAAATTTTTTATTTAAACGGGAAAGTAGTAAAGTTAGTGAGATAACTAAAAAGAAAATTTGACACAGTCTTAAAAGACGGACAAAATGTTTTTCATGTTGGCATGTCACCTAAAAATGCACAAATTTTAGATATAAAAATGTCTTCATCAAGCATAGCTCCACCTCTTAAAATTTGTGAAATTGGTGAAATAAGTGATTGCATTTATTAAATTGTGAGAAATTACATTCGAATTATATTTTATTAATAAAATAAAATTAAGACTTTTTACGTTTTTCACTTTTTCCCTTAATAGGACCAACTCACTCCTATTATAAAAGTATGAAACATGTGAAAATCAAAATCTCACTTTTGCACATGCACCTATTTACCTTTCTTTAATTAATTTCTCCCCTTCTGTGCACGTCTCCACGTCATTGTCCACTTCATCCTTATTCCTTAGCCAGCGTTGTCATTGCTGACACCACTGCATGCCGCTTTCTGTCATGTTTCTTCTTCATGTTGCTCCCCCTCTTCCTCCTTCTCCACCTCCTATTATTCTATTTTTCTGAGTTTTGATATTGATTTTTTTATTTTCCTTTTCTTTTGTTTTTTAGTTTTGACATTCACTTTATTGATTTTTGGACTTTTATTTCGTATTTCTGATTTCTGATTTCTTGTTTAAAAAAATCTGAACTTGTGGATGATGGCATGAGATTTGGCCAAGTTTGTGGTAGAAATGCACGCTGGCAATCGTATCATGTCAAAAAAAAACTTGTGTAAGCCTGGTTGTCTGATATTTTGTCAAATTGTCATTAACTTCCTATTTCAGATTGAGGTGAATTTGTTAAAGTGATTGTTCCAATAAAATATCTTATTATTCAAATATTTAGTTGTTGACTTCATTTGCCAAGATTATGGTAGTTTTGTGTTGGTCTACCAAGATAAGTCTATCAACTTTTGATAGATTTGAAAAATCGTTTCCATGGCATATTTATAATTATATATTTAAGGCTAAATCTGACAACCTAATGGAAAAAGTATGGTGTCGATGTTGTGATGGAGACTGTTGTAATACTTAAGATTAATTTAAAAGGATTAATACTATTACTCATACCAACAAGGCGCATCTCCATTTAAGTGTGCTTACACGGGAGTATTCTTGGAAAGGGTGACCCCCAGGAAGCGTGCATGAGTGAAAACAAAGTGCATGGTAAAGACTTGTGTTGATTTGTGAGGACAATACTAGTGGTCTGGATCAGGGGCGGAACCAGGGGCGAGCCGGTGCTGGCACCACCCCTTCGCCGGAGTTATTTTAGTAGTAGTATCAGGTTTTTCGAGCGGCGCCCCTTCATCTTCTTCACTGAGACAGCCATGCGCCCCGGCTACTCTGCGAGATCCAACGAAGGAGAAGAACAGTCGGTGCAGTCTGTTTTCTTTTTAATTAATTCAATGTGCCAAACGACGCCGTTTGGTAAAGTGCACACGAAAAGTGGAAACGGCGTCGTTTTGGCCATTAATGTGGTATACGCGTTTGGCCTTCCCGTTTCCCCCAATTCGCGTTCCCCGCCTCGTTCCAGTCTTAGACTTCGAACTTCCGCCTTGCTCCAAAGTTCCGCAGAGTGCAGACGGGCGACGGCAGAACCGCAGACCGCCGTGGACTCGTGGCTTGTTGCATTCTTGAGACTTCGAACGTCCGCCTTCGTCCAGAGTTCCGCAGACAGCTTCGTGAGTTCTTCGCTCCTCCCTCGCGTCCTAATACTAGCCGTCGGCCGCCCTATCATGTTTCTGCGTTCATCCGAAGTAAGGCCAGTTGACTGGCTAGTCTGGTAATTAATTTTGAAATTTAAATATGTTTAATTATTTTAATTTGTTATTTGCTTTAATTTAATATTTAATTTGGAATTGAATTGTTTAATTGCTTTAAGGTTTAAATTCTTTTGCAAGATTATTGATTAATTAATTTAATTGCTTTAAAGTGTAATTGATTAATTGCTTGAATTGGTACAACCTTATAAAGTTGAAATTGATTGTGCAATTTTTTTTATTAATTAGTTTCATTGCTTTAAATTTTAATTTATTATAACTATTTAAGAATTTGAATTGAAATGCTTTTTAACTTGTTAAGTTACTCATGTGATTATGTTTATTTTACAATTTGTAACACGAGGCGATGTGTCTTCTAGATTAGATAACAAAGAAAATAGTAGAGAAAAAAATCCTCGTGTCTAGACCTATATAGATTACATAAACCAATCAAAGATTATATTTCTTTTATTAGAGATCAGGTTTGGAGAGAATATTTAACAAGAGGTCCGTCTAGCCCGATTGGTCGTGTATATCCTAAGAATGTGTATGGTCGTGCAGCCACCCCTTTATTTTCGTTCTAGTTCCGCCACTGGTCTGGATGGAATTTAGGAGTAAGAGTAACTACTTTGGGCCCTCGGAGTCAGGGTATTACAACGGCGGCACTCGGAGATAAAGTGGCGGTCCCGAGATTGACACTGGCGGTACTTTGCTCGGCGATGGCAGTGACTAGAGTGGCGGCGGAAGATGGTGACGCCGGTTGAGCGGCGATGAATGGTGTGACACTCCGAAAATTTAAATGAAAAATATATATATATATATATATATATATATATATATATATATATATATATATATATATATATGTATATATATATAACATGAAATTGAATGATACTTAAGAGGATAATTAATTAATTGAAAATAGAATTTCAAAATGTATAAAAAGAAAGTACATCTTTGAAACGTAAACTAGTTGGCCGTTCAATACCATTTATATATCTATTATTTACACTCCGTATTATTCAATAATAAATATGGACACATACCTAATATGGGACGTACGATTTTACATACACACATGAGAAATATTTATACGGAGAAAATGAAAATAATTAACGGCTGAAGCTTTTAAAGGATTTTAGGCTGAAAACCCTAGACCTAGAACCTTCCTGTGAGCATGTATATATACTACGTGTCTATAATCGGCTGAGTCGCCACATCCAAAACCTGCGCACAAATATACCAATTGGCCGGCGTACACTCCACGACGCCGGAGAAGAAGGGAATCACTGGAGAAGGATCTGATCGTTGCACCAGTTGCCAGGCTGCTGTCACGCCAGAAGAGGAGAAGTCAAGTCAACGGACCATCGTTTGCTTGCGAAGAGAAGAACGCTGAAGTACTGAAAGTTTGAAACTGCGATGCCGGAGTTGGCGTCAGAACTGAGTACGGGTTGACCGACTGCTGCTTTTCACGACGGAGGTGGAGGGGTCTCCACCACCGCTAAGTTTCTGGGACGGACTGCCTCCACAGCCCAAAACTGCGCGTCGCCGGAGTTGCTGATTCGAACTAACGCCGGAGGAAGAGAGATATACTGCAGTTGCTTCCACGGGACCAGACTGCCGCCAGAGCCGGAGACACCGTTTGAGGAAAGTAGCGAAGCTCACAAACTGAATGCCGGTGCCAATTTGCGTAGAAGACGAACAAAAACTCCGTAAGACCTGCTTTGCTGTTCTGCGTAGTATAATATCTATGGGCTGAACTATTTTATGGTTTTATTGGGCTGATTACTCCCACTAGGCTTCCAAACTCGTACAAGTACAACAATAATTAGTAATAATTTAACCATAATAATTAATAATGATAGTAGAGTATAATTAGACTATTTATATAATTATAGATTGGATTACTTACTGAATGAGAAGGTTAAAACAAACGTATTATATGAGAAATATGAGAGGGAATTCGGAGTAATAAAATTATAGTTTGAATAAGATATTGATTTTAGAATTTTCAATAGAAGGTGCATCGAGTGAGGAGCTAGGAAGGTAGAAGAATTGCCTAGAGTGTTTGGAGTCTGAGGTAAGTTTCACGTCAACCAAAATTATACATTTTCCTCGTAAATCTATTTATGATTATTTATTTGCAATATTTGAGTATTTGATGAGATTTCTAGCAATTACATTTATGTATTAGTTGCGATTGACATTTTTATTTGAGTATTTGGAATGATTTATGGATTGCTATTGAGAAATTATATTTGAGAGTTGAGTATTGGATATTGGGTGATATTTTGAGTATTTGAGTTATCGTATGAATTATTGTTGAGATTATAATTGAGATTTGAGCTATTTATGAAGTATTCTATATTTTGGCCTTTTGTGAAATTTTAATGTATGGTACATTTGAGTGTATTTGTTGGAGTTAATATTTTACATTGTGGATTATTTTGTGGAGTTTGGATTTCATATCCGTTTTGGTTGAGGTTGTGATTTTGGAACTTTGAGAATGAATTGTGATTTTTTTGTGAGCACCCAGAGAAATCTGTGGTGTCAGTTTGCCATATTCGGATAAATGTGGTATTGGTGAGTGGTAATGGCTATAAGTCTAAATCCACCAGGGGTACTTCCCAAAAGCGGAGTATCCCAGCTTAATTGTAGTGTAGTTGGTAGAAAAATCCCGACTACTCGGGCTTCTTACTTCCCGGAGGGCTTGGAATCCCTTTTAGGGGGTGTGCACACTTAAGGTAGGAGTTCGGCTTCCACTGGACTTTGATTGGTTTTGAGGTGAACTGTACTTTGATTGGATTGAGGTAATTGAGATTATTTGATTGGCTTGATTTGGACTTGAGGTGAATATTATTTGATTGGATTGTGGTGGATTTGAATTATTGGACTGATTGGAATGATTGAATTGGATTATATTTGGATTTAATTCGAGTTGGATTGAATTATTAAGTTATTGTGTAATTTCAAATTACAAATACTTTTGGATTTGATTCGGTTTGATTATGAGTACTTGGAAGTATTTTGAGAATGATTTTTGGTACTTTACGTATATTGGTATCTTTTTGGTGTTTTTGTAATTATTGTGGTTTGGAAATACTTACGATTTTGAAGTACTTTGATTTTGTAAATATTTGAAGTACTAATTTTTACTAGTGAATTATGTTATGAGAATATTTTATAAATATTGTTTTACTTACGATTTATATTAATTATTTTTAAATGATTTTTCTTCCAAAATGTTTTACTAAAATTTAACATGTCTCAAATTATATATTTTTTTATGAGGTTAGGTGGAACTTACTTAGCATTGTTGCTAATTTTTGTTTTCTTTTGCTTTTCTTTCTGTACTTGATTTTGTACAGGTAATGCTTTGCTGATGATGTTGATTTCGAGAGACTTCCGCTAGAGAAAACATAGTTAGTAAATCATTGTAATTCCATTTTCAATATCTTTAGTTAGTGAATAATTATTTTTGGAGTTTAAGTTGTTTTAGCCTGTGCACTCGGTTAAGGGAGAATCGAGTGTGGCGGTACGCCCCTATTTCCCTTTTGGTTTTCCGCTGCATAACTCTGATGTTTTCGAATAAAGTTAATATTTCTTTTGAATAAAGTTGGTATCAGAGACAATGGTTTTTCCGGGGCATTTTCCAAAACATTTTTCCAAAAGTATTTTAAACAAATTTTTAAAATTTTTCCCATGTTTAATAAATTTTATTAAGAGATACCAACAAGTTGGTATCAGAGACTATGGTTCTTTGGGGAATTTTTCTAAACAATTTTTCTAAGGTTTTCTAAAAAGTTTTGCACACATTTTTGAAATTTCCTTTAAAGGTTTTTTTTAAAATGCTTTTCCAAATTATATTTGAAAAAAAAAACAATCTAAGACTAAAATAAAATTTTAGGCGCGTGGCCGGTGAGGTTGTGAGACTTTGATTTTGATTTCCGTTGATTTTGCGGCTCTTTTGATTTTCTTGGGATATGTTTAAGTGTGACATATCCATATATGTTTATTTGAGGATAAGTTTGGACTTATAGAAGAACTTTAGACAATATTTGATTAGTGAGTTATTGGTTAGAGTAGTAAAATTGTGAATACTAGCTATTTGATAGATTTCTTATTTGTATCCTAAACGCTATCCTTTTCAAGGAGACAATGACGTCAACGAGGAACAACTTCGAGAACAATGATGCCGCACCAACGAACTCGGAGTTAGCTCAAAATATGGTCCAACTAACACAACTCATCCAGACTGTTGCGAATGTGTTACTGCAGAATCAAAACCAACAACATCTCAACACCCGTAATGATGTAGCGAAACTTGTAGCAAAGCGTACTCCCCCGAGCTATTTAGGCCAAGAAGATCCTCGCATCCTCGAAGATTGGATTCGCACTTTCGACAAACTCTTTGAGTCTATGAACTGCCCCGCGGATCAACGAGTTGATACGGCTGCATACTACTTACGTGAAGAGGCGGATAATTGGTGGGCTACGACTGCCCCAACACTGCGTCAACAACCCGACTTTTCTTGGGAGACATTTAAGAAGGCAATGCGAGAAAGATTCTATCCCGAGCACGTGAGAGCTGAGAAGTACGAAGAATTCTTACACCTAAAGAAAGTGGGTATAACTGTCCAAGAATACCACGCCAAATTCTTGGAGCTCGCACGATTTGCACCTGCGCTAGTTCCCGATGAAATCGAGAAAACAAACAAGTTTATACGCGGTTTGAACTTCGAGACACAAAAAGCTCTTTGCGTTACAGAATGCCAAACTCTGAATGAGGCCTACGGCAAAGCTACCAAGCGTTATCGAGTAAAACAGCTCCAGAAGGAAGCACTTAAGAAAGCGAGAAAGGGCACCGAAGAAGAAAGCAAACGGGGAGACAAACGACAGAGGCCAAATCATCTGAAGGAGACCCGAAACATGAACAAGATCAACAATCAAGGTCACGATCAAAAGCGTAAGAAGAACTATTCCGCTGATAACGCACACTTCTATTGCACGAAATGTGGAAAGGATCACCCTGGGAAATACTGTGACGGAACACTCGCACGATGTTTTCACTGTGGCAAGCTAGGGCATCGGGTGTTCGAGTGCCGTTCTAGAAAGAAGGGAATACCCCCAAGTCATGAAGTCAATCATCACTCAAGGAATGCCAACCACAACTGAGGAACATGAGAATAATAAGCAGAATTATATAATCAAAATTTTAGTTATCCGTACTAGTAAATCTCTTTGAGAATAATGTATCGTTTTGGTCTTGAATGAATAATTATTTTCTTTGAGTAAGTTGTATGCTTCAGGGACGAAGCACATTTTTAAGGGGGGTAGAATGTGACACTCCGAAAATTTAAATGAAATATATATATATATATATATATATATATATGTATGTATGTATATATATATATATATAACATGAAATTGAATGATACTTAAAAGGATAATTAATTAATTGAAAATAGAATTTCAAAATGTATAAAAAGAAAGTACATCTTTGAAACGTAAACTAGTTGGCCGTTCAATACCATTTATATATCTATTATTTACACTCCGTATTATTCAATAATAAATATGGACACTACCTAATATGGGACGTATGATTTTACATACGCACATGAGAAATATTTATACGGAGAAAATGAAAATAATTAACGGCTGAAGCTTTTAAAGGATTTTAGGCTGAAAACCCTAGACCTAGAACCTTCCTGTGAGCATGTATATATACTACGTGTCTATAATCGGCTGAGTCGCCACATCCAAAACCTGCGCACAAATATACCAATTGGCCGGCGTACACTCCACGACGCCGGAGAAGAAGGGAATCACTGGAGAAGGATCTGATCGTTGCACCAGTTGCCAGGCTGCTGTCACGCCAGAAGAGGAGAAGTCAAGTCAACGGACCATCGTTTGCTTGCGAAGAGAAGAACGCTGAAGTACTGAAAGTTTGAAACTGCGATGCCGGAGTTGGCGTCAGAACTGAGTACGGGTTGACCGACTGCTGCTTTTCACGACGGAGGTGGAGGGGTCTCCACCACCGCTAAGTTTCTGGGACGGACTGCCTCCACAGCCCAAAACTGCGCGTCGCCGGAGTTGCTGATTCGAACTAACGCCGGAGGAAGAGAGATATACTGCAGTTGCTTCCACGGGACCAGACTGCCGCCAGAGCCGGAGACACCGTTTGAAGGAAAGTAGCGAAGCTCACAAACTGAATGCCGGTGCCAATTTGCGTAGAAGACGAACAAAAACTCCGTAAGACCTGCTTTGCTGTTCTGCGTAGTATAATATCTATGGGCTGAACTATTTTATGGTTTTATTGGGCTGATTACTCCCACTAGGCTTCCAAACTCGTACAAGTACAACAATAATTAGTAATAATTTAACCATAATAATTAATAATGATAGTAGAGTATAATTAGACTATTTATATAATTATAGATTGGATTACTTACTGAATGAGAAGGTTAAAACAAACGTATTATATGAGAAATATGAGAGGGAATTCGGAGTAATAAAATTATAGTTTGAATAAGATATTGATTTTAGAATTTTCAATAGAAGGTGCATCGAGTGAGGAGCTAGGAAGGTAGAAGAATTGCCTAGAGTGTTTGGAGTCTGAGGTAAGTTTCACGTCAACCAAAATTATACATTTTCCTCGTAAATCTATTTATGATTATTTATTTGCAATATTTGAGTATTTGATGAGATTTCTAGCAATTACATTTATGTATTAGTTGCGATTGACATTTTTATTTGAGTATTTGGAATGATTTATGGATTGCTATTGAGAAATTATATTTGAGAGTTGAGTATTGGATATTGGGTGATATTTTGAGTATTTGAGTTATCGTATGAATTATTGTTGAGATTATAATTGAGATTTGAGCTATTTATGAAGTATTCTATATTTTGGCCTTTTGTGAAATTTTAATGTATGGTACATTTGAGTGTATTTGTTGGAGTTAATATTTTACATTGTGGATTATTTTGTGGAGTTTGGATTTCATATCCGTTTTGGTTGAGGTTGTGATTTTGGAACTTTGAGAATGAATTGTGATTTTTTTGTGAGCACCCAGAGAAATCTGTGGTGTCAGTTTGCCATATTCGGATAAATGTGGTATTGGTGAGTGGTAATGGCTATAAGTCTAAATCCACCAGGGGTACTTCCCAAAAGCGGAGTATCCCAGCTTAATTGTAGTGTAGTTGGTAGAAAAATCCCGACTACTCGGGCTTCTTACTTCCCGGAGGGCTTGGAATCCCTTTTAGGGGGTGTGCACACTTAAGGTAGGAGTTCGGCTTCCACTGGACTTTGATTGGTTTTGAGGTGAACTGTACTTTGATTGGATTGAGGTAATTGAGATTATTTGATTGGCTTGATTTGGACTTGAGGTGAATATTATTTGATTGGATTGTGGTGGATTTGAATTATTGGACTGATTGGAATGATTGAATTGGATTATATTTGGATTTAATTCGAGTTGGATTGAATTATTAAGTTATTGTGTAATTTCAAATTACAAATACTTTTGGATTTGATTCGGTTTGATTATGAGTACTTGGAAGTATTTTGAGAATGATTTTTGGTACTTTACGTATATTGGTATCTTTTTGGTGTTTTTGTAATTATTGTGGTTTGGAAATACTTATCTATATTTGAAGTACTAATTTTTACTAGTGAATTATGTTATGAGAATATTTTATAAATATTGTTTTACTTACGATTTATATTAATTATTTTTAAATGATTTTTCTTCCAAAATGTTTTACTAAAATTTAACATGTCTCAAATTATATATTTTTTTTATGAGGTTAGGTGGAACTTACTTAGCATTGTTGCTAATTTTTGTTTTCTTTTGCTTTTCTTTCTGTACTTGATTTTGTACAGGTAATGCTTTGCTGATGATGTTGATTTCGAGAGACTTCCGCTAGAGAAAACATAGTTAGTAAATCATTGTAATTCCATTTTCAATATCTTTAGTTAGTGAATAATTATTTTTGGAGTTTAAGTTGTTTTAGCCTGTGCACTCGGTTAAGGGAGAATCGAGTGTGGCGGTACGCACCTATTTCCCTTTTGGTTTTCCGCTGCATAACTCTGATGTTTTCGAATAAAGTTAATATTTCTTTTGAATAAAGTATTATTTTTGGGTGGGAAATTTGGGGGTGTTACAAATGGTGACACCGACACGGAATGCGGCGGCAGACCATTGTGGCAAGGGCAGGGATAGACGGTGCTTGCGAGAGATGGGATAGGTGGTGTCTGTCAGGGTGGAGGCAGACGACGGCAAGCTACTATAACACGTGTTTCAGTTATGTAACACGTGTTGTGATGGAGGCAATGTTACTGTAACACGTATTAAATCTAAACGTCAATCCTAGATTTAGAAGTCACTCACACGTTCCTATGAAGATGTATGACCAAATGATTACGAATTAGGAGAGAGAAATGAAAACGACAAAAGAAACAATATGAATTAGGCAACAAACACACTTACCACAAGATTTATTATTTGATCACGTTCTTGGCTTAAAATATCTTCTTGGATTTGTCAGGATTGAAGAGCTGGAAGAAATAGAGCTTAGAGAGTCGGCCTTAGCGTTTTTGGAATGAAGGAATTCGAGTTAAGGATGTATTTTTAGTAAAAAAAAACCGAAGTTGGGTCAACCAAGGCCAAAATATGGATGCGTGCCATGCGTGCCTGCCACGCACGCCGTGTGTAGCTGGCAGTAGCTCATCCGTTTGATTCCTTTGTCACGCACGCCGTGTGTGACCTCCAAACGCACCAAAGTCAAAGTTTGCTCCATTTCTTCCTCGTTCGGGCATCCCCTTGGTCCCAAACACTAAACCAAACATAAATAAACTATCTAAAGACCTTCTAAAAGGTAAGGCTCAAAGTTTTAAATATATCTCAAACTCTCTCAAATTTTTGGGGTATTACAGCTATTACTAGTAGTTGAAAGTTTAGGATTTCAACAATTTTTTAATTTTACATTTTTTAAATTAGAAAATTTAAAACATAACTATTTTTGTCCAACTGTGTTTTATTTGACTCTACGAACCCTTTCTTTCGTTAACATTCCTGTATGTGCAATTAACTCTACTTTTACTCCTATTTGAGTAATTAGCTCTAAAGAAAACAATATATAAATTATATCTGAAATTGTCCTTAATAGAGTATAGTTTAGAGAGAAGGGGAGTTTGAAAGAGAAGGATCAGATATTGATGATTTTCCAACCACTTACATCTAACCTCAAGGGGGTACTTATAGAGGAAATATGGATTCAGCTCCCAATCTTGGGCCTGAGAGGCCCGATTACAATGATGGGCCACTGAGTGGCTAACATACAAAGTATGTTGTTCTAATAAGTGTACAATAATTGAACGTTATTTGTTATATGTTCCTAGCCGAGGTGATCAGGTTGTACTTGATTGGAGTTGTTAGCTTTGTGTCCTGATTTCATCGTCTCACGACACTCTTTGTGTAGATGGGTCTCACTGGCTGAGGGGCTCAACCAGGGTGGGTAGTCCAGTAGTTGCAGGAGGTTAGTGTATCCATGAGTATGTGGGTCGAAGGCTCAAGCCTATATACTCTTTTTTTTTCGATAACATGTAAGTATATTATAAACCGAAAAATAGCATTTTACAATGCATCAAATCCAAATCAAAATGACTATCTAAGCTAGAATAAACTAACCTAGATGCAATGCATCAAAATAATGGGACAGTCCCCATTTCACAAATAAGGTTCAAAACAAAATCAAACTATCTCAACAAAATATTAGGTATCCCTAATTTAACCTCCAAAGAAATCTCGGAAAGGAGTAGTAAACTTTGAGTCAAAACAAACCTCCCCTCTCTTTTTAGCAACCCCCGGCATCCCCTCAAGACATTTGGCAGTGAAGGTAAGTCCCTTCTTGTCCAAATCATCCGTAAATCGAAGAGAAGTATCCACTCTAATCACACTCGCATGCACAAATCTAAACGGTTTGACAACCAACTTGAGTGTCTTACCGTTTATTACTTCACCTTTAATAACCACATCATTTACCTTCAAATCTTGTTCTTTCATCACAACCCTTTCAATATCCTCCCCTGCGACGCCAAGTGCATTGTCCGTAGCTTTAGAAAGTCCCTGGGCTGCTGGAAATGCGGCTTCACCTTGCTTTACTGCATTAGACCCGGTCGGGTGAGGGAGAGGCCCGGTCGGGTGGGCAGGAACCGTGTCCTGGACAGCAAGTTCTGCTTCGGGTGGGACAGCATCAATAGTCTGGGCATCAAACCCGGTCGGGCCAGAGCCTATTTTCTCCTTATCCACCATGTTTGGTACTTTATCTCTTCCTCCATCATCTTGTTTGGCTAGCTTTTTACAAATAAATGGGTGGTGCCCAAATTCTTTGCAATGAAAGCAAAAATTAGGAAAAGTTTCATAAACCACAAATTGTTTGATTACCTTTCGGGAAGGTAGTCGTATAGGAAAATGAAGTGGTGGTGGCTTTGAGACATCAACCTCTATTAACACTCTAGCATAATCATTGTTTGCCCTCTCTTGAGTGATCTTGTCCGTGGTAATTGGGACCCCAACCATAGATGCCACCTCACTCATAGCCTCATCATTCCATAAACTCATTGGTAGTTTAGGGAATTTGATCCAAATTGGAATTTTTAGAAATTCCTCATCCTCAAAGGTGAAATCCTCCGAGAGTTCTTTGAGCATTAGGAGTTTCCCAAATACGGTGTAAGGTCCCTCGAGTAGTACCTTCGATCTATCCTCTTCATTTTGAAACTTAAAAATTATCCAGCCCTTATTATGCGACCTTACAAGGCATTTTACCCCCCATTTAGCTTTCAACTCGTAGACCGCTTTGAGTCCGGGGAATTTACCGGTGAAGTGTCCCACTAGGCAGTAGCCCCACATTTCAACCATCGAGGGTAGTACTCGGTCACCAAAGTCCAATGTTTCGCCTTTCGGTGGAACATATTTCAACTTAATCCCATTTTTTGGATCCCGGTTGTCACTAAACAGGGAGTTCCAAGCAGCTTGAACCCCTTTGTGTTTTTCTGTCAGCATATAGGTCTGGCCAGCACCTCCTTCAATCGTTGCCAGATTAGCTGCTGTCCCAGCTTTAGCCCCTGCAGTCAGGCTAGCGTGAGACTCCCCTGCACAAGTCGAATGTCCTGCCTCAATGGAAACTGCCCCAGGTAGCTTAAGAACTGGGAATGCTTCATCTACGTTAGCAAGGAGGGAGAGTTTGGACCTAGTAGCACGCCCAGTTGGTGGCTCCACGGTCTTCTTCCTCACCATAATTCACAGGTTTTCCCGACGTGAAACACTGGTCAGAACGTAAGCTTCGAACTCCCAAAATTCGCACCCCTAAGTAACCATCGTTCTTCAAGCTGCGAGTTCCAAAAAAGACCAGAAAATCAACTTTGCTTGATGATCAAACCAAGTTTATGTGCTTAATTGTCACACCCAGGGGAGCCTAAAAACACTTTCCAATCAAAGATTGAGCTAGAGAAACGAGAGAAACAGGCTTTGACCTTCTCGCGTGAACAGTAATTCCGCGTGAGATTTTGAGTAAAACCAGTCCAAAAAGCTCAAAAGTGAGCTCAAAATTTGCAAGAATTACACCCCAATGAATTTTAGGATGAAAACCAACCAATATCCAAGCTTGACGATGAGAAATCGAGTGATTTTGGGGAAGTACGTAGAAGAGCCTCGAAAGAGGGAGAGAATCAGCTCTCAACTTCTATTACATTATCCTGGACCAAAGTTGAGCCTATATACTCTATCAGGACTTCAGGAGTCCCACGCTTTTGAGGCGAGAGGTGTCGAGGAGAGAGGGAGTAGAGCATTTTGTAGTCCATAATGTCCTTGTTGATTTTCCATTCTTTTATGTTTGGACGAGACATGGATGCTTCTAGCCGAGGTGCCTTGTCCTCTGCAGTTATTTGCAATTTTTCTGTTTAGGTTGAGGTGGGTCCCATAGTCTTCTACTTCATCAGGCTGAGGGATATGCAATTTTTGGGTTGAAGAGTAGACAACATGTACGTTGAGGTGTTGCCTGTGAATTGGCTGATGATCCAATCTCTTTGGTGAACCATGACCAACCTTCTGGAAGAATCCTTGGACGAAATTCGTTGGCCAGAGATCATCGCCAATAGACGCGATTTGATGTGTGTCGTTGCACCTTACACCTGTTGATGAGGCCAAGACGTGGTCCTCTGAAATCAGGATGTGTTCGCTTGAGGCCGTGTTGCTTTATATATAGTGTGGCATGTGGTCGAGGGGCTTTTGCGCGGGGAGCTGTGTAGCCTGTTAAGGTTTTATTATGGGAAGTGCGTTTGACCGAAGTGGCGTAAGCAATTTGCCTAACTGGCGGGTCATGAGCGTTGGGCTGATGCCCGACGCGTTGGTTTGCAAAACTAACGCCATGTCTCTTATGGCATAAGACATGTGTCACCTCAAGAGTGGCTGGTAGGGTGGTGGCCTATTAGAGAGCCAGTTGTCGCATGACATGCATAGTGTACGTTGAGTGTTTGGTTATAAGTACCTTTATCTCGAGACATTAGCACCCTCTACGCTTTCTTGTTTGAGGCGAAGTACTGCCGAAATCTAGAGAGATAGCATTCTTCACACCCTACAAAATTTCAAGGTCTTTCTTCATTTGTACTTTGTATTTTTTATGCTTTGCTCCCGCGGTGCTAGAGCTAGTGTTAGTGAAAACTCCGCTTTAGATTCATAGCTTTCATGCCCTTGGTGAGGCTACTGGTCCCATAATAAAACACAATAAGGGCCTGAAGGCTATGGATCTAATGTGGGGTTTTCAGTGACACTTTATATACCATAGAGCCCAAGGAATGGACGACATGAGAATATAAGATAGTAAGATACTGAGAAACCAAAGTACTGACGGCTCTTCTCCAGTCCATCTAACGCCGCCTATTCCACAAATGTCACAGCAGCAAGTTCGCAAGCCACCGTCAGACGAAGTTCACCAGCCATTTCTACATGTGCATGTTTGTTTTTCTAAATCAATAACTAAACCAACTAGAATATGTCTTACCTGAGATTGTGTCATTGTTGAAGGGGTTGGAGAACAGTTAATACTTTCATCTTCTGTCCTCTCTAATTTAATAGCTATCATAGGGGAAGATTGCTACCATTCACTGCATTTTCACTACAAGCCTTTCCGTTAAGGCAGTCTGTATATCCTCTAACATGTAGATGACATGTTTAGATCTTGTTTCAATGATGTAGCCATTGAAAGTTTCTGCCATGTTATTAACAATCACATTACACTGTGTGTGTGTTAAGAAAAGCCCGGCAGAATGCTTTAGGGTTTTGAGCTATAAAAGCTTTGAGCTATTAACAACTGGTTTAGATATCTTTCCTATGTTTTCTAAAGCCTCGTTATAACCTCATTGATTATTTGATCTCACAACTTCCCAGAAATAACTTTTAATTAATCTCATCACCTTTAAATTGTGAGTGTTAGTTTTTAAAAATGTGCCTCGCACAGTTCCTATGCTCAACAAAAGGCAGAACTTTTGAAACAACATTAACAAGCCCCTGCAAAATGTGTATTACATTTAGTTAATTTCATTATATTACACATGGAATTAGTCATAGTAAAAATAGGATGAGGGTTACCTTTTGTTGGTTAGATATGAATGTCCAACCTTCAACATTTGTTGTCTCCAAATAGACTTGTAATTTGGATAAAAAAAAACCACCCCCATTGGTTGTTATTTTCACCCTCCACCGCAACCCAATCTAAAGAAACACCTGATTTGTAACACCGCCCCCCAAGTATGTTTACTTTCATTAAGTTTTGTATTGAACCTTGAGAAATGAATAACGAATTTTATGTGGTTGTAAATTTTTGTCATTTCTTTTTATGTGAATAGTGAAATTCACGTGGGGCCCACACGGGAGCGGGGGCCACCCGATATCCTCAGGACCACATATTATATTCATCTGAGTTTAGATAATATTTATATGATGGTGGATATCCATGTTGGGCTACATAAACTATGTGAGTTGGCCAATTGTGCATATAAGGCCCATTTATCGGTACCGGCGTATTGACAGATAAAAGCCATAATAAATTAAGGAGAACACTAAATTAAAAGTTGGGAAATATATATTTATCCTTATAGCCAATAATAATTGGAAGAGTGATATATATTTTATTTGGCCCAATAAAACGAAATTTTATTTAAACAGTCCAGAAAATACAACTTTCGGAACCAAGTGTACACTTGGGGACACAAAGGGATGACCTCCCACATGAATGGGGGCCATCCCACGTTTTTGGTCTTGCAAATAATACCGAGAGCCTCATTTTGAGCCAAGGAAACAACAAAGTGATGGTGAGGAGACAAAATGAGAAGAGAAAAGGGTCCCTCCCTCCATATTATTGGTGAATAAGCCAAAATGAATATCTCCATCACCCCTAAACCCATAGGCTCGGCCAACCTACTCAAAGAGGAGAGATAAGTTCTGAAAATACTCCATTTTCATACACCATACACGTACCAAGCTAAGGAAAACGAAGGAGGAGAAAAGAGAAGAGAAAAGAGGAGGTTTGGGAGGAAAATTTGAGGTTAATAAGGTATTGACTTCATTAATCTCATTTCTTTTTCCCATATGATTATGTAATCATATTTCATACCCCAAGATTTGTTCTAAACATTTAAAAGTGTAGAATGGGGGGTTGGAAGGTTGGTTCTATCCAAAATGGATTTAGAGAACAAAGTTGACGGGTTCGTCGGAAAATAACCTTTTAGAGGTTATTTGTGTTGATATGGGTTTTATTATGATAAAACCTTGTTATTAACTTGTATAAGGTATTTCAAGAACTTTCACGGAGTTAAAAGGGTCACCGGAGTTGTTGCGGAGTTCGTTGAAGTTCGCTGGAGTTTCACTGGAGCTCAATCGGGAAGGCTAGAACTTCATAAGCTTCATTAAGGTGAGAAGACGGCTATATGCCTTATAACTTTTGCGTGAGGCTGAGATTACCTAAATTAATTAATCAATAATATATTTTATGAATTGATTAATTGCATTCAAGCATGTGTTATCCCATATTAAAGTATATGACATAGTTAAAAGCATGTTAATTATGTTTGATTAGTGAAAATATGATAATTTAATATGTATGATTTTCCAAGGACCCAATGAGGTATTTTTGGATTAAGTACATCAAGAAGTACATGTATGTAAAATTTCACAATAATCGGACTTCGTTTGGGCGGTCAAACGGGCGTTGACCGCCAAGTCAAAGCCGGTACGGGTACGGGTGGGTACCCGACCGGGTATTGGGTTTTACACCCAACGGTCGGTTTTGAATAAGTTTAACGTGGGCCGTTCGGGTGGGACCCGTCCACGTTAGCTACTAAGGATTATTATATGACTATAGGGCCAGGTATTTTTTTTAATTTTTTTTTACTCCAGGGGGCATCTGAGGGGGGGGGGGGGGGTGATACCCCGAAAAATTAAAATAAAATAAATAATTTTATTAGTCAGATAAAATGTTACGAAATTGACAGTTTAATAATTAAGTGAATCAGATAAAATATAGGTGACATAATAAATAAGTAAATAAATAAAAATAATAGTAAGAATATTATAAATTACTAATAAAAGTATCAAAAGGATAAATGAAAATATGAGATCATAAAACAATCTCACATGCTAAGATCACCTACCAAATAATGTATATACATTATGTACATATATTTAAATATATATATTTATATGTAAAACTCAAAATACATTTAAGTAATTAAAAATAATAATAATAAAATAAAATAAAATGAAACATCAATATAAATGGGAATCAAATCAGGGATCAATACACATGCCATGTTCATCAACTACCAACCTATCATTATGTATAGACATTATTATTTTTATTATTATTATTATTCATACAATTATCAAATAAATAAAATAAACCATAAGGACCATCTAGACCTATAAATACACCCTCTTAGCCATCCTAAACACTGCAAATCGGAGAGATAGAAGCTATATATACATATACATATATATACATAATCTCGCCGGAAAATTTATGCCTATAATATTTTACGTATCAAACTTCGTAAAAACGATAGAGGAGGGTCGTGAGAGGTCTAGGAATACTTCCCAATAAATTCCAGACCGATTCGTAGTCACCGGAGCATCCTAGAGGTCGCCGGAGTTGCAAGCCATGGAAACAGGTCTTCAGCAAAAGCGGACAATTGGCCGTAGATAGGGGTGGAGGAGCTTCGTCTCGACGTGAGAATCATTTTCAACTTGAATCGTCGAAATCCGTTACCTGTAAGTAAAGTTATCGCTCGCCGGAGTTTTCGGGATTCCGGTCGCCGGAATCGCGACCTGGAGAAGAGCTGGGAAGAAGACAACCCAGTCTTCTTGGGCCGGGTCGCGTATTTGGGCCGGTTCGGCCCGTTTTCAATAAAAAATTAAAAATAAAATAGTAAATGAAATAAATAAAATCTGGAAAAATATAAATTAAATACCTGGTATAAAAGTACATATTCGGACCAAGAATAATTGAAAAATAGTATTTATAGCTATTTTTAATTGATTTAATTGTAATTGGGCCAAGTTGTACACATTTAGTAAATAATTAACTAAATGATGAAAATAATTATGAAATAAATATGGGAGCAAGCTAGATTAAATATATGACTAACTAGGACATTTGGGACCATTTATAATTAATAAAAATTAGAATTAGCATATTTAATTGTAATTAAACTGGTTAATAGATATATGAAATTAAGTGAATAAATAAAGGAAATAATTCTAAAATAAATATCTGGACAACCTAGGTCAAGTATAGACCCAAACTATAGTTATGGATGATTATTAATTTATAAAAGTGATGATTAAGTTATTTAATTTAATTGAGCCATATAAACTAGTTAAGTAATTAAATAAGGAAATTTTGATATTAATGGTGAAATAAATAAATCACTAAGATTGAAAATAATGTTCTGGACTTAAAATGATGTTTGTAATAAAATAAGTTAAAGAAAATAAAGTTGGGTTATCTAGTATAAATGAATGACTATATTTGGACTTAATAAATAAATTATTGAATTAGTTGACTAATTAAATTAGCGTGATTAAATTAATAATTATTATCCTTGATTATTAGTGATTTGGACTCCATATAAATTATTAAACTATTTGAACTCATAAAAATTAGTTGATGAATATAAACAAATTAATTAAGTAATGTGTACTTAATAAGTTAGTTAATTGACTTCATTGGACTAGTTTAACTAAATCAATTAGTTTAATGGATAAATTAGTTAATTTATAGACTTGATAACATTTCTGGACTTTATATTAAAAATAGAAAATTAAAAGGAGATTAGAATTTGATTATTGGACTTAATTGAATTAGATTAACGTATTTAGCTATATTGATATAATTAAACTTATTTATTTGATTTAGTTAGTTCAATTAAATTAGTGAGTCAAATAAATAAAACTGGAGGATTGGATAAATTAATTTAATTGGGTTAGTTAGTATAAATAAACTATTGAACTAATTAAAGTTGTTATTGAGATTAGATTATCATTAATGATTATTATTTCGAATTATTGCCTAAGTCAAGTTATTATTAAAAGGGATATTAAATAAATTATATAAATTATGTAAACTGAATTTTGAACTGAAATTGATTATTTAAATTCGAAATAATGAAATTATTATGTAGTTAATATAATTGGACTAGTTAACTATTTAACCAAACAAATTAAGAAAAACCGAGTTGGGTTATTATAATTAAAGAAAATAATAAGAATGAACTGGAAATAAACAGTTAGTAAGATTTATTAATTTAATATTTATATTTAAAGAAGGAATTATGAAGTTAAAGAAATTAAAGGTTGGATATAAAAGAAATAACGAAATAATAGAATAGTTATTGATTTAGAATTTTGATCAATATTAGAAGGAGAATTCAAGTGAAGATCAAGCTAGAGATTTTATTAAGGAGATTATCGCAATTTAAGGTAAGTTCTATGTCAACCAAAATGTTTTGCCTCGTACTTATATGTATGCAATATTTGCACTATGTGAATTATTTATGAATTGGAAATTATATGTTTGACATGGATCGAATATTTTGACTATATGAATATTGGTGGATTATTACCTTTTATGGATGATTAAATGTATATTCTTTTTATTAAAGAATATTGGTGGATTTATATTTATTACAAAGGATATTTTGAGAAAATGTGACAATAATGATTTGGGGAAAACTTAAAGTTTTCATAATATATATTCTTACGTCTCGAGAGAAACACGAGGCGTGGGTGGTTAGGGCTACTACTACTTTTGGTGAAATTTATTTGGGTCGGTAACCAGTCCGGCAATGACATACTCCGGTAGACATCCCGGGCTTTTATTTGAGGATCAAAGATCCTTTGGTGGTCGTAGTAGTAGTTACCTAATTTACCCTTGGACAATGTTCCTTGTGAGTAGGTGGTAGAAAACATCCTGCCTACTTGGGTTTCTTACTACTCGGAGGGCTTGGAATCCCTTTTAGAGGGTGTGCACACTTAAGGTAGAAATTCAGCTTCCAATTGGTGGTCGGTGGGAGCCGGAATTCCGGGATGAGTCGTATATAACAACGACTCATTGGGCTCGAGGAATCTTGAGTTTCGCCCACTCTTAAAAGAATCTAAAGTATTACTTTTGGAGGAATTGAAGGATGATCTTATCTATTGTGGAAATTATTTAATGACATTAAACCATTTTGGAAATATGAGAGACTACTTTTCGATATATATACATATATAAAAACCTATTTTCCAAATTATATTATTTTACGGGTTCGGGTGGAATCTTACTTAGCTCTAAAGCTAATTTTTGTCTCTTTTCTCTTTTTCTCTTTGCTCTATTGTACAGATGATTATGATTATGAAGATTGATGTACTTGCTGCCCGAGTGTTCCGCTAGTTGCACACGTTTGATTAATTATTGTTGTTTAAAATTGTAATCCATAAACTTGTTTTAAGTTTTATCCGATGACTACTTGAATTTATGGTGGATAGCCTGTGCACTCAATCATGTATAGGTTGAGTGTGGCGGTGACACACCTGTTTTTCCATTAAAGACTTCCGCTGTACTCTAAATATGTTTTATAATAAAGATGTTTTCATTTCAAAATGTTATTTTATTTTGGTGGGAAAAATGGGGGTGTTACAGGGGGGGTCATGGAGTAATCTAGGCTGAAACTCACTCCATTGAGTTTCGAGCCTGAGACCTCTCGTAAGGGAGAGTGAGTTGGCGACCAGCTGGGCTAGGTATTGTCCATAGTTAAAGGAATGAAAGGTTAGCCATATCCAGGTTAGGGTTTGGTAAGATTAAGGTTGGGGTAGAGTACCCCCTGGACGCTAAATGATCCTAAATACTCCAGGTTGGGGTTGAGTACCCCTGGACGGTAAATGATCCTAAATACTCGATTGGGGTTGAGTATCCTTGGACGGTAAATGATCCTAAAAACTCAGTTGGGGTTGAGTATATCCTTGGACGGTAAATGATCCTAAAACACTTGGTGATATATTACGAATGTAGAATGTAGCTTGTGAACTAGGCATTCGGGAATGAATGAGAAAGGTCGGAAAGTACCTGATGGTACCATGGACTCGGACCATAATGGGATCAACTCTTAACAGGATTAGCCTAATTAACAGGATTAACCCATAACGGGATCAGCCCATAACGGGATTAACCTAATTAACAGGATTAGCCCATAAACGGGATAAAGCCCATAAACGGGATTAGTGTCGAATATGCCGCCAGGACCAAATAGGGATTAGGGCCACGATAGGAACCCAAAGCCTGGTCGGGCTGCACAGCAGACCTCGAGCCTGGGCGGAGTTCTAGTGAGGCCGGGATGTCCCTCGGGTTACGTGGCAAGCAGTTATTCGGCATAGTTATTTGGCAACAGGCAGGACTCGTCCGGAGTTTGGAAACAAGGAGACAATTAATGCTTGACATCCAAGGCATGAGAGGAGTTCTATTTCGAGAAAGAATATATTTCATTAATTAGCATTTATTGTATGAGATTTCTTCTAAAATAATGACTCCTAAAGTCTATAAATACTTCTTGTAAACACCCTACGAGGGGATCCGATCCGCGATTCGTCCTTCGGAACAAGAGAATACTGCCTTACGCTGCCATATTCTTTCATACATTTCATACGTTTCTCATACCTTTTGGTAGATTTAGCTCTCGTAGTTGGATTAAACTACATTAGTACCTTATCTCTAAAAGACTCTTTAAATGAAAATGACCTACAGGGTGAGTATTTTACAAGTATATACTATATGTATCACCTTGTGAATGGGGTAACGGTGGTTACACCTATAAATATACGCATCACCCTATTTTTTGGTCTCGTGTCTGAAACATTAGTTATTCCTCATATAACCTTCTTGTCACTAGTACTTTCTATGGAGTACTGACTCTTTCGGGGGCCTCACATTTTTCAGGTTAAGGCTAGAGTCCTATTACCTGCACCTTTGCCCAGGGTGATCATCAAATAAGAAAGACTTGGTTTGTGCTTCCATTCTCATTTGAAATTATGGAATTGCTCATGGATATTTAAACAATGTTTTCTATTAAACGATTTAAGGGCCTGCGTGCTCATGTTTGCCACGTGTGGCTAATTATCAAACATATTTCATTTCCGCATTTGTTTGATTAATATTTTGATGTTGATTGTATGGGTTTACTAATCGGCTTGGCAATAGAATCTATCGGACGCCTTGTATAATTTAATAGGAATGAAATACGTCGTTCTTATTGGGTTGTACGGCGGTTGTCTGCGTGGCACGAATGCGGTCCGGGGCATGACATGATTGTTCCCATCTCTACCAACGACAACTAGCAACATACCACCGAGAGAGTTTTCAGAAAACAACTATCTAAACATAACACCCATCTACAACTGCTTAAAAGACCACATTTCAATCCATCAAAGCATACAAACAACCTCTGAAGAATCAAAGGATTTCTTGTAACCTTAGGATCAGTGTATTCTTCAAAGAAAGAACCAGGGCTTGCGTTCCTCAGAGCCATCAAATAGCTACCAACTGCATAATGGTTCTTCATTGAACCATGTAACAATTTGTTAGCTTCATACTTTACTTTGTAAGGTAACTTTCTCTTGATAACTACTTTCCACGTCTTCTTGACAGCATCAACAATATCCTTCCCAGGTCATTGTGGTGTTGCCTTAAATACTTCTAACACATTCTTGGTCATCCACTTTGATTTCAGTTGTTTGTTTCTACTCATGTCCTATAACAGATGTGGTTGCTGCTCACGGACTTACGAAATAAAACAAGCTCTTTTATAGTCCCAAAAATTTTTGGATTGTTTTTAGTCCCACCCGCTACACATTTCACGCTTAGTCTTTGACTCCTATTTTGGTCACTAACTCAATAAGTCAAGTTTCTTCCTTGAGCAACCGCATACCTAGTCACTACTTCTCTAAATTTCTCCGTGTTAGCAAACCTTATCCCTACACACCACTGGAGCTTGCTTAAATCAGTGGCTTCATTCATGATTGGTGCCCTGACCTTCGTCTTCTTTCCTAGAATGTCATCTTCTTCACTCTCTCTTGGGGAATCAACTTCACCCTCACTATATTCATACTCCGAAACACATCCACAAGTTTCTTTATCCAAATACCAGCAAATGTTCATTTTCTTCACCATGTGTAGCCTCCTCTATCTGAATAAGAGCTTCTTTGACTTCTCTCGCTGTTTTTTGATTCCATTTATGTACTCTCTCTATAACTTCAACCCATTCTTCATCACTTGTATCACTTTTTTCTCCATGGAGCGGTTCCATACAAGGGTTCTCAAGTTCTTCATAGTCTTCATCTAATCGAGGGTTTTCTTCTCCTCTTTCTAACATGCCATCTTCGTCATCATTCTTTGCCACAACATATAAGTCAACTGTTCCAGCTTCCATACCTAGCCTTCCTATTTCTATCACATCTTTATCACTAATAATCTTATGCAATTCTTCCCCAAGGACAA
Source organism: Cuscuta epithymum (assembly GCA_945859915.1). NCBI lineage: Eukaryota > Viridiplantae > Streptophyta > Magnoliopsida > Solanales > Convolvulaceae > Cuscuta > Cuscuta epithymum. The sequence goes on along the minus strand of CAMAPF010000969.1, from coordinate 47,745 downwards.
GGTAGTACAACCCATCAATCTCACCATCAATTTCCATCTCTTTTTTTATAATCACGCCATCATTTTTCATAAGGGGGTCCACACCATGGATCGGATTATTGGCTCTCATACCATGTTAGAATTCCTATCTCTTTTAGTAAAGTGAATCACCACAAAAACTCCAATTTATTGGGATCTATATTACAAACAAGGGAAAACTGTCAAATAAGTCTATCTAGTTTTACCAAAAAGTCAATTAAGTCCACATACTTTTTATTGAATCAATTAAGTCCTCCAAGTGTCAAAATTTAACCAAATCGTCCTTTCAGCCGGTAATCGATCGGTTTTCCGGTTAGATCGTGTAGCTAGCTGTTTTTAAATACCTTTTCTTTTATTTATTTTTTCTCTTTCCCCTATTTTTTTTTCTCTTTCCCCTATTTGTTTCTTTCCTTGGTGCCCTGCGTCTAGCCGTCAACTGCAACTCTAGCAGTCCAGGAGCTTGGCTTTCCTTAGTCCTTCAATCTTCTTCCTGGCGGATCCACCACCGGGTTATGGGGGTAGGGGTGGCGGAGGGAGAAGCTACGGAAGTAGGGGCGCCGGGGGAGAGGCTTCGAAGGTGGTGGCCATGGAGGTTGGGGTGGTTGCAGGTCGCTCCAATGGAGGAGACGAAGGTGGAATCTGCGGAGGTGGTTACGTTGTCGGGACAGTTGGGTGCGGCTTTAGGGAGGTCGGGGCGGTTGGAGGTCACTGCAGTGGACGAGCCAGAGGTGGTTGTTGGAGGCGGCGGGTACGGAGGTAGAAGCGTCGGAGATGGAGGTGGCGCGCGGAGAAGGTGGCTACGAAGATGCACAACGGAGATGGATATCGCAGTGGTGAACGGTTTGGAGGTGGGGCGGCAGAAATGGAGGAAACGTGGCTGTGGGTGGCTGAAACATGAATAAACGGAGTGGAAACGGAGAAAGACGAAAAAAATGGAGAAGGGGTAAACAAGAAAGACAAAAGGGGAAGAAGAAAAAAAAGGGAAAAAGGAAAAGGAAACAAAAAAATAGGAAAACAACGATCCACGTCGGCTATACACCGGAAAACCGGTTCATTACCGGTTATATGAGCGATTTGATTGTTTTTTATACTTGAAGGACTTAATTGATTGATTGAAAAGTAGATGGACTCAATTGACTTTTTAGTAAAACTAGATGGACTTATTTGACAGTTTTCCCTACAAACAATTGTCCCCCTCCCCCAATATATTGTATGTGAGGGGTTTTTCTTAACTTCCCTCCATGATTTCAACTTGAACAAATCCATGCCTGCAAAGTATTAATCTCGCATAAATAAATTTGATTTAAGATAGTTTGTTACTGTAAGAATATATGTAATGTATTAATGAAATTGAACACTAACAACTCCTATTAACGTATTAACCAACATTGAGGCTTATATATATTACACAAATAATACTTACAAAAAAGTAAAGTTATTGCAACAACTTTATTAAAAATACAGCTTGTTAGAAATACATTTATACACATACGAATTGAACATCACATAGTAATGACAAATAGGAAATCAAATCACTTTAACCCTAATACTAACCTGATTATCGAAATAGCCTTAAAGAACTCTTTCCTCTGAGCTATTTATAATTTCAGAGATCCACGTCCATCTCTGCCTATTTCATCTCCAATTGTGTGTGTGGCCATTCCAGGATAGTCAATGAGTTGCTGATTGAGAGATTAAGATGCAGAGTTGGGCTGAGACTGTAAAACCCTCAAATTTCCCACCCAAAAATAATACTTTATTCAAAAGAAATATCATCTTTATTTGAAAACATCAGAGTTATGCAGCGGAAAACCAAAAGAGAAGTAGGGGCGTTACCGCCACACTCGGCTCTAACCTAACCGAGTGCACAGGCTAATCACCACAGAAACAATTAAACTCAATAAGTGTCTTCAAAATTAAATTAAACTACAATGTTATCTACTAATTACATTTTCTCTAGCGAAAGCTCTCTCGAAATCAACATCATCATCAAAGCATTACCAAACCACAAATTATAAAAGAAAACCATCAAAATCAAGTACAGAAAGAAAAATAAAAGAAAACAAAAATTAGCAATAATGCTATGTAAGTTCCACCTAACCGCATAAAATAATATAATTTAATATCTTTGAAAAAAACATTTAGGAGGAAAAATCTTTTTAAAACAATTTATAAAATCTTCTCACAACATAATTCACTAGTAAAGTAATAGTACTTCAAATATAAGTAAATATTTCCAAACCAAAATAATTACAAAATACCAAATATACATAAAGTACCAAAAATTATTCTCAAAATACTTCCAAATACTCATAATCAATTTTAGCATAATCAAACCGAATTAAATCCAAAAGTATTTGTACTTTGAAATTCCACAAATAATTTGGTAATTCAATCCAACTCAAATTCAATCCAAATATAATGCAATCCAATAATCCAACAATACAAATCCAATCCAGACAAATATAATTCTCCTCAAAACCTCAATCCGAATATAATTTGTATTCTAGTAATGTCTTGAAATATAATTGTATTAAACTCCTAATACATTTGAAGGGCGGTGCTCAACATTTTATTGAGCCCGATGGTCCGTTGTTATGTACGGCCACTCCGGGACTTTTGCCGGTACCACTTCTAACCTGAGAAAACTGAACCTCTACCTTAAGTGTGCACACCGGCCCCCTGAAAGGGATTTTAGCCCTACGGATAGTAAGAAGCCCAAGTAGTTCGGACGTCAACGTCTCCCTACTCCACCAAAAGGGATTACCCTGTAGAAGTGACTAGGTTACTGCTACTACTGAATAACAGGGTCTTTTGCCCGAATTTTACCGCCAACATCCACAGTCAAGGTTGTGGAAACACCAACATCCACAGTCAAGGTCGTAGAGACACCAACATCCACAGTCAAGGTCGTGGAGACACCAACATCCACAGTCAAGGTCGTGGAGACACCAACATCCAACTCTTTATGAGTAAACAAGTAGTAGCAGCCCTAATCACTCTCCATAGTCAAGGTCGTGGAGAACACCGACACCGCGGATTTCTCCCGCGATGCCCTTACATGAAAGCTTCTTTTTATCTTGATTACTTTTCAAAAATTGTATATCTATTATTCATAGATATAGTTTTAGAATAAGGATTATTATCCTTGGATTTCAAAACACAATTTCACCATGTAGTTCAAAATATCTTGATCTCTAATAGCTTTCAGAATCTCATATTATACATAGACATAAATTTCCAAAATAAGAGTCAATTGATCCTTTAAACTTTAAACTCGAAATTTCCCAACATGATCAAAATATAGAATACTTCATAAATAGCTCAAATCTTAATCCCAGTAATGATTCATACATAACTTCAAATACTCAAAAATATCAAGCAATATTCAATACTCAAATCTCAAATATAATCCTCAATAACAATCCATAAATAATTCTAAATACTCAAATACGAAGTATAAATGTGAATGCTAGAAATCTCACAAATTACTCAAATAATTTCAAATAAATAATCATATATAGATTTACGAGGAAAGTAAAATTTTGGTTGACGTAGAACTTACCTCAAAAAAGTAACTGAAAATAGGTGATTGGACTTTAATGTGCTTGAGCCCTAATTCATCCTCCACATTTGATGCGCTCAAACTTAGAACCCAGCGGCTGCCTTCGATTGAGAAGCGGAGCACAACCACGCAGCGGCATCGAGCTCCACCACCAACAGAGCAACAAATCGTCGCCGCCTCAGCTTCCCTGGCCGCCGTTGCCGCCTTCTCCTTTGCAACCACCTTTGCCCTCTTCCTCACCGTGGTCTTCGCCGTCGTCGTTGCCCTGGCCCTAGGCGTTGTGCTGTTTCTTTTTCTTCTCATTATGTCCTTCGTCTCTATGGCGAAGTTCCAGATCCGCGATGATGCTGCTGCGGCGGCGGTTGGGGAGTAGCGGGCGGTGGTGGTGCGGGGATTTCGGTTACAGGGGCTGGGGAAGGGGAAGGAAGCTGGGGTGATGAGACTGGGAGATAGGGATATGTGGCGGAGATATGGGGATGGGGGCTGGAGAGGAGGGTTGGGGTGGGAGGGGCCAAAGGCAGTAGTGGTGTCACCGGGGGTGAAGCCGCGGTTCCGGTGGGAAGGGGTGGTGGTGGTGGGATGGGGGCGGTGTCTAAGTCACGGTGGTAGTAATTTTGGGGGTTCGGGTTGAGGATTGAGTTTGAGGTCGGTGATTGGTGGTGGTGTAGGCCGGTGGTGGCCGGAGTAACTGTAGATGGTGTAATTGTGATCGGAGTTGTTGTGACTAGTGTCACTGTGGAAGTATCACTATTGAGGTGTCAGTGTGTGTGACACCGCACCCGGATGTACTTGAATGTGAAATTTGATATGTATTTGAATTTCCTAGCGAATAAAATCGTGTAACAGATTGGTATATTTAATTTCGCGTGATTAATTAAATTATTTAACGGGCCCATAATAATGAGAATGAGCTACCAAATATTTAGTTGGATCATCGTAATAATTATAGAAGCCCAATAAAGTGTCAACTAAGGTTGATAAAAATGTTTGAACAACCCTAGTGCTATTTTGACCCAACCTGCCAAAAATAGCAGGAATGATTGGGAGGGACTTTCAACACCCACTTGGGGATATTTTACTAGCCCCTTAGCCTCAAATAAGTGAGGAAGGGACAAGGAGAGTAACATGGGGTGTGCATAGTGGGTGAGAGGTCTCACCGAGACAAAACTCACACCTATGTCTTTTCCTACACAATTATTTGTGTTGAGTGAAAGGGAATCCTCCCCCATCCTCTATCAACCATTCGACCAAACAAGAGGGAGAAAGAACTCCAAGAAAGCTTATCATCTAAACTCAAGTTGGAGGAACCAAGAAAAGAGGAAAATCCAAGAGGAAAAGCTTGAGGTTGAGGTAAGAACCCAACTAGTATTTCTTTAACTAGTATTATTTTGTATGATTTTTAAGAAATCATATGGTGGATTAAACATGAAGTTCTACACGTTCAAAAGTGTAGAATAATGTTATAAAGTGATGATATTTAACTTAGAAGAGTCGTGGAATCGATAGGACTTGAAACCGCCGGGAACCGCCACTTAAAGGGAGCTGTTCGTAGCTGCAGACCACGAAAGCCGCCCACCTTTTGCAAAAGCCGGCCGGCTTTCATCTGCTGTCCAGGATTTTCATCTCCAATCGGTTTAGAACGGGGATTGATCGAAGGACTTAACAAAGGCAACTATTGCAGCACTTCATAATGTGATGATGACTGACTATATTGCTTATAATTGTTGGGTTAATTTCATAAGCTTACCTAAGATTATCAAATGAGTTTTTCATGGATTATTAAATGATTAATAATGTCTATATGAAAAGAATGATGTATAAGTAAGTGAAGTATGATATACAACATTATGAGATAAATTGTGTATGATTATGTGATATGAATATGAAGGCATGATAGCCAAATTAACTATGAATATTGAGATAAAATATACTTTTACTTCATGTAGAGAATTCATGAATGGATAAAAGTGATATTATTGCTATTGTGATTAAATTGTATTTGGATTGGAAAATCAATTGGAATGAACGTCATGACTATGCATTTGGGATTTGGTCGTCCTAAGATTAATTGACTAGTATTGAAATACTAGTCGGAATGTTAGTATGAAAAGTGATAGAACAAATCCTAAGGGCTTGGATTGTGTAGGATGAACCTAAAGTAGTCTTATGGGATACTTTAAAGTAGAAATGTGTAAACGTTGGGTTATGTTGGGAGTAGGCCACCAAGGCTACTCATAATAAGGGACTCTAGGCATAAAATTTTCTTGGTGATCTATTAGCGTGACTAGAGTAAGCCTCTAGCATAATGTAGGATGACTAGAGGAAACCTCTAGCATAATGTGGAATGACTAGAGGAAGCCTCTAGCATAACGTATGTTGACTAGAGTAAGCCTCTAGCATAATGTAGGATGACTAGAGGAAACCTCTAGCATAATGTGGAATGACTAGAGGAAGCCTCTAGCATAACGTAGGTTGACTAGAGTAAGCCTCTAGCATAATGTGGAATGACTAGAGGAAGCCTCTAGCATAACGTAGGGTGACTAGAGTAAGCCTCTAGCATAATGTAGGATGACTAGAGGAAGCCTTTAGCATAACGTAGGGTGACTAGAGGAAACCTCTAGCACAACGTATGTAAGGTGATTAAAGGAAGCCTCTAACACCGAGTGGAGTGACTAGAGAAAGCCTCTAGCACGATGGAACATGACTAGAGGAAGCCTCTAGCATGACGAAGTAATATAGAGAAGCGTGGCTTGAGGCCACGGGGAAAGGGTTGGACGTTTTTAAAGTAAACATGGGCCTACGGGCCGACTACTTGACTTTATATATAAAGTAAGTATATTTTCAAAGAGGGTAACCAAGGGTTATGGCCTATAATATAATGTCACTCTATTTGAGGGTCTTAGAAATTGAAACATTGATTATACTTAGTATAGTTGTCATTGTACTTGTCAAATGCTTCCAAGTACTGACCTCCCCTTCACGGGGGAGGCCACCTCACAGTTTCAGGTAGAAGTTGAGCTTGCTACTAGTGCCCGTTGCTTCGGGAGGATCAAGGAAGGAACATGTGGTTCGTGTTTCCTCCGTTTCTGTTTTAAAACATTTACATTAATGCTCATGGATACCATTTTTCCGATTAATTATTTGGGGGCTTGTATGCCCATGTTTGCCAAGTGTGGCTTGAACACTTGTTTTATTACTTCCGCTGCTTTAAATGAATATTTTACATTATGTTTGTTTATGGATGTACTATGTGTGAATGGTATTCAAGACGCCTAGTATAGTATGGAAAAGTTGGACTGCGGTTGACTATTCGTACTGTATGGCGGGTTGTTGACGTGTCCGGTAGGTCCAGTGCATGACACTGTGTAAGTGTCACCGTGACCGGCGACGGTCACCGGTAGGCGGCGATCCCTGGCCGGTGGCGGGTGGTGTCACTGCGGCGGATGTCACTGTATTGGGTGTCACCGTGGCCGGTCATGTAACTATAAGATAATGTAACTGCAAATCAGGGATAATTTTGCAAGCATAAAAATTACTAGTCACATTTCTGGAATTTTTTAAAAATGGTCACTTTTTTTTGTCAATTATCCCCTTTTAGTACTCGGTAATATTTATTGCAAAACCCCCAAGAAATATGGATTATTTACAGGAATTTAGCTAAAAAAAACTCTCGAAAAACGTAAGACTAGTTTTTATTTTCTTTTTTCTAATTTCTTTTTTCTAATAAGGTAGCGTGAGCATGAATTTATTATTTAAGCGTTGAGATACTCATAATTGGCTCCGTATATGATCAACTACCCTTGTCGGGTAATCTCTGCGCGATTCCAAGCGACCACCAATTTTCCCTTTAATTGTGCCTTTCTTCCATTTTCAACATTGCTGAACCAGAAGGTACCTTCTTCCATATTTGGCTTTAACCCAAAATAATCAGACCTTAGCATCTTAGATAATACTACACTTTGTATAATAACTTGATCGAATCCCTTCAGAAGCAGATATATTTTCGGCAAATCTGTTCGGACAAGATACAATATGCAACGCGGCGACGTCGGAGGATCTTCTTATGGTCCACAGTACTATTATCCTCCCCAGTTTCAAAACCCTAACCCGACCTCTGCGCCAAGCGATCCTCAATACGCCCCTGCCACCACACCCTACGCATCGGCTCCGCCGGTTTCATCCGGTTACTCTTCTTCTGATTACTCCAATAATTCCTCTAATTATCCTCTGTATCACCAGAATTCAGATCATGTCCCTAGTCAAGTCCCTCTGTATCCGAACACCTTCCCTCACCTCGAGGCTCAGCAACCACCGGCCTATTATGCCTTCGATCAACATCAAAATCAGCTGGGTTTGAGTTATGATCATACGCCGGCAGCTCCTAATTACAGTCTTCAGAACCAGAATTCTAATTCTGATTCTCTTTCATCAGCTCCTTATCTGGCAAGCTCGCATGAAAGCTCCAGAGGAACGAACTTCGAGAATTCTTTCGAGAGCAATGTGAATTTTGGCGGATATGGTGGGTTGAATGATAGTGGTGTTTATAAATATGGAGGGAAACTCGACATTTATGGTGGAAGTGGCCGTAGTAGACCTGATGCTTCCAGTGAAGTGTTATTTGATGACTATGGACGGCCAATTAACCTTCCAGGTGGGAAGGAACTCAAGGGCTCCGGGAGTTTTCCTAAAATTGTCAAAGCAGCGCCTAAGGTTGATGAGCATGAGGATGCCAAGAGTGGTGTGCTTAAGTTTCGAGTCAAGCTTTTATCAGAAGGCTATGGCCAAACAGACATGGACGTGCTTTGTCAGGTTTGTAGTAATATTCAATGTTCTAAACATGTGCAAGGGCCAGTCTGGCAGTGGCCCGCCTCCTAGCCACCCATGCTTCCCTCTCTTTTTAGAAGATGTTCTTTATTATAGTTTTGTTCATAAATGAAATTCTGCCCGGAAATTAATAGATTCTGAATCTTCTTAGGGCTTTTACGACGTATAAAAAAGTTAATGAGATTTAGCATCTGTATGGTGATAAGAAGATCATGTTCTTCCTACGAGTATTGTTTTTATTGCAAAAGAATATAATTAAATAATAAATAAAAAATAAAAAAGAATGGAAGCCTTGTGTTCTTTAGTCATTGAAGGAGATTGTATACTTTTACAAGCTATGTTTACTGTAAGAATGGTGAAAACATTATATAAACAAAATGAGGCTGAGATGAAAACCGGAAAAGACTGACTAGCACCCGATCGGTTAGGCCGCCTAGAACGCCCCCTATGTGAACTTATTATCTGCTGGCCATTAGTTCGGGTTGAATATGCCTGAATTCTGCCCGACCACCTCTTAGTGCCTAAGCGAATGGATAGCTTTTAGAGCACTGGTTGTAATAACGAGTTAGTGATATTTTCATATTGTGCATTTGGTTGAAAAACTAGAGGTTTGAATCTTATTGAAATCTCTGAATCCTTCATGGTTTAAAAATGGTATCTTTTTTTATGGGATAATCTTGAATTTCACCATTCACTTGTTAACTTTGTTTCAGATTGGATTGGATGGAATTCGAATACTCGAACCTGCTTCAAGTCGATCTCTAAAAATATATCCACTTGAGAACATGGCAAGATGGGAGGTAAATTGGAGCCCAGGTTTTGTTAAATCACAATTTCAATTTCCCTGCATGGCCGCATGCCACTAAGATGATATTTGCACTTCATGTTTTAGGTATTGGACTCATATATATTTGCATTTTGGGCAAAAAGCTCACTTGATGTTGAACTTAAACGGATAAGGCTTAAATCGAATAGCTACACCACCAATAACATCTTGGATGCAGTGACAGCAGCAAGTATTCAGGTTAACACATTTCCTATTTTCTGATTTAGGGCAAGTAAATGTTGGACATATCTAAACTAGATCTCTGTTCTTCCTCAGCATCTAATTGTTTCTGCCAATATTTCATGCATGCTTATGGGCATGTGTATATGTCACTTTTTTCCTCATTAAATGTAATCCCATTTGATTAATTAGTGCCAATATTTAGATGCTGCATTTCAGTTTTTTCCCTTACTAATTCACTATTAACCAATAATAATAGAAATTAGCGTCCTACTGCGTGTTTCTACGTACTCTCATGTAGTCATGTGCTCTATTTTATTTGTTTTGGGTTTAATCTTCTCCTTTTATATGTTTAATTAAAATATGGACTATTTCTCATTTTTCTTACAATAGCTGGTGCCTGGTGGATGCTTTCCACTTTTCCATGTGCAGGTCAAGGAAATGGCTGAAACTTCAGATCTTATTAAAGGTGGATCTGAGCAACTTGCAGAAAAGAAGAAGGGTCTTGCTGATTGGATGAGATTGGTGAAGCCACCCAATGAAGAGAAAGATCATTGGGTACGATCTTGACCAATTTATTGATTTCATCATTTTCCTTGATTATGTTTTCCATAATACTCCCTCCGTCCCGTTGAAAGGTTCCCGTCGGTAAATAACACGATTTTTTCGGCAAGTGGTTAAATAATGTAATTTGGGTAAAAAATACAGGAAATAGAAAATTTAGAAAAAGTAAACATATAAAGTGAAAGTAATTAAAGAGAGATAAGTTGGGGGAGGGGAAATTTTGAGACTTGACATGTAGTGAATAGGAAAGAGAAATTTGAGTAAAGGTGTAATTAAAGAGAGTAAATTATTTCCTAAAATGGAATGAGAACCTTTAAATGGGACACCCAAATAAGGAAAGTTGGAACCCTTCAACGGGACGGACGGAGTAATTATTTACGGTATTGTTTGTGCTAGATTCTTTTTTATTTATTTTTTATTGTATGCATGGCTAACTCTTTAAATCATTTAATGTCAATAGGTTCCTGATGAATCAGTCACCAAGTGCACTAATTGTAGGACTGACTTTAATGCCTTTGTGAGAAGGGTGAGCATTACTCAATGTAATTATCATATGCAAGAACAATTCAATGTTCTCTATCTGAACACTTCTGTCTCATACTTCCAAGTGTACGTGAACAGCATCACTGCAGGAACTGTGGGGATATCTTCTGCGACAAGTGCACACAAGGTAGAATTGCTCTAACTGAAGATGATAATGCTCAACCAGTTCGAGTTTGTGATCAGTGCATGGTATGTACAATGGAGATTGAATCATCTCTTTTAGACCACTATTGGGATGTAAAGGCATTTTCTGTCTTTTAAGACATTTTACTACTATAGCATTCCTTGTTTGTTTTGGCTTCTCCTGGCTGGCAATCATTAAATTGTTAATTTAGAAGTTTTTATTTTATTTTCTTGACTTGTTAGTCATTTAAATAGTTGAGGTTTGCTGAAATCTTGCAGGCAGAGGTGACTCAGAGGCTAAGCCATGTCAATATAGCTTCTCAAAGGGTTAGTGGATTGCAGAGCCATGAGGATCTTGCCAGAAAGCTTAAAGTAAATTTATGTTTTTGTAGAATTTATAAACAATGATGATACAGTGTAACACTTTAACCCATACTAATGCATCATGGATCCCCCCCCCCCCTTTTACATTTAAGAAGCATGCATTCTATGTTGGATGATAAGTTGTTAAGTGAAAACACTGACTCGAAGTGAAAAAACACACCCCATCTTCGAGATCAATATGACTGGAATATTGGTGAAAAGAATTTCAGTGGGATAATGCGCTTATTATGTAACTGGATGTTTATAGAAGGGAACTACGGGGAAGGAGTACTTCAGACATCTAGTGCCTCTTGTTTAATCCGTGATGATTACACCTACTGCTTTGCAATAAAAACTCAAAAGTCATGCATTCGACAAACAGAAAAGTGAAGTAGAATAGGTCTGGATTTTCCTGATTTTTGCATCTTTCCTAACTCCTAATAGAAACCAAAAGTAGTGTTGCCCTAAGCAGACTTATCCATGATTGTACTTTACTATGATGCTTTTTCAATTGATGTGTCTTGCCTATATATCATATATGTTGCATGTATGTCAACATTGGGCTATTTACATGCACTTCAACTTGAACTGATTCAGTTTATTGCATCAAAACAGGAGGAGATGAGTAAGAATCGCAGGGCAATAGGTAGAAACCATCTTTCTGTTGATTCCGTCATAATGTAATTTCCAGCTAATTGCTGCTGGGTTACTGTCTTGACAATGACTGTATGATAAGATCTTTAATTTCAGAAATAATAATATGCAACATTGGAATGATATACTTACCAATTAGCTTTATAATTTTAATATGCTAAAAAGCCTAAAATAGTAAAATAACTGAAACTGTTCTCAGGCAGGAGTTCCGATCATTCTGGGAAGATGAGAGAGGTTGCCTGCCCTATTTGCACAGTGCATCTGCAGGTCAGCTACCCATAGCTAGACTTATTTGTTTATACACATAACTGTTAATATTGTACTGTGATATGGAAATGCTTTTCCATTAGAACTTCAAGAATCACACTTATTTGCTACTTACTGTGGATATACAGGTTCAAGTTCCAGCTACTGGGTCAGAAACCATAGAGTGCAGCGTTTGCCAGCATCCTTTCCTCGTCAGTGCTCATTGAGCTCTTTGTTACCTTTTGCTTTGCATATCTAACAACAGTGGTTCACTTGTATAGGCATTTTTCTTTGGAGGTATATTTTCGTTAAGTGTTTCATGTTACCTTAAAGATATAAAGAATTCATCTGACTGCTAGGATCATTTCCTCATCTCTACAGTATATAAGCTTGTTGTTCCATATTGTTTGTGTATATCAGTTTATGTACACGGATGAGAATGTTGATTTGTGTTGGGAATTTGTTGAGGTATGAAGATTGTTCTTATGCCCATGGTTATCTTGGCATTAATTTTTTCGCACTGAACAAAGGTCATTGAAATGAAATTTGTGCTTTGTTTGGGTGAGAGTAAATCGACCTCCCCACCCATTTCAAATCAGTTTGCTGAGCTTTGATTCTCACAAGAAAAATGTTTGAAATTGTGTAGTTGAGATTTATTTATGATGCCGAGAAGAAACGCGAATTAGAAAACTTATTTCCTTAGCCGAGGCGTTTTCTAAGTAGAATGGGAGTTTGAGATTAGATGGCATGGGAAATTCATTAAAATAGATCAATTTCATTGTTTGACTGGTTTTGGGAATCAATTGGACTTTGAGAATACCCTTTACTACATCCAGTGGGGGAGGTAGGGCAGTATATTAGGGTGGGTTGGTACAAAAAATAGTTTTGAAAAAAATTACACGGTTTTTTTATGTTAATAATTTAAACAAAATTGAAAGTAGGGGTGAGCCAGGGCCTAGGTTGCCCCCCTCTAACTATGCCCTTGACTATATCACCCTGATCACCCTCCATTTCTCTCTAAATTACTGCATTATATTTGATTTGACCTTAACACATACGTAGTAGTTTTTTTTTTAACTGACCTAAGGCATAGATTAAGAAAGTAAAAATGATGTACTTGAATTTTGGGAATGGTCTCTTATGGTAGAAACCACCCATAGTGTTGTGACCAAAGCAACTCCATTTCTCCATTGGTAATTACATCTCTAGCATAAACCCTTGCCCTGAAAGCTTCATTTGTTTGTCAGGCTCGAGACGAAAATGTTGATCTTACGGGGCGTCTTCTAAGACTCCGAGAAGTAGAAAAATTAGGAGCTTGTTTCTTACGGTTACGTGATATAACTATAATAGTAGTACAAATTTCTACTTTTTATATGATTACAAGTATATGATAATATGCATATATTAAATAATATGAATATAAACTAATATGAATGCTGAATAAGAAGATGGTATGATTTCATTGATTTGTACAGAAAAATGAGATATTTAGATAGTTGTAAGTTTGGGAAAAATGAGATGTATGATACATATTTATAAATCGAAGTGATAGGCTCTACAGAGCCGTTGCGGAGGGCCAACCAATAGAAGGGGGGGGGGGGGGAATGATCAAACTAGCCATTGACCGAACTTGATAGGGACAAGCGTTTCGATTCTAACTTTGGTCAACTTGAGACCGGATAATACAAGACAATGAGAGAGAGAAATTATAATAAGTTGTTTGAAGTATTGGAACCCTTCTAAATCAACACCAAGCATTATTTGAACACATGCAACTCACATTCTTATTCATCAATTTTTTAGTTGATATGACGATTTGAAATATGGCATGTTAACTCTCTCTCAAACAATCTAAAAGATGACAAAAACAATGACCATCTTTATAACGATTAACAAATGAAAAACATATGAACTTGATTAAAATCGATACGGTTGGGGCGTGTCACACTTTAAGTGCGTTTATTTAAGTTTTTCAATTTTATTTCTCACTTTGAGTTCTTTTTCCAAGTTTTCCATTATGTAATTTACAATGTCTAGTTTTGAAAACATTATTGTCAAGTATTTTTTGGTCTGATTATTTCACTGTTGATCTTCCAAATAAGAGGTCGCAAGTTCAAATTCATCTTAATCAAGTATGTTGACATTATCGTGAGTAGATACTATAATAGATTAATAGGTTTAGAAGATATACGAAAAGCAACATTATTAACTACACAAGGTCCAATGCGGCATTGAGGTTGCAGTTGTCGTTGTTGCCAATGATGGGGGAAGTGACTGTTAAAGTTGTTATATGTCTGCTGTGATAGCCCAATGGTAATTAGGGATGGATGTGGGCGGCACCAATGTTGATGATTATTGTGAATGGTAGCAGTAGCACTGAAAGTGGTGGTCACCATTGTTGATCACAAAGGTGTGATTTTATTATCTAAAAAACAATGATTTATTATCAATAAAAACAAAAACAAGCTTTTAATGAAACAAGCTCGAAGAGGGCATATATGTAAGGATAGACCTAGACAAGTTCTGGAAAGGGGAAACTGGAATCGTGCCCGGGAATACCGGTTTTGATTCTATTATCAACAACTTCCATTTTTTTTTTTCAATCTATCTATTTTAAAACAAGCTATGCTGAGAACCGGTCAGTTGTAGTCTTACTTTGGCAGAACTGAACTATGTGTGCACACCAGTTCCGGTATGAAACCATCCAATCTGGAAGTGTACTAGCTTCCCTATTTCCAATCGGAACACTTTAATGTTTATGCACAAGAAAATGAAAAGACACGAGTGATTCTTTAGAACTTTCCCAGATCACGTCATTTAGAAATTTGCAACCTTACGTGTAATGATGAAATTAGCCAATTAGGCAGGATCAAAATGAGAAAAAATAACAGGTCTCAAAGGAGACACAAAGCCTAGGTAAAGTTTTGTAGAGCACTGTCGTTTTTACAGATCAAATGTACGGTCCTTCTGGGCTTCAACGACTTCAACACAATATCACACCGAAGGTTCATCAGTGGTGAAACTATGCTAAATTAGTTACGGTTGCAAGCTTCCATCTTTCTTCGCCCTTCTTAATTAAATCTTTCACAAAGATTTGTCTGTCCAAAGTAACAAAACCTAATCATTCTGTCTAAAGAATTTGATAAATTGAAGCATAAACAACGAAAGTAACACAACTACAATATGCCATTAGAGAAGATGGAAGCCTCCTTGTATACCATCCACAGAATAACTCCAGTTTAAGAACGCAATTAACTCAAGTCTTTGACTATAGTAAGAAACCAAAAGAGGCTACTCCTATCTTCGGCAGAACAAGCCAATAATATGTAAGTTGATACCAGATAAGAATATTGTTATTATAACTTGTAGCATATAGCTGATCAGATATCTAATCTCATCTATTGTGAGGTAAACCAATGAGACTATTCCAAGTTCCTCTCTTGAAGTTTTATTAGGTACAACCATTTCAATTGTTGCTTTTGGTTACAGAAGGAACAATGTCCGAATTAGAAGCATCATTAGTTTCAATCATCTTCCCATCTGCCGGAACAAGATGTGGAACCCCATCCAGTATCTAATTACATTAAAGAAATGAGCACAACAACACACCATAAAGTGAGCCAGCATCTTTGCTGAAACTGATGAATACAGGATTACTTGAATAGCTTATCAAGAACACAATCATCTCAGAGTTAGTGTGTTTGTTTTTTAAAATTGGTATAAACTTATTAAAGTCTGTGCATTTTAAAGTGAAGGCATAGATAAAATAAAATATATAAACACAAAGCAAGATTATAAGATCTTGAGTGACTCTAAATTTAAACTTGACAGCTTAAGAGAGTGTATGCATTTGATTCTGCTGTTTGAGAAGTGATTTATTTAACAGATTATAGAGGAAATTTTTAATATTAAAAGGAGTAGTTGATACTCTTTGAATAATAAAGTGGTTTTGAAAAAAAAAAATGAAGTTAGACTGCTTGGTGAAAAATTGTATGGGCCAGTTTTAAAATGGGTGGAAAAAGTGAAAAATAATTTTAAAATTCTTCCCACTTATAACTTTAGTTTGAAGTATTTAAAGTTATGTACCACTGGAAAGCACTACTTTAACTATTTTGAGCAAAAAACAGAAAATCAAAATTTTAAGCGACAACAAACACTTCCTAAATCACTTGAAGCAACAACAAACAATTCCTAAACCACTTACCGGGTATGAGACTCCGATGGAGTCGCTGATAAGGGAATTCGTTTTCTTGCACAACCTACATTCATTTTCGCACCGTCAATAATGAATTGCACTTTTGCAGATCGAGTTCGGGGGATAGAAGAACAAAATTAATGGTACTCCGTATTATTATTAAATAAACACAAAAAAACAGAGATAAGAAGCAATCAAAGATGAACTTGTGTTGGAAAACGGACCTCAAAGGCTGTTTAGAAAGCGGGCAGACCAGCAATTCAACAATTGTACTGTTGATTCCGATCCCTACGTCTTTTAGAACTTTCGCAGATTTCATCATTTCTCTCTACGAAATTGAAACCAGATTACAGTTAAATAGCTTGCTGCGCGTTCACATCACCGCTTCATAGTTCTAAACACTACTCCCTCCGTCCCTTAAAACTTTGCCAACTTTCCTTTTTTGGATGTCTCACTAACTTTGTCACTTTTCCTTTTAAGAAAAGAATTTGTGGTTCCATTTAATTCTCTCTCCTCTGCACAAACATCTACCACACAGTTTTTACTTTATTAATCTCCGTGTCTGTCAAACTTGGCAAAGTTTTAAGGGACGGAGGGTGTATGAAGCATAAGCACATGGAAACTGCATCCAAAAAGGCATTTTTAATTTCGTAAGTGAATCAGTGAATAAGGGGTGTTTGGATCTGATTCCTTTGGTGTGTTTGGGTGAAAGTGCAGAATTCTGGTGCTCCAATTTACTCTTAGAATCAGTTTTTTCAGAAGTTAGGGATGCAGCTTCTGAAAATTGATTCTGATTCTGCTAAAAAAAAATCAGAAGCAGAATCAGTTCCAATTTCCAAACACCCCTAAGAGCATCTCCAATTAAGGATGGCAATGGAGGCGGGGACCCGTGGGGAACCGCCCCATGGGGGGAGTTGGGGCGGGTGGTGGGGTGGGGCGGGTGGTGGGGTGGGGGAATTATTTTCTCCCCGCTTAAATATGGGGCGGGTGATGGGTTACGCACCCCCCGCATTGCCCCCACCCCGTCCCCCGTATATATATACACATATTAATAATTAATAATAATAATCACAATAATAATAATAATAATAATAATAATAATAATAATAATAATAATAATAATAATAATAATAATAATAATAATAATAATAATAATAATAATAATAATAATAATAATAATAATAATAATAATAATAATAATAATAATAATAATAATAATAATAATAATAATAATAATAATAATAATAATAATAATAATAATAATAATAATAATAATAATAATAATAATAATAATAATAATACGAAGTAATTAAAATAACATGGTGGCCCAGTGGGTTTAGTGGTTTCCTATCTAATGG
This sequence comes from Cuscuta epithymum, assembly GCA_945859915.1. Classification (NCBI taxonomy): domain Eukaryota; kingdom Viridiplantae; phylum Streptophyta; class Magnoliopsida; order Solanales; family Convolvulaceae; genus Cuscuta; species Cuscuta epithymum. The sequence goes on along the minus strand of CAMAPF010000969.1, from coordinate 30,286 downwards.
GCTGTGCTTAATGGATCTATCTAATTCTTGTTTAATGACGCAGCTATCTTGTAAAATTGGTTATCAAAATCATAAAGTAAAATGAATTTAGGAAAGTTATAAAGTGATATTAGCTTTAACGCCTCGCAAAGTGTGAATGTTTTCTTGTTTTACTATTACTATGCATTGATTCTTTTCTTATGAATGTCATCTTTATGATTGTAGTTAGGGCTCTTAAAAATCTGGTGACCATAGGTCGTCCTAGATGCCGTAAAATGACCGCGGTTGATTGAATGCAGGGTTTAAGAAAATATTATAGAGGTAATCAATGCTAATAAAGTGTTTGAAAAAATGACTAAATCAACACGCGTATAATGTGTTCTAGATTTGAAATGGGATGTAAGATTACATTGACACATAAAATCTAAAAGATTTTTTGCCTACTAGAAGTGTTGTTTAATTTTTGAAAAACTTTCAGGGTCTAAAATGTTATTATATTTTGACGAATATTTCCCCCGTTAGGTACCCGTGGGTCTAGCGGGTCGGGGCGGGGGATGGGGCGGGTCAAATAGTGGTGGGGGATGGGGCGGGGGTGGGGGCGATTATTTAGACACGGGGCGGGGATGGGGGAGTGAACCTCCGCCCCATTGCCATCCCTATCTCCAATGCTAAAAAGTGAACAATGCATACGTGGCATGAGAGATAGCCAATTAAAAATAACAAATAGAATATCTCTATCTTTATTTGAAGAATCTTATATCATTTTGGTAAGTTTTTCTTCACAATGTCAAGCACAATGTCTAGATGTAGACATTGTGCTTGACATTGCAGAGGAAAACTTACCAAAAACACATAAAACCGTGGAAAGAATGAGAGAGAAATGTCACAAATTCAATTTTTTGTGTCTATCGCTCTCATGTCACATGTGCACCGTGCACATTGTATCATTGAAGATGCTCTAAGTGGTTTACGTATGACATTTTGGAATAAAGGACCGGCCTAAAATTCAATTAGAATATTAGTTAAATAAGTTTTTTTATGAGAGTTAAACACGGGGATAAGTTATTTGAAAAATACGGTACTCTAACTACATACTCCGTATTTAAATTTTAAAGCGCAGCGTTTTTTAATAACTTTTCAATTTACATTTCGATCGATTTTTTTGATAAAAATTTTATGGAAATGTTCTGCATTATTGAAAACATATATTTAATAAAAAGTTCGACCTAGAAATCCACAGGTTTGATTAGACGGCAGTTCCCGTCAATCCAGACTGACAAGATCTTTACTCTTTTCGGAAAACCCCTATTATCACTAGAAAAAATGGAAAAAATATGAGCAGAGTTTTTTACTTGACAAAAATAGGACCATTTTTATTAAAGACAAAAGATACAATCTTTTCTCCATGGCATTTGCACACCTTCTTCTCCGGCACACATTCTTTTCTACATCACATTGCATCTCTTCTCCATCGTGTATTATTAGTCTCATCATCGTTGCAATTCATGAGCCTCGCCCTGCGTCGTACGCCGCCACAGTCATCGCGTCTGCAGCCCCTGCCCCATGGAGTCACCGGCCATTTCCCACTCCATTGCCCCAATGAGTGTCGCCCCATATGGGAACGGACGACTACAGTTTCAAATCAATGGCGTACATTATTACCATTATGCGTTCATTATTATCATTTTCAGTTCATCATACCATCGTTACCTACATCCTTTTTCTTTAATAAACGAAAAATTTTATTAAAAGGAAATGGGGACCAAATGTTACCCATAATTTAAAGTACACAAAAGATTCCATCCAAAACTAGTTAAAGAAAGGGTTTCTCTAAATATCCATCATAAAAATGGGTGACCCATCATCATCTGTGGTTCAATTATACGTAGCCCAATTAAACCCATCACCTCCACAAAATCCAAAACCATCAGAAGCAAAATCACGTGAAGTTGCCGTACACCAGCTGTATTCTCAGCATCGACTGACGAATTGTCGATTCCTTCTCCGGCCGAAACACGATAGCCCAAAAGTGTCCGTGTTTGCTCCCTGCGAACGACCCCTGCAACAACATACCATGCGGATAAAAACCCATGATGTCTCGAGTCAGCGAAAAAACTGTTGCAAGCCTATGTTCTATGCACGAGAAACCATCGTAAGTGAAGAACCGCATCAAAATTGTCATCCCCTATCTGGTTGCACCAGAAATTCTCAAATTCCATATGACGCCCGAAAACCACCCAAGAAGCGAAAGAAAGCTTTGATACAACCAACCAAAAACTCTCGCGTCGCCCAACAACTCACTGAATCCGCTTGTCACCGTTGATTACATGGAGGATGTGTCGAAAGAGCCTCCACCCCACGGTATGAGCAACACACAAGATTGATGGCTCAATTCCGAACTGAAACCCATCGTCCAGTGTTGAAGGTCTTCTCCCTGAGTCCGCCACAAAATCTGGTGGAGAAATCCTCTTTCTCCGGCGAACTGAAATCTATCTTCATCTCCGTTAGCAATAGATGACTGCATCTCTAAATCAGTCTTAAACCCTCACAGTTTCATTATTAGAATCCCCTATATATGAAGTAAGAAGTTGCGATTGAATCCTATCTGCCCAAGTGGCCATCAAATCCCATCTGCCTCGTAAAGCCTAACGCCATAAATTACAACAATGCTCTCGCTCTAGGAGAGCCGCTCTAGGATGCCTCGTTACCTACGTCCTATTAACATTAGAATACGTGAAAGTGGTGCAATTTTCAAGAAAAGTGAGTTGATGTCATTGTTATTTAATTGATAAACTAAAATTAAAGAAAGAATGATTTAGGAAGCACACAAAATCTATCAAATTTTATATGCAACAATCTTAAATTCTTAATGAGATGGATAAAAAATGAAAGATGAGATAATCTTAACGGGACAGACAGAAAAATAAATTATTTTTTAAAAATTATTACTCCATCCGTCCCTTAAATTTTGTCAAGTTTGATTGACACGGAGCATAATAAAGGAAAAATGTGTTATTGAGGTTTGTGAATATGAGAAAGAAATAACAGAAATCACAAATTAATTGATAAAAAAAATGTGATAAAGTTTTTGAAAAAAATAAAAGGGGAAAGATGAAAAAATTTAAGGGAATGCAAATTTTCAAATATGATTTTTTTAAATAAAGAATTATACATATTAATGATCAAAGTTGGGTATTGACAAAAGTCAAAAGTAGATTCTCCCCAAAAATAGAGGAAGAACTACCTCCGTCCCAATAACATTGTAACAAAGGAGATGACACGATTTATATAGTTTATATTAAATGAGATTGTTTACGTAAATATTAGCAATAATGTTTGAGTTTATAACTACCAAACACGTATGGAAGCATGGGAGTAATTGTAGATGTTAGGTACCTAGCAAGATCTGAGTATACAGTAAAACAACAAGTGTAGATATGATAGATTGATAGATAAAATAGGGTTTATTGATAGGAATAGACTCAACGTAGGCAACAGGCAACAGGACTTAGGCAACAAGGGACTCTTCGGCAACAAGGCAACAATTCAATAAATGACAGCCTACCTATTATTAGCTACCCACCTTACTATTTATAGTATTAAGTCCACGCAGGGACTGAAATAGACAAACAGAACCATTAACAGACCCAATAACTGACCCCAGCCCAATTAGTTGACCTCAGCCCTTAAAATTCTCCTTTCAAATACCCTAACACTATACCGAATATGCAGATTCCTAACATTACTCCCCCCCCTGAACAACCACCTTGCCCTCAAGGTGGGTGATAGGAGTCAGCAATGATATTCCTCTTGCACTTCATTATTGCACTTCTCCCTTCCCAGTACCTCCCAGCTTGCTTGACCATGACCTTCATTACTTGACCTTTCATCTTCACATCTTTCACAGCAAACAGGAGCAGAAATTGGGTGTAAGAATTTCCTGGAATTACCCTTGAAGCCTCTTCCTTGTAACCCATCTCTTCAGATAAAGGTTCTAAGGCAGACTTGCTATGAGTTGCAGCTCGAAATGGATCAAAGAACAAACCAGTTTGAACCCTTACAAGAACACCCAAACCAACTTCAACTGGTTGATCTATTCTCTGCTTCCCAGTAATTCCTTCTTGTATTAATTCTTTGATAATCCCCTCTATATCCTCTTTTTGGCCTTGGGGGTATCTATAAAATTTCAGTTTAGTTACTTCTACTCCCTCTTCAATGTTAATACCATGGTCACACTTTCTAGGATGAGGTAATCCTGGTCTGGGAGTAGATACCTCAGAGAATTCTGCCACAATTCCTTCCAAATTGAAATCCTTCAGCTGAATTTCCTCTCCATCCAATTTTCTGCCTTCCCGGTAGATAAGATAGCCCACACCAGTCTCCTGTACAATATGTGACGTGGTCTTCAGAGATACCTCCATAGAGTTTGACTTAGGATCCCCTTGAATAGCCTGACTTATCCCCAACTGATGCCACTTTATGCTCTGCTTCTGAAAGTTGATCTCCACATCCCCCAATCCGGTCAACCAATCCATGCCAAGAACCAAGTCAGCTCCCTCCAACTCCAGCATGTAGAAATCTTGTTGAATGACAGCTACCTGCAAGCTCAGAATTAATTGTTCACACCTGCCCTTGTTGAAGACCTTATCACCATTCCCAAGCTGCACCTTGTAGCCAGCAATGGTCTGATAAGGGAGGGTTAGCTGTTCTACCATTTTTTGATATATGAAGTTGTGTGAGGCTCCACTATCAATTAGAACATCTACTGGCTTCTCTCCCTTAGCCCATTTCAGAATCCCTTGTACCCTAAAAGCCCTCTTAGAGGGTAGTCTGTCACGCCCCGGACCTACCCGGACACGTCAACAATCCGCCGTACAGTACGAATGGTCAACCGCAGTCCAACACATTCATACTATACAAGGCGTCTGGGATATCATTCACACATAGTACATCCATAAACAAACATAATATAAAATATTCATTGAAAACAGCGGAAACGTTTAATACAAGTGTTCAAGCCACACTTGGCGAAGCATGGGCATACAAGCCATCAAATAGTTATTCAAAAGATAACATCCATGAGCATTAATTTAAATGAGTTTAAAACAGGAACGGAGGAAGCACGAACCACGTCTTCTTCTCCTGAATTCTCTTGGAGCAACGACGAGGGTAGCAACCTTCAAGTTCTACCTGAAACTGTGAGGTGGCCTCCCCCGTGAAGGGGAGGTCAGTACTTGGAAGCATTTGACAAGTACAATGACAACTATACTAAGTATAATCAAAGTTTCAATTTCAAAGACCCTCAATTTAGGATGTTATTATATTATAGGTCATAACCCGTGGTTACCCTCTTTGAAAGTATACTTACTTTATATATAAAGTCAAGTAGTCACCCGAAGGCCCATGTTTACTTTGAAAACATTTAACCCTTTCCCCGTGACTTCAAGCCACACCCATCTATATTAGTTTACCATGCTAGAGGCTTCCTCTAGTCATGTTTTGTCGTGCTAGAGGCTTACTCTAGTCACTCCACTTGGTGTTAGAGGCTTCCTCTAATCACCTTACATACGTTGTGCTGGAGGCTTCCTCCAGTCACATTACGTTACGCTAGAGGCTTCCTCTAGTCGTCCTACACGAATGCTGGAGGCTTCCTCCAGTCATTCTTCATCGTGCTAGAGGCTTCCTCTAGTCACGATACTAGTTCCCTAAGCAAGTTCTATGCCTAGAGTTCCTCTATTATGAGTAGCCTTTGAGGCCTACTCCTACGGTAACTTAGCGTTTACCCATTTCTACGTTAAGACATCTCATAAGACTACTTAAGGTGTACCTCTCTCACAATCCAAGCCCTTAGGGTTTGTTCTATCACTTTTCATACTAACATTTCCGACTAGTAAAATCAATACTAATCCATTTGTCTTTAAGCCACCAAGCTCTTTAATTCATAGTTATAAGGCTCATTCCCATGAATTTCCCAATCTATATATGATTTAATCTCAATATCAAAAATATCACTTTTATCCATTCATGATTTCTATACATGAAGTAAAAGTATATTTCATCACAAAAATTCATGATTTATACATTCATCATATCATCATTCTTACAATGCATAACTATACACCATTTACTCATAAATTTGTATATTATGCATCTTCTATTAATAAACAACAATATTTTCATTAGGCATTATTAATCATTAATAATCCATGAAAATCACATTTAATTATCTTAGGTAATCTTATGAAATTAACCCAAAGATTATAAGCAATATAGTCGGTCATCCTCACCTTAAGCGAGCTTAAGCGCGTTCTACGCTTCCCGATTGAACTTTGACTAATTCCGGCAAACTTTGACCAACTCCGGCGAACTTTGACCAACTCCGGCGAAACTCCGGCGAAGCTCCAAAGTACTTTAATCAAGTTCCTAACAAGGTTTTAACATCATAAAACCTTAATCAATACGAATAACCTCTAAAAGGTTATTTTCCGGTGAACTTGTCGGTTTGGCTCCTAAGTCCGTTTTTGGACTTAGAACCCCCTTCCAACCCATCATTCTACACTTAACTCATGTGGAACAATCCTCAATGTTCTTCATATGATATATATCTCATATGGTAGAAGAAAAATAAAGGAAAAGCTATGATAAGGCCATTACCTCAACTTTTCTCACTTTTTCCTAGCTTTTCTCCTCTTGAAACACCTTCTTTGGGCTACTCCTCCTTGAGCTCGGTTCTTGGCTATGGAGGATGAGTTTGCAGAGCTCTTTCTCCCCTTTTCCTTGGTGCTGGCCGAAGTGGTTGAGTGAGGAAGGAGGGGGTGGGTTTCTTTTTGTTTCTTTTGGGCAATTATGGGTGAGATGGGTCCTCTTACATGTCAAACATGTTTCCTCCATCAACTCAAGAGTATTCAGCCACCTTTTGAGCTCAATAAATCCCCTTTTGGTTGACAATTTCGTGGGGTGGCCCCCACCTATGTGGGAGGTCATCCCAATTCGTCCCGAAGTGTACAATCGGTCCCGAAAGTTGTATTTTTTTGGACTGTTTTAAATATATTTTATTTTATCGGGTCAAATAAAATATATTATGTGTTCTCCATCATTATAACCCTTATAATGAATATTCATTCCCCAATTTTAATTTATAAGTCCCCGAAATTAAATTTCGGGCTTTTATCGGTTAAATTGCCAATACCGGTATTTGGGCCTCTTTTGACCAATCGGTCAACTCAAGACCTTTCCATGGTTCAAATGAATTATCCACCACCATATAAATATTATCTAGACCAAGATGAATAATTTATGTGGTCCCGGAAATATCGGGCGGCCCCCGCTCCCAGTGCGGGCCCCACGTGCGAACTTACTATTCACGCAAAAATTAATAAAAATTCGTAACCTCGTAAATTCGTCAACCATTCCATAAGGTTAAAATACAATATTCACTTTAAAAGTAAATACATTTGGGGACGGTGTTACAAGTTCACCCCCCCTTATTTGGGATTTCGTCCCCGAAATCCACGTGTCTAATCGAAGAGAAAAGGGTATTGCTCTCTCATTGAGACCTCAGTCTCCCATGTTTCTTCCTCGACCCGATCACTCCTCCAAAGGACTTTTACCATAGGAATCTCCTTGTTCCTCAATTTCTTCACCTGTTGACCCACAACCTTTACCGGTTCCACTGCATATTGTAGATCTTCACGTATCTCCACCGGTGGCTTCTCAAGAATATGAGATGGATCTCTCACGTATTTCTTGAGCATCGATACATAAAACACGTCGTGTATCTTCTCAAGTTCCGGCGTCAGCTTGAGACGGTAAGCCACCGCCCCAATCCTTTCAAGGATTTCAAACGGACCAATGTATCGGGGGTTAAGCTTTCCCCTCGATATAAACCTGATGATACCCTTCCAAGGAGAAATCCTTAAGAAGACCTTATCACCGACCTCGAACTCCAATGGCCTTCGTCGTTTGTCGGCATAACTCTTCTGCCGATCTTGAGCAACCTTAAGTCTATCCTGAATGACTTTCACCTTAGCCTTGGTGATTTCAACAAGTTCAACCCCTTCGAGCTTGGCCTCGCCAACCTCGTCCCAACACAACGGTGTTCTGCATTTCCTCCCATACAAAGCCTCGTATGGGGGCATGCCAATACTGTAATACCCCACCCGGACCGGCCCAGCTGATCCGGACGGCGCATCACTTTGCGGAAAAACTGAAACACATTTGTTTAAAGGACATTTAATACTTTAAGAAAAATCAGCCCTTTTTTCCCATAAAAACTTTTAATTCATAACATGAGATTTTAGCACTTAAAATAAAGCGTATTGGTTCCAGAATAACTTCATTAATTAATACCCGAAAATGTCAAACTCCGAATGAGTAGAATGTTATTAAAACAGACATAATGTGAACATCACAAAATACTTATAAAACTGCAGCGGAAGTTCTTAGGTATTGAAAATGACATTTTAAAATCCTTATTAAAACATCAAACACAATGACATGCATTACTCCTACGCCTCGCTCCATCCCAGTCCTCTTAGCAGATTCCTCGTCCTTAACCTACGGGTAGGAAAACAAACAGCTACCCGCTCAGCAATGTGCTGAGTGGTACGGTAATAATAATAACAATCATATTAACATAACAGTGCTCATACAAATATATCCGAATTCACATCTGGACAGAAAAACATATAACATACCTGGATGATCCGGGCAGCTAAAAAAAAAAAGACTGATATTTATATACAGAACAGAAACATATTCAGGTATCATAATTATCAAATAATTCGTATTCTGAAATGTATCATTAATAAAAACAGATTCATTTGGCCTTGAACTCAAGAATCTGGACCTAGACCGAGGAATACTAACGGTAAGGAATACGGTCAAAAGGTCCGTACCCACATTACCCAGAAAGGATATGGAGACGTAATCGCCGGGGCTACACGTACCAATCCCTAACAGGAGCTAGCTGAACAGAAAGGACGAGATCACCGAAGAGACCCGAACCTTAACGGGAGAGTAATAGTGCTCTAAAAATATTTCAGGAGTGTACGGGGTACACTAAACAGGAGAGCACTAATTTCTCTAAACAGAATTTCAGGAGTGTACACAGTACACTAAACAGAACAGGAGTATTCACGTCAAAGTGCCGGATCAAGAGCAAGGCTTTATTTTATTTTATTTTATATTTCGAAATAATACTTTTATTTTAGTTACAAATAAGTATTCGTGCATCCAAACGATTTTAATTATATACCGTAACTAACAACTACAGTATTTATTTAATTCACGATTTATCTCAATCGTACTTAGTATATCTTGAACTTCAGATTCCTAGTTTCCTTAATATTCCGTTTTTATTAATAAATAATAATAAAAATTTCCAGTGTTCATTCGGGTCTAAATTTTAACGTTTTCTTTGAGTCATCCATACGTGATTATTCTTTATTTACATGTACTCATGATATAAGTAGCAGCTAGTTATCTACGTATATACATATATCCATCTTTCATGTTATTTTATAATTAGTTTCAAGATAGTAATTATTATACATGCATAAATATATATACTCACCTAGATACATACGTAAGTCACCAATTATAGTGCATGCCTCTCAATTATCTTTTTATTTATTTATTTATTTATAAAGATATAAAGAGATATTTTTTAACAACGTATATATTCGGTATGTCCAATCATTTATTTAGTTCATGATAAAACCATTTAACAAAATACCGTCACATGCGTTTACAGGAATATGAATAGCAGTACTTAGGACTATAATTATAACGGCACATGTGTATGTGTGTAGTACTTACAATAATGCTTATAAGCCTTACACGTATTATACCAGTGGACACGTATATATACATATGTTTGGTAAAGTCAACTACTTCTATTATTCCTAATAGGTGTATATATTTGAATAAGTCTCCTGGTCCCACAAACCAACTTATTAATAATTTATTTTGTTAATTATACGTATATAGTAAATTATTTATACTTTGTATGCTAAACCTTCATCAAAGTAGTTATACGTGCAATACACCTATATGTGTAAACTTAACTTATTGCATGTGACTTTTCAAGACTAAATTACCGAAATAAATCATATTAAGTAAATAATCTTATAGTTAAGTGTTTACGTAAATAAGCTCTATGGCGCTTAATTCGCTTCCTATATATGTTTATGCTTATAAATGACGACAACCGGCCTGATACACATGTACTACGTGATTGTTTACGGAAATGCATGTAATACGAATTACTTTATTGTTTATAAATTATGAAATGACATATAGCTAATTAAATTTCACAGATTTATATCTTATATAATGGACGTATGAAATCCATGAACTACATAAATTTTTAGTTAACTAGTCATGCACAACTTGGTTCATTTTATAATCTTCCAATTCGAACTATCAGACTTATTTCGTCAAACAAACGTTGTCTTTTTATTTTCATTTGTAAACAATATAATTATCGATAACAGATTAATAGCCCCAAAAGTATCTCACACACACACCTTTACTGAGTTCTGATATAAATCGTAAGGTAGTAAAACTAAGTGACAATATAATTTCCTTTATCATCCATTTTATTAGCTAGGTACCATAAATTTGTTATAGCTAATCTAGCTCCAGATTTCGACTAGCGTACTTCTTAAATTTGAAGCTAAGCAAATTTCGAGTTTGCACTCTTATTAAAACGTAACTACTACAAGGTATATTTATGTGTCAATAAATCAAGAGTTCTCATAAATTTAAGAACACATAATTAGAGCATAAAAGCATTTCTAGGATTTTATAAGGTTCATCATCCCCATAACATAACAGGAAACGGGGACGGAATTCATACTAAAATGACAACATTAAAATACATATCAACTAAAATGGGGCGGAAACGTACTAACCTTGAAGGAAAAATTCTTCTAAATTTTGTTGACGAAAAACCTCCTCTGGCCACCCTCCTCCTTTTCCTCTTGTATCTAGTTTATTTTGATGGGTCTTTTTATTCTATTCCATGGCCGAGTGGTACTAGGGAGAAGAGAGCCAAGACTTATTTTAAATCCAAGTACGTAGTCTCTAAGGGTCTAAACCTCCCCTCTTATTTGACCAATCAAAAAGAAGATGCTTTTGACCCTACTATCTATTATCAAAACATTTGAGCCCACTATTACATTTTTACACAAGGCTTCACGTGGCAATACATAGGTGTAGCATGTGAATTTGGCTCCCTCCTACCCATGCATCAATCCAAAGGTTTTAATTGTAGGGTTTATTATTTTTGTTTGTTACTACGTATTAGTGAGCTTCATGTACCACTTGCAAATTTATTTATTTTTCTAGTCTCCTAATAATATAATAGTGAACTACAATAGGGTAAGTGATGACTTTGACACTATTCTGGTACCGATGCATTTCTAGACTAATATTAGGATATTAGTCTTATATTGTCAATTAAATTACCCAAGCAAAAACTGACATAAGTAAGGCTTATATTGTTAGACTTAATTACGTGTACATACTTTTGATACCTTATTTTCTGTACTACTTATTATTATTATAAAAAAAATAACTAACGATAAGTTGTCAATTTATCACGGAGTATTAAAGAACAATAATAGTTAAATTTGGTGTGGAATCTAAAATTTATTCCTGAGTAGTTTAACAATTAGACCGGATTTTAGGGCGTTACATTTCTCTCCTCCTTATAAGAATTTCGTCCTCGAAATTTACCTTAGTTGATGTTGTCGAACAAGTGTGGATACTGAGCCAACATTGCTTCTTCGGTTTCCCAAGTAGCTTCTTCCATGTTGTGGTTCCTCCAGAGGATTTTGACTAAGGGAACTGTTTTGTTCCTTAACACCTTTGTGTCTCGAGCGAGTATCTGAATAGGTTCTTCTTCATATGTCAAATCTTTATTGACTTCAACAGGCCCATGTGTTAAAACATGAGAAGGATCTGATCTGTATCTTCTTAACATTGATACATGGAAGACATCATGTATTTGGCCCAATTCTGGCGGCAATGCTAACCGGTAGGCTACTGGACCGATACGTTCAGTAATTTCGTATGGTCCAATAAACCTTGGACTTAGCTTTCCCTTCTTACCAAAACGTAGAACCTTTTTCCAAGGTGACACCTTCAGAAAAACTTTTTCCCCAATAGTATACTCAATATCACGACGCTTCAAATCAGCATATGATTTTTGTCTATCAGATGCCATCTTGAGTCGCTCTTGAATCAGTTTGATCTTCTCCTCCGTCTCCTGAATCAAATCAGGTCCAATGATTTTTCTTTCACTAAGTTCTGTCCAGCAGACTGGAGTCCTACATTTCCGACCATAGAGAGCCTCATATGGTGCCATCTGGATGGTAGCTTGGTAGCTATTATTATATGCAAATTCCATAAGAGGTAGGTATTTCTCCCAGCTTCCATTGAACTCGATTGCACAACCTCGCATCATATCCTCAAGAATTTGAATAACTCTTTCCGATTGGCCATCTGTCTGTGGATGAAAAGCTGTGCTAAAGTTCAATTTTGTACCAAGTGCGTTTTGTAAGCTTCTCCAGAATTGAGAAGTAAACCTTGGATCTCTATCAGATATGATCGAGAGAGGTATCCCATGTAGTCGGACTATTTCTTGGAGGTACAATTCGGCCAACCTATTTAAGGGGTAATCCCTTCTGATGGGTAGGAAATGAGCAGATTTAGTAAGTCGGTCCACAATCACCCAAACTGAGTCATTCTTCTTGGGTGTCAATGGTAATCCTACCACAAAATCCATGGTTACCCGATCCCATTTCCATTCTGGTATTGTAATAGGTTGTAACAATCCAGATGGGACTTGATGTTCGGCTTTAACCTGTTGGCAAGTGAGACACTTAGAAGTATATTCAGTGATATCACGTTTCATACCGGACCACCAATAAAAGTCCTTCAAGTCTCTAAACATTTTATTACTGCCCGGATGCATTGAGTATTTCGTTTCATGTGCCTCACGAAGAATTCTTTGTTTAATCTCACCATTAGGAACAACCAAACGGCCTCGAAAACATAATCCACCATTACTTTGTTTAGAGAAGTCTGGCCTCTCCCCCTTAGAAATGGACTCAGCTATATGAAGACATTGATCATCAGACTTTTGAGCTGCTAAAATTTCCTCTTGAAGAGAGGGTTTGAGATGTAATTCAGCTAAAGTTTTCCGACTCAAAGCATCTGCCACAACGTTAGCTTTCCCTGGATGGTAATCGATCACACAATCATAATCCTTGATTAACTCTAGCCAACGCCTTTGCCTCAAATTTAGCTCTTTCTGGGTCGGAAGGTATTTCAGACTTTTATGATCGGTAAAGATGTAACACCTTTCTCCATAAAGATAATGTCGCCATATCTTTAAAGCAAAGACAATAGCGGCTAGTTCCAGATCGTGCGTGGGGTAGTTCTTCTCGTGCTCTTTGAGTTGTCTCGAGGCATATGCAACCACCTTTCCTTCTTGCATAAGAACACATCCTAGGCCATTAAGAGAAGCATCACTGTACACGGTGAAGTCTTTACCTGATACAGGTTGGACTAGCACCGGAGCTTCAGTGAGAATCTTCTTTAGTTTATCAAAACTCTCTTGGCAAGATGGTGTCCATTCAAAACGTTTATTCTTCTTCAAAAGTTTATGGAGAGGTGAAGCTATCAGGGAAAAGCCTTTAACAAAGCGACGATAGTAGCCTGCTAATCCCAGAAAACTTCGGACCTCTGTCACAGTTCGAGGTGGTCTCCAATTTGTAATGGCTTGAATTTTTGTGGGATCAACTCTTATGCCATCTGCTGAAATAACGTGACCCAAGAAAGTTACTTGATCAAGCCAAAATTCACACTTCGAAAACTTGGCATAGAGTTTGTGTTTTTGTAGCGTTTCTAACACAATTTTAAGATGTTCCTTGTGTTCCTCCTCAGACTTGGAATAGACCAGAACATCATCAATAAATACAACCACAAATTGGTCGAGAAGGGGCTTGAATACTCTGTTCATTAGGTCCATGAATGCGGCAGGGGCATTAGTTAACCCAAAAGGCATAACCAAAAACTCATAGTGTCCATATCTTGTTCTGAATGCAGTTTTTGGTACATCTTCTTTCTTCACAGGCAGCTGGTGATATCCCGAACGAAGATCAATCTTTGAGAACACTTTGGCTCCCTTGAGTTGATCGAAGAGATCATCGATCCTCGGCAACGGGTAACGGTTTTTCACCGTAACTTTGTTCAGTTGTCGGTAATCGATGCATAGCCTCATGGAACCATCCTTTTTCTTCACAAATAGAACTGGTGCGCCCCATGGGGACACACTAGGTTGGATGAATCCCTTATCCAAGAGATCTTGAAGTTGTGCCTTTAATTCTTTCATTTCAGCAGGAGCCATTCGATAAGGAGTTGCTGAAATGGGAGTGGTACCAGGAACTAGTTCAATATTAAACTCCACTTCTCGAGATGGTGGTAAACCTGGTAATTCATCAGGAAAGACATCTGGAAAATTTTGTACAATAGGGATGTCATCTACCACTGGGGCTTCTTTCTGAGTGTCACGAACATATGCTAGGTATGCTTGACATTTCCTACGCATAAGCCTTTTAGCATGCATCATAGAAATGAGTTGAGGTGACTTTGGGAATAATTCTCCAGGAACAAGAATAGTATCACCCTGCTTAGTCTGAAGCAACAATGTTTTATCTCGGCAATTCACCACCGCTTTATGCTTAGAAAGCCAATCCATACCAAGAATTACATCAAATTCTCGATAGGGTAATTCAATGAGATCTGCATTAAATTGTTTCCCTTGAACCTCTAAAGGGCAGCATCGATATATTTGATTAACAATAATACTTCTCCCTAAAGGTGTGGACACCTCCATTTGGATGTCTAGATGTTCTTTTGGATATTTATCTAAACAAGGTGGGCAGACACATATATAGGAATGTGTGGAACCAGGATCAATTAAAGCAGATACATCAGTGTTGAAAAGGGTGAACATACCAATAATGACATCATTCTCTGGTTGCTCTTCTCTAGCCTGCATGGCATAAGTCCGAGCCTGGGTACGACCCTGTGTAGGCCTGTTCACCGTATCAGAGTTGCTCCTAGCATTGCCTTGGGTACGAGTTTGTTGGCTCCTCTGTGGGGGCTGAGTGGGGCGGACTGGAGCTGAAGAGGCATCACCTGTGACAAGAAAAGGGCATTCTCGGAGCATGTGCCCCATTTGACCACAACGAAAACAAGCTCCAGAGGCTTTTCTACATTCACCGACATGGTGTTTGCCACAAAAGGAACATAGCGGGACACTTTTGGCCTGTGAACCCGGTGGTCGAGGTTTGTTGCTACCAGACGTGGACTTGGCATGAGATGATTCATTATATCGACTCTGAGATTTTCCTTTTCCACTTTCATGTCTCTTCCCTGTCGAGTTCCTTGTCGGTGCTGAGTAAGAAAGTGTTCCCCTGCTGGTCTTTCTTCTGCGCCACCCTTCAAAACTTTGAGCAGCCCCCATAAGCAATGTGAAGCTAACGTGGCGTAAGGTGACCACCTGCCCAGCGATTTCCTCATTAAGCCCATACTCAAATTTCCGGCACTTGTCGGCTTCTACTCTTACCATATCCGGAGCATACTTGCTCAGGCGAAGGAATTCATATGCATACTCTGCCACCGTCATGGATCCTTGTGTCAGATCCATAAATTGCCGTTTTCGTTCTTCTTGGTACCAGGCCGGAACAAATTGATCAATAAAGCGTGCTTGAAAATAGTCCCATGTCACGGGTCTCGGTAGATCAGGTCTGAGAAGTACTGATTTCCACCAATCGTAAGCTCCATGTTGCAGCAAACTAATAGCATGTCGCGGGCGATCGGCTATCGGCACCTGTAAGTCTTCTAAGACTCGAGCGGTTTGCTCAAGCCAAAATTCAGCAATTTCCGGAGTATCCCCCCTTTTTCCAAAGAAAATGGAGGCGCCATTCTTCTTTAGCTTCTCGATCGTAATAGACTCCCGTGCATCTCCGTTATTAGTCGGGATCACATTTTGAACGATTTGCTGGAACAGTCCAGTCATCTGCTGTATGAACGGATTCGGAACATGGTATTCATCATGGTGAGCGCTGGCATGTTCAGATCCATGCACAGAATGCTCACTTGGATCTTCAGATGACATTGTTGGCGCCTAAAGTTAAAAGTTTCATAATTACTTAGTTATTTATGATATAACTAAATACCAGGATGGAAGGCGGGCTTCTAAAATGCAATGCAAGACACATAGTTTAAATAAAGTAAAACCCATTTACCCAAGGATTAAAAGAATCATTTAAAACCATTGTCTCTGATACCAAATTGTAATACCCCACCCGGACCGGCCCAGCTGATCCGGACGGCGCATCACTTTGCGGAAAAACTGAAACACATTTGTTTAAAGGACATTTAATACTTTAAGAAAAATCAGCCCTTTTTTCCCATAAAAACTTTTAATTCATAACATGAGATTTTAGCACTTAAAATAAAGCGTATTGGTTCCAGAATAACTTCATTAATTAATACCCGAAAATGTCAAACTCCGAATGAGTAGAATGTTATTAAAACAGACATAATGTGAACATCACAAAATACTTATAAAACTGCAGCGGAAGTTCTTAGGTATTGAAAATGACATTTTAAAATCCTTATTAAAACATCAAACACAATGACATGCATTACTCCTACGCCTCGCTCCATCCCAGTCCTCTTAGCAGATTCCTCGTCCTTAACCTACGGGTAGGAAAACAAACAGCTACCCGCTCAGCAATGTGCTGAGTGGTACGGTAATAATAATAACAATCATATTAACATAACAGTGCTCATACAAATATATCCGAATTCACATCTGGACAGAAAAACATATAACATACCTGGATGATCCGGGCAGCTAAAAAAAAAAAGACTGATATTTATATACAGAACAGAAACATATTCAGGTATCATAATTATCAAATAATTCGTATTCTGAAATGTATCATTAATAAAAACAGATTCATTTGGCCTTGAACTCAAGAATCTGGACCTAGACCGAGGAATACTAACGGTAAGGAATACGGTCAAAAGGTCCGTACCCACATTACCCAGAAAGGATATGGAGACGTAATCGCCGGGGCTACACGTACCAATCCCTAACAGGAGCTAGCTGAACAGAAAGGACGAGATCACCGAAGAGACCCGAACCTTAACGGGAGAGTAATAGTGCTCTAAAAATATTTCAGGAGTGTACGGGGTACACTAAACAGGAGAGCACTAATTTCTCTAAACAGAATTTCAGGAGTGTACACAGTACACTAAACAGAACAGGAGTATTCACGTCAAAGTGCCGGATCAAGAGCAAGGCTTTATTTTATTTTATTTTATATTTCGAAATAATACTTTTATTTTAGTTACAAATAAGTATTCGTGCATCCAAACGATTTTAATTATATACCGTAACTAACAACTACAGTATTTATTTAATTCACGATTTATCTCAATCGTACTTAGTATATCTTGAACTTCAGATTCCTAGTTTCCTTAATATTCCGTTTTTATTAATAAATAATAATAAAAATTTCCAGTGTTCATTCGGGTCTAAATTTTAACGTTTTCTTTGAGTCATCCATACGTGATTATTCTTTTTTTACATGTACTCATGATATAAGTAGCAGCTAGTTATCTACGTATATACATATATCCATCTTTCATGTTATTTTATAATTAGTTTCAAGATAGTAATTATTATACATGCATAAATATATATACTCACCTAGATACATACGTAAGTCACCAATTATAGTGCATGCCTCTCAATTATCTTTTTATTTATTTATTTATTTATAAAGATATAAAGAGATATTTTTTAACAACGTATATATTCGGTATGTCCAATCATTTATTTAGTTCATGATAAAACCATTTAACAAAATACCGTCACATGCGTTTACAGGAATATGAATAGCAGTACTTAGGACTATAATTATAACGGCACATGTGTATGTGTGTAGTACTTACAATAATGCTTATAAGCCTTACACGTATTATACCAGTGGACACGTATATATACATATGTTTGGTAAAGTCAACTACTTCTATTATTCCTAATAGGTGTATATATTTGAATAAGTCTCCTGGTCCCACAAACCAACTTATTAATAATTTATTTTGTTAATTATACGTATATAGTAAATTATTTATACTTTGTATGCTAAACCTTCATCAAAGTAGTTATACGTGCAATACACCTATATGTGTAAACTTAACTTATTGCATGTGACTTTTCAAGACTAAATTACCGAAATAAATCATATTAAGTAAATAATCTTATAGTTAAGTGTTTACGTAAATAAGCTCTATGGCGCTTAATTCGCTTCCTATATATGTTTATGCTTATAAATGACGACAACCGGCCTGATACACATGTACTACGTGATTGTTTACGGAAATGCATGTAATACGAATTACTTTATTGTTTATAAATTATGAAATGACATATAGCTAATTAAATTTCACAGATTTATATCTTATATAATGGACGTATGAAATCCATGAACTACATAAATTTTTAGTTAACTAGTCATGCACAACTTGGTTCATTTTATAATCTTCCAATTCGAACTATCAGACTTATTTCGTCAAACAAACGTTGTCTTTTTATTTTCATTTGTAAACAATATAATTATCGATAACAGATTAATAGCCCCAAAAGTATCTCACACACACACCTTTACTGAGTTCTGATATAAATCGTAAGGTAGTAAAACTAAGTGACAATATAATTTCCTTTATCATCCATTTTATTAGCTAGGTACCATAAATTTGTTATAGCTAATCTAGCTCCAGATTTCGACTAGCGTACTTCTTAAATTTGAAGCTAAGCAAATTTCGAGTTTGCACTCTTATTAAAACGTAACTACTACAAGGTATATTTATGTGTCAATAAATCAAGAGTTCTCATAAATTTAAGAACACATAATTAGAGCATAAAAGCATTTCTAGGATTTTATAAGGTTCATCATCCCCATAACATAACAGGAAACGGGGACGGAATTCATACTAAAATGACAACATTAAAATACATATCAACTAAAATGGGGCGGAAACGTACTAACCTTGAAGGAAAAATTCTTCTAAATTTTGTTGACGAAAAACCTCCTCTGGCCACCCTCCTCCTTTTCCTCTTGTATCTAGTTTATTTTGATGGGTCTTTTTATTCTATTCCATGGCCGAGTGGTACTAGGGAGAAGAGAGCCAAGACTTATTTTAAATCCAAGTACGTAGTCTCTAAGGGTCTAAACCTCCCCTCTTATTTGACCAATCAAAAAGAAGATGCTTTTGACCCTACTATCTATTATCAAAACATTTGAGCCCACTATTACATTTTTACACAAGGCTTCACGTGGCAATACATAGGTGTAGCATGTGAATTTGGCTCCCTCCTACCCATGCATCAATCCAAAGGTTTTAATTGTAGGGTTTATTATTTTTGTTTGTTACTACGTATTAGTGAGCTTCATGTACCACTTGCAAATTTATTTATTTTTCTAGTCTCCTAATAATATAATAGTGAACTACAATAGGGTAAGTGATGACTTTGACACTATTCTGGTACCGATGCATTTCTAGACTAATATTAGGATATTAGTCTTATATTGTCAATTAAATTACCCAAGCAAAAACTGACATAAGTAAGGCTTATATTGTTAGACTTAATTACGTGTACATACTTTTGATACCTTATTTTCTGTACTACTTATTATTATTATAAAAAAAATAACTAACGATAAGTTGTCAATTTATCACGGAGTATTAAAGAACAATAATAGTTAAATTTGGTGTGGAATCTAAAATTTATTCCTGAGTAGTTTAACAATTAGACCGGATTTTAGGGCGTTACAAATACTCTCCTGATAACTGTTGTTATAGGCAAACTCGACTAGAGCCAAATGTTTGTCCCAACTCCCTTGGAACTCCAGAGCACATGCCCTAAGCATATCTTCCAATATCTGTATTACCCTCTCAGATTGTCCATCCGTTTGTGGATGAAAAGCTATGCTAAACTTCAGTTTAGTACCCAAAGATGCTTGAAACTTGGGCCAAAATCGAGATGTGAATCGCGGATCCCTATCCGAGACAATGGATATCGGGACTCCATGTAGTCTCACAATCTCCTCCGTGTATAGATTTGCCAATGTTTCAAGAGGATAAGTAATGTTGATAGGCAAAAAGTGTGCACTTTTGGTGAGCCTATCAACCACTACCCACACTGCATCATAGTTGTTCACTGTTCGTGGTAGCCCCACCACGAAGTCCATGGTCACGTGCTCCCACTTCCATTCCGGAATGGTCAGTGGCTGCAAAAGCCCCGCCGGGTGTTGATGCTCTGCCTTAACTTGTTGGCAAGTAAGGCATCGACTCACGTACTCTGCGATGTCTCTCTTCATACCTGACCACCAGTAACTTTCCTTCAAGTCTCGGTACATTTTAGTACCTCCTGGATGCATAGCATATGCCGAAGAATGAGCCTCCTCTAGTATGGACTTTTGGAGCTCCTCACTCTTTGGTATGCATACACGGTCTTTAAACAGTAAAAGACCGTCATCACGTACCCGAAAGTTCTCCACGGGCCCCTCAAGGATCCGTTCACGGATCTTCTGACATTCTTCATCAGTGGCCTGACATCTACTGATCTCATCCAGCAATGTAGGC
This sequence comes from Cuscuta epithymum, assembly GCA_945859915.1. Lineage (NCBI taxonomy): Eukaryota > Viridiplantae > Streptophyta > Magnoliopsida > Solanales > Convolvulaceae > Cuscuta > Cuscuta epithymum. Next base: position 9,568 of record CAMAPF010000969.1, on the reverse strand, counting down.
CTAACCTCGAATCTAGCAATGAGAACCCCACTCGTGGACACCTCCACTTGTGCCCTCAAAGCTCGTAGACATGTGAGTAGTGTCCCCGATGTACTCTTCCTGCTCAGTGCATCGGCCACTACATTAGCCTTTCCGGGATGATAGTCAATGATCAAGTCATAGTCCTTGATCAATTCCATCCATCTCCTTTGTCTCATATTCAACTCTTTCTGAGTGAACACATACTTCAGGCTCTTATGATCGGTGAAAATGTGACATGTCTCCCCGTAGAGATAATGCCGCCAAATCTTCAGTGCAAACACTACCGCTCCCAACTCTAGATCATGGGTAGGGTAGTTCGTCTCGTGTTTCTTCAGTTGCCTAGAAGCATAGGCAATCACCCGCCCATTTTGCATTAGTACACACCCAAGACCTTGAATGCTAGCATCGCTATATATATCATACCCTATCCCTTGTGTGGGCAGGGCAAGGACTGGTGCTTCGGTAAGTCGTTTCTTTAATTCGAGAAATCCTTCCTCACACTTGTCGTCCCACACAAACTTGGCCCCTTTCTTTGTGAGCTTTGTTAATGGAGACGCCAACACCGAGAATTTCTCAACAAACTTACGATAGTATCCCGCTAAGCCAAGGAAACTACGTATCTCTTTCACATTTTTGGGTCTCTCCCAATTCACAACGGCTTCTATTTTGGCTTTATCCACCGCAATGCCCGAACCTGACACGACATGTCCGAGAAACCCAATCTCTTTGAGCCAAAACTCGCATTTAGAGAATTTTGCAAAGAGTTGTTTTTCCCTTAGCCGTTCGAGTACAAGTCTTAAATGGTCCTCGTGTTCCTCTTCACCTTTGGAGTATACTAGAATATCGTCAATGAATACTATCACAAATTGATCTAAGTATTCACTAAACACACGGTTCATCATGTCCATGAACGCCGCCGGTGCATTGGTTAGACCAAATGACATCACCAAAAACTCGTAGTGACCATATCTAGTGCGAAATGCACTCTTAGGTATGTCACTCTCCTTTATCTTCAACTGATGATACCCCGACCTCAAATCAATCTTCGAGAATACCGTAGCCCCTCGAAGTTGATCAAACAAGTCATCAATCCTCGGTAAAGGATACATGTTCTTGATCGTGACCTTGTTCAACTGTCGGTAGTCTATACACATTCTTAATGTACCATCTTTCTTCTTTACGAAGAGTATGGGTGCTCCCCACGGTGAATGACTGGGTCTGATGAACCCGTTGTCCAATAATTCTTGTAGTTGGACCTTCAACTCTTGAAGTTCGGCCGGTGCCATTCGATAAGGGGGAATCGAAATGGGTTTGGTTCCCGGCTCCACTTCAATTACAAATTCGATCTCTCTATCGGGTGGAAGCCCCGGTAGGTCTTTGGGAAAGACATCCGGGTATTTGCATACGACTCGTACATCTTTGATGTCGACTACCTTCTTGGTATCGTCCACCACATAGGCAAGGTATGCGTGACATCCCTTCCTCATCATCTTCCGTGCTCTCATCACGGATATGATACAAGCATTAGATTTCCCCCGATCTCCCTCGAAACATAGCGTGTTTCCTTGATCATCCTCGAGCTCCAACACCTTGGTGTAGCAATCCACTCGGGCATGGTGTTTCTCTAGCCAATCCATCCCTAGGATCGCATCGAACTCCAACATGCTTAGAGGTACGAAATCACAAGTCAAGGGTTGACCCGTCACTTCCACCTCACATGATGGATAGTAATGATTTCTCTCCACGTCATCTCCTAACGGTGTGGAGACCAGTAATGTTTGCGTCATAGGCACCAACGGCACGTCAAGGCCCTCGGCGAACGCCTCACTCACGAATGAGCGTTGTGCCCCGGTATCGATGAGGATCCTCGCACATCTACCATTGATCTTTAATGTTCCTACATTTATACACCATGTAAGACACCTTTTCTAAGGTTTTTACACATCATTAGGAGATTATTAGGTTCATACTAATGTTTGGAATCGAACGGGGGTCCAAACGTAAAAGAACGGAGCGGAAAAATTCGATTTTTGGGTTTTGGGGCCCACGCACGGCGTGCCTGGGTGTCACGCACGGCCGTGCGTGCATCGGATTCTTCCTGCTCACCACTGCCTTCCAGGCACGGTGCCAGGCACGGCGTGCCTGCGGCCGTGCCTGGCCAAATTTTCTTCGGGGCGCCACTGCCTTCCAGGCACGGTGCCACGCACGGCGTGCCTGCGGCGGTGCCTGGCCAAATTTTCTTCAGGGCTCCACTGCCTTCCAGGCACGGTGCCACGCACGGCGTGCCTGCGGCCGTGCCTGGCCAAATTTTCTTCAGGGCGCCACTGCCTTCCAGGCACGGTGCCACGCACGGCGTGCCTGCGGCCGTGCCTGGCCGGCAGTGGCTGTTTCCAGCCGATTTGGCCTAACTTGCCCGGTTTGACCCCGGGGTGGCCCGCACTCAATCCCAACGACGTATATGATCAAAGTAAGCCTAGAAATGACCAGAATAAGTGTATTACCTGCGACGGAGTTGGGATTAGCCCGAGCATCGGCCTCGGTCATTGCGTACACTCTCGCTTGAGTTCTTCCTTGGTTCACGGAGGGTGCGTTGCTTGTACTTGCCCCGCCGTGGCCCGCGCTTGCATTTGGTGCCCCACCCCAGTTTCTACTCACCGTGGTTGCACTGCTTGGTCCTGATGACCGGTTCTCACCAAGTTGAGGGCAATTGGGCTTTATGTGCCCCGTATCTCCGCATTGGTAGCACCGTGGGGGATCACGACATTTGCCCTCGTGATTTCTCTTGTAATTTCTGCACTTAGGCTTCGTCGAGGCTTGTGACCCCGAGTTTTGCCCACCCATGTTGGGATTCCCCCTTGATGGTGGTGCGGGTGCCCTGAAGGATCCTCCTCCCCCGTGATTCCCCTTCTTGTTTGAACCCTGGGGGCCATGGTCCTCCCATTTTCTTTTCTTTGCCTCCTCGGCATTTCTTCGCTTCCTCTCTTCCCACTCCTTCTCTCCCTTCAAACCTTGTTCCACCACTTGACTAAATGTCATATTAGGCAATTGTGTTGCCCTCTCACGTATGTCAAGGTCCAAGGCATCCCAGAAGTGATTCACCATCCGGTTCTCATCACATATGTACTCCGGTATGAATTCGGAAAGCTTTTTGAACTTGTGCTCAAGTTCCTTCACCGTACATGCACCTCCTTGTGTCAAGTTCGTATACTCCCTCCTCTTCATGTTTACCTCGAAGTCGGAGTAGTATTGGTTGAAGAACTCCTGCCGAAAGTTCTCCCAAGTGACGGCCTCGCCGTATTTTCCTTTGACTCCGTCCCACCACGTGGACGCCATGCCTTCTAGCAACCTCGTTGCTACTCTCATTTTCATGTTTGGCGGCAGCTGCATGTCAAGGGCCGCCTCGTTGAATCTTTTGATCCATTCAGCCGCAATGGAGATGTCTCCCGTTCCATCGAACGGTTTGCACCCCAAATCCCTTGCTTCTTTTAGGTATTTCGAGATCCTTATTATTGGGACCTCGACACCTCTTCCTCCCAGGGGTTCCTCATGTCCTCCAAGGCTAGCACGGCTTCCTCTTCTCGAAGCCCCTACCGAAGCACGCCTTGCCCGGCGCCTTTGGCGATCTTGTTGGTATTGCCGAAGCAATTCCTCAATCCTCTCGAGAGCGTCATTATCATCGCTCTCTTCGCTAACGTCATCGTCCCCCCCCATCATATGGGGTTTCAACCGGCTCAGTTCCCGGCCGGTAAGTTGAATCCTCCTCGGATTCATAATGCTCGTCAATCGTCTCAACATGGCCGTCACTCACGGTCAGCGAGTGGCCTGCACGGCCTTGTCCCCCGGACACCCTCGATGCTCCCCGACTGCCACGTTGGGACCTTCCCGGTGCCTGGCCAGTCGAGTTCCGTCGAGTAACTTTCCCGGTACGTTCCATTTCTGAAAGAAATTGAGAATGAGCCATTAGACTCGTATCAATGTCAAGTGACGGATAGGCACTTAAAGACATCATTTGGCTCAAATCACCGTCATACCAATTGTTAAGGGTACCATCTTAACAATTAGAGACTTTGCAACTCAAGTACCAAAAGTTCTATAAGTGCAAAACTTTTATGCTCATGGTTTTCAAAATCATTTTCAAAAGGGATTTTGAAGCTTCATTATGAAGTTTACGGACTAAGGCTCTGATACCAATTAAATTGTCACGCCCCGGACCTACCCGGACACGTCAACAATCCGCCGTACAGTACGAATGGTCAACCGCAGTCCAACACATTCATACTATACAAGGCGTCTGGGATATCATTCACACATAGTACATCCATAAACAAACATAATATAAAATATTCATTGAAAACAGCGGAAACGTTTAATACAAGTGTTCAAGCCACACTTGGCGAAGCATGGGCATACAAGCCATCAAATAGTTATTCAAAAGATAACATCCATGAGCATTAATTTAAATGAGTTTAAAACAGGAACGGAGGAAGCACGAACCACGTCTTCTTCTCCTGAATTCTCTTGGAGCAACGGCGAGGGTAGCAACCTTCAAGTTCTACCTGAAACTGTGAGGTGGCCTCCCCCGTGAAGGGGAGGTCAGTACTTGGAAGCATTTGACAAGTACAATGACAACTATACTAAGTATAATCAAAGTTTCAATTTCAAAGACCCTCAATTTAGGATGTTATTATATTATAGGTCATAACCCGTGGTTACCCTCTTTGAAAGTATACTTACTTTATATATAAAGTCAAGTAGTCACCCGAAGGCCCATGTTTACTTTGAAAACATTTAACCCTTTCCCCGTGACTTCAAGCCACACCCATCTATATTAGTTTACCACGCTAGAGGCTTCCTCTAGTCATGTTTTGTCGTGCTAGAGGCTTACTCTAGTCACTCCACTTGGTGTTAGAGGCTTCCTCTAATCACCTTACATACGTTGTGCTGGAGGCTTCCTCCAGTCACATTACGTTACGCTAGAGGCTTCCTCTAGTCGTCCTACACGAATGCTGGAGGCTTCCTCCAGTCATTCTTCATCGTGCTAGAGGCTTCCTCTAGTCACGATACTAGTTCCCTAAGCAAGTTCTATGCCTAGAGTTCCTCTATTATGAGTAGCCTTTGAGGCCTACTCCTACGGTAACTTAGCGTTTACCCATTTCTACCTTAAGACATCTCATAAGACTACTTAAGGTGTACCTCTCTCACAATCCAAGCCCTTAGGGTTTGTTCTATCACTTTTCATACTAACATTTCCGACTAGTAAAATCAATACTAATCCATTTGTCTTTAAGCCACCAAGCTCTTTAATTCATAGTTATAAGGCTCATTCCCATGAATTTCCCAATCTATATATGATTTAATCTCAATATCAAAAATATCACTTTTATCCATTCATGATTTCTATACATGAAGTAAAAGTATATTTCATCACAAAAATTCATGATTTATACATTCATCATATCATCATTCTTACAATGCATAACTATACACCATTTACTCATAAATTTGTATATTATGCATCTTCTATTAATAAACAACAATATTTTCATTAGGCATTATTAATCATTAATAATCCATGAAAATCACATTTAATTATCTTAGGTAATCTTATGAAATTAACCCAAAGATTATAAGCAATATAGTCGGTCATCCTCACCTTAAGCGAGCTTAAGCGCGTTCTACGCTTCCCGATTGAACTTTGACTAATTCCGGCAAACTTTGACCAACTCCGGCGAACTTTGACCAACTCCGGCGAAACTCCGGCGAAGCTCCAAAGTACTTTAATCAAGTTCCTAACAAGGTTTTAACATCATAAAACCTTAATCAATACGAATAACCTCTAAAAGGTTATTTTCCGGTGAACTTGTCGGTTTGGCTCCTAAGTCCGTTTTTGGACTTAGAACCCCCTTCCAACCCATCATTCTACACTTAACTCATGTGGAACAATCCTCAATGTTCTTCATATGATATATATCTCATATGGTAGAAGAAAAATAAAGGAAAAGCTATGATAAGGCCATTACCTCAACTTTTCTCACTTTTTCCTAGCTTTTCTCCTCTTGAAACACCTTCTTTGGGCTACTCCTCCTTGAGCTCGGTTCTTGGCTATGGAGGATGAGTTTGCAGAGCTCTTTCTCCCCCTTTTCCTTGGTGCTGGCCGAAGTGGTTGAGTGAGGAAGGAGGGGGTGGGTTTCTTTTTGTTTCTTTTGGGCAATTATGGGTGAGATGGGTCCTCTTACATGTCAAGCATGTTTCCTCCATCAACTCAAGAGTATTCAGCCACCTTTTGATCTCAATAAATCCCCTTTTGGTTGACAATTTCGTGGGGTGGCCCCCACCTATGTGGGAGGTCATCCCAATTCGTCCCGAAGTGTACAATCGGTCCCGAAAGTTGTATTTTTTTGGACTGTTTTAAATATATTTTATTTTATCGGGTCAAATAAAATATATTATGTGTTCTCCATCATTATAACCCTTATAATGAATATTCATTCCCCAATTTTAATTTATAAGTCCCCGAAATTAAATTTCGGGCTTTTATCGGTTAAATTGCCAATACCGGTATTTGGGCCTCTTTTGACCAATCGGTCAACTCAAGACCTTTCCATGGTTCAAATGAATTATCCACCACCATATAAATATTATCTAGACCAAGATGAATAATTTATGTGGTCCCAGAAATATCGGGCGGGCCCCCGCTCCCGGTGCGGGCCCCACGTGCGAACTTACTATTCACGCAAAAATTAATAAAAATTCGTAACCTCGTAAATTCGTCAATCATTCCATAAGGTTAAAATACAATATTCACTTTAAAAAGTAAATACATTTGGGGACGGTGTTACATAGTCCCTCCTGGTTCATGAAGGTCAACTGCATGGACTTGGATTCCATGGTGATCTTTTCTTCTTCAGGGATTACCCCTTCTGAGTTAACCAATTCCTCCTCTCCCTCTATATCTTCCACCAACATCAGTTTGTAATTCTTCATTTTACATGAGTGTTCTCTCTACTCCAATTTTCACCACATTTGAAGCAAAGCCCCTTCCGGCTTCTATCTTGGTATTCTTCTTGTGTGAGCTGAGGCCCTACTCTTCTTATGTCTGAGGAATTTATTTCTGTTCCCGTCTTCCCATCAGGAGTACACCAAGGTGGGCTTCCCCTGTTGTCTGGTGCATTTCTGCCACCAGTTGGTGGCCTTGAACTCCCAGGCTTGGAGTTATAACCTTCACCCCAAACTGGTTGTCTGAAGTGTCGGGGTCCCTTGTCTTTACCCTCGCTTCTTTTTGCAGCTTTACCCTCCCATAAATTGCCTCATTCCTCTGTTCAATCAGTATCGCTCTGTCCATGATTGCAGACAAGGACCTCGAACTGAATAACTTCAAATCTGCCTTTACTTCCTCCTTGAGGCCATTTATGAATATGCCTCGCAGCATACCCCTATCTATATCCTTCTGGGGCGCGATGACCATTTCAAACTCCTCTCTATAGTCCTTCACAGTTCCCAGTTGCTTCAAGCTCAACATTGGCCCATACGGATTCTGAATGAGATCTGGTTGGAATCTACGAATCACAGCATCCTTCAGTATTTCCCAGTTTCTCTTCCTTCCGCTTGTTGTTCCCACCATTAGAACCAATTCAGGGCCCTGTCCATCGCAACCAGAGCTACTTCCACCTTATCCTCCTCATCGATCCTGTTCAGACGGAAGTAACGTTCCATCCTAACGATCCAGTTATACGCCCCTTCTCCATTAAACATCGGTAAATCCACCTTCCGACCCGTATGCACTCTACGAGTAGGAATTGGAGAGTGTACAGAATTACCTCTCGAGTGCTCTGGACTGTGCGGTGATCGCGAACGACGATGATGCGGTGATCGCGATCTCCCCCTGGACTGATCGTCCTCCTTGTATGCTGCCATCGAAGCCGCGACGCTAGTCTGGATCTGTTCATTCATTGTCAACAGACACTAATCGCACTTCACTTGAGATCCCCCAGGAGCGATTTGCTCTGATACCAATGTTAGGTACCTAGCAAGATCTGAGTATACAGTAAAACAACAAGTGTAGATATGATAGATTGATAGAGAAAATAGGGTTTATTGATAGGAATAGACTCAACGTAGGCAACAGGCAACAGGACTTAGGCAACAAGGGACTCTTCTGTAACAAGGCAACAATTCAATAAATGACAGCCATACCTATTATTAGCTACCCACCTTACTATTTATAGTATTAAGTCCACGCAGGGACTGAAATAGACAAACAGACCCATTAACAGACCCAATAACTGACCCCCAGCCCAATTAGTTGACCTCAGCCCTTAAAATTCTCCTTTCAAATACCCTAACACTATACCGAATATGCAGACTCCTAACAGTAGATTTGTAGGGAAACCACTTGTTATTTTAACCGGCAGTCATATTTTTGTTAGAGAGATTTAAGGTAGTAATTTTTGTGTAATTTTTTCTTAAATTTACAGATTAATTGTAAAATATTAAGAGCATGTTTGGAGGCCCTCCTTTTCGGCTTATCAGATTTATCCGTCAATTTTTTCACCACTAAATACGTAACTTTTGATTTTGTGCGCTGAGTAGTGTAATAATCAAATAAATGTCACTGAAGTTACTTTTCTGACTGAATTCTCTGAAGTTATTGTAGAAGACCATTTTATGTATTTTTCATATAACTTTTTCTTTATATTATATAATTTTAAATGTAATTTTTTCATAATTCAGCAAAATTAGTCAATCCAGCCAATTCAGCAAAAACTTCATAAATTTCAACAGAATAAGCCGATTCAATCAATTTCAATGTTATCAAACGGGCTTTAAATGTGCAAACCCGTCCCATCATGTTTTCGTTCGGTTCGTGATTGTTACAAAAAAGTTCATCCCATATTATAATACATTAATCTATTCGATACCATTTGGTGCGGTCCGGTCCATCTGGTTGAGTACCACACATTTTCTGTTTTTTGTCCACCCTAAATCTTACAACATGTAGAATGACTAAAAAGATATAACCTCCATTTTGTCAATTTTAAATTATGTAAGAAATAAAAAAGAAAAGTAAAAATTGTATCGTTGTGTTTGTGTTGAGGAAAGAAAAATAAACAGAACCACAATTTAGTTAATCTATTGGGAAAGCAACAAAATTTTTAGCGTAATAAGAAATGAAAAGTGACACAATCCAATGGGTCGGAGAGAGTATATGTAAGATGGACTTCTAGCTCAGGTCTCAACCAAATTCACCCACAAAGGATGATAATCTACCACTAGAATCACAAGGGGAGTAGTGGGCAACAACCTACGACCTTAATTCCGGCCAAAACTTACGGCGAACCCACAAAGGAGAGAAGAGGGGCGGACAGTTTCTGGGAATAGGGTTATTTCGTCCAGCCCTTCCATCGACACAGAAATGAGAATAAATAGGAGAAGTGAAGGAATCAGATATGGCAACTTACCAAATTAGAAGACACGACATTACTCGATGGATGAGGGAAAGAAATCGTACAGGCTGCTGGGAAGGAAATAAAGTGCGAACAAAAAAACA